>JARJCQ010000063.1:0-701727 GCA_029281465.1 Mycena epipterygia | reverse complement strand
ATCTGAGCCAGATACGAAAATGTGAGAAAGTGTGAGGAAGGATCGACCGGATGGAGGAATGGCGGCGCACCGGTATCGAATGCCATTTGGAAACAGCGCGTCCAAAGGTCGGAAAAATGGGCACACAAAGTGTCATCGATGTCGTTGATACTGGTGCGCGCGATGAGCACGGCAACGCCCAGCCCTGGATGAGCACCACGAAGGACTCCTGAAGTGGGCCAGGGAGCGACGAAGCAGGATATATCGAGCGTAGTGGGACAATCAGGACCCAAAAACAGCCGATGTCTGAGATAAGTACTTGCGAGATGGCCGTGAAGTAGGGATCATATAAGTAGTACCAGAATTTCGATCAGCAGCCAAGGCGCTCCAGCGACACAGGAAACGCGCACCGCCGGCACACGTACCCCGGGCCTTACATCGGTGGGTTTTCAAGTGTGAGGATACTTGAGGACCTTCACGCCAGACACGAGACCGAGAAAGAAAGAGTGGCCCGTGTGAAATGACTCAAATGAGAAGGGCCATGGTGGCGATGCATGACGCATCACCAAAGCCACGGCCCGACTGATCCGCACTCGCCCTTGCTTCCACAGCAAGGTTTGCCGCATGTTGGTCGCATGGCTCCGCGTATCCATGCACTCAGACAACGACCACCGCGGGTTCATGCATCATGTAAGGTCCTCGTTTTCGGGCGCAACTCGGGCACCATCCCCGAGTCCTGGATGCACGGTCGGCTCGGTTTTTCGGCATGCAACGATATACGAACTCGTGCTCCCTATCTGTTCCTCTGCTCTGATATCAATCTGCTGGCCACTGGAAGGCGCTCGTCCCATAAATTCGGACTCTATCTGGGATATCAACTGCGAAATTTCTTCGTTGGACATCTGCACCTCTGGGTACTCCCTTGAATGACAATCCGCACAAGGGCCTCTTTCTTGATCATCATTCGGCTACTTGAGTACAGAACCGGCTGCTGCTGGGCTCCTGCATCTTGCTATCCTGCTGCATCTTGCCATCTTGCTGCATCTTGCCATCTTGCTGCACTCATCTCGCCACCTGGGCGTTCGGATTCAATAGATTCATATTCGGGGCGACAGCGAGTGAGAACAAGGTATTATAAACCTCGGCGGCTCTGTAACGATGGTACCATACCTCTATGCCCAGGTGATCCCTCTCGCTGTTCTCGATTCCAGTGACGTCTCGCTATCCACCCTTTTTTTCTTCGTCCGATGTCGGGACGATGTCATTTGCATGACTTAAAAGTAACTCCTCCTGAAACTACCGCAGCATGTGCCAGCCGCTGCGACGAAAAATTCCTTGGCCCAGATGCATTGGAGAAGGTTAGCGCTCATCTTAGGGTAATTACTATGTCAGAATCTACTTATAACACGATGGTGATGAAACCACTCTGTCGTTGAAATAGCAGGCCCGAAATCGTACATCTGGTACTGGTTCAGCCTCTCCTGGAAAGAGGGATTCCTCCACACTATATTGCGGTTGCGGAATCGGGGCTCCCGCAGGCGACATGCGAGAAACGTCCTAATCCGAGCTTTACCAGTGCCCACCATCAAGAATTGATCAATTAATCGCATTTAGCACCGAGCTGTTCGTGAGGCATCCGCTGCTTCCGGTTTCTCGGATCTCCACCCAAGATCTTCACAGTTATCTGCGATCGGCCGCTACGGCGTTATATTAACCACCGGCAATATCCGGTTAAAGTTGGCTCGCCTTTAGCAGCCAGTGTAAATTACCTGTCAACTCCGCTCTGATCCTAGGTTACCATTTTTGTTTCTATAAGGACCTTTCCCCATTTATGACAAAAGGCGTCGCTTCAGGTTTCCCCTCCCTTCACCAAGTAAGATCTCCGCAGGCCATAAACACGATACAGCCCCTCCACGACCCAATATTCTCGGGAAAACCATGGACATCGAAATGGCTATCCGGCAGATCGTGGAAGAGGTACATGCCAACCCTTCTCTCGTCTGTAGGCTGTCAAATTCACCGCTTTCCCTCTCCTACAGCACAGTGACGACCTTGTATGCTCTCCACGACCTAATATTCTCGGGCAAACCATGGATATTGAAATGGCTATCCGGCGCATCGTGGAAGAGGTACATGTCAACCCTTTTTTCACCTCTAGGCGCTCAGATTATGACTCCTTCCAGCACAGTGACGACCCCGTATGTGATCTCTCGCAAATCGAGTGTTTCCTATTCCTAAACAGTTGAAACCCAAGAACTTTCCTCCTGCTGTTCTCGATGCCGCTAAGTTCGTCAGTCTAATACCTCTATCTACCTCTTAATTAACTATTGAGGCTGCTAGTCGGTATCTATTCGATACCGTACTAAAGGAGAAACCGGAGGAGTACCAACGTCTTCATGAAGAGCTGAAGATCGAAGCGGTCATGATTTCCATCGACTCACCCTACGCAGAGGTCCGCGCAGTGGTCGACAACCACGACAATATGCATCTCCCGGCAGGCACATTCCGCACCTGGGTAATAGGGTCAATATTTGTGTGTATGGGGTACGCGTTTATATTTTTTCTCCGTCGTCTGGCTTAGAGATTCGTTGCAGCGGTTTCATCAACCAGTTCTTCAGCATTCGGTAGCGTCCATTTCCATCGACTATCCAACAAGGACTTGAGCATACAACAGGTTCCCGAATATCGGTCTCGGTCCTAACGTCGCACAGATATGTGCCGTCCCTTTAGCTAAATTGATGGAACTTCTCCCGACAACCGAGCACACTATCTTCGGATATACATGGTCCCTTAACCCGTGCGTCAGCTCCATGATTGGCTGCCTTTATGATTCTGAAGGACTTCACCGCAGCGGGCCCTTCAATCCGAAGGAACACATGCTTATCACCGTGAGCTGTCGGTGGCTTGGAACAGAACACTTGACTCAACCCTTTAGATTATGGCTAATGTCGGGTTTTCCGCACCGTATACGTATGTGTATTGACCTCGTCCCATTATTGATGCTCAGACGTTGCATTATGAATAGGGCCAATGTTGGATCCGTCTGACCCTCCATTGTGAGATGGCTGACGGTGCATTCCGACGCAGATCGTGTGGGTTCAATACCTGCCGATATACTTCAATCAGGTGCGGCTCCAGCCCATGCGGTGATCCAAGCTCTCATTCGGATATACAGCCTTGGGCCCGCAGTTTCGGGTACCAGAGTGGGGTTTTTTTGGACGCGGCGTGATGTCTCTGAAATAGTAACACAGTCATGATTGCGCTATCAACGAACCTGATGGGATACGGCTTGGCCGGAATCACAAGACGGTTCATTGTGTACCCAGCCTACGCGATATGGTACGCTCTCCATGTTTGATCAATGTGTTATCTTGAAAAGAAATTATCGCCAGGCCTAGAAATTTGGCGGTAAATATTGTCTTCTATTGTCGAATTTTACGCCACTCATCAAACGCTTGTCGAGACCATCGCACTGAACGTACGGTCACATGGCACTCTATCGATATGGATCCTAATTTCGTTTCCAGAGGGCCTTCCACAATGACAAAGTCACTGTCGCCAATGGATGGCGGATTTCACGGGTAAATTGCATCGCCATTGAGTGAATAATTGTTAACCGCTCCATCATAGCTCCGCTGGTTCATCTATTGTTTCTGCAGTATGCTAGTCTACTTTTTTTTCCCGGAGTACGTCTATTTAGATTCCATGCCATCGATCACCATCATAGTAATCTTCTCCTAGCTTTATTTTTCAGGCTCTATCATTTTTCAACTGGATGACCTGGATCAGTCCTACTAATGGTACGTCGCAAGCTCTTAATCATCGGACGGACTCAACCTGGGTCCCTCAGTGAACTTGGCAGCCATCACGGGCAATTTTGGGCTCGGCTTGAATCCTCTTCCTACGTTCGATTGGAATCAAATTACTGTGTTCGTGGACCCCTTGATTTCACCTTTCTTTGTGAGTGCGCCGCCTGCAGGCATGCCGGAATGCTGATCTTCGTTTTCAGACCACATTCAATGTAAGTGGGTTTGTAGAAAATATGTTGAACCCTGGCTGACAGAACCCCAAGTCCTTCCTAGGAGTACGCAAGTTAGGTTCAGATAACTCAATGCTCCACTCACCTCCATCCTAGACGTTATTTACTCTGCCTATAATCGCCGCCCTCTGGTACAGCAACACATGGCAGACTGGATATTTGCCAATCAATAGCAACGTATGTTGTATCTTCCCACAATATACGCATGTTCCTATTCATTTTTCTGCAGCTTGTGTTTGACAACACAGTGAACCTATACAATGTGACAGGTGTCATTGGTAGTGATACACTCTTCAACCAAACAATGTATGAGGCGTACTCCCCAGCATATCTGACTGCGTCAAATGCTTTGTTGTACGGGGTATTCTGTGAGTGATCTTCGACACCTGAGTGCGTCGTTGGCTCATTGTTGGCTTAGTTGCAGTCTACACCGCGACCCTCAGCCACACGTTGCTTTACCACCGCCGTGAAATTTTACATGGGCTCCAGAGCATCTTTAGCAGGCGTAAAACGTCGGAATTACACAAATGTATTCATGTTCGCCTAATGGAATCCTACGAAGAAATCCGGGAGTGGCAGTATGGGATGTGCGTCCACTCATTCGCATTGTGATCATGTCCATTTATGATGTGCTGCCGCAGGGTTTTGCTATTTGCGATCGCACTTGGTGCTGCGGGAGTTGGTGTTTATCCCACACAGACTTCCCCAGCTGTTGTCTTGTATGGAGGTAACTCATCTATATCTCTATTACAACCGTGCTCATGGTGAACGTCAGTGTTTCTCGCGATCATCTTCGTCGTCCCAGTCGGGATCATTGCAGTGGGTATCATGGCTCGGCTATACCCGGTAACTCACATCCCCCAGTCGACAACTAACGTGGAGGTCACCCTCAATGTTCTAGCGGAAATGATCGGTTGGCGAGGATTATTGCATGTGCTTGGCGTGGACTTACGCACTTCAGGTGGACTCTGGTTCCCGGGAAATTCCATGGCGATGAACTACTTCAAGGTGATTATGATGTCCGCGGACAAAAGGATCTCTGACTCGTCCTTTTAGACATACGGGTTCGTCACCACCTCCCAGACCATCAGTTTCGCGTCAGATTTGAAGCTGGCGCATTACTGTCATATCAGCCCGAGGTAAGGTCACCATTATTGAGACCACTAGAATTGACGAGCCAGGACATCGCAGGTTGACTTTTTGGGCACAAATCTACGCAACCATCATTTCTTCATTCCTCTGCACAGCAATCCTCCAGTTCCAAATAACAAAAATTCCGAGTGTCTGTACCCCCGTGCAAGTTCAGCATTTCACGTGTCCAAATATCAACACCTTCTTCACAGAGAGGTTTGTGGTGCGGCAGACTGTTCGTGGATTCTGCAATTGAACCTATATTTTTAGCGTACTATGGGTAAATCCGTTTACGTTAGACACTTTACAAGGCTAAGCCTAAAAAATAACAATACAGGGAACACTTGGCCCCAAGCGGATGTTTGGGACCGGCGGAATCTACAACAACCTACTATGGTGCTTCTTGATCGGCGCCATTCTCCCCGTCCCGTTTTATTTCTTGCGTAAGAGGGTCAAAGCCCTGGAATATTTCCACCTCCCAGTGTTCCTCACGGGTGGGCTCATCTGGACACCGTACAGCATGGCCAACATCTGGCCGGCTGTCCCCGTTGCTTATCTCTTCAACGTCTTCATCAAGAAACGATATACATTATGGTGGAGTAAATACAACTAGTGCGTTTCTCAATTCATAACGAAGTATACCACTCACCTGTTCCATAGCATAACCACAACAGCATTCTCTACGGCCATTGCCATTAGCGGCATCATCATATTTTTTGCATTGGAGTGGCCGGAGCTTGAGATCAACTGGAGCGGAAATACACGTTCCTTCACAGGATGCGATGGCTTGCAATGTTCGCGGCTATCACTTCCGGATCGCGGCTTCTTTGGTCCTGTGCGTATCCTTCATTCGTTCCTCCTCCGCCGTATACTCATATCCGGCTTCCAAGGGTGTTGGGCAGTTCCATTAAGTGCCTCCGAAAACAATATGTTGGGCCTCTGTGTTGCCGGTTGTAACCTGTCTTCAGTTTTTTCAAATCGTTAAAATGTACGAATCCCGTCGCCGTTTCGCTTGATGTGTACTAGAAGCCTTTAGTGCAAAAAGGAAACACGTAGGTTTTCATTCACGTCATCACTCTGCGCCGATGGTTCGGAGGAAAAAATATTGAGCCAGACGACAGCCAAGGGAGGAAGCGTGAATAATCCCAGTCTTGCGCTGCTATTATGTACTTCGAGCGCGCACTGCGTACAAATTAGAGCGGGAAGGGCGGGTGGTGGTATTATCCCACTGGGTATCGGGATGCGCGCGCATGTTTGACGTTCACCCCCGCTCAGATAAGAAGTCAGAACCACGAAATCTGTTGGAGAAAAGCAGTATTATCGAAGAGAATTGAGAGACAAAAACGGTGGCGGTCAACAGTGGAGGTAAATAACCCACGGCAGAAACACGGAGGGCCGTCCAGATGTTTTTCACGTCACAACAGGGCTGGATCGAGATTCGACCGATAATGGCGGGATATTGCCTGTGTAATGTTCGGTAACCTAACAAGGGGGACTGAGCCAGTCGGTGTGAGACTAGCTATACGTGTGTCCCGCACTCGGCCAGGTAACAAGACAGAGGCTGACAGAATGCAGTTTATTTTGAGTGATCGGGCAAAAAACTGAGAGAAAGAAATTGCATACCATTCCCGCCAACGCCGAGGCTGGTGCGGGCCTAACTGCTGGTGCTCGAGGTGAAGCTACGTAGCGGAGATTCCTTTGCTCTTCGTGTCAATGCACACTCGTACCTATATAATACCGAATTGATTAACCTTGAGACGCAGTTTTTGAGTGGAGACCCCGTCGAGGCCTTCTTTCGATATCTTCGATTCTTTCGATAGCCTGCAAAATATATCATCATCAATATTCATGTACTATTAGCATCGCACCGAATTCCGCGCCGATGAATAATTACCGAGGTGGCCTCTGTATCCGCCCCTTGAAAGATATGAGGCGTCCTCGAGGCACGGAAGAGAAAAGCATCGAGTTCAGAAGGCTGCATAGGAATAGCAAAGCGATGGGTCGATTCTGATTGCGAATCTTGGGTGCCCCTCCGAGCGCAATGAATTCTGTAATAATAATCAAATTGTTCCCCGGATCGAGGGGAAAATCAGACGAAGAGTCTGCAAGCGACGCGCTGCCGCAGAGCAAGAAGCCAGAGAAATTCCGGGAATTTAAACGCGTTGAAATTGGGTCAGGCCGCTGGGTGAATTGAACGGGCGTAAAGCAGAAAGTCCGCACCTAATTCGCACATGTATAGTGCCCAGGAAGGGTGCGGACGAGAATAGGATCCCGTGAACGAGTCACTGGTCATAGTTTGCGTCTGGCATCGGCGTAGGAAATAATGGGAAAGGCCGACGCATGTAAGGAGGGAAATGCACCGGAGAATCCTTCAAGAAAACCGCTCGACGTGAGCGCGGCAGGAGCGATTGCTACTCGGCCCTACAGAAAGGTCGGCGTCGGAGGAGGATGCGGGAGCGAGGGAAACTGGAAACGCACAGAGAGGAATCGGAGAGGAAGCATCGCACGCGATGCACACCGACAAGGCGGAATCGGAATCGCCCGACGCTGTCTGAGCCAGAAAACGAGAAAAAAGTGTCTGGGGAGGATCGACTCGGAGTCGACCAGATGGAGGCATGACGGCGCACCGGCATCCAATGCCCTCCGGGAACAGGGAGTGCAAAGTTCGGAAGATCATAATCTGGACGCGCTGGATGGGGCGAGGTCCCAAGGTTAACAGCTGAAAGAGCGGGAAATGGACAAGCCCACTTGGGACGACGTCGATGACTTGTAATCTACAAAATGGAATTTACAGGAGGAGTGCGCGCGCGAATATGATTCTCGCCATCGGAGACGAATTATGAGTCAGATTTCGTAGGCAATAATGGGAAGATCGACGCACCTAGACTCGTGAGCTAAATGCATGGGATCCTGAAATGAGGTCGATGCCATCTGGAGAAGGCGTGTCCAAGGTTCGGGAAAAGGCGTCATCGACGTCGTTGATACTCCCCGCGCGATGACTGTCGAGGACAAACAACGACGCCCAACCCGTGATGAGCACCATGACGAACTCCTGGAGTGGACCATGGAGCGACGAAGCAAGATATATCGAGCGTAGTGGGGCCATCGGGAGAAAAGTAGGTCGTATGAAATGAGCTTGAAGAAAGAGAAAAGGTGGCCGTAGTGGCGATGCACGACGCATCACCAAACATGCGGCCCGGCTGATCCGCACTCACCGTTCGCCCTCCGCCCCGCTCCACGTATCCATGGACCCAGACAACGACCACCGCAATGCAGTCCGACTTGTACCTCGTTCCACGGGTCCAGTATACAAGGTCGCAGCATGAAATCTCGGGCGCCATCCCCTCGTAGTCCTGAATCCGCCCGGCGGTCCTTCAGACTCCTGAGGAACGCTCTATTTCCTCCTCTGTGGCATTCCATACTGCAACGATATACAAAATTGTGCTCCCTATCTGTTCCTCAGTTCTGATATCGATCTGCTGGCCACTGGCAAGCGCTTGTCCCATAAATTCGGACTCTATCTGGACACAGATATCAACTGCGAAATTTCTTCGTTGGACATCTACACCTCTGGGTACTCCCTTGAATGACAATCCGCACAAGGGCCGGCTACTTGCGTGCAGAACCGCATGCTGCTGGGTTGCTGGGTCTTGCTATCCTGCTGAACTCATCTCGTCACCTGGGTGTTCGGATTCAGTAGATTCAAATTCGGGGCGACAGAGAGTGAGAACAAGGTATTATAAACCTCGGCGGCTCTGGAGCGGTGGTACCACGCCTCTCTGCCCAGGTGATCCCTCTCGCTGTTCTCGATTCCAGTGGCGGCTCGCTATCCACCCTTTTTTCTTCATTTGATGTCGAGATGATGTCACTTGCATGACTTAGAAATTCCTCCTGAAATTACCGTAGCAAGTGCCAGCCGCTGCGACGGTAAAATTCCTTGGCCCAGATGCATTGGAGAAGGTTAGTGCTCATCTTATGGCAATTAATATATCATAATCTACTTATAACACGATGGTGATCAAACCACTCTGTCGTTGAAACAGCAGGCCTGAAATAGTACATCTGGTACTGGTTTAAGCCTCTCCTGGAAAGAAGGGGTTCCTCCACACTGTATTACGGTTGCGGAATCGGGGCTTCCGCAGGCCTAATCCGAGCTTTACCAGTGCCCACCATCGAGAATTGATCAAATCGCATTTAGCACCGGTTCATCCGCTGCTTCCGGTTTCTCGGATCTCCACCAAGCAAGATCTTCATAGTTCTATATCTGCGATCGGCCGCTACGGCGTCCTGTAAACCACCGGCAATATCCGGGTAAAGTTGGCTCGCCTTTAGCAGCTAGCTGTGAATTACCTGTCAAACTCCGCCCTGATTTTCCTCCGCCCAGTTTTTCCTCCCCCCACCAAGCAAGATCTCCGCAGGCCACAAATACGATACAGCCCTTTCACGACCTAATATTCTCCGGCAAAAACCATGGACATCGAAATGGCTATCCGGCGAATCGTGGAAGAGGTGCATGTCAACCCTTTCTCGTCTCTAGGCGCTCATATTATGACTCCCTCCAGCACAGTGACGACCCCGTATGTGATCGCTCGCAAATCGGTTGTTTCCTATTCCTAAACAGTTGAAACCCAAGAACTTTCCTCCTGCTGTCCTCGGTGCCGCCAAGTTCGTCAGTATAATACCTGAATCTACCTCCCAATTAACTGCGGCTGCTAGTCGATATCTATTCGACACCGCGCTGAAAGAGAAACCGGAGGAGTATCAACGTCTTCATGAAGAGCTGAAGATCGAGGCGGTCATGATTTCCATCGACTCGCCGTACGCCGAGGTCCGCGCAGTGGTCGACAACCACGACAATATATATCTCCCGGCAGCTACATTCCGCACCTGGGTAATAGGGTCAATCTTTGTATGCATGGGGTACGCATTTATGTTTTTGCTCCATCGTCTGGGCTTGGAAATTCGTTACAGCGGTTTTGTCAACCAGTTCTTCAGCATTCGGTAGCGTACATTTCCATCGACTGTCTAATAAGGACTGGAGAGTGCCACAGGTTCCCGAGTATCAATTTCGGTCCCAACGTCGCGCAGATATGTGCTGTCCCTTTAGCCAAGTTGATGGAGCTCCTCCCCACAACCGAGCATACTACCTTCGGATACACATGGACCCTTAACCCGTCCGTGAGCTCCATGATTGGCTGCCTTTATAATTCTGAAGGAATTCAACGCAGCGGACCCTTCAACCAGAAGGAACACATGCTTATCACCGTGAGCTGTCCGCTTCTTCGAACAAAACAGTCGGCTCAACCCCTTAGATCATGGCCAATGTAGGGTTTTCGGCACCGTATACGTACGTGCATAGACCTCATGCCACTACTGATGCCCACACGTTGCATTATGAATAGGGCTAATGTTGGATTTGTCTGACCCACCAATGCGAGATGGCTGACGATGCATTCCGACACAGATTGTGTGGGTTCAATACCTGCCGCAATACTTCAATCAGGTCCGCTTCCTGCCCATACGCTGATCCAAGTTCTCACTCAGATATGCAGCCTTGGGCCCGCAGTTTCGGGTACCAGAGTGAGTTTTTTTTTTTTGAACACGGCGTGATGTCTTTGAAATGATAATACAGTCATGGTTGCGCTATCAACGAACCTGGTGGGATACGGCTTGGCCGGAATCATAAGACGGTTCATTGTGTACCCAGCCTACGCGATATGGTACGCTCTCCATGTTGATTAATGTGTTATCTTGAAAAGAAATTATCGCCAGGCCTGGAAATTTGGCAGTGAATATTGTCTTCTATCGCCGAATTTCACGTCACTCATCAAACACTTTTCAAGACCATCGCGCTGAACGTACGGTCCCGCGGTACTCCATCGATATGGATCCTGATTTCGTTTCCAGAGGGCCTTCCATAATGACAAAGTCACTGTCGCCAATGGCTGGCGGATTTCGCGGGTTAATTTCATCGTCATTGAGTGAATAATTGTTAACCGCTCCACCATAGCTCCGTTGGTTCATGTATTGCTTCTGCAGTATTCTAGTCTACTTCTTTTTCCCAGAGTACGTCCATTTGCACCCAATGCCATCGATCACCATCAATCTCCCCCAGTTTTATTTTTCAGGCTCTATCATATTTCAACTGGATGACCTGGATCAGTCCCTATAACGGTACGCCGGGAGCCTTCAGTCAGATCACGAACTGAGCTCGATCTACAAAGTGAACTTGGCCGCCATCACGGGAAATTTTGGGCTCGGCTTGAACCCTCTTCCGACGTTAGATTGGAATCAATTTACTGTGGGGGCGGACCCCTTGATTTCGCCTTTCTTCGTGAGTGCGCCACGCGCAGGGATGCCCGGATTTCTGATCTTCATTTGCAGACCATATTCAATGTAACTGCGAGTCTGAAAAATATGTTGGATTTTTGGCTGACAGCGCCTTCGCCTTCATTTAGTTCTTCTTAGGAGTACGCAAACTAGGTTCAAAAAAATTGATGCTTCACTCACCTTCAGTATAGGCGCTATTTACTCTCCCGATCATCGCCGCACTCTGGTACAGCAACACCTGGCAAACTGGATACTTGCCAATTAATTCGAACGTACGCTTCATCTTCCCACATTTTTAAGCATGTCATCAATTACACTCCTCATACGTTTATTTGCAGATTGTGTTTGACAACACAGGCAACCTATACAATGTTACGACTATCATTGGCAGTGATACGCTCTTCAACCAAACATTGTATGAGGAGTACTCCCCAGCATATCTGTCTGCGTCATATGCTTTGTTGTACGGGGTATTCTGTGAGTGATCTTCGACACCTGAGTATGTCGTATGCTCATCGTTGGCTTAGTTGCAGTCTACACCGCGCGACCCTCAGCCACGCAGTGCTTTATCACCGCCGTGAAATTTTACATGGACTCCGGAGCATCTTTAGCAGGCGTAAAACCTCGGAATTACACAAATGTATTCATGTTCGCCTAATGGAATCCTACGAAGAAATCCGGGAGTGGCAGTATGGGATGTGGGTCCACTCATTTGCATTGAGGACCATGTCAATTTATGATGCACCGCCGCAGGGTTTTGGTGTTTGCGATCGCACTTGGTGCTGCGGGAGTTGGTGCTTATCCCACACAAACTTCCCCAGCTGTTGTCTTGTATGGAGGTAGCTCATGTATATCTCTGTTACAACTCTGCTCAGGGTGAACATTAGTGTTCCTCGCGATCATCTTCGTCGTCCCAGTCGGGATCATTGCAGTGGGTATCATGGCTCGGCTATATCCGGAAACTCACATCCCTCAGGCGACAACTAATGTGGAAGTCACCCTGAATGTCCTAGCGGAGATGCTAGGTCAGCTTTATATCCCTGGCACTCGGCGTGGAACTTACACCTTTCAGGTGGACTCTGGTTTCCAGGAAATTCCATGGCTATAAACTATTTCAAAGTGATTGTGATGTCCGCAGAAAGAAAAAAATTGGCATCTGACCTGTCCTCTAGTCGTACGGGTTCGTCACCACCTCCCAGACCATCAGTTTCGCATCAGATTTGAAGCTAGCGCACTATTGCCATATCAGCCCGAGGTAAATTCACCACTGTACCCCACTGTTAGCCCTGACGAGGTTGGGCATCCCAGGTTGACTTTTTGGGCGCAAATCTACGCAACCATCATTTCTACATTCATTTGCACAGGCACTCTGCAGTTCCAAATGACTAAAATCCCTGATGTTTGTACGCCCCAGCAAGTGCACCGCTTCACCTGTCCAGCTGTCAATACTTTCTTCACCGCGAGGTTTGTGACGCAGCACGGGCCCTTTGATTCGCAACTGAACATATATCTTTCAGCATACTATGGGTAATTCTGTTTCTTCGTTTGCGCTAGATACCTTCAAACGCTGAGGCGAAAAAATGCTCATACAGGGAACACTTGGGCCTGAGCGGATATTCGGAACCGCCGGATACAACGGCCTACTGTGGTGCTTCTTCATCGGTGCCATTCTACCCGTCCCATTTTATTTCTTGCGCAAAAAAGTCAAAGTACTGGAATATTGCCACATCCCAGTGTTGCTAACGGTGGCCTCATCTGGGCACCATACAGCATGGCCAACGTCTGGCCGGCCGTCCCCATTGGCTATCTTTTCAATGTCTTTATCAAGAAACGATATCTCGCGTGGTGGAGTAAATACAACTAGTGCGTTCCTCAACTTGAACCGACATAACGAAGTGCACCATTCACCTGTTGCGTAGCATCACCACAACAGCATTCTCTGCGGCCATTGCCATTAGCGCCATCATTATATTTTTTGCGTTAGAGTGGCCGGGCGCTCAGATTAACTGGAGCGGAAATACACGTCCCTTCGCAGGATGCGATGCCAAGCAGTGTGCGCGTCTACAACTTCCAGATCACGGCTTCTTTGGTCCTGTGCGTATCCTTCATTCCTTCCTCCGCTCGTCGTATACTCATATTCGGCTTCCAAGGGTGTTGGGCAGTTTCATTAAGTGCCTCAGAAAACAATATGTTGGGCCCCTGTGTTCCTTGTCTTCAGCTTTTTCAAATCGTGTCGGTGTGAGACTAGCTAGATTTGTGTCCCGTACTCGGTTAGGCAACAAGACAGAGACTAATGGAATGCAGTTTATTTTGAGCAATTGATAGGAGAGACGAAATTATTGCTTACCATTCCCGCGAACGCAGAGGCTGGCGAGGAGCCTGGCTACTGGTTCTCGGGGTGAAGCCGACATCGGGTAAACACCACAAAATAACTTTCTGGGTGTTGCCAGTGCTCGTCTGACCAAGATTCTAAATCGTCAACGACGAATGACTCTGGGTATGCCTGGCGCGCCTCCCGTGGCAGCAAGATGGTGGTATGACATGGACGAGTACCACGATACCGGTCTAAATATACTGCGTAAACGGATCACGATATCTCACCTATTGAAAAGCTTCTTCCTGGCGTATTCTCTGTGGAGGCATATCTCCTGCGGTACAGATTCTGTGGAAAGATCAGCTTGACTGGAACTGTACGGTACTCTCTTGCGGAAATAAATCTTGAATAAATCCGGTTTCCTTGAATTAGATCAATTAACGCACTGAAAGACATTCTGGGCGACTCCCGTATACCTCGGGTCGGCCGTATGACATCTATAAGTGATTGCACTGACCCATGAGGGATTCGTCAGTGGAAATGAGTAATGCAGCGTCAATGTACACTCGTAGCTGTATCAGCGAATTGATTAACATTGAGACGCAGTTTTGAGTGGGGACTCCGTTGAGGCCTTCCTTCGATATTTTCGATTCGATCGATACCCTGTAAACTATCTCATCATCTATATTCACGTACTATCAGCATCACACCGAATTTCGCGCCGATGAATAGCTACAGAGCTGTCCTCTGTATCCGCCATTTCAAAATATGAGGCGTCCTCGAGGCACGGAAGAGGAGAAAAACATCGAATTCGGACGGCTGCATAGGAACAGCATAACCGATGGGTCAATTCCATTGCGAATCTGAGGGCCTCTCCAAACGCAACGAATTTTGGAATAATAATCAGATTGTTCTCCGGACCGAGGGAAAAATCAGAATAAAGGTCTGATGGCGACTCGCTACGGCAGAGCAGGAAGCCAAAGAGATTCCAGGAATTTAGACGCGCTGGAATGAGGTGAAGCTGAATTGAGCATGCGTAAAACGGAAAAATCCACACCTGGAACCCAGCACAATCTAATTCGCATATATAGTGCCCAAGAGTGGACGAGAATAGGATTTTGTGGCGTGGTTACGAGTCACATTTTGCGCCCGGCATCGGCGTAGGCAATAATGGGAACGATCGATGCACGTAGGGAGAGAAATGTACCGCTCGACGGGGAGGGCGGCAGAAGCGATCGCCACTCAGCCCTAAAGAAAGGTCGGTGTCGGCGGAGGATGTGGGAGCGAGGAAGGCTTTGAACGCCCAGAGAGGAATCGGAGAGGATGTATCGCATGGGATGAACACCGACTAAACGAAATAAAGGAATGGCGGAGTCACCCGATGCTGTCTGAGCCAGATACGAAAATGAGAGAAAGTGTGTGAGGAAGGATCGACCGGATGGAGGAATGGCGGCGCATTGGTATCGAATGCCATCCGGAAACAGCGCGTCCAAAGGTCGGAAAAATGGGCACACAAAGTGTCGTCGATGTCGTTGATACTGGTGCGCACGATGAGCACCCCCCACTGTCGAGGATAAACGACAACGCCCAGCCCTTGATGAGCATCACGAAGGACTCCTGAAGTGAGCCAGGGGGCGACGAAGCAGGATATATCGAGCGTAGTGGGACAATCAGGACCCAAAAATAGCCGGTGTCTGAGATAAGCACTTGCAAGATGGGCGTGAAGTAGGGATCATGTAAGTAATACCAGAATTTCGATTAGCAGCCAAGGCGCTCTAGCGACACAGGAAACGCACACCGGCACACGTACCCCGGGCCTTACATCGTGGGTTTTCAAGTGTGAGCGTACTTGAGGACCTTCACGCCAGCCACGAGAATGAGAAAGAGAAAGTGGCCCGTGTGAAATGACTCAAATGAGAAGAAGGGCCGTGGCGGCGATGCATGACGCATCACGGCCCGACTGATCCGCACTCGCCCTTTCTTCCACAGCAAGGTTTGTCGCATGGCTCCGCGTATCCCTGCACTCAGACAACGACCACGGGTTCATGCATAATGTAAGGTCCTCATTCTCGGGGGAAACTCGGGCGCCATCCCCGAGTCCTGGATGCACGGTCGGCTCTGTTTTTCGGCATGCAACGATACTTATACGAACTCGTCCCTATCTGTTCCTCTGCTCTGATATCAATCTGCTGGCCACTGGCAGGCGCTCGTCCCATAAATTCGGACTCTATCTGGGATATAAACTGCGAGATTTCTTCGTTGGACATCTGCACCTCTGATTACTCCCTTGAACGACAATCCGCACAAGGGCCTCTTTCTTGATCATGATTCGGCTACTTGAATACAGAACCGGCTGCTGCTGGGCTGCTGCGTCTTGCTATCCTGCTGCACTCATCTCGCCACCTGGGCGTTCGGATTCAATAGATTCAAATTCGGGGCGACAGCGAGTGAGAACAAGGTATTATAAACCTCGGCGGCTCTGGAACGGTGGTACCACGCATCTGCCCCGGTGATCCCCCTCGCTGTTCTCGATTCCAGTGGCGTCTCGCTATCCACCCTTTGTAGTTCATCCGATGTCGGAATGAGGTCATTTGCATGACTTAGAAGTAACTCCTCCTGAAAATACCGCAGCATGTGCCAGCCGCTGCGACGAAAAATTCCTTGGCCCAGATGCATTGGAGAAGGTTAGTGCTCATCTTAGGGTAATTAATATGTCAGAATCTACTTATAACAGGATGGTGACGAAACCACTCTGCCGTTGAAAACAGCAGGCGCGAAATCGTACATCTGGTACTGGTTAAACCTCTCCTGGAAAGAGGGATTCCTCCACACTGTATTGCGGTCGCGGAATCGGGGCTCCCGCAGGCGACATGCGAGAAACGTCCTAATCCGAGCTTTACCAGTGCCCACCATCGAAAATTGATTAATTAATCGCATTTAGCACCGAGCTGTTCGTGAGTGATCCGCTGCTTCCGGTTTCTCGGATCTCCACCCAAGATCTTCACAGGTATCTGCGATCGGCCGCTACGGCGTCATATAAACCACCGGCAATATCCGGTTAAAGTTGGCTCGCTTTTAGCAGCTAGTGTAAATTACCTGTCAGATGCTAGGTTACCATTTTTGTTTCTACAAGGACCTTTCCCCATTTATGACAAAAGGCGTCGCTTCAGGTTTCCCCTCCCTTCACCAAGCAAGATCTACACGATACAGCCCCTCCACGACCTAATATTCTCGAGCACATGGACATCGAAATGGCTATCCGGCGGATCGTGGAAGAGGTACATACCAACCCTTGTCTCGTGTCTAGGCGCTTATATTATGAATCCCTCCAGCACAGTGACGACCCTGTATGTAATCTCTCGCAAACCGAATGTTTCCTAAATATTTGAAATCCCAAGAATTTTCCTCCTGCTGTCCTCGATGCCGCTAAGTTCGTCAGTGTAATACCTCTATCTACCTCTTAATTAGCTATTGAGGCTGCTAGTCGGTATCTATTCGATACCGCATTGAAGGAGAAACCGGAGGAGTACCAACGTCTTCATGAAGAACTGAAGATCGAAGCGGTCATGATTTCCATCGACTCGCCGTACACAGAGGTCCGCGCAGTGGTCGACAACCACGACAATATACGTCTCCCGGCAGCTACATTCCGCACTTGGGTAATAGGGTCAATCTTTGTGTGCATGGGGTACGTATGGGGGTAATACGGTCTCATAATGGTACCAGTTTTGAGCGAAAAAACACACCACTACTAAAGAAAACACACAGGTACCCTGAGCCCAAAAAACACACCACCTTTGTGGAAATCCAAATATTCACAGGTCCACATTTCTCATAAAAAGACACACACACCGTGGCGCATAGTTAAATACATAGGTCCACCTCACTCCTTTTTTTCAACACATCTTTTTTGGAGACTCAAAAATAATTCACCACCTTCCGGTCGAGACAAAAGAAACAGTACTCACCTTGCAGCCAAAAAATGTACCACTGGTCGTCTGTGTACCTAGTCAACATGCACCATACTAGAGGGTATACTGATGCTGCAGTCACCCACTACGTTCCCACCCCCTGTAGACCGACCTCTGTCTACGTAGTTCTACATGTGGCGACATGCGGCGATCTTCAGCTACACCAGCTACCTATTCCTGCTACCTTTAGGTACAGGTTCTTATATAGCACCCCATCAAACGCTTTTTGGCGGAGCATCACATCTTCATCAGCCGTTTTTGTGTCAGCGTTTTTTCTCTCCGCCAAAAGGGTGCGGGCCGACCCTCATGCCGCTTTTGCCGGTTGATGTTATACAATTCTGATTCTCATCTCGTTCTCCGACGTTGGACTTGAGTCGGACCATCGAACTTTGAACACAGTAACTGAATAATATTTCCACTGGGATTCAGTGGGATCTGATTTCTATGCTCTTTCATTCTCAAACCATATCTGATTTATGAGTTAGGCTGGCGGCAACCGAGCAAAACGTTGAGCCGCTCAATTTGAGTAGTATCTACTATGAAGTTGTGGTTTCAATAGTGTCGTTCAAAGTTGCTCCTACTTGAGCTCCTACTCATCTTCCTACTTCAGCTCCTACTTGTTATTTCTCGGTCAAAAATGCAACTTTTTATTTTGGGTAAAATCTAGTCCATCTGAAATGTTATTCTGTGCCTCCCAGTCAATTTTGAGCCATATATTTCAAGCCATTATTGCATGGCAAGGAGTAGGGGGTTTAAATGTGACGATTAGTAGGAGCTTAAAATGGGCAACTTTGAAACCACCCCTCCCCCAATTTGCGAGTAGGAGATTAGTAGGAGAACAAAAACATTGCAAATGTTTTCTAAGGTTTAAAAGGCCAAGGAGTTGGTTCTATAGGTCAGTGTATGTGGAGAAATTCTACAACTTTGTGAAAAAATATCGGGGTAAAGAGCAATGGTCATTGAGAAGGAAATTCAAGTAGGAGAAATTTTGCAAAAAGGAGCCTTTGAGACTCCTACTGGAAAAAAGTCTCCTTTTTATGCTTCCTACTCGTTCTCCTACTCAGAGTAGAAAAACGAGTAGGAAAGCAAGTAGGAGCGTGAGTAGGAGAGAAGTAGGAGCAACTTTGAACGACACTAATCAAACTTGAATATTCAACTCTTGGACATGTCAGATTCTGCTTGACATGTCCGAGTCACAGAACTAATTCCAGTGTAGAAATCCAAGGTTTAAAGACATTTAAATTGGTAGCAGGCTGTGCTGCTCGTCGGCCTTACCCGCTTTATGTGTACACCGGACCTGTGGCGAGCTTGATCTACGTCCGGCTACCGTCCGTCTACATGCCCTAGACACGGTCCGTCTACCCGTCGGCTACGTAAGTCTACCTAATAGCTCCGCAATTTAAGCTTCCATCAGCCCATCACCGTCGTTCTTTGTGCGGAAACCGTGCTCATCAGCCCTGGACGTTGCGATGGTGCCGCGTGGCCATGGTACAATTTGTTTCGTCTTTTTCTTTCCCCTCCATTTTCTATGTCTTTGCTCTGAGCGATGCAGCAGCAGCATTTTTCACGAGGTCAGTGCTACGTGGACAATTACGACAAAGATTTGTACTCACCGCAAGCGATGAACGGCGTTGCCAAGCACAGCCATCAATGATGATCAACCGCTGCGAAATCTCATGAAATCTTGGGAAATCCCACACTTCAACTTGATTCTCTTTGAGTTTCCTCAGCAGACCGATGTAGACGTACTGTGTCTACATGGTGTGGACACAGGTAGACACAGGGTTCCATCTACCGTTCATCTATGGGGGGTAAACGGACCCTCTGTCTACATGGGGTGGGAATGCAGTGACCATCTTTCTTGGCACACTGGCTCCATGTAGCACTCACCAAGCTATTGACTAATATATGTGTCCATTGAGGTTCAATGAAGTTCTTGTGGTGGCTTTAAAGTATCTCATCATGGATCCTACCGGCTCTCTGCCTTTTCTATTGCTATAGCACCAGCTATTTAGGATCTGATTTCTTCATAGACCCTTCCATTACTCGAGGCCTGAAGCTAAAACTGTTGGTTCAAGTTGTGTGTTTCAATCAGAAAACTCACCAAGTACGTCCAATGTTTTCGTCACAAATCCAACTTCAGTTCAAGGGAATTTGTGTGAGGTGTTGCACAACGGTCAGTATTCCCTTGATATCCTTTTATTTGGAGTGCAATTTGAGTAAGATGTATCCAAGTATCCAACTTCATCCTTCACGCGGTTTGAATTGCTTTCGTCCCCGTGTTCAGAGCCAGAACCCAAATCAGATTATATAAAGAAATAGCTCCAGTGTTGAGGGACAGTGAGTGTGGGGAGGCCAGTATATGGGATGCCAGTATATGGGATGCAAGAGCAGTCTCAGAGCTGTATGCTACATTGTATCAATATACATACCACCTCGGGTGAACTGTCCATCATGGTACCTTGCAAACTCCACCTGAGAGCCATTGAAGTGCATCTTGCCTCCCTAGTGGCTGTCCTCCAACCTAAGGACCAAATCAGCTAGGTGGTGTTTTTTTTTGTGGTCGGTGCTTGGCACCTGGGAATTCTTTTATGGCATGTTAGCAGTGAAGAAGAAAGGGTTTCAAGGGTGTGAATTAATTTTGTTGCTATTCGGGGGGTAAAATTTATTAACGTTGGACGTGTGCACTTTTTTCGATCGTCACAGACGGTGAGTGTTTTCATTTGGGAGGACCGGGGTATTTAAATGGTACAGCGGCGTGGCTGAGTAGTACAAACACATGGACTTTGACGGAGTGGTGTGAATTCTCATCGAAACATGGGAAGGTGGGTAAGAATAGGTGAAAATGTGTCCAGCGGTGCACCAAATAATTATGAGACACTATTACAGCCATAGGTACACATTTATTTATTTATTTTCCCATCGTCTGGGCTTGTGAAATTTGTTACAGCGTTTTTGTCAACCAGTTATTCAGCATTCGGTAGCGTCCATTTCTATCGACTGTCTAACAAGGACTGGAGAGTGCCACAGGTTCCCGAGTATCAATCTCGGTCCTAACGTCGCACAGATATGTGCCGTCCCTTTAGCTAAATTGATGGAGTTCCTCCCGACAACAGAGCACACTACCTTCGGATACATATGGACCCTTAACCCGTCCGTGAGCTCTGTGATTTTCTGCCTTTATAATGCTGAAGGACTTCAGTACAGCGGAGCCTTCAACCAGAAGGAACACATGCTTATCACCGTGAGCTGTCCGCTTCTCGAACAAACAGTCGGCATTGCGTTATCAACGAACCTAATGGGATACGGCTTGGTCGGAATCACAAGACGGTTTATTGTGTACCCTGCCTACACGATATGGTACGCTGTCCGTATTTGATCAATGTGGTATCTTGAAAAAGAAATTATCACCAGGCCTGCAAATTTGGCGGTAAATATTGTGTTCTATCGTCGAATTTTACGTCACTCATCAAACACTTATCAAGACTATCGTGGTACTCTATGGTTATGGATCCTAATTCCCTAATTCCGTTTCCAGAGGGCCTTCCACAATGACAAAGTCACTGTCATCAATGGGTGGCGGATTTCACGGGTAAAATGCACGGCCATTGATTGAATGCTTGTTAACCACTTCATCATAGTTCCGCTGGTTCATCTATTGCTTCTGCAGTATGCTAGTCTACCTTTTTCCCCCGGAGTACTATCAACCACGGGAACCTGGCCACCTTAAGAGTTTTCGACCATTACTAACCCCTTTGAGGTCTTTCGAAGGGTCCGAGGGCTTGAGATGGTAGGCGCTAATCCTATGAACAAGTGAAGCCCATTTATGCCAATTTTGGTAATGTTTTGACTGTGTGGTGAATTTATTTCGGTCAAAACTCCCAGATAGGCAATTGACACGGTACCTGGCCACCTGCCCAAATCCATTGTTGCCGGCTCAATCAATAACTTCAAAGTGCATAATAATGTTCAGGTTATGTAAATGATATAATGTAGCCCTTAAAATGTTACACTGGACCCATAAAAAGGGTAGCACTGGGTGCCTCTGATGAGAAGAATGAGCAGCGGGATCCATATTGCTAATCAAATGAGGGCCGCGCGGCAGTGAGAGGCCGCGCTTGGCCAGAATAAGCTGTAGGTGACTTTATCTACTTGTTATGAACGCACCTGGACCCTCTGTTCCATATTTGAGTCGCACTTCTGAGAACCCGACATTTAAACTTTGTTACCACAGAAAACCGGGGTATTAGCGTATCGGACGACATTGAGAGAGGTATTAAATAAATAGAATTAAGACATACCTGTACAAATGAAATCTTAATCATCATCATGGCCCATGTAAAGTGCTAGACACGTAGTGTGGAAGAATCTTTTGCTATGTGGGTCGCCGTGTTGGGGTACTCACAGTCGTATCGCAATCACATGTCCGAGTTTAGTATAGAAATCGTGCAGTTCTGGAGGTCTTTTCATTCTCAAGAGAAAGCCTGAGATCAGCCGAGAAGAACGAGCCCCCGAAGTCGTGGATTGACGAAGAATTGGTGGAGATATGAGCAGATATGAACGAGATGGCCACTCGGAGTTAAGAAAATGATTTTCTCACCCTTCGGCCCGCAATCAAACGCGCTACAACTTTCGATCAACTCATCATTTTGAACTGCAAATTTGGTATACATGGGCTCCAGAGGTCCTACTCCCTCCCCCGGGTGCGAGCCCTCAAGATTCAGTAGTATTCATCCTTATATTTGGCAAGTGGCCAGCTTCCCCGTGTGGCCAGCTTCCCAGCGCGTGATAGTACGTCTATTTACACCCCATGCCATCAATCACCATTAATCACCTCCTAGTTTTATTTTTCAGGCTCTATCATTTTTCAACTGGATGACCTGGATCAGTCCCGCTAATGGTACGTCGGAAGCTTTTAATCATCAGACGGACTGAACTTGGCCAAATGGTACCAGGCATGTTTTTATTTTACTGCCGATCGCGATAGTGGTATGATCAAAGGACTGAGAGAGTCCTGGTCTTAAGTCGGTGTTAAACTAAGAGCCAACCACAACTCGACTGGAAACCAGGCACTTCCAAGTCTTGAACACGTTGCCTGGCGACGATTGACGTCTTCGAGGCTTCGGCTGCCGGGCCGGTCCACGTGTTTGATGCGCTATCAGCGGCCACGCTCTTCTTCCGACAACTTCCGACGACACCGCAGTTGCTCGCGGACGGATGGATTGACGTCGACCTGCCCCAGGTATTGGCATACTGCCAGCGCAATCTCGATCACATTTCCTTCGCAGATATTGTGCTTCACACTACGTATCCAATCTTGCTAGTTAACAAGTTGTGTCCTCGAGTTCCTGTGCGTGCTGCTCTCTCCGCATCCTGCGCGACTTTCCTCCGGCGCTCGAGGTCCGGTGGACTTCATCTAGTTTCCAGCCCCTTCCTTGGATGTTTAGGCTCAGTATATTGTTCCATCACCTCGGACCAAAATCTCTTCCGGTTCACTCCCGGTCCTCCCCGCGAATTTCGTGGTCTCAAGGTTGAAGACTACGTTTCGTTTAGCTGCTATCCGTACGGCCCTCTCGTGGGGTTGTACGCTCATCTCTCTGGTTGGCTCTACTCGTTGTATAAGGACTCAGCGCAGTGGTGTGCTCCCGGTGCTGCCACCACGCGGACCCGGTCCATTATATTCGTTTCGGCCTGTTCGTCCCCAGTGTTCTACTCGTTCCGCGCTGCTTCTGGTATGCCTTATTTAGGCACTCATGAATGGCGAGTAACGATACCCGACATGGTCTACTCACTGCGCCTTGTAGTACTTCATGCAAGCCGGGCCTTCTTCCCAAATCTTGCCTCCCTTATTTGCGTTGCCCCGAGTCTCAGGAGGTCAGAGCCAGCCGCTTGTATCTCCCTCTGCTCGCCTTCTCGTACTTGTCCCCAAAACTCCCTTCTGTCATCCGCCAAACAGGACTTATGCTCCTTCCAATGGAACGGTCACCATAAACTTAGGCCCGAAATGCACTGTCCATATATACCGCACACAGCAGCAAGCCACGAAACAGCCCTTGTCTAAGGTTCCGTCTCTGCAGGAACACTGGTCGATCGAACAGCTATGACTCCTACCGCCCATCGCGATGCAAAATTAAGCGCTCGTTCGGCGCTTGGACTTGAATGAAACCATGAGGTCTCCATGATGATCCTGCCAATCGCTGATCTGGATGCATATATTGACAGGTTCCATACCTGATAGGACTACACTTCTAGGATAATGGTTTACTCGCGCCGCCGTGGATCTTCGGTAGTTGATGAGCCGCGATAACGCCTCTGACAGGAAGTGGACAGCAAATTAATGTTCCATTCATTACGGGGTTCCGCGAGATCCACATTCTATCCTCCCTGATGCGAAGAATGTGCACCCGTGGAGTAACTCCACCGCCGATCTCTTTTCTTTGAATTTGCTCGCGCTGTGCCAAGTATTTTTTTTTCTCGCTGCCATTGGGTCTTTCCACCCTTGTGGTTTCTGGACATCAACTGGACAGTGTTGCACTAGAGTTGGAACAAGTACCGAATTCAAAGCATTCAATCCCCCCTCTAAAAATACGACTCACCTTAGCGCTGTGCAGATCTTCCGACGATCGCCAAATACTTCCGCGACAGCGATAGAAGCAGTTTGATCCAGGATGACTGTAGCGGTTGCCTTTCCTTGGGCCTTGAAATAAGTCGCTCCCTGTCGCTCCATCGATCACCCAGCCACTGAGTTGATTGGAAAGATCTCAGTATGTTGATTTGCTCTCTGGACCTTGCTTAACGAATACGACATGTGAACTCTTAGGACTAAGTCGAGGATTAGCGGCGTTGCAATGGTAGCGGCCTCAACGCTAGTGTGGTAGTATGTACGTCTACTCTATTTGTAAATCGAAATGTCGGGCGCTTCACAATTGCTATATTAGGTGACTACGTTCTTTGCGATTCTCTCGGCGACCCATTTTCAGCCCCAGCTTCTGATTCACGTTTGCAGTGCACCATAGCCTCGGTTAACACAATGCTGTCGGCGCTAACCTTTCTGGCGCTAAATTTTCTGGCGCTAACTTTTGCAGCGCTACATCTAAAATTGGATGCTCTCCACACGCAGCGTTCTTGTCCTTCCGCCGTTAGCATATTGTATGTTTCCGTTCTATAAAGCCGTTACGCCCGGAACTGTGTGTACTCAGCCCTTCTTGCGTTTAGCTATGTACCGGAGCGATCGAAATAACATGGCGGCGACATTTATGGCTTCCTGTACACCCCCCACGCCTTCCTGCGATCTCTCCCCTTCACTATCCATGAAACGTCCTTGGCCGACGCTGCAAAGCGACACAACGAAGGAAGTGTTGCAATCGGTACTCAAGGTACGGAAGACCTGGAAGACCTCGCGCGGGGGGGAGCCCGTCTGGCCGCTGGAACTCGAGGCTGCGCTGCTAGAAGGTATTTAAGCTGTTCGTAGCATTTACACGCCGTCCCAATAGGATATTATTTTAGGTCTAGAGCTATACCAGCCGGAGGACTCCATGGAGACGCGCATACTGGGCCGCTTTCCTCGGCGGAATCGATTTATCTCGGACTACATCTGGGAAAAAACCGGAAAGCGGCGCTGCCCCAAGCAGGTGGGGAGCCGTCTGCAACAACTTCGGGAGTCGTTTGGAGGCAAAAAATGTATGTTCTGTCGGGATTTTCATGCAGCACGCTGCTTATCGCTTCCATCGAGTAGTGATGCACCTGCTCTTTCCCTTCCGCGAGCGTGTGTATCCAGAGTCTGCTGCGTCTGGGGACAGTACCCTCAATTCTCCCGTCTCACCCGTCGTCGGCGAGGAGATCCTCCCCTGCACTCCGGTGGCGTCATGTACCGTCATACACATCGCCATCGTCCCTGACGGATCGGAATCGCCGGATGCAGCGAGCTGTACGGGCATTCCCTCGTCGTGCTCGCGCACCGGGGATGTCTTCCTTGCGTCAGACCATCCGCGCCGTCTTGTGTCCATCAACCCCACCGTGTCCTTCACCTCCCCGTCCCCGATCGTCGCGTACTCGCGCTTTACAGTATGTTCTGAAGACCTTATCCTCCACGCTGAGACCGTCCCGCTGGTCCCCTTGGCGCACGAAGATCCTGGCGTACTGGGCTTCTTATATAGCACGAGACTAGTGCCAAATTATTGGAAAGTGATACTGGACAGCCCCGGTACGTATATCCTGCACGCAGCGCATTCAAAAACTCACGTACAGATCCATTGCAGACCCCACACGGTTCACAATACTCCAGGAGGTTATAAAGGACGACAGCGACAGCCCCTCCATTGTCTTTTTTGCCATATATCACTTCTGTTATCCGGAAAATACTCATACTTTCCCGGAGCACCCCATGCTCTGCGGATCCCAAATATCTCGGTTCGGCATGCATGTCAGCGATGTCTCTGCGTACAGCTCGCTCGCTTCGTTTGCCGACCCCCGACACGGAAACGCGGCTTGCAATACTGCTCTGCCCTACTCCCAGGAAAACTCACCCCGGCCAGGATCCCACAGCCCGGGTAGCGACGTCTCTTCGCTCCGCTGCCCTCCTGTGCTATGCAACTACTAGTATGTACCTCACTGGGATGAGATTTCGTCGATCCAGCCAGCTAAAGGCAGCTATCCTCAGGTTTGAGAGCGGTGCCGCTGGCCGGCGGTACGTTTGGATTGCTGCCTGCGCTCGTTCAAATACCAAGGTGTCTTGCCTATATTATTTCCCATCTCATCATCTTCCATGCTGATGCGACAACCATGTCTGTGGGGGTCCAAAAGTAGTCCTGCACGTACTAAATCCCCATATAATTCCGCGCAGCTAGATATTGTATGACTGACATTCAATATACTACTTGTCCGTATGCATCTGGAAGAGCGACCATACAGCTTCCTAGGTATTTAATCTCGCGGGCTCGGTTAGGTGAAATCAAGTTTATCAAGGTGGGCAACCCCGACATTCCGAAGGTGATACAATGTTACTGGTT
Source organism: Mycena epipterygia (assembly GCA_029281465.1). Taxonomy (NCBI): domain Eukaryota; kingdom Fungi; phylum Basidiomycota; class Agaricomycetes; order Agaricales; family Mycenaceae; genus Mycena; species Mycena epipterygia. The sequence continues at coordinate 674,955 of JARJCQ010000063.1, read as the reverse complement.
GATTTGTTGACGAACAACCCTTCAAATTTTAGAGGGGTTTCTGGCCGAAACACATTTATTCTACCAGCTTCTCCAGTCCGCTGCGGGTACCGGATTCTTGGTTGCTCCCTGATCTATTGGGTCTGGGGTGGATGCCCTGAAATCGACAATCGCCCTTCGTGGGACGCCGACGGCTTTCTTGAAGTTTCTTCAGAATCTTTGACACTTTCTCCTGCCAACGTGAGCTCTCTGATGTCCTTCAAGTTTCATTTTAGAGCATCCCATTGTGGGGATCTTCTACTAAGCGCTCTGGTGCCTGGAGTGTGACCGTGTAAGCCGTTGGCCGCGTCATTCGCTGCAACGCAACATGGAAATCGGGGGCCATGTCCTAGGTGCTGTGGAGCCCTGGGCCTTCTAACGAAACGTCGGAAGGCTTCAAAACGCCATTGGCCAAGTCATTTTTGGGCCAAGCATCGCACCTTGATACGCCATTCTCCTGGTCTCTTCAGCCTTTCACACACCCGCAACGACCCGGCGAGCGCTTATAATCGAGGCATCCCGGGTGCTGTCCCATCACAATTCTGTGCCAAATCGGCGCTTAATGCCAGGAGTTGAACCATTGGCGCCGTCTAGGTATGGGGAAGTTTGAGGACAGATGCTGCATATTCTAAACACGCACCATGTCTTCCCAACGTCGTGCACGAGGTGAAAGGATTTAGGAGGCCTGCCGGCGGCTGAATCCCACGTCTTATCTTGATAAACGCGACGAATCTCCGATTATGCGCCGCAGGCTCATAACATTTAGCCAGAGGCTTTAGCTTTGGCAGCAAAGAAAGAAAAATCATCAGTGAATCATAAGGTTAGTTTAGCCGGAATCGGTCAGCACGGTTCGCCAGTACTCTTCCCCAGTATTAAGGTTGATAATCTTTGCCAGATTGCTTCCAGCGCTATGAAGAAGGAGAGAGCAAGACGAGTGACTCCGCGAAATTGAAAAAAAGTATTAATTCCGGCTATTCGGTTGATTTTCTCTTTTCGCCAGACAAACTGAAGACGTTAAAGGAGAGAATAACTGTTATGTACCACTATCTTCCGATTTGGTCACGTTCTAGTCGCGACTTTGGTTTAACTTTCAACTTGTCTCGAGCCTACACATCGGGAAACCGATTACTGTATTTTTTCGTTCAATTCGACAGGGGGGGTGACGCGTGACACCCGGAACATATTCGACAATTCGACAGCGGTCAAAATTGGCGTGACAAAATCGCAAATTTCGACAATTTCGATGCGAAATTTCACAAAACCAGCACATCCAGGCGAACCTCGCGGCATGTCACGCTGGGGCAATTCGACAACTACCCCTGTGACGCGTGACCGTCGAATTGAATGTAAAAATACAGTATTCCCGGCTGAGTTGCAAGCGTTTCTTAAGTAAAGTGCCGCCACCGAAATGGTTTGGCGTCGTTCCAAGAGAACGGTTTTCGGATCACCGGACCGTGGTGCATCGCCACTGCCACGCATCGCCCAAACCACTGCACAATACGTATTACCGAACAAGTTGCCGCCGAACCCAAAACGCCAACATTCGTAAATGAATAGCGCGCAGGAGATCAAGAAAACAGACCAACTTCTACTCGGTGGAGTTCAGCCCGTTACGATGCTTCTTCAGCGACTTTGCAGCTAAGTTCGCAGCGCCGACCCGGGCCCCAGGGTGTGGAGGGCGGGCTGTAGGTACGTGTGCTGCCTATTCGTGTCGGCGCAATCGATCTCGTTTCGTGCCCGGGCCTTTCTATCCTACCCTGTTTCAACGCGGTCGGCGCAGAGTGGGCTGATACGAGGAAGTGGTTTCTGTCCGCATGTGAGCTCTTTCCATTGTTCAAGCTACCTGGGATCGGTGATGTCCCTGTCGCGCGAGACGCATGTACGTCACATGCCAATACCTTCATTCCGAATTGAAAAACAAATCTGCGCACAAGTTGTCACGCGCAATCCGAGAAAGAGTGCGCGATAAACATATACATGTTTTCACATTTCATCCCCCCCCTCCCCGTCAGAAACCGGCTACAGTACTCCTTCAGAATCTTCTTCGCGCTTATTTGCATCGCAACATCGCCTGCTTGCGCCTGTTCGCCGCTTAACCAACAGCGAATGACGCAACCTGTATGTTTCATGCGTGCGAGCAATGTACGGTGGCATGCTCATTACTTTCAGGATTGGTTCCAGGATCGGTTGCAGGAGAACGGATAATATTGATCTTGTTATGAGTAGGATGATGTATAGGATACTAATGGAAGCTCCTCGTGATCGCGAACTTTGGCGCTATCACCGTTAGAGAATGTCGTCGCCTGCGGTGTCGCGACTGCTCTCCGCCGACCACAGCAGCACGATTTGACATCCGCCCACTTCCACCAGGTGAGGATTGCCCCAATCAGGGTGACTACTGGCCCAGCGATTGTAGCGATCAAGGCTCCTCTCGATAGCGACGAATCACTGTCGCCGGCGGGAGGCAGAACGGACGGGCCACCAACTGCCGATGACTGGGCGGCTGAAGGCAAAACTGCCATCGATGACTGGGCTGAAAGTGTGGCTGAGTGCGTGACCGAAGACGAAGTATCCACACTGCAAGCAGGTCAGCATTGTGCGAAGATGGCAATGGTGACCCCACTGACCCGACTGACACCAGCGCGAGATCATAAACATAGAGGTTTCCTCCGCTCGGGTCCGCCGCGGAAAATTGCACGACGTCATCGCTGCCTCTGCCGCGCGCCGTGAAGCTGTACGAGGCCCACTGGCCGGGCGGCTGCACCCACCAGGTCCCGACGCCGAAGCTGATGGTCAAGTTCTGCTCTCCCTTGCCCGCTTGGGTGGCAAAGGCATCGAATGTAAACTGGTAGTCGAGCGAACTCAGTGTCGGTATGCTCTGAGAGAACACACTCGGATTTTGGGGATCGGTTGACGACAGAGCCATCGCCTGGCTCGTCGTCCCCCCTAGTCCGCTCGCAAATCCACTACCTACATCCTCCTGAGTTCCTCAGCTGCCTGTGGACGGTAGAAGACGTACCGCGAAGAGACCAATCATCGGGGACTGTACTGCTGCCACTTGTTTGGAGGGTGGGATTGCTCAGGAGGTTACTACCTTGGCCGTTGGCCTGCAGACCGAGGAGGAAGAGAAGGACGCTGCACTGGGGGAAACGAAGCGGATGCATACCAGAAACGCAAGGGCGCGGGATGGGTAGTACGGAAGAACTCAAGGTTAATTAGGGCAGGGCAGAGCCGGAGCTATAGAAGCCCTTCTGCTATCTGTGTCAGTTTTAAACGCCTCGTGGCTGTAGATACAGTAAGCGCCCAATCGCCTGACGAATCTCAGCCAATCTCCTGGAAACTGGGGTCGTGCTGGATCGCGGTCAGAACGATAACTGATGACGCAGGTGGGGAGTCGCGAGGACAGGCTCAGCGTCAAATCCAGTGCGATACGAGGTCGCGGTTGGAATGGGGTTTGGGAACTGTATGGCCGCCGATACCTCCCGAGGGTTAGGTTCGGAACAAGCCGCCTTCTCAGATCACATGATATTCACGTGCTTCGAAGGGAATTCTGAGAAGGGGCTTGGACCAAGATGACGAAAAAGGGCAATGTGTTCTGCGTGCTCTGCTGCTTCAGCAACTGCCTCAAAGCTTCTTGTCTAGGCTGAAAGTTTGTATATTGGAAGTGCGAAAACTGTTTGGCCGATTCAGAATTATGTTAGGATCCCTCAAGACCTCATAGAACAGGCCGCAACTTGTGGTTCTTTACAGATGAGTGGAAATGAAATCTTGTCTGCCCGTCCATGCTCGTTATATAAATAGAAAATCTGAGTAGGCCATTTAATCGGGTATGTATTTATTATCCCAAAACCACTTCTACCTCGCAGAGATAAGTGTTATGGTGAAGGCCGTAGCCCAAATTCAATGGAGACGCGATGTTTGATGTGATTAGTCATCATCGTGCGAGAATCTGTTTTGGGTTTCCTTCCTGCCTCAAGTTCTTTTGGTAAGTAATATAGTTGGATAGTGTCGTTAAAACTGGTTTCCCCTGGCTCTGACATTTTTTTGTCATTCATACGAGGGAGGTCGACCTTGGACAGTGGTAAGTCACGTCAGTCACATATCAGGTCACACCTCACAAACGAACAAAATTAATGTTTCCTACCTTCACAAAGCAGTTATCAGCAGCGGGATTGCTGGAAGAGTTGTTTTAAATCATGTTCTGGATTCATCGAGCCCATAAAGCCGGTGGAATTGGCACATAATCCTGAATGTTTGGTATGAATCTGAAATTGAACTTTGCGTTGATAAACTGGGTGTAGTGCGATAACGACAGGATATATTATGAAATGGCGCCTCTACATCTATGGAGGGACATCCAATGAACAAATTCGCGACATACATCGTTGCAATCTGAGTTGAATTGACCGAGAAAATCCTACTTGAACACATAGTTCATTTTTGGCAGTTTGACACAAGCCTCTCTCCGAGATTCACCGGCTTGCCGGTGCGGAGACAGGCTTGCTCCGAACCTACCCGAGGGTTGCAGGGACCCTTTCGTTCTTGCTACTGGAGCCGTTCGATCAGGGGTGTATTCAAGGCTCGGAGGCGGATCGCGCGCTTGCAAGGCGAGGCTCGTATGATCAACGGAACGCATTGATAATTTCGTACGTCCCGGAACCCGACATATGTAGTGGACTAGGCTAGTCTGCTTGGCAATGGGTACGCGGAGATCGGTGGGGAGGTTCGACAGACGTACGATATATTTCATAGACGTATAGTACCGCATCCTATCGGACGAGCGGCGGCTGATGGTCTCATGTGCTTGAACGTATGACAGAAATTCATTCTCCCTGTCCTGAAACAAACCACACACACGCAGCATGTTTTCAAGGATGTCAAAACAAGCGCTCAGGTGTGCGGCTGACTCCGTTTCCCGCGTCTGTCGTGGCTTCTTACTCTATTAAACGAAAATAGTATCTATGCATTCAGACGATTCTGCCCGAGCTTTAATCCTGCATTGAACCTCTTTGAGCCCCGTCTCCCTGCGCGGAAGTGCATACGATGCATTTCAGGGAACAGTCCGGAAATAGTATCAGGAAACACTTAGAGCCGACATTGGTCCTGCTTCTGATTCTGAAGGCCTGACATCGACGTAAGCCAAATCTGGGGTTTTTTTTTCCAGCTCAGGCTTAGCGCTCGTGCAACGATGATGGTGACCCTGCAGATTCCGAGCCAGAGAGGGGATGAAATATTCTCCAAGGAATATGTAGTCCAAATTAGAACATCCAGGGTCACTATATGGGGGAAATTTCTGGTTGGAAGGACGTACAAGGCAAGCACAAAATTCTGAGCAAGTGGTTGAAGTTTCATTCATCATTTTCAGTGTCCTTGCTCAAGTTTACATATGTACGGATAAATCGAGCCCCAGAACTTGAAGAATGCAAGAATAATGCAAGAAGGAGATGCCGGGGGCGCATCAGTGGCGGTGCTACTGCGCCGGCAGTGATCCTGTGGCAAACTTGTCATCTTTTCTCCCCTTGTCACGTATCCCGCATCGCCCTCTGTCCTTCTGTCCATGGCCATCCCGCCGCTCAGATTCTCTCTTCCGGGCCCCTCCAATTATGAGGGCTCCGAGTTAGCTGGTCGCCCCTCTGCTTCTGCCTCCTGGTGCATGATTATCGGTTCATACCCTTTCACTACATTTTGATGGCCCCTCGGCCAACCCTCGGCGGACTTGTGCATGTCGGCTGAGGTTGGCCGAGGATTGGCCCAGGGGCTCGACCGGGGTTAGTCGATGTCATGTCGAAGTCCGCCGAGGGTTGGCCGAGCGGCCATCAAAATGTAGTGTTTCGCCTTGTCCTGACGGGACCGCGAACTACACAGAATCCAACTGCAACTGTTTCCCTGATCAGGGGAGACTCTCCCGCCCATTGACCATCCATCAATTTAAGGTAGATGCAGCCTCGGAGGTTCCTCGTCCGTGCTCGATCTCGAGGAAGTATGTATGTTTGACTGATATTACGCCGCGCGCTCTGACACCGCATATGTTGATCTGGTTTCCCGCTCGGGAAACGTTACTTTATGCAGTGCTCCTCAACGCACAACAAAAGCAGGTGTCAGCGCTGAGTGCGCCCCTGCGGTCTCGCGAGTGACGTGTATATGCCCTTGTGCGTTGGATTTCAGCATCTCACGTACCAATAGGTCCTCCGGTGAGTAGCCGCACATATCATTGTATGCCAGACACACACGCCGACGAGGCGCCAACGCACACGATCTACCCCTCGCCTATCCATACATTCACGCCGCCCTTCCACCGCTTCGCTCATCCCCGATCTTCAAGCTGTATTGGTACTGCGATCTTCTGCGTCCGTTTTCGCTACTCTTCCATTCATGTCCGAGTCGTCGTCGCTGAAATTCGCCAATTCCCAACCGGAACAAGATTTCGTTGCAACACATCATTCTCGTACGCTCGCATTATCCGGAGCTGCCAGGAGTCTATTTGCATCCGCGACGGAGATATGGGAGGGTGCCAGCCCGCTGGGGTAGTAGGAACGGCGCTTATTCGGCGTCCATCCTGGGAGGCGATCAATCACGTGTACGGCATGACGCGTCAGAAAGCTCAAACAGGGCCAAGCACCGTACTCAGGGGGCTTCCTTCGTATACTTCGTCCTCAACCCCCGAGAATACCAAGGGGATAATCTCCCCAGGCTGACGTTGAGTCACGGGAACAAAGGCCGTATGTATATCCGATTTACAAAAGTAGCAGTGACTACGGAATTTTTTTCCTTAAATTGCATCGAGAAGGTCTGCCAGAACGGTGAAATCAACAAGCCTACGTGGACTTACATACTCTCCCAACACTGGATACATAACAACAATTAGCAGAGAATAATTGCGTCAAAATTAGAAAACTCACGTCCTTAAGCACACTGGGCGGGAACCACAGGCAAAACTTATCCCGCAATTTCAACGTCGGCGTATCCGTCGTTAGCAATAAAGTCTAGCCTTTCGGATTCCGAGGTGGTGTAGAAGTTATCCTGAAAATTATGTACTTATCAGATCGATGAGACAGCGGCCAAGAGAGAATAGTACCTTTCCGGTAGCAGAGAAGAGACGGAACAGAGGGATGCTTCCACAGATTTGTGTGGGATATATGTATATGCTTTCGGATTGGAGAACGTATCCATCCTTCACGGCATCATCTCTTTCCGTCGTAGAAATAGTATAGAAATGGTCCGTGGCGGTCCCGCTGATTTTTTGTTTTAGCTAGTCAGACAAAGTGACAGGGCGCCCTAGCATCAGCCATAACTGTATAAGCGATAGAATTGCACCGTCGACTCTTCCTGAGTGACAAAAACAAAGGCAGCGACACTTTCCAAAAAAACGTGAGTGTCGGCGTGCATATCATCGCTGAGGTTCATGACGTCCGTGGTGTAGAAATGATCGACAACTGTGTTTTGATAGCTTCGATAGAAAGGCACGGTGAGGGTGGGATCACCGCAAGTTTCTGAGGATCGAATCTGCGCAGGATGTAAAAGTTAACGAGCGATTACTTGTAAATGTAACTCGCACCCACCACTGACTCGTTGGCATTCAATACAGAACCCAGGGTGACGCCGAGGGCAGAACATATCACAGCTAGAGTGAACTTCATGTCTGGAGTTGTTCACTGAAGGGACTTCGAGTCAGCTTATATAGTGTGTGCTGAGCTTCAATGTGTGCCAACCGGCAAGTTGACATGTTGAACGGAAGAAGAACTCGTGCGTTGAGAACGGAGATGGTGGAAATTGAATTCGGGGTACCAAATACAGAGTGCATTTAGACGGTATCCAGAAGGAGCTTTAAATGTGTGCCGATAGGTACGTTGATATGTTGAACGGAAGAGGAACTCGTACGTTGAGAACGGAGCCGGTGGAAGTGGAACCTCCCCCCTTCCCCAAGAAAGGGTTTTGATTCACAGCAGTAGTATGCACCCTGAATCTCCTGTTCACAAATAGTTTTTTTAAAATGTACAGCAGTATGTGCGGGCCGTACCCTGAATCAGGATTCCTGCGTTGGAGAACACGCACCGGGTGTGTTCAATACTGGTTCAGTACGTTCGCCATCGCAAAAGTACGTCCAGCCTCGAACACTTCGCCTCCCATTCATGCCCATCATTCTAGCCAAATACAGACAGAACTCTAACTACGACTCGAGGCTATTCTATTTACCAGGGGTTGCCTCGCGTGCCCCCGCGGGTGCGGACGGAATATTGTCGGCGAAGTGCTGATTTTCGGTCATCGGACCGGTTCATGGAATAGAGAAGAATGTGCAGCTATATCGTACAGGTACGCAGCGAATCTTCACTCCGTCCATTCTGACGTGCGCCAATCAGTGAATTAGTACTGTGTTCAGGCTGTCGTCTAATCTCCAAGTTATTTTTCTCTCACCTGAGTCAGGTGCTTAGCTGCCAGAGCGAAAAACCTATGGGCGCTAATAATTCTTCCATACTGGCGCTAATCCATCCTGTACACGAGCTAAGCGCCTCATCCAATGTCTCGGCGACATCTAGGGCCCGACCGTCGGATATGTCAACTGTTTGCAGGGAAGCCGGTCACCTCAACTTAGCAGACGCCCTACGCTGTCTCCACGCGGTGCTCAAGTTCTTAATGGATTCCCTCTGCGAGTCTTCACCACATCCTGAGAGCTAGAACGAATGCCAGACGTTAAGGATTGTTCCACCGATGTTCATACGCTCGCCATATCTGAACACGAACGAGCGCCCGCTGTAATTGCCAATAACAGACGCACACCAAGCGCCCACATCTTCCTCCACAATAACAAGACCAACTCCATGGTAAGCTGGATTAATAGTAGATCTCGCTGGCTTTGGGCCTTACTTGGTGCCGAGAATTACTGAATATAAAGCTCCCCTCGGAGTTTTCCCAACTTAATCTCACGCTTGAATTTAGACCGTAACGGGATCCACGGTAAAGAAGCACCATCTCTAAAAGAAAATCAGCAGAGAAAGCTCTCCACAGTGCAGAGCACTCGGTAAACCCGCTGGACAGTTCATGGGTTTACATTTAACCTTCGGGGCAGGCCTGGAACACGCTACCGCCCTAGATTCCGCTGCCATTGTTATTGAAAACAGGCATTCAATACTTCCTGTGTCTACGGCAAGGATTCTCACTCTTCGGACTGAACAAACGCCCATCTTCCGCAAGTTCCAATGAAAAATGTGACCCGTAAGTATAGCCTAACGCCCGAGATCATTTGGAACGTCTCGTCCATGTACGGTCTCAACCGCATAGACTCGCTAGTTACTTCGATTTAAACATGATTGGCGCTCAATGATATTGGCGAGAAGAATGGTTGGAACCTGCATCAATCATTCACCCTGTACTTGTCGACTCACTTTTGACGCCCGGGAAGTTGTAAGAGGGACGCGAGACGAACCGAATCCTCACCTTTTCAAGTTCGATAACAGAGCTGGTGCGTTTCCCTCGACGAATCCGAGTCGTTCATTGGTTAAACTTCCATCCGCATTATACCCTCAAACCAGGGGCCAACCATACCCATTCAACCTCTCAATTCAACTATGGCCATGATTTACACTAGCGGCATCGCCCCCATCGTCACTGTCTGCGGCGTCGGCAACCTGCATTGACACCATCTCACCTAAGATTCGCACACCAACGGCGGGACCGTGATCGGAATGATCCCCACTACGAGCGAAGGCAGCACGAACCTCCTCGGGTGGTCGCAAAACTACGGGGGCTACGCGTTCTACTGGGATGGCGCGGGCCCGGCATTCTGGCGCGCGGGGGACTCTACAGTCAGGCAGCCGGTGGGCACGAGCTGGACGAACGCGACGAGTGTGCCGTTTGGGTTGCCCGTTGTTCAGGGCGCGAATGTGGAGGCGCAGGTGGCCGTGGCGGCAAATGGCGGAGAGGTTATCACGGTCTTCTACATTCCGGCCGACCTTGATTAGGAACGAGGTCGGGAGACGATCCGAGCTGTAGGTGCACCTAAGTGCATTACAGCCCTTTGCAGAACTTAGGGCGCGAACGAAATTTTTTCCATTTTGGTACATTTTTTATTGTTTTTGCCAGGACAGCTACCCTGCGCTCAATTCCGGGCCGTTTGCCTCGGGACCTAGCCCGATCGATTCGCCTTCAAAATGCTCAGTGAAAGGTCTCCTCAGATTTTCCAACCGACCTCCATGGCGCATTTCCGGTATGAGAACTCAGTTTTCAACAGCTAAATTTGGTGTTTTCCCAGCAGGACACTTGTTCCGGCTACAGTTTTGGGCCGTTGATCGCATGTATGGGCTCAATCGATTCGCCCGTGAGATGCGCAGAGCACTGTGTCCTCAGATTCTCAACCTGACTCCCAGAACAATTTCCTGGGGATGGAAACGAGCTGTAAGCAACCACTTTTGATCGTCAGTCAGCAGGACAGTTGCTGCGGCCTCAGATCTTGGCCGTTTTTCTCTGTCATAAGATGAATCTCTTTGGACTACAGATGCACAGTGAACTGTTGTCCCAGATTTTCAGGCTGACCCCCAAGACACCTTCCTGATACACGAGTTCAAATTTAAACAGATTATTGCCCAGAACAGCTGTAAAGTGTTTTATGGTGCCTCGAGTGACTTGTTGTCTTGAAATGTTTGACTTTTATCTGTTTGGTAGCATACTGCACATTTATATTGGCATGATATACAATTTTACAGGTTCACAGTACATTTCTGTCCGTAGAAGATGTAAAAATAACAATTTTTTTATGTTGTAATCAAGGAATTCTGAGGACACCGTTCACTGCGTGCGTGGAATCCCAATCGAATCATGCTATTTTCGAGCCAAATGATCAAAATATGAGGCCGTAGTAGCTGTTCTGCTGACCGTCAATCAAAAGTGATGGCCTATCGAGGACTTCTTCCGCCAGGAAGCAGTATTGGGTGATAAATTGTAAATCTGACGCAGCCATGCCCTCCAAATTGTTGAGGCGGAGAGATTGAGCCTATCCCCGAAGAAAAAGGCCCAGAATTGAGGGCAGGGCAGCTGTCCTGCTGGCAAATAATGAAAAATGTTGGGATAAAGCTCATTTCCATGCTCAGGAAGTGGTCCTCGGGATTGCATAAAGATTCTGAGGAGACTGTTCACTGCGTATTTCGAAGGCGAATCGATCGGACTAGGTCCTGAGGAAAACGGCAGGGAATTGAGCACAGGGCAGCTGTCCTGGCAAAAACGATCAAAAATGTACCAAAATGGAAAAAAAAATTCGTTCGCGCCCTAAGTTCTGCAAAGAGCTGTAAGCAAAAGGCGCAGAATGTATAGTATTTCTGTCGAAACAACTTTGCCTCCCTGATGACACATCTCAGGGCAGCCTTAGTGCGAGCTCAGATCGGCGAGCTTGCGAGCTGAGCCGAGTGGAAGGCAAGGCAGTGAGAGATGAGAGTGGATATGCGCCTGGGACTGTAGATTAGATTCATGTAAATCTAATCTACACTGCCACCTGTCACAGACTGCATCCCACGTCGATGTCGAGACCTCATTGTCTTTGGAAAGTCCTTCCTCGTCCTCAAGCACACTTTCTCTTTCGTGCTGACGCTCTCCTTCCCTCGCGCGACGGTGTGCCTCTCTTTTTCACGCGACAGCACCCCTCAAGCTCGTTCTTCAACCTTCAAGTTTCACACATTCTTCTGCTTTTTGCCTCTTGACTCAATCTCAGCGACGCGGTACCGCCCTCGCACCGTGATATGGACCTCTGCTGTCATCCGCGCGCTGCGCGTCACCCTCTCGCGGCTGCGGAACAGTTGCCAGAAATACAAACTCGCTGCGCTATTGGATTGTGGTGTGTCTTCTTGTCTTGCATAACCTTTTCCCCCACCACTTTATCTTTTGGGGTGCGTTATGCCAAGGTTTCGGCTGCGGTCCCTCCTCATGCGCCACGTCGCACCTTCTCCTCATGCCCTCATCCTTGGGGTCCAGTACCTCTCATCACCCGTGACGGCGCTCCTCATCGTCATGTGCGACGGCGCCCTCTGTATTCGGTGGCACGAATGCACAGGCCTCTGGCTCTTCCCGCCCGTGCCCTCAGGTGGACGCGGATACCTTGTCCTCCAGTGCAACATCGCCTCTGCCCCTCCGCGCAACAGCGCCTTTTCCATTCGGCGGCACGGATGTGGAGGCTTGCAGCCCTTTCTGTCCGCACTCTTTGCGGATGTGAAAGGCCCTCACCTCGCGCGATGGCGCCCTTCGCCTCACTTCACATAACAGTGCTCCTCCTCTCCTATTCCTCGTCTCCTCACGCGACAACACTCTCTCCTCATGCGTAACGGCACCCTCTCCTCATGTGCGACAGCGCCCTCCTCTTCACCTCGCGCGACGGCGCTTCTCCTCCTCACCTCCTCCTTGCGCAACGGCGTCCTCTCCTCATGCGTGACAGCGCCCTCCTCCTCACTTTGCGCAACAGCGCCTCTCTTCCTCGCTTCGCACAATGGCGCCTCTCCCCCTCCTTGCGCGATGGCGCTCCTCTCCTCGCGTGCGATGGTGTCCTCCGCTTCCTCGGAGTCCAGCGCGTCAGCGCTCCTCTGCCTCTTCCACGCTACAACGTGCCTCTCCCTTCTGCGCGACAACGCTCCTCCATCCCCCAAAGGCATTTTTTAAGCTTGTCTGTATACACACCCGCTCTATCAATTCTTTTCGTGCATTCATTTCTAATCTTCTCGACTCCTCCTCAATCAAGTAATCTCCTTTATCTTCGTCGTGCCCGCCGTCATTGTATTCTCAGCTTCACCATCTGCGGACGTTCACTCGGGTGATGCCGCCCGTCCCGTGCTTCGGTGGCCCTTCCGTGCGTCGTTCCCTCGGGTGACGGTGTACATTCATGTCATCTCGGCCCACACGATGGCTTGGCCATGCACTCGCCCTCTTCCCTGACCCCCTGTCTGCCTGCCACTTGTCTCTATCGCTTCCATCTCTCTCTTTCTTGTTCATCTCAGCGCATTCCTCCCTTTGTCGGAAAAACCCTAAATCAGTTGCAACGGATTAGCACGGATTGTCGGCTTGGGTGGGATCCCAACTGGTTTGAAGCCACTGACCAGCTGCCTGTAACCGGTCCCGAGACGTTCAAAGCATCTCAATGTGTTTTCAGGCTTGAGACAGCTTGGCAGGGCTTTGCCGAGCCGTGTGGAGCTGGGTGGAGCGCGAACCCGGTGGCTGGAGCAAGGGACATAACTCTGTTCATGCCTTCTGAAAATTTCCTTTACATGTATGCACAGTTTGAATGCTAACTAGTAATGACTTGTTATATTTCCATTCATTGGAAACTTAACTAATATCATTACTTACTTACTAACTTCTCGTCGCTATTGAATATTGAACTGTTCAGACTATAAAACCTGCCCTGAGACAAGAGAAGTGGTAAAGCTTTTGTCTTTTTAAAGAAAATCCTCACCGCACTTGGAACGGCTTGAGACCCAGAGCCTGGCTTGGCAGCGGTTAAATGTACTTCACCTAAGTGTTGCAAGCCAGTTGAATATTAAGACCTTGGAACGGCTTCGAGCCAGTTGAGAGACGTTGCCACTGATCTTGGATTTTTCCGACATTCTGTTTTGGTCCGGGCTCTGACGCCTCCAGTGGCTGTTTCTGACTCTGTCATTCCCATTTCGCGGCCTGCACAGACTCGCTCTCCGACGAATGTACTTGCACACATCTTTCTTTCAACTGTTTACCCTCACTGTATCCTTTGTCACACTCTCTTTTCATTGCGTCCCCGCACATTACATCCTTTTCCAATTTCTCTTGATTATGCTTGACCCCTCCGGCACCCTACAGAGGAGCTCGCCAGCCATGGTTTGAGTCTCTTTCCGAGTGTCCCTCATCTGTGTTCTGTGGCACGCGTGCTTGCACTCCTCTCCTTCTCCCTCCAGCCTCAATGTTGAGCTTGTTGTCCATGGTTCGAGCCTCCCTCCTCGTTTCCTCTAAATTCCTTGCACCGTGCAGCCCTTCTTGTTCCATTCCGTCGTTGTAGCACACTGTGTCAACCCACATTGCGCTCATGGACGCGAACACCAGTGGATATCAATCTCGGCAATTTTGGAGCATAGATTTCAGAATGGTTCTGCTCGCCTATGCATCCTACGATGGCCTTGGCACTCCATCAATTCCGACCTCGATCTTGCCATCAACAGTTCGGGGGTGCTTCCCATCCAGCGCGACGGGTGCGCTCATTGTCGCCTTTCGCGTTCTCTCACCCTAACCGCCTTCTCCCTCATTCTCTTTTTTATTTATTCCTCTTACCTCTCATTGTCATCGCGCATTGCGCTCATTTTGACAACTCATCTTGCTTTGTTCCGTTAACATTAAATCTGCTCATCCTCTCGACCCTCAGTGCATTCATCCTCTCTCACGCTATCCTCATTCTCTCACCCTCACCTTCGTCTCGCTCATTCTTTTCTCATTTATTCCTCGTATCTCTCATCACTTGCGTGGCGCTCAACTCCGTGCGACGGCATGTGCTTCCGAGCCTCCGAGCCCTCTTGCACCTTACTCCCATGTGCTCGAATGCCTACACGACACTTTAATTACCTGCCCAGCTTCACGGTATGTTCGATGACTCGCACACGCTCCTCGCCCGGCTCGCCTGCTTCCTCGCTTGCTTCCTCGCCCTCTTTCTGCGCTCATGCGCTTCGAATCTCGGACCACCCCTTTCTTTCCTTGCACCGTCCCTCGCATCGCACACCATCTTGTCTCGGGCATTTAGCCTTTTGCTTCCGTCTGATGATGTCCGCTTGGAGTCCTTTCGTGACGATGTCCAACACTTCTTTCGCTGGATCCTCGCTTCTCTCGTCTTCATTCTTTCGGAATCACACTTTGCCTCCTCCTCTTGCATCCCCGGCAATGTCGCTGTCTTCTTTTTCTCACCATTTCTTGTTATCCCCTCCTGCACGGCATTCTCGCTGTATTCCCTTCGCCTTCTTGGTCCTCCCTCACACCTCCTACTTCCATATCGCCCACCATGTCTCGCCGTATCAGTGCTGATGGCAGCTTTTTTGCTCCTACGCCCAGTCTCATTGACACTTCTTTTCCTCTCGCGCTTCGGCCGTCGGTGATGGTGCGCCTTCCTCCTCTCGTCCTTCAGTCTTATGTAACAGTGTTTTGTTTTTGTTTTTGCCCTTCCTCTCACACTACTCCTCGCGTTCGATTTCTTAAACACCCACCGGTCTTTGATTCCGCCAGCATCTACAGATGAGCTTGCGGCCTACAGCTCGAGTCTCTGTCCATCCTTGGGCCCGAGTGCAGCTCATCTGGTCGCTACCCTCTCGGTTTCCTCCTCTGCAGCCTCCGCTAATGTCACCGTGGGATGCTTTGCGTGTGCCCATGATCACTCCCTCCGCAGGATTCCCCTCGACGATTAGTTTCGTTCTGTGCTACCCTATTTTCCGCGATGCATTTACAGCTCTTTGCGGAACATAGGGCGCGGCCCTTTTTTTTTTTTTGGTAAGTTTTCACGAGAACAGCCGCCGTGGGCTCAATTCTCAACCATTTCCTTCGGGAATATGCTCGGTCGCTGCGCGCTGAGAATACGGAGGGCCTGACATCTTTCGATTTCTTTTATGTATCCCACGTTCATTTACTAGGCGAATTTGGGCTATTTTTGGCTGTCAGAGTGCAGAACATGTCGCACGCGGGCTGTAGTCATCCGAATGTCCTAAATTTTTGATAAGATGGATTTGAAGGTATTATGGAGGGCCCAGAATACCGGGATAGTGAATGTGACATCTCTTTCAAATCTATCAGCAAACACAATATCAAGTCAAGTCTCCTCCAAGCTATAGATTTGAAAGAGATCTCACATTCACTATCCCGGTATTCTGGGCCCTCCATAATACCTTCAAATCCATTGTATCAAAAATTTAGAACATTCGGATGACTACAGCCCGCGTGCGACATGTTCTGCACTCTGACAGCCAAAAATAGCCCAAACTCGCCTAGTAAATGAACGTGGGATACATAAAAGAAATCGAAAGATGTCAGGCCCTCCGTATTCTCAGCGCGCAGCAACCGAGCATATTCCCGAAGGAAATGGTTGAGAATTGAACCCACGGCGGCTGTTCTCGTGAAAACTTACCAAAAAAAAAAAACCGGGCCGCGCCCTATGTTCCGCAAAGAGCTGTAATTTAATTTAATTTCTTTCCTTCTCTTTTTCGTCGCTCCGCTCTTGTTTGGGGCCCTCGGGCCCGCTCCACTCTCCCCTCGCACAAGCCTGCGGCTCTTGGCAACCCTTGGAATGACCGCTTTCTCCAGAAGAGTTGCACACGTATGTGAATCGATCATAATTGTGAACAATACGGATAAGCCTCAGTCGCACGTAGTAGTGTAAGACTCGTATATTATGTACCTGTGAACAATACGGATAAGCTACAGGTACGAGTGAGTAAAGATGAATAGAAATAAGTAAATTAGAAGACGTACCCTCAGTCGCACGTAGTAGTGTAAGACTGAGGGTAGCTGAAACGCCCGCAACCTTAAATAGGTTGCGGTTACGATCGAGTCCATAAGTAGTAATAAAATGAAATATGAAAGTATACGTAGGGACTGCATGAACGCCAACCCGTTTGTTAACACTCCCCCTGGCGGAGAGCATCCCTTCGCTTCCAATCCAAGCCGAGCTGAGCAACAATCTTCTCATGGGTGAGGCGCGGAAGAGCTTTGGTTAATATGTCGGCGATGTTGTCCTTGCCTGGAACCGACGACACCGCGATTTCGCCGTCCTTGACGCGCTCGCGGATGTAATGGTAGCGGGTGTCGATGTGCTTGGCCAATCCGTGCCCCTTCGTCGTTTCGGTGAGGCTGATTGAGCCCAGATTGTCCCCGCGCAGCTCGAACGGTAGCTCCTGCGGCAAGAATACTTCCGCGAGCCAGTTCTTCATCCATATCGCTTGCTGCGCTCCCCGTGCTAGCGAGATGTACTCGGCTTTGGTGGACGACAGCGCAACGACGGCTTGGCGCTTTGCGGACCAGCAAACTGGGGCGCCTCCCATGAAGAACACGTACCCCGCGGTAGAACGGCGCGTATCCACGCAGCCAGCCCAGTCGGAATCGACGAACCCCTCTGGTTTAAGTCCGAGCCCCACCACGTTCGCGTCCGCGGGTGGCGTGTACCTGAGCCCGTAATCCATTGTCCCCTTGATGTATCGAAGAACGCCAATTAAGAGAAGCCAGTGTTCGGGCGAAGGATTTGATTGGACATGGCCGAGAGCGCAGCATGCATAAGCCAAGTCTGGGCACGTACCGCTGCTCCCCCAGACGATGGTGCCGAGGATGGGTCTGAAGGGTTTGTCGCGCATGAAGGAAGCCTCTTCCGGGGATAACGGTGTTGAAGACACGTGGATCTGATAGCCGGGTGGGAAGGGTGTCGAGATCGGCGCGAGATCCGCGAAGCCGAAGTGATCTAGCACCTTTTGGAAGTACTGCGTTTGGGCAAGCGAAATGCTTCCGTCGGCTAGCTTGTCCACCGTCAATCCCAGCAACAACGCGACGTCAACCTCCTTGAGGTCCCACTTGTCCGCAAACTCCTTCACCACCCTCTCGCTTTCGCTCTCCGTCGAGGACGCGCCGAGAACGTCGTCTGTGTGGGTCGTAGTGATGGTGTAGTCATCTCCGCGCAGACGCGTTCTGATGCAAGGATCGGCCAGGCTTTCCTTGTACCCCAGCTCGCCGTATCCTCCGGCAAGGAGCTTGTACCAGATGTGCCCTGCCTGGACAAGTCCATAGAGCGGCCGCAATAGCAAGCACACTTTCTGTTCCTCCCCCTGCTTGACGAAACCCAGCGGCTGCTTCATGTACACGGGGCGGTCCATTACTCCATTGAGGTAAGCACCCGAAAATTCCCACTGCTTGACGTGCAAACGTTTGACCACCGCCACTGCGAAGACCATTCGGACGGACTCCATGCGCGCCACCATCGCCCATTTCGTGGCGAAGTCCTTTCCCTCCTCCATCTCGTCTCCACGCGCGACATATCGTCCTTTGTATTTCCGAATCTCCCCCTCGCCATCCAGCTTGAGGTCATACACCCACATCCCATCTATAGCGTGTTCCCCGTCCAGTAAGTCAACCAATTTCCATACGCCTCGAGTTTGGAGCTGATCAAACTCGTCCTGCATCGCAGGCATCCACTTCTCAGGCTCCCGCATGGCCTCTCGATAGGACCGCGGGATAGGGTGGCTGTTTCCGCCCTTGATGGCGCTCGCAAACGCCCAGGGAGATCTGAGCAGGCGGTCATCAAAACCCGCCCAATCTATGTCAACGGCGTTCGCAGTAGGATGGACATCGTCAAGAGCCCAATCCTTGCCGGCGAGGCGGGCTTGCTCCTCCATCTGATCTGTCATCATCATCTCAAGCTGCTCTCTAGACGGCTTGGGCACGCGCTGCGTACGGCGTAGAGGAATGGGAGGGTTTTGGACGACTTGCTGCGCTGGGACTTGCGCGGCAGGCGGCTCGTTCGCGGGGCCTGCTTCAACAGGATTTTGACCAATGTCGGGAAGGGCTTCGGGGAGGACTGGCGCGTTCGGCTGTGCAGGTACGTGCTCCTCAAACAAGGCGGGGTCTTGAGGGAGTGGATCATCATTGACCTCGATCCTAGTACGATGCGGTACGCCCTCTTCGAATATGACATCGCGCACGGGGTAAACGCGCTTTCGCAGTGGGTCGTAGATGCGGTAGCCGCGCCGGCCCATGTACCCCACCATCTTCCCTTTCCAGCCCTGCTCGCCCAATTTCCCCTGAACACCGTCCAAGTCTTTCACCCAACACACGCTCCCCCATGCTCGCAAATGCGACACACTCAACTTGACCAGCTTTCCGTCGGCGCCCTTCCTGCGGAACCACGCGACCCATGGCACAATGTCTGGGTGCCGCGCGGAGGGGATGAACCCACGCACATAGCAGTGCGCGGTCGCCGACTCAGCCCAGAAGCGGTGATCCATCCCGCCTTCGATAAGCTGGGTCCGCGTTCCCTCCACAACCGTACGGTTCCCCCGTTCTGCATGGCCGTTTGCTGCCGACGAATCCTTCGGGATTTTCTCTACACGGATTCCCCGTTCCGCGCAGAAACCCAGAAATAGGTCGTTGTCGAATTCGCGGCCCAAGTCGAACCTTACGCACATCAAGCGTTCGCCTGTCTGCACCTCCCCCTCCACAACCCAGGTTTTGAATGCGGCCAGCGTCGTGACCGCTGTTTTATTGTTCAAGAACAGCGGGAACTTCATGGACGTGCCTCCATCCGATACGAGCAACATGTACACGGCCCCAGACCAGCTCGGAGTCCGAGCGCGCCCCCATAGATCAATGTGAACACGCTCAAGGGGCTTCGTTTCGTGCTCCACCACATCGTCAAACGGCATTCGGTCCTGCTTGCCCAGGATACAATCCTCGCACATCCCCCGCAACCCTGCATTCACTATTGTCAATCCGTCGACGAGCGACCCGGCCGCCATGCGTTTAATCGCTTGGACGTCCCCGTGACCAAATCGCCGATGCCATGTTTCGAGGTCGGTGGGCTGATTTCGGGAACGTCCTGCCACGGCTGCGACAACGCTCCCCCCCCCGTCCATATCGTCAACGACCTCGACCTGATAAAGTTTTCTCTGGCCCTCATCCAGGGCTATCTTTCCGTCAACCATCACCTTCCCGTTCGGGGCAACCACTGATAGGCGGCCGCTCCCCCATTCACCCCGAAATCCTCGCGTATCAAGACTGGGGATTGATATCAAATTCATCGAGAACGCCGGTGTGTGCAAGGCATCAAGAACGATCTTGTGCACTGATCCGCCCTTTACACGCACAATGAATTCTGCCTTCCCTCGGCCGCCGACTTTGAAACCTCCGCCTTTCTGGACGGCGGTGGTTCCCTCGATGTCGACTTCTTGGTACGTGATGAAGCGCTTGCGATTGACAACACAATTGTCTGATGCGCCGCTGTCCAGGAACGTCCAGACCTTCGCTCTCGTCACTTCGGAGATGGTGGAATATATTGACGGCGGTGCTACTACATCGTTCAAGGTACGACTAACGTGTTCATTCAGAAGGGTAGAAGGTGATTCTCCACATCGAACTCTAGGAACAACGTTATCGTCCTGAACCGATGAAGATTTGATGAAGGACGCACCATCATCGAATGCGGACGGGTGGACGTAGTCGGACGCAAGGGCATAGACGGCCATGGGGGATGTGAAATTTGTGGTGGGGTTCGACGCCGAGACAGTAGCAACTTGGGGTGTTCCAGCTGCGGTCGGCGTCGGCGTCGCCGCCTTCTCCGTCGCCTTCCCTGGCGCTCTCCACCAGCTCGGAGCCTGTCCTTCCTTGCCGCCACCCGGAGCCCAACAGTTGTCTTTGGTGTGGCCGCGACGAGCACATCCTTCGCACTTCACAACAGGCCTAGTGTTCGCTGCAGGCGCAGTGCTGGTAGCGAGTGCATTCGGTACGCCTTCCTTCTGCACCTCGGCCTTGTAGACAATGTCCCAATACTGTAATAGGCTGGACGTGACTGCAACGACGAGCGTATGAGCTTGAAGGCTAATAATAGACTGGTCAAATTCGACGGGAGGAAGCGACTGGAGAATAATGGGGATCATGTCGCTGTCCTGGATGCGGCACCCGATGCGATTCGCGTCGGCACGTAGCACGTTGAGCAAGTCGAGGTGGGCAGGTAGTTCGCGGCCGTGGGCAAGCTTTGCTGAGCGCAGCTTCTCCAAGGCGAGTCCTTTGAGTACCTCCGATGAACGATTAAACTTAACGTTCAAGGCGATCCACATCTCGCGGCTCGTGTTGCTCGCGTTGATCCCATGTGCCTTGGGGTCGACAATGTTCTGGTAAATTATGGCGCCGGCGGTAGCGTCACGCAGCTCCCATTCCTCCGAGGAAGGGTTAAGCGAGTTAGGGGGCGAGGGATGGGTGCTGGGGTAGAGCGACGGGTACGTAGCTCCAGTCAAGCGCTTAATAGTGCCGGAGGGGTATCCGAAGAGCCCTCGTCCGCGCAGTAGGCTGACCATGGTGTCCTCCCAGGACCCCCAGTTGGCGTCCACAAGTTGTTTCTCTGTAGCGAGAATGGGAATGGAGGTGTTGGACGACATAGGGGCTAGTCGAGCGAACGGTGTGAGTTAACGGTGAGTCTGCCGGTATCAACGAGTGTTCGCGAGCTGAGTTATTGCTTTTAGCACTGTTGCTATTCTGACTGCGAATCTGTGAACAATACGGATAAGCCTCAGTCGCACGTAGTAGTGTAAGACTCGTATATTATGTACCTGTGAACAATACGGATAAGCTACAGGTACGAGTGAGTAAAGATGAATAGAAATAAGTAAATTAGAAGACGTACCCTCAGTCGCACGTAGTAGTGTAAGACTGAGGGTAGCTGAAACGCCCGCAACCTTAAATAGGTTGCGGTTACGATCGAGTCCATAAGTAGTAATAAAATGAAATATGAAAGTATACGTAGGGACTGCATGAACGCCAACCCGTTTGTTAACAATAATTAGCCATTCCACGCAAAGAAATACAATATCTGTATACGCGAAACATTGCGTGCAGATGAGCCTGAGGGCGAACTCGCAGGCGGCGAGCGCAGAGAATTTTAGGTACGCATGAACGGACGAGGCATTTACCTACCTACTCAGACTTCCCAAAAGCTTGCTTCTCTGCGACATTAATTTGGATTTACGTAGACACAGTCCAATCTCAAGATACACAGAGCGATTCAGTAGCAGGTGTGGAAACATGATCGAAGCGCCGTTCCGCCGTTCCAAAAAATCACTCGATCGAAGTTCAAAAGACTAATCAAGAACATCCAGTGGCGATAAGCCCATTCTGCATCAAAGCAAACCGAAAGTCAGCATCCGAGCGCTTGATTGCTTAACCAATGAGTACTCACGAAGTTATTGTTTGTGCAGCAAAGTATCGGGCCCGGGCATGAGCCGCCAGAGTTGGGACTGCATCCAAGGCCACTACGATTCGGAAATGATTATTTTGGGCAATGACCTTCGAGCACCGGGGAAGTGACTCACACGAGAGAGGTAGGATCAACATTAGGAATCCCGAGAAGGCTAATGAGGGTGCTTGCAGGCGCACTCCCTGCCTAGGTACAACGTGAATGGTGCAGTCAGTACATATTTAGGTGCAGGGAATGGAAACTTGTAGACCGGTTCTTCTGAGTTGCAACACAGGTCCGCGCACTGGGCAAAGGTGTTGCCTGCAAGGATAGCAGTGATGACGATCAAAGCAGTCGGAAGACGGATGAACATTGTTATGGTATGGAGTATGAGTGGGAGAAGAGTGAACACGTTGACCTCGCTCTTATAAGTCCTAATGCCGAGGGGGTATCCAAAATTAGATGACAGTCAGACTGTAACCACTTTGACATGCCTGCACTTCCCTTTTAAATTTTGACAATTTAACCTTTACCCTGCCAAACTCATTGACAGCGATGCGATGTTGTCGGCGCCGCCTAGCGTTGGGGGTGAGGAATTTACGCGTCAGTGATTTTTCGGGCAACTGAAATCGGAACAACAGTAGACTACGAAATCGCGGAGTAGCGGAAAAAAAACCGAGGTGTGGATCAACTTCGAGTCGCGTTTGCTGCTAAATGACGCGGAAAATCGATGGCCTTCTAAAAGTACCTAGTTCGAATGTCTGCTGACTATCCATGTTGACAAAAATGCCATGTTCAACAGAGCGTGCACTGAGAACGGAAACAGTTTTTGAGTTGAATTCAGGATCATGATGCCGAATAATAGAAGACCAATAGAAGATAAAATAGTAAGGACATAGCAAGCGCCATCAACGCTGTCCCGGGGCTTTATAGTCGGAACGTGCGTGTACTTCTACGTACATACTAACTGCCAAAACCTACCTACCAGCGCAAGCCCGGCACCTATTCTGAACCTCAGCGCTTCTCTCTCGGGCACAGCTGTGCCCGATGGAAAGCCGATGCTTTATCGGCTGCTTGCAACCGCAGGCCACGCTTCAGACCGGTGGGCAGAAAGCTAAGCATCTCCCGAAATCCACCTATTCTGACAGTGAAATCCCAGCGCTTCGGAGGTGGAAGCTGTCTTGCGCGCCTCTAACGACATACATGATTCGTTTTGCCTTGGTGTCAGATCGGTCCCGTTTAGCGGAGGCAAGTTCCAAGTCCTGTGGTTTGAATGTGAATAATAGCGGCTTCACCGGAACCACTGATGTTTGGAATTCAAGAAGCTCCGGCTAAGCGGGCGCCAGAAGCCCTTCGGTGACGTGGGACTCGCCCTGACAAGAGATACTCAGATGCGTTTATCGAGCGCCTATTAATGGAGTTCTCACGCAAAGTGTCACACCTCGTGCGAGATCCTTTTCTACATGGGCGCCGCTTGTAGCGGGAATGCGTGCCCCAGCCAAATTCGGGGTTGGCTGAGTTGATTTCTGTGAACCGGGGGATCTTGCTCGTTAGTTGCGTAGACTTGCCGACTTCCTCACTGGGATCCTTCTTGTAGTCCCTCATGGGATGCGCTGCTGAACAAAACAATACGATGGATCAGTTGCAGAGATCGTTAAAAAATATGTTTCCGAAGTTGCCGGGGAAGGAACGTGGCACGATGGGGAACGCATAAGCTCCCGAGCAACAGGCGACAAGCACAATTAACATCGGAGATACACCACTGCTGAATTCGAGTTTGAAATTCGGGCACAGCTGTCCTAAATCAGTTTTTCGTCTCCTCGCAACTCGAGTGTGCTGTGTGCGCGCGGAAATCGTTACGCCCGGTTCGAACACTCGGGCAACTACGTGACCGAGGACTCCACACTAATTTCATACACGTTTTATTCAATCCATTGTTTCTAGCCGAAGCACTCGATGGTCGAGGCTAGGTGTGGTGGGAGGAAGGAAACAGCCAATACGGTGCTTGGTCTTGTTTAGCCCCGTCGACGCGTCATCCTGCGCACGTGCTTGATCGCAGTATGCGCGGCTTTCAGTTGTCGCTCCTCCGAGTCCTCGTCCTTGGCACTTGCCCAGCTCGTGTCGCGCGTCGCCCTCTCAGTTCCCGTGCCAATACTGCACGTGCTGCTCACCGTCCACTCATCTCCTGCACTACTTACAGCCCCATCCGCTGCGGGGCTGCTCGTCACCACCGCGCTGCCTACGGCCCCCACCCCGCACTGCTCGCCGTTCCGCACAGAGTAGTCTTCGTTTCACTTCGCCCACACCCAAATAATAATACTGCCGTGAATCCCCTCGAACCTCGAACTCGAGTACATCCTAGTGATTTCGGTGCGTTATATGCCGTTCTCGCAGCTAATTAATTTTGTTTACATCGCACCTCTCGCCGCCGTCTCCCTGCGTTAGTCCCCGCGCCGCGACCCGCTCCTTGTCGTCTCCCACGCTTTCGTCTTCATTGGGCGATGCAGTCCTTCCCAGTGTTCCCGCGTACAGGTAGTGTACGGCGTTGTTGTTCTTGTGCGTACACGAGAAACCTCACACTAGTTACGAATACCTCCCTCGACGACAACACCTAATCCGGCGTTCTCTCCTTCCGGCAGATCGCAGATACTACTTTACCCCAGTGGTGGTGACGCTTGGAGAGATCGGATTAGATTTAGCTTCTCCCACAGAGCCGTAAACGCGTTCGTCCGTATCCGTTCCGATATGCAAAGGGACGATACGCTGCTAGCTCATGAGATACGTTACTACGCCCGCCTATTGTCGCGGCCCCTGCAATCGCTGACGCCGCGTATTAGGTCTGTGTGTGGGTATAAGCTCGAGCGCCTTGCTTTCATAAACAGGCAGCGCTGCGCGTCACTTCTGCTCGTTTACTGTGCGCTCAAACCAGGTCTGGCGTCCCGTCCGAACACGGAATCACTTCCTTTCAGCAAATCTGCACTTCTTGCATTCCATCTCAACGGTCACGGGTGTATGTGTATCTCCCGGAGAGTAATCGCGCATATTATTGTATGTCTATCCATGCCTTCCTGCGTGCTCTGCCTCGGCTGATCGCTCTACACGCATCTATGTATCTTGTTCCAGCGGCCCCGCGCATGTCCGAGACCGACTACCAGATGCGCACCCACAGCGCGAGCGTGTTGAAGGCGTGTACGTACATCCGCGCTCCGACGTTCCTATGCATTCCATCCCCCATCCGGAATTAACGCCGCTATCCTTCACTCGTCGAAGTCGCGGGTACACCAGTGCGCGGGCTTCCTCATGCTCTCTGAGTCTCCGTACAAGATGCGGGGAGGCTCTCCGCGCCTGCAGTGGTGACAAGGGAAGGGTCGGAGGCCAGTTGGGGTAGGTCGGTGGCATGCAAGGATATTCCGCGCGGGCGCTTATTGGGCGCCTAATTTCCGTCTGCACCGGCTTCCCGCAACCCCGGGCCCGGGGCTTCCTCGTGTCCCTGCCTTTGTCTCAGCGCAGACCTCTAGTGCTAGTCCCGTTGCTCGACGCGTGTGCACTGCGTATGTATCGCTGGGCAGCATGCGAGGATACACTGCGTCTCCTCCCCTTCCATTCCGAGCCTGCCGCCGCAATCCTCTGGATATATACCCATTAACGTTGGATACGCATCCCCCGCGTTGATACATATGGTGGCTGCACGCCCTCCGTCTCTGGCTGCCCGCTTAATCTCTCTTCCTACGCTGTTGCTACCCCCTTTGATACCCTCCTCCTGCCCCTCCACAACTCGACGCACACACAGGCTCATCTCGTCCCCGTCCCCGTCCCTGGTCGCTGATCTCACGCTCCACTCTCCCACGGACTTCTGTCGGATTTTTCTCCGCGGCGCCGAGCACAAACCAACGCGGGAGGAACTCGGCCGCAAGAACGCAGATACTGTACATACGACATACGTACCATGCCCCACCCGTCCTTCTTCTGCCGCACGATGCAAGCCAACGAGCAGTTCTGCGTCTCCCCCCTCCGCTGCCCGACATTCCTTTCCTACGCCAGACCCCCTGGACCTTCTACAAGCCAACGTCGCAAATCTCGCCGCTCGCGTGGTCGGGGCCTCAAGACACCGTGGATTTGCCCACGTCAAGACGCCGTAGATTTGCGCACGCCGCGCTCGGGATCCGGGGGGCCATTTCCAAAACAGTACTGTTCTCGTCCCGGCAAGCGAAGTGCTCGCAGGCACGCCCATCGCCGGGCACGGACTGTGTACTTGCGCGCAAAACCGGTTGGGCATCAGGGTGTTCGGATTCAGTGCCCGATTCAAGTTCTGGGTAACAGATCTAGAACAAGGTATTATAATCCTCGGCAGCCTGTGAGCGGTGGTCCCACTGGCGTCTCGCTACCTTCTTGCTCTCATCCGATGTCGGGATAATGTCCTGTGCATGACTTTGCGTGCTCTAAGCGCTAAGCCTAAGCTATAGAAGAGACCCCAAATTTGGCTGACGTGGCATCAGGCCTTCAGAATCAGGAGCAGGGCCAATGTCGGCTCTAACACAGGGGACAAAGGTCAATCTATAGATACTGTTTTCGTTCAATAGAGAAGGAAGCCACGACAAACGCGGGCACCGGGGTCAGCCGCACCCCCGAGCGCTTGTTTTGTCATCCTTGAGAACATGCTGCTTGTGTCTGGTTTGGTTCAGGACAGGGAGAATGAATTCCTGTCATACATCCAAGTACATGAGGCCATCAGCCGCCGTTCGTCCGATAGGACGCGGTACTACGTCTATGAAATATATCGTAAGTCTGTCGAACCTCCCCCACCGATCTCCACGCCCCCATTGCCAAGCAGACATATGTCGGGTTCCGGGACATGCCAAATTCTCAAAGACCTCATATCGCACTGGAGTGTCGCTGCAAATCCCTGAGTCTGTCCTCTCGACTCCCACCTGCGTCATCCGAGTTATCGTTCTGACCGCGATCCAGTACGACCTCAATCACTGTGTTCCGAACCCTTGTAGATACGGCTTGCATTACGGACGTAGACAAAGTGTAGACATATGTAGACACACATATAAATCTACATGTCAATGTGGCTACGTGTAGCTACACTGAGTAGACACATCATGTCTACAGAGGTCTACATCTGTCTACGGAGGTAGCCTAATGTAGACGAACATGTGGCCTCGGGTAGACGAACATCGACAATGGCCAAACTTACCAAGTTCTGGGTTTGATTCCATTCTGGTAAGTTCTGGGCTAAAAGTGGGCTTTATATGAGGGCCATGTTGGATGTCCGTCGTACCCAGGGTTGATGCGCAGAGCTGATGAGAAGCAGCCTAAACAGATAATTTTTCTTTTGACTTATGGCGAAAAGTCTCAGAAAAATTGGCCGTCACGCATCACCTGAACACTTGGTCGTAATACTAATAGTACAGTACTTGATTTGGCTGGTCTAATATAGGCATCGATGGGTGTGTGGAATGCCGCAAATCTATCAAGGGCCAGGAGAACAAGAATGCCAGGATCCTAAGCTAAGGCCAAAATCAGGTCCAAATTTCAGTCTGCTTGTGGCCTACGATTGAGCGAGGTGTGACCATGGTCTGTCTACGCGCGTAGACGGAGGTAGCCACGTGTAGAAACACGTAGCCAGATGTAACCGAATGTAGCCGAAGTCCGTCGACCTCACGTAAGAAAATGTAGACGCACGTAGCTAAATATGTCGATGTTGCCTCAGAGAACGTAGACACATGTAGACAGGGTATGTCTACAGGGGTCGGAACACAGTGGCTGATTTCCAGGAAATTGGCGGAAATTGATCAAGCGATTGGGCGCTTGCTGTTACAGCCATGAGGCGTTTAAAATTGGTACAGACGACAGAAGGGCTTCTATAACTTCCCGGCTCTGCCCTAATAAACCTTGAGTTCTTCCGTACTACCCATCCCGCCCTTGCGTTTCTGGTATGCATCCGCTTCGTTTCCCCCAGTGCAGCGTCCTTCTCTTCCTCCTCGGTCTGCGGGCCAACGGCCAAGGTAGTAACCTCCTGCGCAATCCTACCCTCCAAACAAGTGGCAGCAGTACAGTCCCCGATGAATGGTCCCTTCGCGGTGCGTTTTCTACCATCCACAGGCATTCGAGGAACTCAGGAGGATGTAGGTAGTGGATTTGCGAGCGGACTAGGGGGGACGACGACCCAGTCGATGGCTCTGTCGTCAACCGATCCCCAAAATCCGAGTGTGTTCTCTCAGAGCATGCCGACACTGAGTTCGCTCGACTACCAGTTTACATTCGATGCCTTTGCCACCCAAGCGGGCAAGGGAGAGCAGAACTTGACCATCAGCTTCGGCGTCGGGACCTGGTGGGTGCAGCCGCCCGGCCAGTGGGCCTCGTACAGCTTCACGGCGCGCGGCAGAGGCAGCGATGACGTCGTGCAATTTTCCGCGGCGGACCCGAGCGGAGGAAACCTCTATGTTTATGATCTCGCGTTGGTGTCAGTCGGGTCAGTGGGTCACCATTGCCCTCTTCGCACAATGCTGACCTGCTTGCAGTGTGGATACTTCGTCTTCGGTCACGCACTCAGCCACACCTTCAGCCCAGTCATCGATGGCAGTTCTGCCTTCAGCCGCTCAGTCATCGGCAGTTGGTGGCCCGACCGTTCTGCCTCCCGCCGGCGACAGTGATTCGTCGTTATCGAAAGGAGCCTTGATCGCTACAATCGTTGGGCCATTAATCACCCTGATTGGGGCAATCCTCACCTGGTGGAAGTGGGCGGATGTCAAATCGTGCTGCTGTAGTCGGCGGAGAGCAGTCCCGACACCGCAGACGACGACATTCTCTAATGGTGATAGCGCCAAAGTTCGCGATCCCGAGGAGCTTCCATTAGTATCACATACATCATCCTACTCGTAGCAAGATCGATATTATCCGTTCTCCTGCAGCCGATCCTAGAGCAGATCCTGAAGTAATGAGCGTGGCGTCGTACATTTCTCGTACTCATGCAATATACAGGTTGCGTCACTGGCTGTTGGTTAGGCGGCGAATAGGTGCAAATAGGCGACGCTGCGGTGAAAATAAGCCCGAGGAAGAATCTGGAGGACTATTGTAGCCGGTTTCCGACGGGGGCTATGGTGATATGTGGAAATATATGTTTAGCGCGCACTCGTTCTCGAATTGCGCGTGATAACTTGAGGCAGCATATGTGGGATGCATAACGTTCCAACTGGTGGGCATATTTACCTTGACGTTGCAATTCCAAGTGGCCCTCGATGCATATGCTGGCTGATTCATGCGAAGATTTATTTTTTCAAATCGAAATGAATATATTGGCGTGGGACGTACACGCGTCTCGCGGGACAGGGGCATCGCCGATCCCAGGTAGCTAGCCCATCCGGGGATAAAACAGCTTGGAAAGAGCTCACGTGTGGACAGAAACCACTTCCTCGTATCAGCCCACTCTGCGCCGACCGCGTCGAAACACATTAGGATCTGAAGACCTGGGCACGAAACGAGATCAATTACGCTGACACGAATAGGCAGCACACTTAGCTCGCTGCGACATCTACAGCCCCCACATAATTGCTGCTAAGTCGGTGGAGAAGCATCATAGCGCGCCTGAACTCCACGTCACGCCGTGGAATAGAAGTTGGTCTGTTTCGTTAATCTCCTGCGGGCCATTCTTTTGCGAGCGTCTGCAGCGTTTTCTCTGGAAACATCCCCACATCAGCATTACTGGAAGGAAGAAGCAAGGCGACGCGTCGACGCCCCTTCGACACCCCTTTGCGATTATCGTGTGCGTCCCACCCGTCGAGGGCGTGGCGTCGCCAGCAGCGTCGAACGACGTTGATAGTCGCTAGGGCCAAGGAGCGTCTACCGGCCGCGCGTCTGGATGTTGGCTGCGAGGGTCGAGAGTCGCGTGAAGTGAAAGGGTGAGCGATGTGGCAGTGGCGATGCACCACGGTCCGGTGATCCGAAAACCGTGCCCTCAGGTGGACGCGGATACCTCGTCCTCCGGCGCAACATCGCCTCCGCCCCCTTCGCGCAACGGCGCCTTTTCCATTCGGTGGCACGGATGTGGAGGCTTGCAGCCCTTTCTTTCCGCACTCTTTGCGGATGTGAAAGGCCCTCACCTCGCGCGACGGCGCTCCTCCTCCTCATCTCCTCCTCGCGCGACGGCGCCCTTCGCCTCACTTCGTATAACAGCGCTTCTCCTCTCCTCGTGCGACGCCGCTCCTCTTCCTCACCTCCTCGCGACGACACTCTCCTCACGCGCGACGGCGCCCTCCTCTTCATCTCGCGCGACGGCGCTTCTCCTCCCCACCTCCTCTTCCTCACCTCCTCGCGCAACGGCGTCCTCTCCTCATGCGCGACAGCGCCTTCCTCCTCATTTCGCATGACGGCGCCTCTCTTCCTCGCTTCGCATGATGGCGCCTCTCCTCCTCCTTGCGTAATGGCGCTCCTCTCCTCGCGTGCGATGGTGTCCTCTTCCTCGGAGTCCAGCGCGACAGCGCTCCTCTGCCTCTTCCACGCTACAACGTGCCTCTCCTTTCTGCGCGACAACACTCCTCCATACCCAAAAGCATTTTTTAAGCTCGTCCGTATACACGCCTGCTCTTTCAATTCTTTTCGTGCATTCATTTCCAATCTTCTCGACTCCTCGCCCTCTTCCCTGACCCCCTATCTGCCTGCCTCTTATCTCCATTCGCTCCCATCTCTCTCTTTCTTGTTCATCTCATCGCATTCCTCACTTCTGTTTTGGTCCGGGCTCTGATGCCCCCAGTGGCTCATTTCGTGACCTGCGCAGACTCGAGCTCCGACGAATGTACCTGCACACATCTTTCTTTCAGAGTCACTCCGGAGTCGCGATCAAAATACGAAATAGAAAATAGAAAATAGAAAACCGTGATGTTATGACCATGTGATGTGTGTGACCCACGACGGCCCGTGCCACCGGGCGATCAATCCCTTGATCTTTCCGCCGTCCCTTGAGGCCAGTACCCAATTTTGACCCCCGGGACAAAGTGCGATGGGTGGTGAGCGTCATTGCTGCTCTCGTGCAATATATCTTGTGCTGGGAGTGGCTGTCTATAGGAATATCTCTACGCTCAGAATCGGGACGTATCGGGACGTACCGAGGCCCAGATCCCTCTAATAGAGGCAGCAGTCTTCGGAGCTCCCTTGGCTGGAGGCCCGTGCGATGCCGAAGACTTCTGCGTCCTGCAGGCACTGAGCGTCCCAGTTACCACCTTCTCCGATGCGGCTCTGGATGGACTGAAAGAACCCGAGGAGGGCCCGTTTATCCTCAGGATCGGATACCCAGTCACAGACTGGGTTGCTGGCGTTGCGCGGCATGCGAGAGACGCGTCGAGGATGGGCAGACAAGAGGATTTGCGCTGTGAAACAGTGTGCGAAGCGGGACAGTCACACATCACATGGTCATAACATCACGGTTTTCTATTTTCTATTTTCTATTTCGTATTTTGATCGCGACTCCGGAGTGACTCTCAACCGTTTACACTCACTGTATCCTTTGCCACGCTCTCTCTTCATTGCGTCCCCGCACATTACATCTTTGTTCAATTCCTCTTGATTATGCTTGACCCCTCCGGCACTCTACGGAGGAGCTCGCCAGCCATGGTTTGAGTCTCTGCCCGAGTGTCCCTCATCTGTGTTCTGTGGCACGCGTGATTACACTCCTCTCATTCTCCCTCTGGCCTCAATGTCGAGCTTGTTGTCCACGTTCCTCGCTTCTCTAAAGTTCTTGCACCGTGCGGGCCCTTCTTGTTCCATTCCGTCGTTGTAGCGTACTGTGTACACTCCACATTGCGCTCACGGACGCGGACACCAGTGGACATCGATCTCGGCAATTCTGGAGCATGGATTTCAGAATGGTTATGCTTGCCCATGCATCCTGCGACGGCCTTGGCACTCCACCAATTCCGACCTCGATCTTGCCAGCAGCAGTTCGAGGGTGTTTCCCATCCAGCGCGATGGCGCACGCGTGCGCTCATTGTCCCCTTTCTCGTTCTCTCACCCTCACCTCCTTCTCTCTTTTATTTATTCCTCTTATCTCTCATTGCCATCGCGCATGGTGCCCATCCGCTTTGTTCCGTTGACATTGAATCTGCTCATCCTCCTCTCGACCCTCAGTCTCATTTGGATGGCATTCATCCTCTCTCGCGCTATCCTCATTCTCTCACCCTCACCTCCGTCTCGCTCATTCTTTTATTATTTATTCCTCGTACCTCTCATCACGTGCGCAGCGCTCAACTCCGTGCGACGGCATGTGCTTCCGAGCCTCTGAGCCCTCTTGCACCTTACTCCCATGTGCTCGAATGCCTACGCGACACTTTAATCAGCCTTTTGCTTCCGTCTGATGACGTCCGCTTGGAGTCCTTTCGTGACGATGTCCAACACTTCTTTCGCTGGATCCTCGCTCCTCTTATCTTCATTCTCTTGGAATCACGCTTCGCCTCCTCCTCTTGTATCCCTGGCAATGTCGCCGTCTTCTTTTTCTCGCCATTTCTTGTTATCCCCTCCTGCACGGCATTCTCGCTGTATTCCCTTCGCTTTCTTGGTCCTCCCTCACACCTCCTACTTCCATATCGCCCACCATGTCTCGCCGTATCAGTGCTGATGGCAGCCTTTTTGCTCCTGCGCCCAGTCTCATTGACACTTCTTTTCCTCTCGCGCTTCGGCCATCGGTGATGGTGCGCCTTCCTCCTCTCGTCCTTCAGTCTTGTGTAACAGTGTTTTGTTTTTTGTTTTTGCCCTTCCTCTCACACTACTCCTCGCGTTCGATTTCTTAAACACGCACAGGTCTCTGATTCCGCCAGCATCTACAGATGAGCTTGCGGCCTACAGCCCGAGTCTCTGTCTATCTTTGGGCTCGGGTGCAGCTCATCTGGTCGCTGCCCTCTCGGTTGCCTCTCCAGTTGCCTCCTCTGCAGCCTCCGCTCATGTCACCGTGGACGCTTTGCGTGTAGCCATGATAACGCGCTCCGCAGAAGTCCCCTCGACGATTAGTCTCGTTCTGTGCTACCCTATTTTCCGCGACGCATCTAATTTCTTTTCTTTTTCGTCGCTCCGTTCTTGTTTGGGGACCTCAGGCCCGCTCCACTCGCCCCTCGCACGAGCCTGCGGCTCTTGGCAACCCTTGGAATGACGGATTTCTCCAGAAGAGTTGCGCACGTATGTGAATCGATCATAATTAGCCATTCCACGCAAAGAAATACAATATCTGTATGCACGAAACACTGCGTGCAAACGAGCCTGAGAGCGAATTCGCGGGGGGCGAGCGCAGAGAATTGTAGGTACGCATGAGCTGACGAGGCATTTACCGCCCTAGGCAGACTTCCCGAAAGCTTGCTTCTCTGCGAGATTTTGTAGAATTTGAATTTACGTAGACACAGTCCAATCTCAATATACACAGAGCGATTCAGTAGCGGGTGTGGAAACATGATCGAAGCGCCGTTCCGCCGTTCCAACAAATCACTCGATCGAAGTTCAAAAGACTAATCAAAAGAACATTCAAGGGCGATAAGCCCATCCTGCATCAAAGCAAACCGAAAGTCAGGACCCAAGCACTTGATTGCTTAACCAATGAGTACTCACGAAGTTATTGTTTGTGCAGCAAAGTATCGGGCCCGTGCATGGGCTGCTACAGATGGGATGGCATGTAATGCCACTACGATTCGAAAATGATTATTTTGTGCAATGACCTTCGCGCACCGGGGAAGTGACTCACACGAGGGAGTCAGGATCAACATTAGTAATCCCCAGAAGACCAAGGAGGGCAGCTGCAGCTGGATTTGATGCCTAGGTGCAACGTGAATGGTGTAGTCAGTACAGATTTAGGTACAGGAAATGGAAATTTGTAGACCAGTTCTGCTGAGTCGCAGCACAGGTCCGCGCACTGGGCAAAGGTGTTGCCTGCAAGGATAGCAGTGATGAAGATCAAAGCAGTTGGAAGACGGATGAACATTGTTATGGTATAGAGTATGAGTAGGAGAAGAGTGAATGGACGTTGACCTCGCTCTTATAGCTCCTAATGCCGAGGGGGAATCCAAAATTAGATAACAGTCAGACTAGGACCCCTGATAATAGGTTTGAAGGCCTGATTTTTTTTGGGCCCAAATGTCAGGACGAATTTGGAAAATTTTGTCAGGAATACGACAGGCCTAAAAAAAGGTTTCGCCACATGTCAGGACCGTAAAAACAGGGCTAAAATTCGCGAAAATTGACAGGATTTTCTCCGAGATGTCAGGATTCGGCACCAGGTCATCCTGCCTCCAGGCTGGATTTTGTCAGGATTTTGACCAGGCTCAGACGCCAAAATCTCAATTTTTTTTGTCAGGATTTGCATCAGGCCTTCCCACCTATTATCAGGGGTCCTGTCAGACTGTAACTTTGACATGCCTGCAGATGCCTGCACTTTGGCTTTTGACATTTCAATCTTTACCCTGCCAAACTCATTGACAGCGATGCGACGTTGTCGGCGCCGCCTAGTGCATTTGGGGGTGAGGAATTAACGCGTCAGTGACTTTTTGGGCAACTGAAATCGGAACAACAATAGACTACGAAATCGCGGAGTAGCGGAGAAGCCGGGGTGTGGATCAACTCCTAGTGGGATTCGCTGCAAATGACGCGGAAAATTGATCGCCTTCCAAAAGTACCTGGCTCGAATGTCTGCTGACTATCCATGTTGATAAAAATGACATGTTCAACAGAAGAAGAAGAATGTGAGCGTGCAATGAGAACGGAAACAGTTTTGAGTTGAATTCTGAGAGCCGAATAATAGAAGACCAATAGAAGATAAAATAGTAAGGCCCTGTTCGGGATCCCCAGCTAACGTCCCGTTAGCTAAATCACTGTGTTCCGGGTCATCCTAACCACAGCTGAGGTTGTGAGCCTGAAACACAGCTGAGCAGAGGGCTGTGGTTAGGGCCATAGGACAGACCATGGTTATGTCTGCGTAGGTCTGGCTAGGCTGTGGTTAGCTGTGTGTAGGTCTGCGGAGGTATGGGTAGCTCTGTGTAGCTCTGCCTAGTGCTATAACCAGAGGTCCAAACATCCCATAGCCACATCTACCTCGACATAACTCCTATAAATTCCTATTTTATTCTTCTAGATTACTTACAACATGGGCATCTGCTAACAGCTCGTGCTCACCATGATGTGCAGACTCATAACACCTCTATCGAATCATGAGGCAGAGAAACTTCTCTTCTATACGGATATTGTCTCGATAAAAATCCTCTAATTCCCTTCTATACTGATGATGTCTCTATTATCTCTATTGAATCATGAGGCAGAGAAACTTCTCTTCTATACAGATATTGTCTCCCTAAAAATCCTATAATTCCCTTCTATACTGATGATGTCTCTATGTTTGATACGTCCAATTGATTTTTTAGTGAGAATTGTCCCCTCGACGGTACATCGCAGTGAGAGGAGGAAGTGGGAGCCAAGTGCGTGTCGCTGCGAGGCCTCATGTCAATCGCACACCTTGGCCAACCCTGGCGGCAGAAGTCGCGACCTAAAGCTTAAGTCTGATATTCCCAAAATAGTTCACATCACATCCCAATTGAATGACCATGCGCCGCAAACACCGCGGAATTATTGTTGAGACCAGAAACCATTGTGAGAGTCGAGCCGTGTCCGTTTAGGTGGGGCTAGCTGAGCACAGGTGGTCTAAGCTCACCTACCTTCAGATAAGCAGAGCTAAGCTGACATACGCAAACTCTGTTTACGTGACCTAACCTCAAGGGTAAGCAGAGCTGAGACAAGCTGACCAAAGTTTTGCTTAAGGACCATCAACAGAGTCTGCTTAGTTGGCTAACCTGACCTAACCGTGGCCTAAGCAGAGCTGAAACAAGCTCAACAGACTTGAGGTTAGGGCCCCTCGGTACGCAGTGAATTAACGGCCGTCCAGCTAAATTATCACATCAGGTCACTTGTCATGAGACCACTGTGAGGGTTTGATGGAAGACCACGGAATCTTCCGCGCGCATTCCGCTCGTTGTTGGTGCTAACATCGCGGACGATACCATCGACAACCACCAGCCATATGAGCTTTCCGGATCACATTTTGTGGGCGCACTTTTTGAGTTGACTTCATTTATCTTTCAGACCATTTTATATTTGGTCAGTCTCATGAATACAT
Organism: Mycena epipterygia; assembly: GCA_029281465.1. Classification (NCBI taxonomy): domain Eukaryota; kingdom Fungi; phylum Basidiomycota; class Agaricomycetes; order Agaricales; family Mycenaceae; genus Mycena; species Mycena epipterygia. Next base: position 638,899 of record JARJCQ010000063.1, on the reverse strand, counting down.
AACAGAAATAATATAAATTGTGAAGATGCGGGATGGGCGGGAATTAGGCGGGAGGGCGGGGTATGATGAAGACGATGTGATGTCGCTTGCGGGAAGATCCGGAAGTAGACCCAGGTGACTGATCGTGACTTCCATAATGGGCCTAACTTACATTTAGCTAGCTAACGGGACATAGCTGGGGATCCCGAACAGGGCCTAAGGACATAGCAAGCGCCATCAACGCTGTCCCGGGGGCTTTATATTCGGAACGTGCCGTGTACTTCTACGTACGTACTAACTGCCAAAACCTACCTACCAGCGCAAGCCCGGCGCCTATTCTTAAACAGGAACCTCAGCACTTCTCTCTCGGGCACAGCTGTGCCCGATGAAAAGCCGATACTTTATCGCCTGCTTGAAACCGCAGGCCATATTGGCGTATTAGCACTCGGGCACATGACCGAGGCCCGGGGATCTCGGGCAAGAGCGCGACTCACCGTGACTCACAAGGAATCAGAGGGAATCATCAAGAACAGTACAGAACAGTATGGAATATTTATTATATGACTCAGATTGACTCAGATGAACAGTTTAAATACAGTAGGAAAAGACCACATAACCTTACGAGCTTGTACCACCCGCCCTCACGGGCATCGTGTAAATCTTATTCTGATTGAACCAAATATTGCGTGAACTCAAGGATTGAATACCTTGAAGCAGAAACTCCAACAGGCCACGCTTCAGATCGGTGGGCAAAAGGCTAAGTATCTCCCGAACTCCACCTATTCTGACAGTGAAATACCAGCGCTTCGGAGGTGGAAGCTGTCTTGCGCGCCTCTAACGACATACATGATTCGTTTTGCCTTGTCAGATCGGTCCCGTTTGGCGGAGGCAAGTTCCTGTGGTTTGAACAAGATGGGCCTCGCTTCGCTTCGGTGGTTGCCCAGCTATGCGGCAATTGTGTTGTTGCCATTAAAAATGTGCTTATTGTACATATTTTTCTACATAAGTTCAATATATAGAGAGAGAAAAAGACGCGAGAAATGGTAATGAAGGGGGGCGTACTGTCCACAGAAATATTTTATCCGAACAGCGACAGGTCCATGAGGGAAATATTGAGCCAATGTTAAATAAGAACAGGACTGCTTGTTTTTCTCCCAGGGCAAACATATGCGCCCCGGTCAATAGACCAGGTGCGAGACGGTGCAGAAGAAGCCCAGGTGTCTGTTAAAAACCTAGAGAGCGTAGTAACGGAAAGGCAGCACAGAGCAAGCATGACTGGATAGCTTTTGAGATGGATTGATTCCAGACAGCATAAAAGCGACCCAAGAAAGAACGGAACAATTTCAGACGGGCGGATTTGACGATGAGAGAAGTGAGCAAAGCGACCTGGGTCGTATTTATGCTCGGAAAATAGTCGGGACCTCCACGGCCGCAGTTCAACAGCAGTTGCTGCGACGAACTGCGGGTACCCGGAAGGAGCTCTGGGTAGGTCAGCTGAATGTCCCGCTGAACCATGAGATCAACCATTTTTCAATGAGCTGAGTGACGGAAAAGGATGACTGAGGTGTTGAACTGTGCTGTACAGTCGGGTGGACATCCTGCGGCGAAGTATGCACAGTCCGTAGCTGTGCCAATGGGGGTAAATTAACCATGTGAATGGGAGAAAAAGCACACGAGAGTATTCACATCGAGGACGCGAGGGGAGCAAACAGAATGGAGATACGGTCAAATGGGGAAATTGCACCGCCGAACGAGCATTTGCTTAAAGAACGGTTAATGTGAATAATAGCGGCTTCACCGGAACCAATGATGTTTGGAATTCACCAGAAGCTCCGGCTAAGCGGGCGACAGAAGGGTGACGTGGGATTCGCCCTGACAAGAGATACTCAGATGCGTTTATCGAGCGCCTATTAATGGAGTTCTCACGCAAAGTGTCACACCTCGTGCGAGATCCTTTCCTACATGGGCGCCGCTTGTAGCGGGAATGCGTGCCCCAGCCAAATTCGAGGTTGGCTGAGTTGATTTCTGTGAACCTGGGGATCTTGCTCGTTAGTTGCGCAGACTTGCCGACTTACTCACTGGGATCCTCCTTGTAGAGTCCCTCATGGGATGCGCTGCTGAACAAAACAATACGATATCAGTTGCAGAGATCGTTAAAAAATATGTTTCCGAAGTTGCCGGGGAAGGAACGTGGCACGATGGGGAACGCATAAGCTCCCGAGCAACAGGCGACAAGCACAATTAACGGCGGAGATATACCACTGCCGAATTCGAGTTTGAAATTTGGGCGCAGCTGTCCTAAATCAAATTTTCGTCTCCTCGCAACTGAAATCGTTACGCCCGGTTCGAACACTCGGGCAACTACGTGGCCGAGGACTCCATACTAATTTCATACACGCTGTAATCAATCCTTTATTCTAACCGAAGCACTCGATGGTCGCAGGCTTGGTGGGAAGAAGGAAACAGCCGATACTTGGTCTTTTTTTGGCCTCGTCGACGCGTCATCCAGCGCACGTGCTTGACCGCAGTCGCACGGCTCTCTGAGCGTCTAAGAAGTACCGGCCAGCGTGCGAGCCTTTGTCCAGTGTCCACTTCGGACCCGGGCCCCCGCGGTAAAACAAGCAAAACAGGATTTCGCCCCAAATCAACTACTGACCGAGCCTACATCAAAAGTCCTGATCTAGCCCGACTTTTTCTCCCGCCAAGACTGCTGACCGAACCCGGCTACCAACCGTGAACCGAGCCCCACCCAACCGTTATCGAGCCCAATGCTACTGTGAACCAAGCCCAATTTAACCACTGACCGAGCCTGACTTTTAACCACGAACCGAGCCCGCCTTTTGGTTCCTGATCTAGCTCGGTTTTTCAACTCCTGACCGAGCCCGACTTTCAAGTTTTCAACCGCTGACTTAGCCCAACTTTTATATTACCAACTCCTAACCGAGCCAAACTTTTTCCTTCTAACTTCTGGCCAATGCAATGTGTACTATTACCTATGTATATCATTTAACAACTACATGATCGCTAGTGAAGCATCGACTCTCATTTTCATTTTCCAAGAAAGTACAATTTTATTCCAAGCCCAGGTAGCTTTATCTACTACATACCCGCTGGTCAGGTGTAGGGGCTCTTCAGAAATTGTTTCAGACATCATTCTCATAAACTGTGCAGTATTCACTGTGATAAAACCTCCACATCAGACCAAACTTCAGATGCTGGGGTCTGTTTGAGCACATTAGATGCTTTAATTTGATCTAGATTGTGCTCATGAAGTTCCAACTGGCATGTCTGAGTTTTTGCCGCACTCTTCGTTCCCCACCCTCAATTGGCGCCATTTTAAGCTTCATCAGCTCTGCAAAAATAACAAACCTGAATTTCTGAACGGCCTGAAGAGTAACAACTTGGTTCAAGCGAGTGAGGTGGTTGAACTGCTGGAAGCTGAAGAGGGACATGACGAACATGTATGGGGTCCACAGTCGCAGCTATTGACTTGATACGGTTGATTCTGGTAGAATGATTTTCAGTGCAAAAACCGGTCGGGATGATCATACCTGCGGGCGGGCTAGATAAGGAGTAGAAAGCAGAAAAGTTGGGCTCGGTCAGGGCTCAAAAATGTAAAAGTCGGGCTAAGTCAGGAGTTGAAAGTCAGGCTAGATCAGGTTTCAAAAGGTGGGCTTGGTCAGTGGTAGAAAGTCGGGTTCGGTCAGTGGTGGAATCAGGCTCAGTTGACGGCTGATTCAGGCTCAGTTTGCAGTGGGGTTGGGCTCAGTCAACAGCTCTGGAGAGGCTTGTTTGACAGTCAAAAGTCGGGCTCGGTCAGGACTTTTTGTGGCAGGCTAGATCAGGACTTGAAATCCGGGCTAGATCAGCACCTGATTTGGGGCGAAATCATATTTTGGGTAAAACTTCAACAAGCGAGGTTTATTGAAGCGTCTGTTCACTGTAGTTGGACATGGTTATTTAAAGTAGACAAGGACCACCATTTGACCACCATAGAAGAGAACTGGAAAAAGAATTGTGGCGACGCGACGCGTTTGTTTGCGCATGTGTCGCGCTTGAAGTTGATGCCCGCCGGCCCGGCTTGTCGGAAACGACCACGCAGATGACAACATCACCAACACCACTTCACAGTCCGCGGACTGCCAACGCCCTTCGTCCTGGCTTGCGCGTCTACGTTAGTCGCGCGGCCGGTCCACTCCCTTCTCCCGCTCCCGCGCTGGTCTCCTGCCCGCGTACCGTGCGTCAGCGCCATGGCACTCCGACTCTCCCATATTAGCATAGGAGCGCGACAGACATCCGATTTCGCAGTGCGCCAGCCGCATGTCACCGAAGCGCAGAGCTCGCTCTGCGCTCTGCGCTTCTCCATCTCCACGGATCGCCTACCTGCACGTTTGGTCTATTCAGCTTCTCGTCGCATGTCCGTCCTCATTGACCACATCTGCTCTTCGTTCCCACTGCGCTACTGGTTCCACCCGCGCTGACTATGGTTCCACCCGCCCCGGCGCTGCTCGCGTACGGCGCTTGCCTGTGCTCCAGCCCACGGTAGCCTTCGTAGTTTCACCCAAACCAGCAGCACTGTGTGTCCAAATTCTCATTCACCCTTCCTCGTGCCTCTGCCTTGGCCTCAGCGCCGACCTCTGGTGCTAGTCTCGCTCTCCGACGCGCGTGCACTGTCTGTATATCGTCGGGCTGCATGCGAAGATACACTGCATCTCCCCAGGCCTACATTCCAATCCTGCCGCCGCAATCCTCTGGATATACCCATTAACGTTGGATACGCATCCCCTGTCTATAGATATGGTGGCTTCCCGCCCTCCGTTACTGGCTGCCCGCTTAATCTCTCTTCCTACGCTGCTGCTACGTACCACCTCCCCTTTGATACCCTCCTACTTTCCCTCCACAACTCGCCGCACACACAGGCTCATCCCGTCCCCATCCTCTGCACGCGGTCGCTGATCTCACGCTCCACTCACCCGCGGACCTCTGTCGGATTTCTCCCCGCGCCGCCGAACACAAACCAACGCGAGAGGAACTCGGCCGCAGAAAGTCAGATACTATACATATGACATACGTATCGTGCCCCGCCCGTCCTTCCTCTGCCACACGATGTAAACCAACGAGCACTTATGCCTCTCCCTCCCCTGCCCTGTATTCCCTCCCTACGCCAGACCCCCTGGACCTTCTACACGCCAACGTCGCAAATCTCGCCGATCGCGTGATCGGAGTTTCAAGACGCTGTAGATTTTCCCGCGTCAAGAGGCCTCAGATTTACGCACACCGCACTCGGGATTCGGGGGGCCATTTCCTTCTCGTCCCGGCAAGCGAAGGACTCGCAGGCACGCCCATCGCCGGGCACGGACTTGAAGGAGGTTGATAACAAGGCAGTCCACCCCCGCCGACCGACTGAGATCCACCTCTTCTTCGTGTCACCGAGCAACGCCCTCAGCGAGTACATTTAGACGGCCACCTGACCAAATCGGTCTAGGAATGAGCGAGGAATCAAACTTTGGAACGGAAATCCTCGGTAGTTTTGGCCTCATTTTTTGGAATCACCTGTATCAAGGTGTACTGCAAATGAGGTTTCTAGGTGCAAAATGTAATGTGGGAAGCACTGAATAATTGTATTGGATATGAGGTAACTTGTCTGAGATCATTGAGGGGAGACCTTGGGATAGACGTCGCAGATATCTAAAGCGTAAGGCAGGGCAATGGTAATCTAAATGCCTTGCACAGGCCAATTAAAAATCCCGATTTCTCTGCCTACGGCAAAGTGTTTGCCACATTTTTTTGCCACTCGCAGGCAGACTGGCTATGAGCCTCCCCGGAGACCAGGCTCGCGGACTCGATTTCTCGTCAAGGATAGAGTGATCCGACGATATGCTGGTGTGTTGAACGAGCTTCACGGATCCCGTCCGCAAAACGAGCATTCGCAAAACGTCAAAGCAATGGGGCTTCACCCCGCCACATATCTTCCTCAACACCTCGTCGATCTCTCCTGTGGATCCGAATTGCAAGCTGGGTAGATGTTCAATCAGAAACTGAACCTCAATATCTTGGATTTCGGGATACCTACCGAGCCAACGAGGGTCAGATGCTTCAACAATCCACAGTCAGAGCATGCCGTCAACTCACACGGATGTGAAACTAGAGAACGTCTCCTGCACGATATTTTCTGGAGACAGCTGTGATCGCAAGGATACGAGCGCGAGATTTTTGAGATCATCCAACCCAAACTGCAGACGAAGTTCAATATGCATATTCTGATGATGAAAGGAAAGGATTCACCGCGTCTGCCAGCTTGTACATAGACTTCGGGGAGCATTCTGGAATTCGTGACACCCGGGTGTTCAGACGCGGGTGATCGAGGCTGCTGAAGACGATTTTCTTAGTGTACAGATAATACAGGAGGGCGTTCCATCTGTTCGTGTTGTCAGCGCTCTCATTTGCATGAAAGAAAAATCAGAGAATATCACGTTTTGTACGCATGCCCCTTCACCACGACTATGTGGCCCATACGGCGCGGCGTGGAAATGGCGGGGCTAGTGGGACGGGAGGCTGGGAGGGAAATAGTTTTGCAGTCGGGAGGCTGAGATGCAGCCGAGAGGGTGCGAACGTTCCTATTCAGCCTATTGGTTAGCATCGGATGGAGTCAAAATCTAAACAACGCACGTTCCAGAGCTTCCTACTTGAAGTTCTTGCTCTTCTTCATCACTGTCCAAATCACTGTCCGACATATAGCCGTACTCCGCGAACGCGTCCTCGGGGCTGTGTAGATCGGAGTCCAGGTCCACCGTCACCGACTCCACGAACCCCTCGCCCCCAGAAATGACTGCATCTCGCCCGTTAGCAGTATAAGTGAAAGTGCGTGGGGATGTTTGCTTACATGCATCGAGGTCGTCAGAGTGTCCCCGCACCAACGCCATCTTCGCGAACATCGGCCGTGGACACGCAACAGAACCTCCCTTGAGCCGCCGGGTATACGCGTAGAACTTGACATCTACGACCTCATCTCCATGTAGCGTATCTGCCAGCGCCTCCTGCACGCGCGCATCGAGCGGCCGGGGCAACGCCATCCCGAGTCCCCCCCCAAACTGCACCGAAATCGAGATCGTGGGCACACCTATGGTGTCGCTGCGGTACATGTAGGCGCCAAGAGGTGGATTTATCCCACTCCTGTCCGGGACATCGAACTCTTTGGAAAGCGGCACATTATCGAGTGGAACGAGGTTTTCCTCCTGCGTGAGAAACGCGATCCGCCCGTACGCGGCCTGTCGGATGAGGTCGGGATGGAAGAACAGGGTAACGCGGCGCCAAGGGATGACGTTGGAGTCGGTGTTCATGAGGATAGGCGGCGGGGAGATCGATGTGGCGTCGATGGAGCACGAGAAGCGCCAGCCCCAGCCGCAGATCTCGGTCAGAGCGCCTGAGACCTGCGATGAGGGACTTTCCGGCATGTTGATGGCAAAGGTTGATTTGACACCCAACGACGTCCATTCGTCTTCAGTAACTTTGCGCAGTGCCATCCTCGTGGGTGTCGGATGTGACACGATTAGAAATTGGTAAATCGTATTTATGCAAAATGGCATGCACAAACCACGAGGTTTTTAAGGTAAGATTGATTCGTCAGGCGCTGAGGAAATCTAAAATTGGCAAGATTTAGATGTGTCTCATAGCTGTACCCAGCGTCCAGTATAGCCATGTGTTTTAGCGGGAATTTGCGCAGAGTTGGTGGTTGAGCCGTGAGAATTATCTACGTGATATCGGTTGCGTTTTGCAAGATGATGATCCAAATCAAACCGATTGATTTTTGGTTGTTGATTTTTACAGCCAATTTGGCGGAATTTCAGGCCGAGCATAACTCTCGGACAAAGGACTCACTTTTTAAAGCTGTCACCCACAACTTCCATCTCTCCATCATTGATCCTGTGAAGCTGTAGAAGGCTGTGAAATTCTCATGGACGCGGAACAGAACGATGACAGAGCCTCCAAAAAAGAGGCCCAGAAGCTGTTGAGAGCAGACGCCGAGACTGTGGAAGAATGTGGAAATAGAGCTGTGGCGCGGAAACAAAATGCTCAACAGATGAATCGATGATTGAACGAGGATTCCAAAACTTCGATGAATATTACCATAGCCTGTCAATGTGGTAGGGTACCTCTAGAAGCCCCTTTGACGGGGAGGCAGAAAAGCTGTATTTCTGTGGCGTGTTACTGACAACTTCGATCTGTCTATCTTCGCCAAGTGATGTTATGGACTCACAAGGCCCTGAGAATAGTGCTAGCGCACAGGCAAAGTTGCGAGATGCGACATTGCCGCACGCTCAGGATTGACAATGTCTTGGAGGAAGAGGACCCAGGAACTTGGAAAGAATTTTACAGTCGTTGCAAAACACGAAAGTTTTGCGCGCTGTCACGTGCAGTTTTGATTGTGATGCCGACCAATGTCGGAGCTGCCGGGATAGAATTGGGTCGAATACTGGTGGCATATTGGATTCCGGATGTTCGAAAGAGCTTTAAATGAGCATTTCACATTCTACACATGAAGGTTGCTCCCAAAAACGAAGTTTGGACACCTCCGAACACCTCGGCAGCATTCGGCATAATGCACGTGACAGCGCGCAAAATCGCGTTTTCACGAATTTAAGCAAACGGCTGTAAATAGAGGTGCGGCCCAGGAACAAAACAATTCGATGCACAGTCTTCAGAACATTTTATACCGAACCCCTTGAACGAACAGCAGTGGAGTCGGTCCGTACAAGATGAATATAGGTAAAGATTAATTAGCTTCCGGTCCTCGCATAGATAGACATGAGAGTATGTCTGTAAAAAATACTCTAAAAAATCGGTTACAAGGCCTGAACATGTCTGGGCACCTCATCAATTCGTCTGGATATTTTTGATAAAAGAAAGTGAGGATACCGGCCTTCTGGGAGCCAGGAAAGTTACGCTCCATGTATTGTTCGAAACCTGCCTCCGCGCGACAAGTTTCGGTGTGCAGAGAACACCGTCACAGATGTAATGCTCCCTTTAAGGATAATATACATGAAGATTTAACTTGGATTCGACCAAAAAAAAGGGAGTTGGATGATGGTGCTTGATCTCTGCGGAAATGTACAGAAATCTCACATAGCTTGGTATGTAGCCTCCAGGGGTCAATATGAATGGGGAACCCTCAAGACATAATGTGTAGTGTCGATGGAATATGTTCAAGCCATTGCCCACAAATTAATTTGCCCACTTAAGTCCACGTTAAATGTCCCTTGTGTCCCACGACGTCTTTCTTTCAACGCTCCACGAAGCTGAAAAGTTTTTATTTCTGGATCCAAATACAAGCGTCCCAAAGATCAAAGCAAGAGTTTGTGAAAACTGAGGCATAGGGGATATCGTAGCTAATTGAAGGTGGATATGGTTTTCGTCGGGGTTGTGTTGTAGCTGAGTGGAGGAAGTCATAGGCGCAGGATTTTTAGAAGAGGAAAAATGGAAATTAAAAGAGAGGGCGGTGCAAGTGTACCCCTTTCAATCGCCTTTTTACCCGAGTCATCATGCAATGGATCAACTACCACGGATGAGTTCCAGCGCCCGCGCGCTCCTCGGCTCCACGGAGCATTTAAAGGGAAATGGATGGCTAGGAATTCCTCAGACCCGTCTTGGCATCTAAGATGGGAACCCACCTGATGGTACCAGCGGATTGACCTACACGAGGCTCTATGATAACCCCGTTCTCGCGTGCCTTGGAGATGTTGAATACAGCGAGAATAGCGCTGCATGCCATGAACACAGTCGAGTCTGCTAATAGCCGTCCTGAAAATCACACATTAGCTATATACGCATAACGCCACGAATTGAACATTGCATACCTGGGCAGATCCTGAATCGGAAACCTGGGTCGGCCCAATTCAGACATATTATTTGGAGTGATGCTCACCGGCGCCCATACCCGAAACAGATCTTGGTAGGATCCTGTTCAGCTTTCTTGGTACCGGTTGCAATGAACCTGCTTGGGTCGAAGACCATGGGGTTGGCATAGCGGGCTGGATCGTGGGTCATTTTCCTGGGTGTTCAATTATAACGTTATAGTCCAATTCATCGACTGAAAGACCCACCAGATGTTTGTAATAATCACAGCGTCCTTCGGGATGAGGACTGGCTGGGAATTTGCATCCATAGTGTAAATGAAATCCTCACGGGCTCGGTGGGGTATACCTATTGAGTCGCATTGGAGGGAAACACTCGAAGATGGAGAGAGATAAATTTACCTGTTGGAACAGCGACATGCCAACGGAAGACCTCCTTGCACAATGCATCGACATACAGGAGCCGAGAGCGATCAGAAATGTCGGGCAGTCGGTCGGGGCCAATGACCGTATCAATTTCATTCTGTGCAGCCGCTTGAACATCTGGATGGAGGCTCATCGCCAATAAAAATCCCTCTAGTTGCGATGAAGTCTGCAATGCTAAATCAAAAGGTGTTCACCAGGTTAAACCGGTCCGCTTTACCGTGTCGGCACCCCCTACTTGTATTGAGGCAGCGGCCCATTTAATCAAGTACTCCCCGTGTACTTGCTCCTCTAGTACAGTTGACGTGAAGGACGTCTCCGCAATCCCTGCAGCCTACAATTTATCAGCCTTGCCTTCTGAATCGGTGGATAAGAAATAAATTCCATCTGGTCCTTGACGTAGTTGTATCCCATGTCCACGGTGTCGTGCAGCTGTCGACCCCATATTTTTGCTGTCCTCTGGAACCCTCCACCAGGTAGCCATTCGGGCCAGTATCGCACTAGAAGAGACATTCGGAGACATTCGGAAACCCAACGCACCGACATTTGACGCTGACACTCACGCGCAGGAATAATATCGACCAGAAAGGCCGCCGGCCTAGTCGCGGCAGCAAAATTATGTCCGGTTTTTTCGAACATCTTGATATACGGATCGGGTCCTGAACCGTCAACCGCGTGGTATGCATATGCGATGCGCAGAGTGATCGCCCCCGCAGTTCTGTGGGAAAGACATTGGGTATTAATGATCACACGAAGAATATGCGACTTACCGTGCGATTTGCTCTGATACCCCGTCGGGATTAGAAAGAATGTTTTGCAATAATTTGCATATCTCTGACGAGACAAGCGGAACGAACTGCCGTATTGCCGCCTGGCTGCCAAAGAGCTGATGGAATATCTTGCGCTCTGTCCGCACGCGGACCCCGTACTGCGACAGCGAGAGCGCGTTGTTGAACCCCATTAGCTCCCCGCCCATGGGGATGACCGGGCGGTCGGAAAAAATCGCCCCTCGCACGTCGAGGAGGTCTTCTGCGACTTTGACAGAGTTGATGATTATCAAAGCTTGACCAAAGATAGTCAGGGAGGCCAGGTCGCCTATCTCATCGTTGAGTACGCAGGGTGTCTCAGATAAGTCAGACCGGCGACATACCCCAGACTTCCCCAATCTCCGCGAATTTTCGCCATTGCTCCTCGTAAGGGACATCCAATATGTTCCCCAGAAGGGGAAGTCCTCGTGGACCAGGCGGCAACGGGGGAATTCTTTTCTTGCGAATGTAGTGAGAGAAAACAACAACCGAAAGCCCTAGGACAAGAGCCCAGCGTCGTTCAAGCAGAGGCAAGATGTCGAGGAGAGGGTACGACATGGGTGCGTAGAACAGTGAGATCAGGATAAGTGTCATGCGATGTTTTTTTATGGACTGCGGCATTAGGGCACACCCGCAAGCGGACCGACCGGTGACATCGCTTGTAATCATGATCTTCCCACGAATCACAGAAGGTTGCGTATTTCGGCTTCGTCAAAATTAATCAAGTCCCGTCCAAAAAGAAAATCTACTTGGGCCGTTATTTTTCAGAAACAGAGTTATTCGCGCGGGATCTATTTTTCGGACTCGTTGACCGCACTCGGTCTCGCTGCGAATAAGAAAATATCAGGCATTCCCGGCAGCATCAATGAAGTAGCGAGTCCCCCAGCCGATTCCCATGTCATCCAAGCTCCCGAATACGCTGGAGATCGTGGCTCTAAGAGCGCCGAAGGCGGGGCGCTCCAGTGGATGGTATTCTTCGTGTTCCTGATCAATTTGTTGAGCGCGCGCCTATAACTGGCTTGGCTGAGACCCCAGAGACGGGGAGGCGGCGATCTCCGAGAAGGGTGTAAGTTGGACGGAAACATGTCAGAAATGACAGATATGGGAGGTGTCAGACGCATATAAAGCATGGATGTACTCCAGGGCCGTCGGTTCTTCGGGGGTTGGAACGTTGAGAGAGAATTGGACATGGCGAATGGAACCTCCATGACAGGAACCCGAGATCGCGCCCGCCCGGTTGGCCCTCAGTCTAGCGCCCACTAAATTTGGATACTGGCGCCGGTGGATTTCTCGGCGCCTAATCCAGGGGGGGCAGCATCGCGACGGATCTTATTCGGAATTTTCTGACACCATTTCAACGGGCAGCGGCGGTATAACGCTGCTCTCTTATATGGCTAAGTACGGTACGGAAACCCCTATGATTTGATATGGTTATTGAAGAGAACTGGAAAAACAATTGACGCGACGTGACGCGTCTGTTTGCGCATGCTTCAAGCTTGATGGCAGCCGGCCCGAGTTGTTCGAAACGACCGCGTCTTTGTTTGGATTCAGCTTGGATTCAGCCACGCTTCACCGTCCCAATGCAGCAAGTGCGCGCGCACCAGGCTCAGTAGCCCAACAGCACCGCAGGACTCCACCATTTCTCCGGCCCGAAGATTTTTCGATTCAGTTCGTCCGAGACCGATTTAATCAACCCTGGTGATGGCGGAGTTGCTGTCAATCATTTCCGTTATGTCATCAATACTTGCGCTTGTTTGTTCGTTTGTAGCTACGGGCCATTCACGCAGGGCCGTTAAGGTGGTGTGCTACCCGCCGACGCAATTCTTCTCCCACCCGCGCTGGCTATGGTTCCACCCGCCCCGGCGCTGCTCGCGTACGGCGTTTGCTTGCTCGTCCTCCAGCCCACGATAGCCTCCGTCGTTTCACCCAAACCAGCAACACTGCATGCCAAATTCTTATTCACACTCAGGTATGCATACCTTCTCATTCAGGTGCGTCGTATATCCCGTTCTCGCAGCTGATATATTTGGATTACATGCTATATCAGAGCCCCGCGTGTCTGTTCCCTGAGTCGAGTTCAGGAGCGCTGTATTGGAGTCGATTTGAGGAAGGATCGGTGCTGAGTGGGTACAGTACGTCGTGTTCTCACATACGGTTATGATCGTGATACTCACAACCGGTGTGTAGACTCCCGCTGGGTTATGGCTCACCCTGGTCAAGCCCACGCCATCCGCGCGTGAACCTGCCCACTAGTACGCAGGGGGCGCCGCTACTGGGTGCAGGACGCGCGGGTACGGAATCGTGTGGCGTCCCCTAATAGCACTACGCGCCGGTGCGCATTCGATTACGCCCGCGTAGTCGTTCTCCGCCCCGCATTTGCACTTCGCCAGCGCCGATAGACGTATCGCGCAGCGCGGGGCCATGTCCCACTCCCGCGATTCCGCTCACGCCTTCGCGTCGTCTTTGCACACGCATGCGGACTACGATATTCATCCCGCTCGCGCGATGTTCATCGGCCCGCGCCATCCTAGTGCACCGACGCCCGCATCTCCCGTGCTGTTGCCGTTCCCCCGCCCACTCGCCCGCCCATACTACCCTCCGGACGCGAAAATTGTCCCGCGCGCAGCTCCTTCATTTCACTAAGCCCGAGCTTCGGCATTACAGCGTTCCGCGTACTGCGTGCGTATCGAAGCACGACGAGGGAACCACGGCGCACTATGTCTTTCACGACAGCCTGGGCGGAGACCATACACCCACACCACGGAGCGCGAACGCGTGGGAAGCGGGTACTTCCGCGCTGCGCACGTCAAGCTGCTCCTCGTTCCATCCGCGTGCTGTCATTCGGTCCCGCACTCGCCGTCGTTGGCGCCACTATCCGTGCTCCTCGTCACTCACGCTGGTCCTTGCTCCAAGGACCGCTACCCATCCATCCGGTTGCTCTTCTGTGGTACTTTGGCTCGTCTACAATACTCCCTGCCCGCAGCTGTACCCATCGCCGGCGCCGTGATTCTAATGACGTTCTCTTTGTCCGCCCTCCATCCCACCGCCTATTAGGCGCCTATTCTTCGCTCACGCCGGCCTCTCACAACTTCCCTTCCTCAAGTTCCGATATATCATCCACGCATCCGACCACAACCTCCGTCGCTTTTCCGGATCCACCGAAGGGCCAGGATGCGTTGATATTATACGCTGTGGAAGAGTGTTATTTTTGGAGGATGTATTTCGTACGGAAGCATGTAACGTCTCAGCGATACTTTTGTCTACGTGGTCTTTTCCTCTTCTCCCGCGCCTAGGTCACGACTTGCACAATCCGCTTATCCCGATCTCTCTTCCGCCGCTGAACCTCTCCTCCGCACCGCGTCGCGGGGGGTATACTAGGGTAGCGTGCGGTCGCCGGTAGCTGGCTTGGCTTCGCCTGCCACTCAGGAGTCTGTGCTGACTCTCCGGCGACGAGTCGCCACACACGGTCGGCGAGACATCCTGGGTCAGGTGTCCTCCGCGCGCGCCGCGTGCTTGTAAAGGTATCCGCTATTAGCGCTTGGACCCGCGCGATGTCGATGGGTTGAATAATCGATTGGAAACCGTGTACCTTGCGGCCATGTCGTGTTGTGTGATCATCTGGATACGGACGAACAAAACTTACTGGTCTGACACCAGTGACGTGGAAAAGGACCGGGATGCAGTGCCTCCAGGCAGTGGAGATAACAGACCCATGAACGGCCTTCATTTAGTTACAATGATTCTCTTCCCTCGTCCGTCGGCAAAGGTCGCGAGCTTGGACTTGCACGTGTTGAATCCGCCGCTGATTTTACACAGTAGTTTTGAAGGCTATAAGGGAATGTGCTATCCGCGAAGACCGATCGCGACGACGCCACAGGAAACTATGTAGTGGCTCCAAGTGGCCCTGGTGACTTGACGGTGACATTTTCGCGTACCGATCTATTGAAAGCCGCTATCTCGCCCTCTCTGCGCTCCCTCATGTCAAGATTCAGAGCACCAGATAGAGCTAATTCTACTGCCCTCCAAGCGATTGAGGAGGCAAACACGGTAGATCTCCACGGATGGGATCCTCTCCTACTGCCTTTGTGGAATCTATCTCATTGCCCTTTCCTTCGTTGCGACTTAGAAACGACGACACGCTGCCTTCAGCTCGCTCCCGCGGACCGAGATTTCCCAAGTTCACGGCCTAGAGACTCCTAAACACCGGAGTCCTTCTAGGAGTGAGCGTGCCCAAGGCTGTGGCGACGTACAAAGGACAGCGCTGAACAATGCGGACTGGACTCTCGGCACTGCCTTGGGCTTGATGTACGTACGCCGTGTGTTTACAACGCTGTGTGTGTCATTAATTATTGCACCGATCCAAGGTCCTATTGGATCAGTCTCTTTCAAGAGGATAATCCCAGACGTGCCCGGTGGTTCTTCAACGACGACTTGCGGTCATTCCTGGGTACTGGCATTATGGGATTCTGTGGTATTCCTTGGGTCCTGGTTTGCGTAGTGGGTCAGTCCATTAGGAACTCCCTGCAAATACTTGTTGATAACGTCACTATTCAGCCAGTTTGGATGGTGGGCTGCGACTTGCGGATCTCCTAGTCGAAACAGATCCCGGTGGGTTCGTTTGGACGGTATGTACTACGGGATGTGCTCTCCTTCTGGTGTTGGCCATCTGGGGTGGATATGAGCTGGTTCACTGGGTCCGGGGGAAATTTTACATGCCTTCCAGCAGGCTTCCTCAGTTGCCTCGTGAGATTTTCTACACCTCAGATTGGAACTTGCGTTACGTTGACGACTCGATTGCGATGCAGTTGATTCGACATTTGGTGATGGCCGTGGGCCCTATCGGCTGGTTTGTATTGTGGAGTGAGTTGCTCAGTTTTCTAGGCTGATTGTGCATTGATTGAATGCTCCGAAGTATACATCGGATCCCGCTTCGAAGTCGACTATGCCTTTCCCCCCCACAGATTGCAAGCGTATCTATCCTCGTAGTAATTGTCTCAGTGATTTGTTCGCACATCACTTGGGGTGTGATCCGAATGTTGTTTCGGTGGATGGGGGGGAGATAGGTGCCTCAGTGAATGGGGTGGCGACAGTAGTTCAGTTCACAGCCTTTTTAAAAACCGGTCTCGTACCACATATGTCTATAGGAAATCAACCGATATATGAGGTCTTTGTTCTACATTGCTACCGAAAATTGAACCGTATATTTATCTCAGGACTCCGCATTCGTATCAGGAGCTGTCGCGTTTCAGTTTGCCAGTGCCGGGATAGATTTCGCAATGTATGATGCATCTACGCAATGCAGGACGCAGGACGCAGGACGCAACGCATCGCACAACACGCAGGATACCGACACCGCCGCCGACTAAGCCTTCTAGTACGGACACGACGCTCCACACCTTCAACGAACGCCAGCGGGCAAGGGGGACACGTACATGGCGAACGCACCCGGATTCCCATTCCCATTTCCGTGCACGGCGACGGCGGCGCGCGCAGCCATCCACCTGCTTGCGCCGTCCGTTCTTCCTCCTCGCCAGCCATCCCGTCCAACTCCCCCATGTCCATACCCACGTCTCGCACCTCGTCCTCAATCCCCATGCTTGCGCTCTGCTTCCACCTACCAGCGGATGTCATTGACAACCTCAACTTCACTTTGAAATGAATATATTGATGCGGGTAAGTACATACCTACGAAACATGAGGGATACGTGCCTACGACATGAGGGGAGCGGGCAACAGCGCATACCACATGAGATGTATCACGGTTCCAGCTAATCAGTACACGCCGAGCGAGACACATGGAAAGACAGAGGTACTGCGGGGGAGCGGAGGGGAATGTAAACGGCGTGCAGATAGAACGAAGGACAAGAATGTAAAGCACGAGCTAGGATCGAGGAAAGAGCACGAAACACGAGGGAAGTGGGCGGGACAGAGGCGCAACGAGAAGGACGCCAACGTAGGCGGAAGCAGAGCCAAGGCGTGGATGGTTTAGCGTTCAGGGCAAGGTTCAGGGAAGGAGAACCGCACAAGTTCCTGCAAAAGATAACAGAAACCAGGACGAGAAAATGACCCCTCGCATCAGCTCACATCGACTCAAAAACCGGCCTATTATGTGCGAAACATGGCACAACTTTCCCGCGAGCGGCGAGGGCAGGGTCCTCGGTGCCGACCAAGATACACGAGCGCATCAACCACTTGCGCTGCTGGGGTGCCGGCGGGTACTATTGTTGATGCCGTTCGGGTTTGGGTTAGTATCGGCATTCGAGGGTCCGAGCGCTAGTAAGCGGGATCAGACGCGTACTGAATAGACGTACTTCGCTGCGGCGTTTGCGGTCTTGATGGGCGCTGTTGTTGTTGCCGCGGGGAGCTCGATTTAAAGGCGTCGTAGACGAGCAAGCCCTGCGTCCAGTAGCAGCTTGGGATCTCTTCGATGTTAGTGTGCGTGTTTTCTGAAAACAGCCAGATAGCATCGAATTCGGATAGAAGGGGGTAGAGACGAACTGAGAAATAGCGAATGGTTACTGGTGGAATTTCCTGGTCGATATCTGGAACGGAGGCGTCGATGGGGACTCGGCAGCCAATCCTCTTCGCCAGCTTCTGTATCAATATTCTCCACATCTGCTGCGAAATAGACATTAGGATCCAGAACACAAATCAAGGATCAGGTGCATTACCTCGTCTGCATCTGCACCCTCCCCCACATTCGGCTAGAAATTAAATAGCAGTCTGTAGTGCTGAGAGCCCAAAACAAAAATTCGTGGGCGAAAAGGAAAGGAAACTTCGTCGCTCGCCATAATGTGAACGGACCCTGTGGCCATCGGTGGCTCCGGACAAGCTGCGGGGGTATCATCGCATTCATGGACGGGAAGTGGACCGGATGAAGGCGAGGTGGAGAGAAGCCGCGTGGTGGTGAAGGATAGGCGCTGAATAAGTGCCGGTCCTATCGGCCTACCAGCGGGGGAAAAAAGGCAGCGGGCCTCCAAGATCGAAGATACATATATAGAGACACCTGTAGTGTGTAAATCAACCGATGCGGGGCACGCAGGGAGGGGATCGGCATACAATAATATTTGCGGCCACTCCCGAAGGACATTTAGGCACGCGGGATGTTATTACACGCGTTGCGCGGGACCGCAGTGGTGAAGTCGACTGTTGCTGTGCGTTGACAACTTGAGGTGCACCCGTGCTGACTCCGTGCGCATAAAGTAGTATCCCACGAGCGGGAAACCAGACTAACAGGCGCGGTGTCAGTGCGCGGGGCGCAATACCAGGTAGGCCTACGCACATACCCCGAGATCGAGCGCGGACAAGGAACCTCCGAGGCAGAATCTACCCCTAAATTCCTTGGCAGTCAATGGGCGGGATGGTCTCCCCTTCGAGCCGGGACCTGGTGGATCAGCGAAACAGATATAGGCGAGTGGCGGCGATGGCCCTGCACGACAATTCCGTCTTCTCCTCGGGTCGATCGTCGGGATGCTGGGCAGCGGAGTGCAAGTTGCAGTTGGATCCTGTGTAGTGTCTGCATTTCGCGGTCCCGTCACGGGACAAGGTGAAAGCGTATGTACCGATGTCATTGCAATGTGCCAGGGAGAGGCTGGCCCTTATCACAGGAGGACTGCGAGCCCGAGGAGGGTGTGACGATGGCAAGAGCAGAAGAACGACCAGCTACTCGGAGACCTCAGAATTGGAGAGACCTGGAAGAGAGCGTCTGAACGGTAGAATAGCCATGGACGGATGGACAGAGGGCGATGCAGGATACGAGAGGGTTGGTGGCAAGTGCCAAGAGGAGAAATATTAGACCACGGGGATCACTGCCGGTGCGGTAGCACCGCCACTGATGCGCCTTTCTCGCAGCTTGTCACCGGCGAAGACTTCGCTGACATCCCTCCTTGCACCCTTGTGGGACTCGATTTATCCGTACGTATGTTCACGCCACATTACGTGGGCATCACCAACCACTCACTCCTCCGTCCGCTCCAACCTCCTTCACCTACAGGCTACCGGGGTTTGCTATAGCCCTACAGCCCTACAGCTCTACCGGTCCCTATCCCGCTCTACCGTGAGGCACTGGGATTTTCACAGATGCTCTCGCATTGCTCGCAGGTTTTTTTGGTTCGACAGACTCGGACTCGGCTTCTTTTGTCGAGCTCTCCCCATACACTTACCTCGCACCCAGCATCCACACGTCTAATTCTTCCGGCCTCATGCGAGATGAAGCGCGATCCGATGGCGTGTGGAACGATCCTCCTTCATTTTTGTCACTCGAAGGGTGGCAGTCGTTCCTCGTTTGTCAGAAGTGTCTTGCGCCAAGTTCCTGTTTTTTCTTCTTCTGGACACCTGACCCGAAAACGAACACCCGAGAGCTGGCGGCACAAGTTCTAGATTCAAGATGAGGGTTTTTATTAAATTCAATGGACTTCTTACAGCGTTAATAAGCCCTCTTTAGGATGGAAGCGAACTTCCCCGTTCGACTCCCACCACAATGAATCGGAATTGTCAAAGCTTGTCGCTGTACGGATGATCCGAGTTACAGCGTTGGAAGCGCTCAGTAATCTCGTGAAATGGAGTCGGTCCATGAGCATGCAGGTCCAACTTGCATGCAATGAATCAGCCCGGGATCGGGCGAGATAGGGAGCGATGGACAATTGCTCCCCTCTCCCGTTGAAGCCTCCATTACCCTGGTGATGTCCAACCCACTTTTGCCCTGCCCATGAATAATATTTTGATGCACAGCAGTATGCGCCCTGAATCAGGATCCTTATCGGAGGTCTCCGAGTTATAGAAAACGGAATGCGTGTGTGCAATACTGGCTCAGTGCGCTATCGTGAAATGTACGCCTCGCTTATCGTTGAATACTTCGCCTCAATTCATAGCCAACTACATACATAATTCTATCGTCGACTAGAGGCTATCCTATCACGAGGGGTTGCGTCTCATGCCCCCGCGGGCGGACGGAATATTGCTGATTTTCAATCGGTGGACGGGTTCATGGAACGGAGGGAATTCACAGCGACATTATACAGGTGCGCAGTGAATATGCATCACGCCTATTCTGACGTGCGCTAATCTGCCAATTTAACATGCATGGTGTCATCCAATGTCCACTTATTTTAGACTGTGCTCGATCCCTCAACTGAGTCAGGTGCCTAGCTTCCAGAACGAAGAACATATAGGCGCTGATATTTCTTCCATACCGGCGCTCATGAGACTGGACACGAGCTAAGCGCCTCCTCCGATCTTTCGGCGACATCCAGGGCCCGACCATTGGATCTGTCGCTCCAGAATCTGTTTGCAGGGAAGCCGGTGGGCTAAACTTAGCAGGCGCCCGAAGCTTTGTCCACGCGGTGTTCAAGTTCTCAATGGTTCCTCTCTGTGAGTCTTCACCTCATTGTGACAGCTGGAACGAATGGACACTAATGGATCCGCCGATGCTCATACACTCGCCATATCTGAACACGAGTGAAGCGCCCGTGGTACGGATCTAATAGTGCCGGTCCAGCCCCTTTTACATTGCCAATGACAGACGCACACCAGGCGCCCACATCTTCCTCCAGAATATAAACGCCAAGTGCCACATCGATTCTGACGATATTCCAACGCGGCCAAGTCGAGCTCTCGTTGAACATTCCCTCTTCCAACTTGAGCACCATGGAGTCCGTATCTTCAGCGCCAGCCCTCCCTTCCGAGCTGGAACGACATATCTTCGAACTCTGCGCCGATAGGAATCCCCAAGCTCATGTTGGTCGCATGGCGCGTAAAGGAGTGGTGTGTGGGAGTTGTTCATTCATTATCAATAAAAACTTAATGGCCAGAGTTGAACCTCTTCTATACCGCATAATCTCATTTGAGTTCCAGCATTCGTACATGATCCCCATCCTTCCCGCCTTGCCCGTCACATTCCTGAGTTCCGCCCTCAAATCGAAACCTTTCGCCCGAGATGCTGTTCGTCATATATTGCTGTTTCACTGGAGTTCAATTTACTATAGCATGTACAAAGAAGTGTTGCCTCTTTGCACACGTCTCGAAAATCTATGGACAAACATCGACATGGCACCCTTAATCGCTCAGTTACGCCTGAAGCATCTTCATGGTTATGTGGCGCCACTCCTCCGCACCCTTCCGCCTATCCATCCTTGTTTTTCTCAAATAACGCATCTCGAGATGATGGATTCCCGTCACGCCTTGGAGAGCTGGTCGGCGCTGGCTCTCATTCCACAGCTGACCCATCTCGCAGTCAATGACGACGCCTTCGTCCCTCTTTGTGGCGAGCTATTAGAGACATGCGCGTCCTTGGCCGTTCTTGTCTTTATCATGAGGTCTGAGATGGGCCCCTTATATGAAGCGGGGTGCTCTACGGATTTTCGGTTTGTCGCAATACGCTCCAGTCTTGGAGCTCGCTCTAGTCATGTGCTCCAAGACTGGCAAATGGGAGCATGTACGGGGATGGATTACTGGAGCGGCGCGGAAAGTTTCATTGCGAAGCGTCGCTCTGGAGAAGTAGATGGTACGTGTGCAATTTAGCATCACGTCTACGAGCTAACGGAAGTTGGCCTTCAGCCTTGCAATACCACATCCCAGACGACCCAATATAATAGGGACTTCTTGGGTATGCCAGTGATTGTTTCTATGATATGTATCCAAGGTGTAGAAACAACATGTTTGGTTCCCACTGGGACGGAAAGAGTCAATGTGGAACTTACGAGCGTCCCATTCCGCACTGTGTAAGTTGCAACATAAAATGGCAAGCTATGGACTCCGTTTCGGCGCGCATCTGCTCCGTATCACTTGATTCATAAACTTTTGAACACTCGATTCATACCTTTAAAACAATCAAGTCTCGCGCAAGAATCCAGGAACAGCTCATGTGACAGTCCTTGCCAGTATAGTATGACATGCTGCGTAGGTTCTCCCGAGTCCGTTCAGCTGATAATCAACGTGCGTTCAATTACTGGATATGCAAAATTAGTCACAGTATGAGGTGCTTACTACATAAATATTTTGACCATGGATGAACTTGTAAAAATGCGGGTGGTTCCTTGCGGACGGCAAAAGTGCTTGTCACATTTTTTTGAATTCTGTCGGCAGACTGGGCATGACTCAGCTTCCTTCAACAGTTGAACTGACTCATTGATGTTCCTCAGATTACCGAACCGCTCAAAACCATTGCTAAGGGCACTTGCAAGAAGGTTCAACCATGAAGCTTTCTCGGGGTGGCCATCGGAAGTATGTCTGACAGCTTCTTTGAACATCAACACAGATTTGTCCATGTCCTTGCCATTCCCAACCAGGCGAAATCGGCTCCACAGTGCACGGCCTAGATCCACCAGATACATGGAGGACTCTGGATGATCCCGCACTGCATCCTCATATACACAGACGGCCTCATTCAGGTCATCTATGGCTTACATCCTCTGATAACAGTTGAGAAAGGTGTCCCCAAGAATATTCAGTAACTGGGCCCTGTTCCTGTTGGTATGGAGGACGAATAAAATTCTCTCATGCATGACCCAAAGCTCCAGAGGATCCAGGGCAATTTGACTTGAGCTGGCATGATACAGGTACTCCAGACGGGTCCGGATAACTTGTATATCAAGTGAGCTGACTGCAGCTACAAAACTCAGAATATATCGCAGCATAATGCAACTTTGAAGTTGCAACATATCAATTGTATATTTATTTATTTATTTATTTATTTTTGAATCCATTTTATTTGGCCGACGCCGCGTATGGCACGGTAGCCATACTTCTACACTAGTGAGCACTAATAGGTACCGCTTCTGATCTAAGGATGTCCGCGTAAACATGTCCGTTGGGCCCACTCTAGGCCGTACTTGGACGGTAATTAATATGGAGCTGTGGGGTATGTAGAATAAGTGGTGAAGGCCACGTAGGCGGGCGCTGTATATTAGTGTACATAAGAAGAGAGAAAGAAGAGAAAATGTTAACTACTGGAGGGGACCAGGGAGCAGGTGTCGAGGCTGGCTGGGGCAGAAACAGGGCTGCCGAGGGCGGCACGCGGGAGATCGGCGTTAGGACCTGGGCAGGGCGGCATCTCGAGGGAGGATGGCTGGCACCCTGATCTTGTTAAGAAGCGCAACGATTTCGGCTCGTGTTTTTTGTTCGGGTTCGGGGGGAGGGGGAAGATCGCCGTGGACTGAATGAAAGCGTCCTGTGCGGGCCAGGTAGCGGAAAAGGTGGGGAAATAGCTCGGGCACTCCTAGCAGCTTCGACAGGACGCGCGTCCGCGGGCCGCCAGCCCTCACGAGCTCGCGGCGGGCGTCCGCATGCGCCGTGCAGTGCAACAGGTAGTGGGTGACAGTTTCATCCGCTTGGCGGCAGCAGGGGCAAATGGGTGAGTCCGACTTTTTGATGCGGAATAAGTGTTTCGCCAGTGGGCAATGCCCAGTACGGAGTTGCAGGAGAAGGACCGCAAGGCTGCGCGGTAACCGGTCGGCGGTCTTCAAGTACGACCCTTTGTGGAGACGGGCATCGTATTGGGATGCGCGGACGAACCGGGGGGACTGAGTCCACTCGTGGAGGACTTTTGCCTTCATGTCGGCTAAGAGGTCTTGCCGTACTGCGGACTTGCTGATAGGTAGTGTCGGGCGATACGGCCCTGGTATGTCGTCGAGATCAGATGAGCCCTCTTGTGCCGCCCGCTTGGCTTCCTCATCCGCGCGCTCGTTCCCCGGAATGTCCCTGTGACCTGGAGCCCATCGAATCGTTAGCACTACTTCTGGATGACGCTCGTGGAGCTCCCTGTAGCGCTCGTGCCACTCGTCCCATATCCAATGGGATGGGGTGGAAAGCGCTGTGTCCGTGGCACGAATGGCCGGTTGACTATCAACGATGTGCGAGACCTTGCCCCGCACATCTGGCTGCCTGGCAATCAGTACGAGGGCGAGGCCTCCTCCGACCCCCTCGCCTTCGTAGACTGTATGCTCGTCTGCATCGCCCAATCTCACCCTTATCGCTGCCACTTCGACTCCCCGCCTGTACAAGACAGCCAAGGCCCCGATGCGGCCATCGATCCCCGACCCGTCGCTATAGACTTTCCACTCTGCATCGTCTTCCACCTCCATCGCCAACGCCTCCTTTTTCGAGCTCGGAATCACCACCGCCATACTCGATCTCCAACTCGGCCTCTTCCTCACTGCCGAAATTTTTTCCATGTCGCATGGCTCACCCGGGAGCCAGCGCATCAGCTCATCGATTGATGTACGGTGTTGCTTCTGGCGGCTGTCGGTGGTCACCGCGTCATAGAGTGGGTGTGTTTGTGGGACGGTGGCCAGGCGTAGTGCAGCGACAAAGCGTGTTTTGCTGACTAAGTGTGTCACGGGGAGGAGATCCGCGTACTTGTCGAGCTCGTCGGTGGGGGTGGACGAGAGGGCACCGGTGATCGCGAGGGCGGCTTGGCGTTGGATGGTACGGAAAGCTTTCATGACCCCACGTTCTCGCTGTTTCGCCCCGCTGACCCTGTCGTACAGGCTGTATTTTGGTGGCTTCAGGAATATATCAGCACCGTATAACATGCGCGGGACACATATCCCAAGATAGAGCCGGCGCATATTACTTGCACCGATACCGCGTGATGGTCGAGCAAGGCGCGCGAACTGCGAAAGCCATGCATGACCTTTTGCAACCGCCGACGCTTCCTGGGCTTTCCATCGCAGTTCCTGATCAAGGTGGATGCCCAGAAGTTTCACCGACATGCTGGGTTTGATGACATGCTGTCCCAGGTTGAACGTGGGGCGGGGTTCGGAGATTCGCCTCCGTAATAGGAATGGGTGCGGCACCATGCGACGCGAGGCGTCAAGGAGTTGATACTTTGCTGGACCGAAAAGGGCGTTGTGCGCCATCGCCCAATCGTCTACGCCCCCGGGACGTTCGATTATATTCCGGAGTTTTTGATGTGTCTGCTTGAAAGTGTCGCCCACTGTAATCAAGGTGTTGTCATCAACGAAAACGACTCCCGTTTCTCCTCTCGCTGGGCATGGTATCTCAGCGAGCCCGGAGTTGTACACAAGGTACGCGAAGCCCGAGTGGGGATCCCCCTGGTCAAGCCCTCCATCCACTTCGAACGGGTCCGACACAAAGTCGCCAAAGCTTATACGGCTGGTGCGGTCCGCATAGCGACGTCGCAGCCAATCCGTATGTTGCTCTGGCACTCCTCGCATCCGCATGTTGTGTATGAGACGGTCGAGATCCACACTCGGAAATGCGCCCTTTACGTCCATGCACAGCACACTTGCAACTTTCTTCTCCCTCCATGCATCTTTTACAATCTTGACGACCATGTGAACAGCATCGGTCGTAGACCGCCCAGGTCGTGCACCGTAGTGGTTGCTGGGGAGGATCCCTGCAACCTCTGCCTCCATTGTAGTCTGGAGAGTCTTTCCTGCATTGTACAGCCTCGCAAAACCCTTCGACAGGACGATTGGGCGATACGCCGAGGGATCGGCGTAGTTCGGCTTGCCAGGCTTGCGCAGGACAAGTGATAAAATGTCTGCCCATCCTTTCGGATAGTGTCCCAGCACATCCAGAGAACGAAATATCGGACCTATAATAGGAATAATGATGTTAGCGGCTTCACGGAGGACACAGTTGGGCTCGGAATCTGGGTATGTGGCCTTGTAAGGCTTCATACGGCGCACCGCACGGTACAAGACTTCGTCTGAAAGTGGCTCCCATTGCCAAGCCGGCGCTGGGTACACCGCATCATCTGGCACCGAAGACGCAGCCATTTTCGGTGGGAAAAATTCCCGCCGGAGCATGTCCACCTTCTCCTCGTTCGTCTCTGCTACCTCTATAATCTCCTTCGTGGCTGGATTGCGTCTCTCGAGCGTGGGGATCCGAGGTGCACTGCCGTCTGTGGGCTCCGCCGACAGGAAGCGACTCGCAGTCCAAACCCCCCGTGGGGAAAAATCTGTGAGTTCCGCCAGCCACTTTACCCAGTGTGCAGCTTTTGCGAGCTTGACTGCAGCACAGAACTTGGCTCGGCTCGCTCTGGCTTCTTCGTGTGCAGGGTGGTCCGGAACGTGCCGCCAACGGTGAGATATGCGTTTCAGCCGTGCACTCTCCTTTCGTAAAGCGTCGAGGGCCTCCGAATACCACCTTTTCCAATATGGCGATGGCTTGGAAAACTCAATCTTTGCGCGTATTACGCGCTGGATTGCTTCCTCCAACCGCTTAATGGCAGCCTCGACGTCGGTGACATTTGTATAATGTTCGCACCACTCAAAAGCCTGCAGCTCCTGCTTCAGGGCTTTGCACCACTCGACCCAATCCGCCTTGCGAAACATCGGTCGCGGCTGGTGTTCAACAACGACCGCATCAACATCCAGCTCCTGTACAATCGGAATATGATCAGTTTTCACCGGGCGTAGCCCGGGGTCAGTATCACAGCGGATGTAAGAAGGTATGAGCGATGGTGAGCAGAACACATTGTCCACTCGAGTGTAATTGCCCGTGGTGAAGGCCTCCAGGGTGGGGATGTCCTTTGGAAGGGCCATGCGCATTCGATACCTCGCGAGCAGGTCCAGGAGTGGCTGAGTGAGTTCGAGGTTCCGGGAGGTGAAGAGGTGGTGGTTCCTCTCCTCGTCCCAGAGAGGGTGATGTCGATTGAAGGCAGCTACAAAACTCAGAATATATCGCAGCATAATGCAACTTTGAAGTTGCAACATATCAATTGTATATGAACCAGAAGGCTCTGAGGTCACCGATTCGCAAATTGAGAAGCCAGCCAAGAACTCCAGGGAAGGGCCATCAGGGTTAACTTTCTTGAGCTCTAAGCGGACATCTGCTTTCAAAGTTTAGGAGCTGTTTCATAGGTCGGAATCTGGACCTACGACGCTGCTGTTCCAGGACTGTAAGAACCTCCCCTTTTTCAATTTCAGCAGAACCGAGAAGGCGAGTCCCTTGAGTTATACTCCTGCGCAGTATTGCTACTGAGAAGACGTGAGCATGTAGTGGGCTGTGGCATCACCAATTGAGGTCCATCAAATGTTTTGAAAGGCATCGGAAACTCACACTTTGCAGTCAAATTGGAGTTTCCACGAATCCCGAGACTCCGGTCCCGCTGGCACGGTTTGCAGAAATATATTCCCATCAATTATGAGCTGAGTAAACATTTGCATGTCTGCGGGAAGATCGACATGTGGATTGGCTGAAGATCTGATTCGAATGCCTATGGTGCCGGAATGAATGCTTGGAATAATTCGCACAAGAGGAAGCCTACTATGGAGATGAATGCTAGTGGAAGAGGGTGAATTAATTTGAGTAGAGCCACCTTCGTCACTTCGTTACTTCGCGTAGGTACGCGAAACTTCGTCACTTTGATGGGAATCTGAGAAAGTTCGTCACTTTGCCTCCTTTCTGTGAAAGCTCGTCACTTCAACTCGGCACCTTCAAGACCTCGGAACACCGGCCATCAGTGTTCATTCACACAAGCCGGGGAGTGTTTTTTTATATAGATCCCTCACCCTAACACTAACCACTAACCCTAACCACTAACCACTAACCACTAACTACTAACCAGTAACCTCAAACCCCTAACCTCTAACCAAAACCACCTAACCAAAACACTAACCTCACCCGAACCTAACCGGCTATCTCGGCAAACTGTTGATTTTCATCACTCCGTGATGTGCCGAGGAGTCGGCGCTTGACAAGCCCGGAATACTAACTCACGAACTTTCATAGAAAGCCATCAAAGTGACGAACTTTCACCAATTCCCATCAAAGTGACGAAGTTTCCCAACGCTAAGCAACGCTACGCAAAGTAACGAAGTGACGAAGATGGCGCGGACTCAATTAATTTGCAGCTCCCCGGGAGAAATACACAAGACGCACATTCTGGACATGGTTGTTATGGGCGAAGGGCTGGACGGGATGAAGGGATACGGATGGCTATATTTGGCCACGCGGCGTAGGGATGTATCGGGCGTCTATGCCGACAGTCGAAAATGTATCTGATGTGTTCTCCGAGACTGAGAATATGATGCACGCACCCTTGAATATATGTACACTCCTTGAGTCCGGATTCAGAAAAAGATCTTAGACGCCGGGGCTGACTGCTGTATGACTTGATGCATGCTCGACGATACCCTGATACCGACTCAGAGGCGCGGGACTGTATTTTGATGCGTGAGAGCACGCACAGGAAGGCGCGGAGTTCCTGTGAAAACCGATGCTGGACAGAATTAGAGGCAGGCGCCGAAACTTGCAGAATTTTCTATCTATCTATATAAAGTTCCGCGGCCAGGCGCCAAGCTACAGCCTCGCCTCACCCACGCACCCACTGCTGGCTCGCCTCTCCAGCTCTCGTAACATGAAGGAGCTCACCAGCCAACTCGCGCAGGAGCTAGTAGACCACATCATGGCTTTCCTTCACGACTCGCCGGCTGATTGGCCAGCGTGCGCCTTGGTGTCCCGTGCTTGCGTGCACACCGCACAATCCTATATTTTCAGGCAAATTTGTTTTCTATCGGCCCAATCCGTAAACGAGGACCGGTGGGCTCGCTTCCAAAGAATATCAGATACATCCCCGCACCTCATTCGATACATACGTCAACTTCATATTATCGACTTCGCAGTCTCCCCCCAAACATTCCTCGCCATCTGCAATTTTCCATTCGTACGGTTGGATGGAGCCTCAGTCCATTTGAAAGCTCTGGTCCCTTCATCTACCCTTGCCATGCAGCAGCTGCTCAGCTTGTCCACACTCCGCCGCGTGCAGATAAGCTGCAATAGTACATCTCTGCAGGATTTTTCACAGATATGGGACCGATGCTCCCGTAGTCTGAAGCATCTAGAACTCACCTGTTACCTGAAAGACAGCCAGGGGTTCCATTCCGTCCAGCAGTCCTCTTCGGTCATTGGACTGGAGTCATTGGCCCTACGCTCCGTAGGTATCCGTCAATGGCTGACGCACACGCATTGCCCCTTGGATTTCTCGGGGCTCAGGGCTTTGTCTATGTATGGAAACACAGAATTACTCGCCTCTCAAAGGTTTGCGCCGGCCCTGCAAAGTATTCAAACTCTCGACTTGACGCCTGAGGTACGCCCATCCTCCCTATGTAAGTGCTGTGCTATACCTGACTCCCCTCCGAGACAGTTTAACAAACCAGCAGTCGACCTCTCTGCGTTTCCCAAACTCACTCTGCTCCGCATCTGTCTATCATCCGGGTCGTGGCGGTGGGTGCTAGCAACCCTTTCTACCATCACACCCTCCAGTTGTATCATGAGCATCATATTTGTCGACAGCTTCGTCGGCATTCCCTTGGATCAGCTCGACTGGCGACTGTCCGCCCTCCCTATCTCGCCTAGGGTTGAGTTCGGAATATCGCCTGCGAAATATGCCCGAATAATCCCGAACTTCCCTCTCTTATGTTCGAAAAACATGGTGCGCCACATATTCACACCCGTTCTCCCCAACCTTATGCAACTTTATTTTAGCTTCACCGCGCTGATGACGATCCGGACTGGTTTCAAGTGAGTGCTCAGTCAGAGACCGGCCCATCCATGTTGATTGAATGGATTTCTGTAGCACGTTACCGGCACGCTATGATAGTTTGAACTTGTGCCTCTAAAATTCAACATCCTCTGTCCTCTCGAACTTCTACAATAATCATTCTTCATGTGCTCCTCATATCGACTCTCCAATACCTGTTACATAGTACGTTGTCGTCACACCCGTAAAGACGAGAGCGATGCGATGATCCTGGCAACTCGACGAGACCATCGCGGAGTTCACCGAAATGCGGAGAGATGAGTAGATGCGCGCACAGAGGGTGTGGAAGACGTGGAACTGGAGCCAGCCAGGGAACGAGACGGGGCCGGCGGAACCGGCGGAGGGCGACATGAAATTGGGAGGAATAGGGACGCAATCTTTGCTGGGAAGAGTAAGCATCCACCGATACCAAAAATAAAACTCGCCCGAAAAGGAAATAATATTTTCCTCGGAGTGCAGTGTCAACGGACCGTGGTACGCTCGGTGCCTCCGGGTAAGGCATGAGAACTATCTTTTCTTCTCGGGATAAAACACGGGAAACAGTAGCACAGCAGCACGCGAATCCCATCTAGAGCCACCGAAGGTATCGGGATCCCATTCCACTATACGTTGAGACGCACATTACAGTTATTCCGGATTGACACATTTTCAACGCGACGAGAGACGACTTGAGAGGCAGTCGGGAAGGCGGAGCGTAGTCCAGATCAACGATGAATGAAACAGAGCGGCACAACGGAGATGCACGCGGGCCGCGTTGGCGTTAGCGCCTCGTGGGCGTGCGGGCGTTGTAGCACTCGTTGTCGAATGTACGCAGGCGTGTCTTTGACCGAGACACCTAGACGACTGTAGAACGCAAATCGTCGGTGGATACAGAGCACACAAAATGGACGGGACGGACGTACTGTACATACGATATGCGCGAATAATCTAACGCGTAACCGCGGTGAAAGGGGTTTGCGCGAGCTGTACACTAGGGATTTCGCGCAGGACAGCGGGGGCGTTTGTGAGTCCGTGTTTCGTGCGCGCCTCGGTAATCCATGGCTCGTGCGCGCTGGGGGCCCGAAAGCAGACGTCAGTGCGTAGACGGGGGTGCGACACCGAGCGGGTGTATCCAGCACGGATGAGGGGACATAATCGCCGACGAATCCATTGCTGCTCGAACTATCCGATTGGCGTCGGGATAGCGGGGAGCGATTCTATATACGATAACTGCGCAGTTCGCGGCGGCCACGCAACGACGCGAGTCGAAAAGGTAGACCTGGACTGAAGGCAGTGGACAGTGCGTGGCAGTCGATTCTGTGTGCGGGTCGACGATCATGCAGTGTAGGCGTAGCGGCGAGTGGCATGCGTCGTCCTCGCCGAGGGAGGAATATCAGTGCATGCCTGGACGATACATACGCCGCGCCTGGATCGCGTTAGGAGGCGGCACTATTCGTGCGCGAGAGCGCTGAGGCCGGGGTTACTCATGTATGTCGAAAGAAAGAGCAATCTGCACAAACGACACTTGTCAATTCTGAGGCCGGAGGAGCTTGAGTTATTATCGCGTGCGAGGCCCGGCGCGACATGATTCGGAATACTGGCCACCTCGGCGGATCCGGACCAGCGGCGTGGGGAATTCTCGCGTCCACGTATGTAAATACGGGAGGCAGAGAAGCAGAGTGCGGGAAACTGGTATGAGCGAAGGTTAGGCGCCGATTCCCCGAATAAGCGCCGGTCATTCGCTCATACAAGCGTACCCCAGTCTCCGCTGCGGAGGCGATGAGACTCCCCCGGTAGCAGGGTACACATGGTGCTATGAGCGACGGGGAGCGAGGAGCACCGGCGTCACCATCGCGAGTCGTGGTGGCGAGAGCAGCGCGCAACATGAGACGAATGGAGGAGTAGCAGCTGACGCCGGGCGCTGATGCACCCGCCCGATACATGGAGGCCTGGAGATCATAACTCAGTCGCTGCCGAGCATGCAGGAAGAATGGGCGTTACAACTGCGGGGTTGACTCTGCGAGACTCCCGTAAACACATGCACGAGGCCACGGGCCAGCAGGGGTGCACAAGTCACGGTCAATTCCGCTTGTTCCACGCGTTGGCCCCAAAGACGAGGAGGAACAGTGTTGTCGACTAGGTGCGCGTAAATCGTCCGCGAGAAGCAGACCTGGCATGCACACTACGTCAGTGCGTGTACGGCGCAAGTACGGCGAGCGCAGTAACGCACCTTGAGACTTCGAGCTCGGCATCGAATGCGAGGCGTACATCTCAGAGAGCGGTCGAGGATGAGGACAAGCGGCGCAACTGGCTTGAGCAACAAACAGAGGGCCGAGACTCGCGCTTGTCACGTGCTCTGACGCGTCGTGTGCTAGCTACTACAAACGAGCGCAAACATTGATTTTAGGGAGCTCGCACGCGTTTCTCGCTTGCATAACGGGGAAGATATCTATTGCGGGCTCAAATGACCTAAATTTTTTGAAATCGTGTTCCATCACCGTCGCATTCTTACCCACATACAACCGTTCTTCTTAGCGAGATTAATATTGCCCTGAGCTTCCTCCTGTTCTTGTATCAGTCTCTCTGTCCTACGCTCCCGCACATTATATTGGCTTGTTCTCATTAAGCTCGCCTCATGAATTGCCCTTCGAACTTATGCACAAAATATCATCTGCTTTGCTTGGCTCCCTGCCGTTGCATGCCTCCCATAATTCTCCTTATGTTCCCCATAATTTTCCTCGACTCATCAAATGCTTCGTACGATTACTTCTCATCTGTGTCTGTAATTATTTCAATGTTCATACCTTCAGGCCATGCAATTGATCATCGCAAGTTTATTGATGACTTCGTTGGAAAACACAGTGATCTGCTACCGCGGCGCAACAATTAGTTTTTATTTTCTACCACTTCATATTCTACTTTTGATAGACGTTCTGATAACAAATAGCTCGTCAAGTAGGGTAGTTAGGGTCCAAGGCGAAGGCGCGAAGAGCTTGTGCGCGCTGGGATAATCTTGGAACACGGCGTTCAGAGGCTGGACCATGTCGTGTATAATTCTATCACTATCACGATCACATCACTTGGATCTCACCGACGACGATTGGGACTCCATCATTCTCGTTACGGCTGTTGAAGTCCTTCCATACCTCTACCACCCTCATGTCGACATCGAAGCGCCCCATGCTCTCGTACACACACGCGATCTTCCGTGACCTGCAGGAGGATTTGCGTCTGAGCTTGAAGCAACTCCCGTTTTCGACATCGTCTGTTCTTCGGAATGGACTTCTCGAAGCACATCGAAAACTCAGCGACTATTATTACAAAATGGATCAATCCCCGTACTATACTTGGGCAGCGCGTGGGTGCACTTTTCTCTGTTTCGGACAGTGACTGAATTCTACATGTTGAAGTTCTCGATCCTCGCATCTCCTACGAGGGGCTCAAGTCCGGCTTTTATCATGATGAGGAACTTATCATCCAATTGTAGAGTCCAAGAATGCACTTGATGACCATTTCAAGTTGCATTACACAGCGCGCAGCCTAACGTCGTTCCAGTTGCTAACCCAGTGGCATCGACGTCCGCCCATCAGCTCGGATCAACGCAGAAGGATTCTACCGCTAGGTACAGCATCCAGCGGCGTGTCATTCTTAACGAGCTGAAGGAATACTACAACCTCCCGTGCGAAGACTTCACACGCTGTGATCCGGTTCAATGTGGGTTGCTCGCAAAGCACAATTCCCTAACTTGTTCTGCCTCGCTCGTGATATAATCACAATTCCTGATACGTCTCCAATATGAAAATTCAAAGCTTAAATTAACTTATACCCAGGGTCTGATGTGGCAGTAGAGCACATTTTTTCGGGTGGCCGTCACACGATCTCCCTTCGAGGGGCAAGTCTTAAACCCGACACCCATCAGAATACTTATGATGGTCAAAGAACGTCTTCGTCTGGCTCGCAATGCCGTCCAGGAAATCCTTGGGGAGTAGTAGCGTACATTACACTCTGAATACATTCTTTTGCGACCCGTTACAAACCGTTATACCTTTTACGGCTGTCGAAACAACGGCCATGCCCGTGGGTTAACCGTTGAATCGACGGTCGTTGCCCATTTGTTTTTAAAAAAATACCGTCGCGGCACGGATGGGCAGCCCTACCCGGGATAACTGCTGCATAAGGCCGCCCGGTGCCTTATTATGTCATGATGAGAGATGATAAAGCGGCCGGCTTATAAGTAAGACTATTTATATTTTTCCGCCAAAAAAAATCGAGTTTCACGGACTCAGGCAAACGGCTGTAATGCGCGCCGACGCAGGTCATCAACATATCATCAATCGGCAATTCTCGGCATTCACGCTAGGGGCCTAGGGGAAGGCTCCCCCAGGCCCTGCCGGTTCGCTAGCGCTGCCTTTACCACTGGCGCGGGGTCCTTTCGCTGGCACGATGCCGCTCCGCTGGCACGATGCCGCTCCGCTGGCACTTGCCTTTTCCGCTGGCGCGGGGCGCTTTTATTTTTATTTTATTCTATTTTTTACCGTTAGATCTGTATTTTTGGTTAACATCTTACGCGGGGGAGACCCCCGCGGACCCCCCTTTAATGCTCCCTGCTAGTCCTGCTGTGCAGAGCATTTTTGGTCGCCGCTGGGCCCGCTGCGCGGAGCTTTACGCTCGCCGCGAGGCCCACTGCGTGGTGCCGGCCGATCAGTGGGGTTTAGAGCGAGTCCCATTCTTGACGCCGAGTCTCAGAGTCCCTAACGGTGAATTAAGCGACGCTAGCCGAGCCTTAGCCGAGTTCCACTAACGGCGAGTCCCACTCTTCTCGTCGATGCTCGCCTATAATAGGTTTTAATTCAAAACTGGCCTGTGCATTCAGCAATTATAAGTGAAGATAGTTACCATGTACCTGGCGAGTCGAATAGCCAAAGATAGCTCAGAAGTCGCCAGAGCTACCCACGGCTTGACAGGGCTCTGGCGACTGAATGCAGTGATCCCGGGCCCCGTGGCATTCAAGATACTTACCCTTACTTACCTGGGATGGAAAGTGCTCCGCGCTACACATGCTACCTGATTATATATATGGACTGTTCACACGTCAAAGTTCTAATATTATCGTTTGCTTACCTGGCGTCCTGTGCTTCTTTGCTCCCACCTCACCAAGCACTGAACTCACAGATGGCTCAACCAGGAAACCTTGCACTGGACGGGGGCGACCCTCGCCTGCAGCATGAGAAGATCGATGAGAAGGTCGACACACATGCGAGGGAGTCCGCGTCCCCCGCTTCTCCCGCCCGTGGCGGTATCCACCCCCGCGCGCGGGGGCTCCACGACCCCGACGTCACCTTCGAGGAGTACTACTACTACGCGCAGTTAACGCGGGCGGAGGAGGACTCGCAGCCAGTTACGGGGTATGAAACCAATCTGCTCTCCCTCGTCTTTCCCTCCAAGTCGCAAGGCGGCGTGGTGAGAGAAAAATCGTCTTCCAGCGATGCTGTCATCTCGGATGAAGAGTGGACTGATGCTTCAAGAGCTCTGCGTACCGCGACCAGGGGCGCTGTCTTCTATCTCATCACGACCGACATCCTGGGGCCTTTCGGGCTCCCCTACGCGATTGCGACGATGGGATGGGGGTGAGTTTCGGCGTTTCCGCCTTGATAGGCTTTTAATGACGTGTGTGTAGTCCTGGTATTGCCCTTTACACCGTGTTCGCCGGCCTCGCTGGCTACTCAGGTTATCTTCTGTGGGACATATTCCTTGGGCTGGATTCGTACCAGTTCCCCATCCTCAGTTTCGGAGACCTCGGCCACCGCTTGTACGGCCCATGGATGCGATACCTCTTCAACTTTCTCCAGGGAATCCAGTTGCTCCTCAACGTCGGCCTCATCGTCATCTCCAACGGGGAAGCACTGTCCCAGGCGACCAAGTTTAGACTGTGCTTCATCGTCTGCTGCCTGATCTGGGCGTTGGTCGGCTTCTTCGTGGGTCAGATCCGCACCCTCCAAAAATTCGGCTGGCTGGCCAACGTCGCCGTCTGGCTCAACCTGATCTGCATGTTCATCACCATGGGCGCCGCGGCGCACACCCTGCCAAACTTCGCGGGTGCGAACGAGTCGGCCGGCGCGGCCATTGCCGGCGGAGCGCTCATCACGCCGAATGCCCAGGGTGTCTTCCCGCCCGTGCAGACCAGCGGCGGTATACCCGACACCGGCAGCTTCGTCGCGTCGGTCAGCGGAGCCATGCAGGCTATCTTTGCATATGGAGGTTCAATGGTCTTCCCGGAATTCATGGCCGAGATGAAGCGTCCAAAGGACTTTCTCACCGCTATGTGGGCCGCCCAGGCCTTCATTTACTTTTGGTACGTGTTTATCATGTACATCGCGATGGGCGCTGACACGGTGTCGTGATAGGTACATGTTCTACGGCCTGTTCATGTACGGATTCCAAGGACAATACGTGATCAACCCCAGCTATCTCGGCATTGGACAGTACAACCTCCAGACGGCGGGCAACGTCTTTGCCATGGTCAGTGCCGTCATTGCTGCGGCGTTGTACGGGAACATCGGAATCAAAGGTGGGTACGGCGTTGACCCGCAAGAACTTTGAAATAAACTATTTCTTCCAGTCATCTATAACAATATCTTTGTCGAGATATTCCGCGCTCCCGCGCTGACCACCACCGCCGGAAAGTGGGCATGGGCGGGTCTGATCCCCCTTTACTGGGCCATTGCCTTCGTCCTCGCCGCGGGCATCCCCAACTTCTCGGGGTTGACCTCTGTCGTGGCGGCCTTCTGCATCCTGCACTTCACGTACACGTTCCCGCCCATGCTTTCGGTAATGTTCTGGATGAAGAAACACGCGCTGCAGGAGGGCGAGGGCTACGATCCCGCGACCGGGCAAACCATCCGCCACGACTCGGGGTTCAAGCGCATGGCCCGCGGCTTCATGGCGCGCCGGTGGTGGGTGAACGTCGCCAATATCATTTACATGTTAGGCGCGCTGGCGCTGGGGGGCCTCGGGGCGTACTCGTCCATTATCGTACTTATGAATGCGTTCAAGTCGAGCAAGACGACGGCGTTCGTCTGCAAGAGCCCTCTCGACGGGTAGGAGGAACAAGTCATGTTCGCGTTGCTTAGTACGATAAGTAGGCAGAGTAGTAGTTTCTTTCTATGCAACTGCATTATGTTCAACAGTATATTCTTACCCGCACCCTTCTGCCATCTCTAGCCATCTCCGTATGTGCCATCGGCGATTCATTGTCGCTAGAGCCCTCTGCTCTCCCAGAGCCAACCGGCGATAGAGTCGAACCTCCGCAGCCTCAGGATATCTATCGAACAAGATATCCTGAGGCACGAAGGTTCGAGTAAATTGAGCTCCTCTGTCTCAGAGAGGGCAAAACACAGGCTCGGCATTGCGTGTCCCGTTCGCCGGGAGAGGAGATTGTCGGTTCTTTACCGTTGCAACGGTGAACCGAAGTCGAGAACGTTTAACATTCATGCTAGAAGCGAACGCAGAGATCTGCAACGGCAGTGAGCCCCTGACGAGTTTACAAAGACGTACGGCGCGGTACGGCATGCCGCAATTCGTGTTTGTTTCGCCAATAATTTTGTCTCGAGCCGTGCCATTGCCAACAGGTTTCTTGTCTTGTTATCAGCTGGTTCAGACACAAGTGGCTTCCAAGTTCAACATCGTCGCTTTATTTCACGAGCTGGTCTTTATAGCAACATATGGATGTGAATAGCCGTCATCAGTGATTCCCACCAGATCCGTAGTGCTTTTCCCTGCCTTGCCATGAGACAAAGTTGACAGTTGTGATGCCCGCCAAAATGTTCCGCAGAGAGGTTCAAGTTGTTCAATGAGGAATCTGAGGATGAGAGCGAGCCAGGAACTGTGGGCGGAAAGTGTCCTTAGAACCGACCTGGCGAAATCCAAGTGTTTTTTCGAATCAAGATGAAATTGACAGACGTCCACCGCGCATTGGATATTTGCGAATGCGCCGAAAACGAGCAGGAATGAACTTCCATCGCCATTTGTGAGTGCAGGGGCGAGAAGTGAAATTTCATCCCCCATCGCCATGGACCCCGGAGCATTTTTATGCGGGTTAAATCTGGTTGGGTTTGTGGAAAGCGATCCGCCGAATCCTTTGGTCGAGTCATTTGAGGACGCCAGAGCACGAAATTAGGAATATGGGGTGCGTATAATGCGGCATATTTGACGGCCTGACCGCCGTATCTACAGCAAGCGGAAGGAGACTACTGGTGCGGAAAACTGTTGTTAAACATGGAACACATAAACACTGGAGAAATAATAATCGTCTAGCCACATAAGAGTCTTTGTCCTCTAATGCAAGTACTAGAGCCTTCTTAATAACTATAGCAGAGAGGCGGAAGTTCGATAATCTGGGATCGGCGAGTGCTTTTCTCTAACAAAAAAAAACAGTGTTGCCGTCGACGTTGCCTCCGAAGGAAACATACACTGCAATTCCTTGGTCAACCAATCTCCTTGCGAGGGACGCAGCGCATTCCGATTCAGAGGCTGTAACAGTAACAATCATGACTCGCTCTGTAAGGACTCGGAGGAAGAAGAATCCATCTTACTAGTGTAAAAGTGGTCCGTCCCTGATGCTGCAATGGAGGCGGTGCAAGGTCCAAGCGAGCGAGAGGTCAGGTGAGGGCAGAAGGGATGATGGCCACTGACCACATAGAACATGGAAGTATAGAGCGTACAATGTTGAGGAGGCAACACAAGAGGGCGCGTAGGCAACATGAATAACCAACGCACACGCATGGAGTACTAGGAATGGCGCAGAATGTATTCGTAATCCAGATGGTGACACAGTAGCGCACAAACCTTGAAGGATGCACCTCGAAAGCATGTCCAGATGGCCAAAAGAAGAAAAAAAGAGCAGGAGGCATTGACTGTGAACGCACGATTCGTCCCGTCTATCGGGTATCGCATTTGAGTCGTGCGAATGTCCCTAACGCGCCGTCCTTTAGAGCCGCAGATGCAGTCGCTCTGTGGTGGCGGGCCATGCCAAAGGCAGAGTTGATAGGCGTTTCATTACGCGCCCTCCTTAGGTATCGATGTGCATTGATACTGTGGTCACGTTCAGAATAGGACGAGTCGGATTCGGAGGCAGCGGGTTGAGCCCTAGGAGATAAATAATGATGAAGGGAGGAGAGGAAAGAATGCGTAAGAGGAAGGGAGGAAGATGGATGCCATTGGAAAAAAAAGGGTGATAGTCGAGACCAAGTCAAGACCCGTATCGCAGCGTAGACGTCAAGTTGTTTCAGGTCGGAGGAATGCGGGTCACCGTGTCAAATCTCCTGGGTAGGTGGCGGCGCTGCCGCCAACAACTTGTAAGTTGTGGTGGAAGGAAGAGAAGAAGGATTCGGACGATGTCGCTCGATCAATCATGTGCGAAGGATGACGCGTCGGAGATGTCAAGCAGGCCAAACAACATATTACACATCATGCGGCTGTTTGTTTCCTTCCGCCACCACACCACTGTTGGAATTAAGTTCACCGGTAGGACTCGATGCAAGCAGCATGAAGCTCGCCGTTGGAGACTCGCTTACCTAATTGTTCTACAACATTCCACGAGTTTACACCTGTTTACTCTATCCATTTGCCTCCGTAGGACGACGATTTTGGTATTATTCCCACAATCGGTAGAAATGGGTTTGTACAGCTGCCTATCACACTTTTTTCTGATTGATATCGTCACATCGAAAAGAAAACAGAAAAAAAACGGTTTAAGTTTCACCTTGATGAAAATCAGCCGAGAAGCTGGCGTGTTGATCTGGATTTCACAGGATATCCTTCTAGACCGAGAGTGGTACATTTTTTGGAGAGTAAATTTTACTCGCACACAATTTGGATGTAATGGCTTCACCTGTGGGCCTGGCGTCGGA
Source organism: Mycena epipterygia (assembly GCA_029281465.1). Classification (NCBI taxonomy): domain Eukaryota; kingdom Fungi; phylum Basidiomycota; class Agaricomycetes; order Agaricales; family Mycenaceae; genus Mycena; species Mycena epipterygia. Next base: position 599,445 of record JARJCQ010000063.1, on the reverse strand, counting down.
ACGTGCACATATATCACTAGGCAGAAAGAAAGAAAGAAAAATCGTAGCCCTGACATTGCTACGCACCTGCGAGGTTCATTCATAAATCCAGGCGACTCACCCTGTGTAAAATTCGGAGCCGGCTAGTTTCCGTGGAATCCGACTCAGGTTTGCACTAGAGTTCCTCCCCACTATTACCTCCTCACCCGTGCTTAGAGGGTACAGAATCATAATGCACTTCCTTGAAACACACACGCGGGTGTTTCTGAAAGGAGAACCTGTCTGAACTCTCACCTACTTCAAGTGTTCTCAACCTGGGTACAATTTCTTTGACTATGTACTCCTCTGGCATGTCTCGTGTACATAATGGACATCAAGGGTTTCAGAGATCGGTGAAAGGTTTAAGGAACACACCAACCCTGGAGCCATTCAACACAAAGGAACATAACTGATATATCTAATTTCAGGGCAGAAAATTGTGTACACAATAGCTCAAAGAATTACAGCTGAGTTTTCCTTGACAACTTCCTGGGTGAATCAACAAGTTAAGACAATCTTCATTATTTCTCAATCAGGGCCAGACAGTAGAAAGTGGTAAATCATGAATTGCATTATTATACCTTACTTGGAGCTTGCATCCTCTCAAGACTTGCATTCAGATCCTCTGCCTCTTTCAATTTCCCCAGCTTGTCGTATGTTACAGCCAGACTTTGCATGGTATCCAAAGTCCATTGATGCCTGTCTCCCAGGACTTCCATCAGCTTCTTGAGTGCTGAAACCCAAGCATCTCAGCTTCCTGCCATTTTTCCAACTTGTTGTATGTGTCTGCCAGAAGACCCATAGTATGCAGGGTATGTGGATGGTTATCACCTAAAAGATCCCTCCGCTTCTCAAGTACTAGAACTTCAAGCTCCTCTGCCTCCTGCAATTTCCCCTGCTTTCCATATGTGACTGCTAAATTCCCCATAACAAGCAGTGTGTCTGGATGGGTGTCACCCAAAATCTGCCTGCGCTTCTCAAGCACTACAACCTCAAGCTCCTCTGCTTCCTTGAATTTCCCCATGCCATGGTATACCGATGCCAGATTCCCCATAGTCCTCAAGATAGCTCGATAGTTATCACCCAAAAGATTCCTTTGCTTCTTGAGCACCCCAACCAGAAGTTCCTCTGCCTCCTTTGCTTTCCCTTGTTCTAGGCAGGTTGTTGCCAGGTTTCCAATGGCAGTGTTGTCTGAAATGGCCAGACTGATGGAGGGTGAAGTGGCGTTGAAGGTCAGGGTAAATGGATGGTCATCACCTAGAAGGTATCTTGTCTGTTCAACTAGCACCAATGTAAGTTGTTCTGCCTCCTTTAATTTCCCCAGTTTGATCCATGTTACTGCCAGGTTTCCCATAACATGCCATGTGTCTGGATGGTTATCACCTAGAAGGTTTTTTCGTTGTTGAAGCACCAGAACCTCCAGCTGCTCTGCCTCCTTCCATTTGCCTGTCTCCTGATATCTATATGCGACCCAGTACATTGCATCAAGTGTGTCAAGATGGTCCTCGCCCAGAAGATTTTTTCGTTTCTGAAGTACTGCTTCATGAAGCTCTTCTGCCTTTTCCAGCTTCTCTGTTGAAATACTGTATATCTTTCCATACTCATGTCTGAAATCTGGGATTACAATTGAGTTGTCTTGTATTAGGGAATCAATGTGAGGCAGAATCCACAAGGCAGCCAACTGAATATCATCCTCTGATAGTCCGGTAAGTGACATTCCTACTATTGCAACCACACAACAATGATATAGCTTCATATCAGAGAACATGCTCCGGGTCCAGTCATGCACAAGTGGATGGATTGAAAACAGGTTCTTTTCTGATTCAAAGTTAATGAGGGAATATGCTCTGACTTCATTTGTCACATCTAGGAAGCACAGGGAATCCCAAACTCCATCAGCCCCTATGAACTGTGATAGGAATTCAAGGGGCATCTGCAACTCTTCTCTGGATGGGCTAGAGGCTCCAAATCTGTAGTTTGCAGCATTCTTGAAGATTTCCTCAGAGATTCCTTGATGGTGGAGCAATGAGCAGAGCTGAAGAAACTTTGCAGCTGGTGGGCTGAGCTTCTCAAAGCTAATCTGCCATGTGGTGTATACTGTCCAGGCATAATTATCGTGTGACTGAGCTGGCTTTTGGCTCAGCAGTTGGGCTCAATTCTTTTCATACAGGGCAAGATAGCTGCCAAGATTTCCAGACTTTGAAATGAATGCTCCAGCTTGAATGATAGCAAGGGGAAGGTAGTGGAGTGCCTAGCAATAAAAGATTTAAATGATACAAGGGACTGGTCGGCCGCTTCGCGGCCTCCCATCCCTTTTGTGCGTTTAACAAAGTCATAGGGGGTAATTGGGAGTAACACACCATTCATAGTCAAGTTGCACTTGGTTGAACTGAGCTGAGTTGAGCTGGATATTATTCACTGTTGAGTCTGCAAAGAGCCATAGGTGAATCAATTGAAGATTCGGTGCTAACAGTCAAGGAGCAAAATAAATTATCTGAACTTGGCTAATAACAAATAACACAGAAGCACAACACTCCATCCCCCTTCATTGGGACACCAAAAAAATTATCTCCCTATTTGAAAAAATTACGCCTGCCGGAATTTCTATTGTCGGCTCGATCTCATCGGATTGTGCACAGTTTTCCAATCAATATTGCTCCTGGAATGGATCATCTTTCCAGCCATAAATGACACTGACTACACTGCATCAGAAGGGACCTGTTCGCCGCGGCCGCCTTTGTTTCGGTGAGGTGGGAGAGATCTGTCAATCTTAGCGCCGGGGCAGTGTCTGTCAAAGTATGTTTAGAAGGGTGACGTCAAGTGCTGAGATGCCAAATGATTGATTGCCCGTGGGCCGGCGGGAAAGAGAGAGCACGATCAAGGGCGGCGGACTGCCGTGGCGGACGGCATCAGCGGAGATTCAGCGGAGTTTAAAAAGGCTTCCGACGGACAGACAAACGTAATTTTATAAAGAGAGTGATATGACAAATGAAAACTCTGGCTAACCTTCACAATCTGGGCTGAAGTTACTTTGTTGCTCTCGGTAGTGTCTTTGGCAGCACTTCTGAGCAATAGATCCACAGCATCTGTTTCTTCCATATCGCCAACAGAAGAATGAGAACTGGCATAAACACAAAGTCCAGGGTTTTGAGAGGTAATGAGAATGTTCCCATGATTGCATTGAGGGAAATAATTGTTCAGATTGGTTTTTGGATCATCAGCATTGTCAAAGAACAAAAGCCATTCTTCTTGTTTGCTTCTGAGCCATTGAAGAGTCTCCTGTGATGAGTCTCCAATGTTCTTTGTCTTGGCTATATTTTTGAGACCTGTGTCAATTGTCTCACTGGAGCTGCTATCAACAAAGAAAATGTCTCTGAAGCTGATAATTAAATGAATACACCCTGAAAGCCCCAAGACAAGGAAACTCACTGAGAAACTGATTCTTCTATAAACTTCAGTGCAATCTGGGTTTTCCACCACCCCCCAATCCATACAGCACAAAAATATCTTGTTTTCTTGTGTTCTGCCTAAAATATTGATGCAGTTGGTGGAGAATGGTCTGTCTGCCATGAAATATTCGGGTGTGTGGAGGGCAATTATTGATAGGTTGGAGGAGTTGAGCTACCACCCAATCTGCACATTTGTCGGAAAACCCAAATTTCACTGATCAGGCCTGGTGCTTGAATCAGGCCTTATCAGTATGCCCTACAGAGTGAATAAGGCCGCATCAGCTGGGATAAAGGTGCACCTGCGGCAGATCAGGGAGGGTCAGCAATGATCAGGGCTTGCCAGGTTCTCCTAGATCTACTGCCAAATAGCGAGAATTGTGGGAAATAAATTCACAAACTAATGGACATCAGCTCGTAGAAACATGTCGGCATCTACGGTATCAATGAGAATATGAGTGGACTCGTCACGAGCAGCGGACACAGGCGCCAACAAGGCACCTCGGATGACATGTTCCATCGAGAGGAACGAGGATTCTTTTGCCTCGTCTCGTATCTGACAACCTGCCCAACGAGTCCGAGGCTTCCAGCGGCTCCGGTCGAGCATGCATACCAGGGCAAGGTCGATATTCCGGCCGCTAGGCAGGTTACAACGAAGCAAGGAGCGTACCCGTGCAAAATGCAACCCAGGGTCGGTGAAGTTGACAAGCAGGCAGTCGTATCTCGGCCGTTGGTGGAAGCACGGGTTGCACCTAATGATGTCTCGTGTGCCACGCCAATCTTCCATGGACTGGTACGAGATGTACAGGCATTTGAAGAGCCGAATCTTACGGCGCGTTATTCCAAGGAATATCATTCGAGGCAAAAAAAACTGACCAATATAGTGTCCTCGTATTTGATGTGCTCCTCGGGGAATTCATCGGAAATGAACTGTCTCAAGCGAAAATCGAAGTTTCGGAAGAGAGCGGAGCCAGCATTGGTCCCTTCAAGCGCTCTGGAGTTGACCAGTCGTCCAGGAACGGGAGCACCAAATGCCCAGTGTGCGCTAGCTTGTGGATCAACAGGTGTTTCGTCCACACTATCGTCAGAATCTTGCAACTTGTGCTGCCTTTCATCATAATTATCTATGGTCATGCGGATTCGTGCAATGGCCTCTTGCGTCTCATCAATGCGGGACATCTGTGCTGGGGATAAGCATTTGGGAGCCTACATACGAGATTCTTACCTGGTGAGCCACATTCTTCCCGTTGGTGCGACTATATGCATCACGGGCCTCTTGTTGAAAACCCTCGCCTGGGCGGGTCGAGCCGTGGTCTGTTGTACCCTTATCTCGAATATCTTGAACAAGATGATGCAACGAATGTTGTTTGAAAAAGTCGAAGTCCTTCCCATAGACCTCAGACACGCGCTAAGTTCCATGAGAGAGAACGATAGACGAAGACACTATTACTCACGCCTGACCAATGTTCGTATTCTTGTATGAAAGTATCGAGTCGTTGGAGCCGAGTCTCTGGCATGCAGCGCATGCCAGCCATAATTCGGCAGCGCTCGTATGCCCGAATGCAATGCACAAACGGGTCGTTGGCAGGTAATAACTGGACAACACAGGGAAGTACACACTAGACTCAAATAAACATGGTGCGCGGTTCAAGGAGAATAAGATATTACTTTAAGAATATCATAGAAACTTTGACCATCTGTGAAATGGGTGGTGGTCACCTCATCGAAATGTTTGAGATCTGGCCACCTGGGGAATCGCCGCATGCTGGCCGGCGGAGTTCACTAATCAGCGCCGAAATGGAATAAAAGTTGAGGTCGCACTTTTCCGTGAAAGGGCCTTTTTGCTTGATTTTTTCGAGTTCCTCCAGTAGAAGCGGCCACAGATGGTGACCCCATTTACCGAGGTCATCCGAGTGCAATGTGTCATACGAGTATGCTGCGTAGGGATCAGAGAATCGAAATTTCCACAAGAAATGCTGTGTTTCGATCAGTTCCAATTCTCACTTCGCTTTCAAGGACCCAAAAAAGTGCACACACCTTCACGCCATGAAGGCCATAGCTCTTCAGAATATTTTCCTTCTCTGTCTTCGTCTTGCTTTTCAAAGCTTTGACCACCACAGCTTTCATATCCGGAGTCGTGCGCAGTTTGAAATTTCCAGTGAGCTTGTGAAGGTGTGATTTATGTACAAGGCATTTGGGGCATGGGAAATTGGCCTTGGCGGCACGACAAGCGCAAAAGTAGGCCGCCTCTTTACCGTCGAGCGAATCTATCAGGATTGCGGGATGGAACACTCGTACCAGGTTGTCGGGACAGCGGATAGGTTCACCGCTCCAGGAACGAGATTTCAAAGACGAAAATACCACGGACAGGACCTTCTGATACACCTCCATTTTATATCGCGCAAATTCCTCGGTTTGCGGACCATTGCGACTGGAAGGATCAGATGGATCGCAAACCTGTCCAACAATTAGCACCGCACAGAAAGGAAGGACAAAAGAAGAGCCGCTACCTTGGGCATATAACCCCCTAAAACACCACCACCATTCCCTGATGCATTGCGTATGTTGGCTGGCTGAAAGAGAGCCCGATATACCATGGGATGCATGGTTATGCGCTTTGTGACCAGTCCATCGTCAAGCCAGAAATGTAATGGCAAAAGACAATGTGGGTACGGGTCGGGTGGGGGCAACTCAGACTATGGCAATAGTCAGACTGAGTGAGAAACTAGCAAGGGCAAAAGTTACCTCGCATTTTGCCCACTTATCGGCAGTATTGGGCTCGTCAATAACACGTTCTTCGTGTTTCACGGTGCGGGAGCCTTCACAGTAGTACTTTTGAACTGAGTTGTAAATTGATGTCTCGGCGAGAGTGGTGTCGTTCAAGAGATCGACGATCCACTCCCAAGGATCTCGGTATTCAAACTTGAACTCGTATTCTTTGTTCTTGTAGGTGGCAAATATGGAAGCAGGCTTGAACTGAAAGATTTTGCGGAAGCTTAGCAAAAGGGTATAGAAAATAAGGATGAAATAGGCTCGCCATAACACCATCCTGCCTGGCAGCTCCCAACACTTCTTGCAGGTGGTCAGAGTTTTGGATCGTCACATGGCTTGAACCCTTTGCCCAATCGCCACTGGCACCCTTAAGTAACTTGTTGGTGAGTTGCGCGTTCAACCCTCCAGCCATTACTATTTCGGCCGCTTCAAAGTCTGCGCGCGTACGAAAAGGAAACCACGGCATGCCGCTGACCGAATCAGAAGATATATCCTGGGTGTGAAAAGACCGAGGCCGCAACGGGCTACCCAGGGGAAGGATGAAGGGAGTCGCATCAGTACTGTGGGGATGGGGTATAATTTTGAAGTATGCGCCAGGTAAGAGTGGGCCAATAAAATCTGGCTCGGCATCCACATCCATCGCCGCTTCTGCCTCCGGAAGATCGACATTCATTGGTGGCGCCAGCGACTTCAAGACGTCATTAATTTTTCTGGGGCAGGAAAAAAAAATACCTGAGATGCAGATGGGGCTTCAAAATTATCCTCCTCTCTGTCCTCCGCATAATGTGAAGTTTGTCTTGGGATGCTAGATTGTTTGCGAGAGAGGTAGTCCTTGCGGCAAAAGACTACATGCTTGTCGAAGCCACGGCCATCTCTGTGTCTATCACACCATTGACATTTGCGTGGCTTCGAAACAGGAGACTTCTTGTGCGCTGCTTTAGATTTTGGACCGCGAGGCATGGTAAAGAAGAGGGAGGTACATCAGACTTTTGACAGCTGACCTTGTGGCCTTGTACAAGGCCAAACAAGGTCGAACAAGGTCAAAAAAGGTCGCAAGCTCACAAGGCCGCAAACCAAGTTTGAATTTTGACAAGCTCCAAAAAAAATCCAAAATCTTTTTTTTTCAAGGGGCGTCCTGGTCATGTCTTGCATTTTTATTGAGGGTCTTTTTTGGTTTTGAGCTTGTGAGCTTGTCGGCAAGCTCACAAGGTCGAACAAGGCCCAAGGAATTTGTCAGATGGCTGATGTACGTGACCGTGTCGATGACGCAATCAAAACAAACAAACAGACTCCACACGGGCTCCACTCGGACGTCGACACTTCCTCTTCTCTACCACCAACTTCTGCACTCATCCAGCGAAAATCTTCCACGACGATGTCGCGTCCTCGTGGCCATCCTGTCGTTCGTTCAGATGATGATGAAGCCGAATCTCACGGCCGCGATTCTGACAGCTCCGACTCGGGCAGAGAAGACATAAGTACGATCGATGATCCAGGCAGGCTTCGAGAGGTGCGCAATCACTATAGGTTCCTCTTCACATTCCAATTTCCTGTTGCCAGATTATTCGCGAATTGCAGCTAAAGAAGAACACGCACGAATTCGGCTCGCGACGACAGCTCGGTGATGTAACCAATGCGCCACATTCGCCGAGAACAGCAAAGCGGAAGAAAAAGAATCACTCGAGCACCAGCCGCAAGCGTCTCCACGTGGAACCAGAGCGAGATCTGGCGGACACGCCCAATGGGAACGAGCCCGAAGAAGAAAATGCCGACGAAGGCAGCTCGGACGACGGTCACGGTACCGCGGACGAGGAAGATGCTGCTGCTCTCGTTAAGCGTGCCGGCCGCCTTTACGTCTTGAACTACGGCCTCTGGGTCAAAGGCAACGCCCACATGTTCGACGTGACTTTAGATCCCACCTACGATGACAAGAAACGGTTCGAAACAGCTGCGAATAAAGTCCAGGTAGTGTCCTTTCTGGATTTCCCAGTCGGCCCGCTTTCTGAGAAACCCAGGGCCAGTTGCGTGAAATAGAGAAAATCCTACCTAATGTTGATAAGAGTCGGACGTGGATCGCGAAAATGGTGAGTCCTTTTTCGTACGTGATTCCAGTACTCACTAGAAGTTTAGTTCATGGCTGGAATTACCTCCCAGCGGCCAAACACCTCCACCCGACTGCGCCATACCGCCGGTGCCGCTATATTTGACTGTAGTCCGGCCGATCTCTTGGTCTCCGAGGTGCGCCTTAAGAAATTCCGCGATCAGATTGGCTGGTACGTGGCGGAGGGAAGTAGCGGCATGTACTCGAGCCTTGATGTTCCCATCCTGCACGCGGATTGGGGCGGGGAGTATGACATCAAAACTTGCTTTTTGAATCGTTGCTTGATGCGGGTGCGTGAAGTGATTCTTCCATTCAAAATTGGACTTACTGACCATCGTGTAGTTGTATGTCGGTCTTATTCGCGGTCCTAGCGCAGCCGCTGCCATGCTGCAACAGGAGAAAGCCGACATCGGATCTGACGTGGTCATCAGCATTCAGAGGTCCGATAACATGGAGCGCATCCATGCGATGAATCGTACAGAACCCGGCGCGATTGCGGGTTCTGCGGTGCTGGTATTTTCTTTTTTTTTGCGCTTCCCTTCACCAACAAGACTCATCAATGTCCCGCAGGCTATTTGGGCCCTTTCCGCCGACACTTGCCTCCGCGACCGTGGAGATAAGACGAACATCGATTACGACGCTCTTTTTGATCAATATCTCGAGATTTTGCTTGAGGGATTGCGCGCTAAGAGCCGAAGCATCATCAACGTCTTCAAGGAATGGGACCGGATCGTCTTCCCGAATGCCGAATCTGGGCATGGCGGTAAGACCCGGAGTGACCCGAGTAACAGTGGGAACCAACGAGCGCTGGAGGCGTTGAGGGCGGAGAAGCAAGCGGAAGCGGGCGACATGGCAGTCGATGAAGAAAATGACGGGTAAATGCCGAGTCGAGTTTGACACAAACTAAATACGGACTTCAAATTTATGTTTCTCTGAATCTATGCAACACTATATTACAATGAGCCCTCCATTATGTTCCCAAATGTTATACAAAAATTAAAGAGGGAGGACCCAAATGATAATGGGCGACAAGCAGCGGTCAGGCCTGATCAGGCTCACAAGCGAGGGTATGTATAGAATGCTTTGGCTCGGCACTGTATGGTTTCCGTCGTGTAGTGGTAATAGCGTAGCGATAACTAGAAAACGAGGTTGGTTCGAACACTGTTAGTGACAATAATTCGATTTAAGTCAGAAATAAAGTAAATAAGTTGGAAGGTGGTAAGATGCTTGGTACTAGTGGTTGCGGGTTCAATTTTTTTTTCTTCCCCCTTTCTTCCCCCTTTCAAACAAACCCCCATTCTGATCAAGCCTTGTCAGCCACCCTCATGCTGGTCAGCATCCGTCAGGCTGATCAGCTTGGGTCAGAATGATAGGGCCTGACAAACCTTTATAGCCGATTTCTGAACCTTATCAACCCCCCGAAAGCCTGATGGGTGTATCAGGCCATATCATAGCATATGTACTCTGGTCACCTAAATCTGGATTTTCCGACATTATCAGCTGAGATTGAACAATCAACTCTCCAATGAAGGATCTTACTGGGTGAAATCACAGTTAAAATTTTCTGCACTTGGAAATTTGTATCCATGGTTGCCATAAGCTGGGGTTCAGTTCATCAGAGAATGTGGTGACAAATGGGATATATTTACCATGAAATTTGATTGTAACTCCCGGATTCTTGTTCGAAATCGGCTGATATCATCCATAGTGCTGCTCGCCTTGATAATTTCCTTGACATGGGCACCAAGGCTCTGGCGTCTTAGTTTCAGCTGATCAACTGCCTCCAGTATGTCATTCAAGAGCCTAGATGAAGTAGTAAGAGATGATCCTTCATTTCAGATCCAGAAACCCACTCTTGAAGCTCCTCACATTGGGCCTTGAACTTGAGAGAAGCTGTATTCTCATAGGGTGTTAATTGGTCTCGACTAACAGTGATAATATCCACAGTATCAGCACACAGTTCCTTCATGCTCTCCTGATTCTTTTTTACTTTCTGCAGAAACTAAAGTTAGAGCTATTCTCAGCCAGGAACTCTTCACCACACACCTCAACCGTTTCCAACAGGAACACAACAGTTGAAAAGACACCTTTCATATAGGGAAATGGCAGAGCATTGGCACCAGCTGTAATCATTTTTGCATTGAAGAGCAGGGTTTGAAGCCAGGTCGGGCCAGTAGTGGGAAAAGCTTTAGGCCCTCCTTGAAGTTGGGAAGGGCTGGAGATCGCTGTATCATGCCTGCTGCTTGCAGACATGGTGGGAGATGGAGAGGAGAGTGTGACAGCAATGCCGGCCTCAAGCACTATGTATGGCATGACAAGTTACACAGTTGCCTGGAGATTAATTGCATCACACCTCCAGACAGGTGATGCTGACTAATTTTGGAATTTCTACGCACAAATAATCTGTTTGTACAGTGAGTTGAAATCATACCTGGAGAATCAACTACTCTTGTAGTGCCTTGATCAATTTTGGCTCCTATATCTTGAATAGAGAGCAACTGCTACCATAAAAATTGGCTGATGATGGTCAATGATTCATTTACCCATCAAATTACAATCGGAACAATGACTTGACAGCACACGCTATCTCCTCAGCACATCGGCTATCGGCTATCCCCAACCATTGACTGCGGCTCTGCCTTACTTTCCACACACACTCCTCATTTTTTACTGTTTTGCTTTTCAAACTTTCGTTAGAGCTGATAGATGTTAGTCTCCCGTAGTCAGTCCATAATTTTTTTTGTTTTTTTGTTTGTTTTGAGGTGGATGGAAAAAAACTTGATTATGGTCTGACAGTCGTGCATCTGAACCCGTCGGTCGGCAACCGCTGGGCTGAATTAGGAAATTATGGCCTAATTGAGAAAGTTCACACGCTTCTCGGGCCTTTGTCATCACTCGCGACATCCAGCAACAGTCAGGTCTCTCCTGCGTCTTCTTCCATGGATCCCGGAGAAGAACACCCAATGGGTCTAGAAAACCGCCAAAAAATCCAGAGCGTGGCCATGCGCGCGAGGATGTGATAGACACATCTCAGCGTATATGGTGCTGTTTGCATGTCATATGTTGATTTTAGCTCCGAAACCCGACCGACGGTATCAACCTGTCAAGTAACTCTAGAAGATGTTCAATCTTGATTTGACCTTCTCTTTGCTTGCACTCAAACGGTTGCTCCGGCAGGTGTCTCAGCCATCGAGTACCTTGCTAGGATAACATTGGATCAATCCCGCCAGGCGCGGTATGAAATAGCTCTCGGTGCGAATTGCGCGAGTTACACAATTTTGAGCCGTGTGCGTCGGTGCCGTCCGTAAACGCACACTTGCGAGGAAACGAGGAGCCCGAGTCCCGAGCTGATTTGGCTGGGAGTCCTCGTGTTGCGCTGGGCTCGGGCTTAAGCCTGGGCCCGGTAGGGCTCAGGGTCCGATTCCGCATCATCAAATACCCCAGACAAAACGCGCGTTCCACCGGCCTCTGCGCGCCGCCGATGTAGAGGATGTAGTACACAGACACCACACGCGCGGCCGAGGTCTCCGCGCGATCCAAGGCGACGTACCCCTCCCTGTCGCCTCCCTACACCGTCGCGTGCAGCCACAATATACTCGTGCCACTCCACCGTCCACGCTACTCCACTCCATGTCCTGCGCGTCCCCACTGGCGTAACGCGTAGCCTCCGTCCTCCGGCGCGTGTCCACCCCTACCCGCATCGACGTGCACTCGTGCACGCCAAACGAGACAGCATACATCTGCGCCTCAAACGCGTTCGCCATCCACGTCGTGCGTGATACACTACAGGGGAGATCCGCAGACGCGCCCGGAAGGACCACGCGCGCGCCACGCCACCGCTGTCACACACATTCCACGTCCTGCGCGTCCCCGGCCGCACAGCACGCCATCTCCCTCCTCCTCCGGCCTCCACGAACGACGTGCTTGCAACAACTCCGAGCTCACCGGCGTCCCCGATCTTGTTGCGCCACGACTTCCGCGCCGGAGCCAGCACGCCATGCCGGGCCACCCTCGTACGCAGAGACCACACCCCGCGCAAAAAAAATCGCACGCGATCCCACCTTCGCGGGCGGCGCACCCCGCGTACTGCACACGCCCCTCCTCCACTCCCGCCGCGCCTCCTGCGAACACTGCGGGCGTTCCACCCGCGCCAGCGCCCCTTGCCCGCTCCTCCATGGGCCCCCACCTGTCCTGTCCGCGCGCCGTCAACCACGCGCCACGCACCCGCTCGCTCTCCTCGGCGCGCACTCCGACCACGCCCGCTAGTAGGCACGCGTGCTCTGGACTGCAGGGATTCCGCGGTGCAAATACGCGAGACGTGCTATATCGCCACAACGGGGCCGGCATTGCGTCTTCCGCGCTCTTGGCACCTGCACCTGTATCCCTGCACGCCGAGTCGGCGCGCCCATTATACACAAAGAGTGCACAGCCAGTCGGCGGTGCATGTGTGCAGCTGGAGCGGCACGCTGGACGAGTGGCGGGAGCGTCTGCGCAGCATCGGGAGGACTACGTGGCGCACTATGCACGCGGAAGGTGGATCCGCGGCGGGGCAGGATACGGGGGCTCCGGGGCGCGAAGCCTCCTGGCAGTAAATAATGATAGAATGTGGAGCACATGTCAGCGGAGCACGATGGAGGAGAGCGGGGAGACGTACCCTATGCCCTTCCATTCCCGGCTACCCTACCTCGCGCGCTGATGTACGTGCATTGAGCATTGAATCAGCAAGCGTCAGAAGAGCCGGCGAGGGAGGGACGAGGTACGTATGCGCCCGTCTGGAATTTGGAAGCGGGCTCATATGGGCGGCGCGCTCTGGAATTCGGCCGTCGGCGCACCCACGACGAAGGACGGCGGCAATCCTCGCGTCGAGGGCGGCGTGTCCTGCTCCTTCTTCTTCTCCGGAGCCTCTGTACATCCCGCACCATGCGCTGAGGGGCCGTACACGCAGCGCATTCGGAATTTCCGAAATCCGAGCGGTGGCATTTGACGGAGTTGGAGGCATTGGAAAGCGCGCATTTGCATTACCGGCGACGTACATAAGCGCGTTGAGGCTCTGGAGCGCGAGGTCAGGGCAGGACTCGGCGGAGGCAGGCAGTATGTACTCACATAGAAGCTGCGCCCGGGTATGCGCTCAAGTTCTCGGGCAGCGAAGGGAAGCGCGTTATCGGAGCGTCAACGCGGGACGCAAGAGATTGACCGGGTGCAACGCATTTAGACGCCATCACTGATTGGCGACCGCCTGTGATCCAAGTAGCGGCCCGAGATTCCGGCACGCTGTTTCTATATTGGGACGCCATCCTCCCTTGATCCGACCCCCTACGTGCCCTCTAGTGCCCTCTACACTTCCACTTGACACTGGATCCCCTCTCTCATACCTCTCTCATACCCCACTCACCTAAACAATTTTCTCAATCGCCCATTCCGCAACAAGCTCAAGCTCCGACATGTCTGCGGCGTCGTACCCCCTATTCCAGAACCTTGGAGCGCTCGCCTATATCTGCTGCATCCCCCTTCTCCGTGCCGGCAAACTGTGTGAATTTCATCACCGCCCATGTTGGTGCCTCACTCTATCACTCTGCGCTGCGATATCACTAGACACTCTTGTGCTGGGTTTGAACTGGCCGGCCTATCTGCGTGACAGTCTCATTGCGACATGCTTGCGCTTCTCTGACTCGTCTCATTCAATCCTTTGCAGAACGTACAACGTGCCATCAGTGTCGAACGATATATTGTCATAAACCCTGTAGTTTGAATACGTACTACCTTGTTGTCTCATCCACATCGCCTGTGTCTGAAACCTCGACTGAGCCGTAAACCATCGACTCTAGTGCTCTTGTTACGTACTTGATGTCCCCACCCTTGCGAAACCCGCTGGAAGTTTATTCACCGCCAAGCACCAGATCAAACATGTCCCCCTCTCCACTCTCGCCACCCGATGGCAGGCCCGTTCTTCCATTTTCTCTCTCTAGGTCCTGCGTTGCTGACTGTATCCAGGCATTATGTATTGCTCGTGCATGTAGCTCAGTCGTTTCTATTTCCCCCTCCTGGAGCTGCATGTCGTTCGCAGTTTGCATGGCAAAAAGAAGCACCGAATTCTAGAGAGTAAGCGTGTCAAGCCTCGATTTTCTAGACCAAGCAACGTGCTGACTTCGAACAAATTGTATTGTTAAGTGGTTATGGTAAGAAAAGAGGTCAAGTATCGTCAACAAGATGGATAGTATTTATACTAGTGTGGCCAAAAGAAGCTTCGTACGAACCAAATAAGTCACAAGCAGAATTTAACCATTTTGTCCCACATATTATGGGATGCATTCGACGATACTTTACGCATAACTGCATGCACATCTGTTACCTCTGAGGTGGACAACTCTTTACGGCTGAACGGCAAGGACGTCGACAAGGTAAGTTCATTACTGTTCGTTGCGTCTGGCGTTGCCGGATTGTCATTTATGTGAATTTGATGTGATTGCCGAGGAATGAACATGTTGAAAAATGAATATGCAAGGTTACGGGTGACATACCGTGGACGTAGTGATCCGTTGGCACGACTTGCGAACAGTTGTGGTAGAATTCACTAGAAAGAAAAGGAGGCATCGCGATCAATCACGTGAGCGGGATGACGTGTCAGAAAGGCCAAACAGGGTCAATTACCGTACTTGATCGGAGCTGTTTCCTTCCACTCTGACCTCACGTCGCCCTCCCCCACCGAAATCCGACAGTCGTGCTTGAATGAACTAAGCCCACCAGAGACTGTACAACAACGACCACCACGACATACATTCACGTCAGTTGGCGGAGTACTGTCCTCGCTCGCCGTTGCTTAGCTGAGGCATTATGGGATATGGTGTCCGTGGTGGGAAAATTTTTCAGAGGAGTCGGTTCTGTCTTACCGGACAATCTCACTCCAACCCGCGTTGCAGCGGGCCAAGCTTTGTCGCATTTTGTTGTGCTCCGAGGCACACACCGTCAGGTCACACTGGAGTGGGAGATGTGCTCCCAGTGTCAATTAGGTATGAAACGCGGGTCCATCCTACATTGATGTCCATGCACTTCATCTCCATCCATCCTTGGTCACAGTGTGTGCTCGGCCATGCACACCGCATTCCTTACCCATTGTAGGCAGTATATTATTTTCACCTAAACGACATTTCTGCGCGCAAATTTGAAACCATATCGATCATAGTAATCACCAGGTATTACAATTCGCGAGCCGGACATGTAAGAAAAGTGCGAGTATGAATGATCAAGTGAACTTGCTGGGGAGTTATTCGATACAACCGAGGGCCGAAATGTATGTCTACGCAGCAACTCACAGCAGGCGTGGTACTAATTAGGATTCTGAGCAGTCATCAAGTTAGCCACTCTAGCTGGGAGTACACATGCCCACGCTATCAACTGTATGTTGTATTATTCGTGGCATAAACACTCAAGATTTCTGTACGTGCGTCGTGTCTGTACATGAATCAGAGGGAAATATTCAAGACCGCTCACCAGTGAGTTGACGAGGACCACCAGATACCACATGCACGTCTGCCAAAGTGGACAAGACCCAGTAACGTGCATACCTGGATAACACCACCGCCGGCGGTATGCATTTTGCAGTTAGGGAGTTCCTACTCCTGCCTTGGCACCGCACATACATAATGCAATCAAGCAAAAATTAAATCGCACTCGAGCTTCGTTTGAATGCGCCCCAGATTAGAAGAGCTCCTGTTGTGATTAAACCAATAAATTCCTCGAGGGTCAACTTGCAAGGTGCGCAGTGCAGCAGACAAATGGGTTTATGATGCTTTCTGGCCTGCGGATTGAGTGACTTCAAGGGGATCAATGGTAAAATACACGGTTTGAGGTTGAACTTAAAATACTTTCCTCTCTGCTCCTTTTTCGAATTGTCATCCAAAAATCATCCCAAGCTGTCCAATGAACCAAGTACATGTTCTTGGGTTGCCTAATCGTGCACGGCTCAACCTTAATCATGTTTTGTTTAATCACCCCATCAATATACAACCCCTGCAAATCCCCTTCTCTCTGATTCACCTCTGGAGTGAGGCCTAGAAAGTGTTTAAACAGATCAGGGATTAAGTGGATTATTTGTCGAGACAGACTTTATTTAATGAAATCATTTGGGTTTACTAATATGCAAACTACGAGCCAACTACGAGCCGCCTCCGATCCCGTCGCCCTCGACAGTATGATAAAGCTCTTGTGTGGGTTCCAGAAGAGGCTATTGACAACGCATCCTTCCCAGGACTTAGGGATGGAGGACGAGCGATTGGACAATGTGACGAATGTGACGAAGGCAGGATAGAGTCAACTCGGTTTGGCGATGACGGAGAAGCGAAAGGTCGTGTAACATAACACCCAAAAGCGAGAATCGAGCAGCGGCCCCAGGATTCGCTTTCAGAGGGAGCAGAATGAGCTGTCGAACGACAATCTAATCTTCAGGATGTGCGAGTGTTTGTTTTTAGCAGAACCCTGTGCAGACCCCTGTAGAAACAGAGGGTCAAGTAAAGACAGTGTTTGGCAGTGTTTTGCAGGCGAAATCTAATCTACACCGTATGCGACTATTTGTTCTTTGCAGGAAATGTGGCTGTAATATCGAAGGAGGGGGACCTTACTAAAGCAAGGTGACAGACAGCAAAGTCGCAGGCGGACTCTGTCATGTTGCGGGATAGAGGCGGCACCGGATGTGGCAGTGTGCGACGTGCCAGGACCATCGTCCCGAGTGGATCTTGTGCGTGGACGAGACTCGCAGAGTGGGCCGCCGCACCATGAGGCGAGGCGTTGAGCGGGCCAAGGAGGAGGAACAGCATAAGCGGCAGGAAATGGTGACTGAAGCCTTGGTACGCCGAATTGGCCCGGCACTAGGGCAGGAGAACCGAATGATACCGAGTCTGATAGTACAGATAGTAATGGAGAGCGTCTCGATCTATCACGTGCTGATCGCGACGCGTCGACAAGGGCAAGACAAGGCCAAACACATCAGCCAACTATTTCCCCGCGGTTTTCATTTGCGGTCTCTGAGCACACCATTTCGTTCTCTGCTGTGAAGTAAATTCGAGATACGTAGCTAATCAAACGAACTCAGGACACCCGTCCGCTGCCGTTGCAACGATTGGACGCGGTAATTGTTCAATTTGTTCCCTGCAATCAGAAAAGTTGACTGCGTCTGGGCCTGGAGCTGGCGGTCTGTAGGTTGTTCATTCTGTTGGCGTTAGTGCCAGAATAGGCAACCCGGCATCATGGCCGAGGTAATGAGTCGTACCGAGTCAGAGAATGAGTCAGTAAGAGTCAGTAGAACACAGGAGAATACAGGAGAATATTATGGAACATTCTAGTTACAATGAACAATTTAGTATATAAGTAGCTCAGATTCTATGTATTGTCCAAGTGTTTGCAGAGCTCAGCCAACCGCTAATCTATTTTTGGATTCTACCCTAAACTCCGTCTGATTCCTTAAGAAATTACAACACATTCATTCTATGCACCATCCACGTTATAGTCCTCCTGGTCCGCAAAAATTGACGGTTTGTGTTGATATCTTGTTGATATCGGTATTTGCGGCCAGGTGATGATTACAGAGTTGACTCCATACTTCACTCGCGGTTTGCTTGCGACTTTGACTGATTCACACATTGCAATGATCTCATCACTCTCGACGATACATCAAAATTTCTGGGTGGATTGAGGCCTGTTGAGGGAGCACACGGAGCCACGTATATGTATAGCTTTAGTAGGCTTGCATTCACTAACTTTCGATGTAGACAATCACACAATTCTTGGGTACTGCAGAAGTCAATTTCAAGCAAGAGACACTGATTAAAATATTTGAGCGCAGCCGTGTACCTGTTACGGCCGTCCCCTTGATCGCACTACCCCGTTTAAAACTTTTTAAATCACTCCACAGGCCGTTTTCCGTGCTTTTAAAACCTGGCGATTCCGCGGCCATGCCCGCCACCAGTGCGGGTAGTGGCCCTATCTGTACAATCATGTCAATGTGAATAAACATAACTCTGTACAAAACTTAAGTAATGCTAACGCGGTGGGATACTGAGCCGCCGACAGGATGACTCAAATCAAACAAGCTAAACCTACCTCCCACGGCCACCAGTACGGGTAGTGGCCCTATCTGTACAATCATGTCAATGTGAATAAACATAACTCTGTACAAAACTTAAGTAATGCTAACGCGGTGGGATACTGAGCCGCCGACAGGATGACTCAAATCAAACAAGCTAAAACTACCTCCCACGGCCGATTTTGCTCAAGTCCGCATGCATGCCCATGCTATGACGCTATATCTTCAGCCTGCACAATATTTATTGTATTTCTCAGCTGTGATGCTGGTGCGGCGAAAGTTGAACGAATGAATACTGATCTGTCCACCAGAAGAGCACTCAAATTTGGGGGATAGTGTGACTTGCCCTGCGATACGTCTGGGGCGAAAATCAAGTTTCATTCGTCCAAACCTGAGCTACCAAAAGCCAAGAAAACATGTAGGCTCCACGGCACTTGAGTAGGTTCCAAGTCACGGCATAATTGAGCTGGTCTCGTAAGCCAAATCTCTCTCTCTCAGGGGGCAAGTCTGTAAGGAACTATTTACATTTACTCTTTAGCTACAAGTCATGTGCTCGTGTATGACATAATCATCTTATCTTTACACCAAACCACGTCGCCTCAGCGCCCAACTTAGCCTTTTCCTCGTCGAGACTCTCAGAGAAGAGGCCTGTGGGCAACAGGCGACATCTACAGACACTACACTATCCAATCCTCGCACTAATCTATCTGATTTAGTGCTATTCTCGTGCTATACGCACATATCAGTGCTCTATTGGAATTTCCGTAGAGTGCTCTTGCGAATCCGCGATACCGTGGAAACCCTCTTCCAACACCATTTATCTAAAGTGTAAACCATTGGAATCAGGTCTTTGCCAGTAGGCAACCACATTATTCGCCATATCTCCCGCCAGGGTAGTATGCGTACGACGAATCCCTTATCATGAGCCATAAAGAAGGCTTACAAAGTCGGCACATTGAGGGAGCGCAGACAAGCAGATCCACAACGTGTACCGGCAGCGAATTGGAGGGCCTCGAAATAAATCTGACTGGGCCTTCAACTTGAGAGGATATTCTTGACTTTACCACTGCCAGAAGTGCTTGCTTTGTACCAAACATTTAGGACAATCTACCATGACTCCCATCTGTTCCAACGGCAGCTTTGTTGTCTCAAGATTTATTTCCCAGCTCAATGACCTTCTGAAGATTTACGTGTCAGCACTGTCAATGGATGTCGAGCAGAAGGACCAAGACATTCTGCGGGAGGTTGAATTAGGTCAGCAATAAAATTCATTGGACACCGCCGACCTCATGAGTGGTCTTTAAATCCACAATTTGGAATTTAGAGGCCGACAGTAAGTCGACTTGTGCCCCGAGCCAACTTGGGGAACAAGTTGAGGGCTTGTTTGTGAAACACCTGAGTAGAATTAGTCCAGTCACTGTAGAATGGTATCTCAGTACCACTGGGTCTCGCTGTAATTGGTGTTTCAACTGCATAAAGTTGCGCTTACTAAAACACTGTGCTTAAAACACCTTATTGCGGTGGAGTGCACGCTGGCTATGACCCGGACTCCCAGCACAGATCCTTATTCTGTAGATGAATGGATGCTCCAAGGGTGTTCACCTCAATGTACTTAATGGAGATCAGGAGTTTCAGAGAGGGGAGAAAGGAACATGACTGATATATTCAATTTCAAGGGGGGAAATGATGTACACGATGGCATGAAAAATTATAGTATTTCCTGACAGCGTCCTACATGATTCAACAAAGCTAAGACAACTATCATTATCTCTCAATCAGGGCCAGACAGTAGAAAGTGGGAAAGCATGGATTGCATTATTACACCCTACCTGGAACTTGAATCCTCTCGAGACTTGCATTCAGATCCTCTGCCTCTTTCAATTTCCCCAGCTTGTCATATGTTATGGCCAGATTTCGCATGGTCTCTACAGTCCATCGATGGTTGTCTCCCAGAACATCCATCAGTTTCCTGAGTGCTGTAACCCCGAGCTCCTCCGCCTCATGCCATCTTTGCAATCCGTTATATGTGAATGCCAAATGTCCCATGATCCGCAGCGTCCCCGGATGATCGACACCTAAAATAGTTCGGTAGTTCTCAAGGGCCTCAAGTAGAATCTCCTCTGCCTTCTGCAGTTGACCCAGCAGGTTATATGTTACTCCCAAATTTGACATAGAAATGAGGGTATGTGGATGGCTGTTCCCTAAAAGATTCCTTGATTCCTCAAGCACCACGACCTCAAGCACCTCTGCATCTCTCAATCGGCCCAGGTGTTTGTATGTGGATGCCAAATTGGCCATGGCAGTCACAGTCTCCGGATTGTTGTCACCCAAAAGATGTTTTCTCTTGTCCAGTACTATGACTTCCATCTTTTCTGCCTCCTTCAACTGGCCCATTTCTTTCCATATACATGCCAGATTCCCCATAGCACTTAGGGTATCTGGATGGTTGTCACCCAAAATATTCTTCAGCTGTTTGAGCAACACAATCCCAAGTTCCTCTGCCTCTTTCAATTTTCCTTGACTTTGGTACGTCACTGCCAGGTTTGCCATAGCATGCAGGGTGTCTATATGGTTGTTGCCTAGAATGTTCTGTCGCTGCTTGACCACCACAACCTCGAGCTGCTCTGCCTCCTTTAAATTCCCCTGCTCCCGATATATCACAGCCAGCCAGTACATAGCTTCAAGGGTGTGAAGATGGTGCTCACCCAGAATATTGTTCCGGTGCTGAAGTACAGCCAAGTGGAGGTCCTCTGCTTGGCCCAGTTTCCCACCAAAGGTGTATATTTTCCCATACTCATGTCTGAAATCTGGGATTACATTTAATTTGCCTTGGATCAGAGAGTCCAGGTGGCCCAGCATCCATAGTGTGGCCAGCTGAGTGTCTCGTTCTGATAGTCCTGTGAGTGACATTCCGGTTATTGCAACCATACAACGATGATATGCCTCCACATCAGGGAGTGTGCTCCGAGTCCAGTCATGTATAAGTGGATGGATCGAAAACAGGTTTCTTTCTGAGTTAAAGTCAATAAGGGAATATGCTCTGACTTCATTTGTCACATCCATGAAATGGAATGAGTCCCAGTCACCAGTGGGTCCTAAGAATTGTGATAAAAATTCAAGTGGCATCTGTAGGTCTTCTTGAGATGGACTCGAGGGTCCAAATTTGTACTTTGCAGCATTCTTGAAGATTTCCTCAGAGATTCCTTGATGGTGGAGCAATGAGCAGAGCTGAAGGAACATTGCAGCTGGCGGACTGAGCTTCTCGAAGCTAATCTGCCATGTCGTATAGACTGTCCAGGCATAATTATCATGTGACTGGGATGGCTTTTGGCTTAGCAGCCGAGCTCGATTTTCTTCATACAGGGTGAGATAGCTGTGAAGATTTCCAGATTTTGAAATAAATGCACCAGCTTGAATGATAGCAAGTGGAAGATAGTGGAGTGCCTAGAAATAGGAGATCAAAAATGATATATGGGAAATGAAAAACTCTCACTAACCTTCACAACCTGAGCCGAAGTTATTTTGTTGCTCTCTGTGGTGTCTTTGGCAGCACTTCTGAGCAGCAAATCCACGGCATCTGTTTCTTCCATAGCACCAACAGAAGAATGTGAACTGGCATAAACACAAAGTCCAGGGTTTCGGGATGTGATAAGAATGTTCCCATGATTGCATTGAGGGAAATAGTTATTCAGATTGATTTTTGGATCGTCAGCATTGTCAAAGAGCAAAAGCCATTCTTCTTGTTTGCTTCTGAGCCATTGAAGAGTTTCCTGTGATGAGTCTCCAATGCTCTTAATCTTTCCTATATTTTTCAGGCCTGTCTCAATTGTCTCACTAGTGCTGCTGTCAAGAAAAAACATGTCGGTGAATCTTCAAATAAGATAAATACACTGATAAATATCAAAGTGGGAACCTCACCGAGAGGCTGATTCTGCTGTGAACTTGAGTGCAATTTGAGTTTTTCCAGCACCACCTAATCCATGCAGCACAAAGATTCCTTGTTTCCCAGTGTTCTGTGTGAAATATTCATGCATTTGTTGGATAATGGTCTGTCTGCCATGAAATATTCTCGAGGGTGGGGGACAATTGTTGAGAGTTTTTGAGACCTGAGCTACCACCACATCTGCACAATACCTGATGAGATTGAATACTCCCCCATCCAGGGAGAATCCATACTTGATACTGCAACCACAACCTTTTGCACCTGAAAATTTGTATCCATGGCTGCCATAAGCTGAGGGGTCCCTTAGAAAATATCTGTTGTGTGAAAATGAGATGTGTCTACCATAAAATTTGACCGTAATTCTTGGATTCTTGTTCGGAATCGGCTGATACCATCCATGGTGTTGTTTGCCTTGATAAAATTCTTGATACGGGCACGAAAGCCTCGGTCCTTCATTTGAAGTTGATTGATGTCTTCGAGGATATCTTGCAAGAGCCTAGAGGAAGTAGTATGACCAGACAATCATCAACTGAGATTGAGTAATTTACCTCTCAAGCTCCTCACATTGCGCTTTGAGCTTTATATGTACAACAGCTGTATCACCATGGGATGCTATTTGGTCTCGAAGGACGGTGATAATAGCCACAGTATCTCCACAGAGTTCCTTCAGGCTCTCCTGATTATTCTTCACTTTCTGCAGCAACCAAAGTCAGAACTATTCCCACTCAGGAATTGTTCACTCCACCTGAACTGACTCCAGGAGGAAAACAACCATTCCAAAGACACCTTTCACGTAGGGAAATGGCAGAGCATCAGCGCCGGCAGTGATCATCTTTGCATTGAAGAGCAAGGCCTCAAGCCAGGCTGGGTTAGAGGTCGGGGATGGTTGGGATAGTTTTCCTCCTTGATGTTGAACAGAGCTGGAGCCTGCTGGATTCCGAGGGCGACTGGCAGACATGGTGCGAGAGAGGGGCGAGAGTTGATCAAGTGCTTGAAGATGTTATCGGCACTTCCGTGCTGTCAGTTTATAATGTTAACTGAGAAGTGAACTTAACATAGCAAACCAATGGAATGCTGGAAGTCTTTCTCCACACTCCCACCGGCGGACAGATGTCCTGTCGATAATGGATCTCGATTTATGACAAGTGAACGTAACATAGCAAACCAATGGAATGCTGGAATTCTTTCTCCACACTCCCACCGGCGGACAGATGTCCTGTCGACAATGGATCTCGATTTATGACAAGTGAACGTAACATAGCAAACCAATGGAATCACTGCGTTCAGGGAACGGATACCCACAGCACCGCCTATCCAGAGATAGCCGGAGGTGCCGGCTAGATGCCGGCTAGCCTCTGCTAGCCGGTCGAGCCCATGTGCGGCTAGGGCTGCCCATCGCCTAGCATCGGCTAGGCGAGGTTCGGCAGGGTTCAGCGGGCAGGCTAGCCAAGGGTTACCCGAGGCTACCCGCAGCACGGCTATCTGAACAACCACGGTCTCACCACCGCTAATCACAATGCGGCTATACGACCCTGGTTAGGCGACGGCCATCAGCTGAACTATAGATAGCCATAGCGTTCACGGATTAGCCACCCCCCCGGCTATCAACCCGCTGAACGCAGTGAATGCTGGAATTCTTGCTCCACACTCCCACCGACGGACAGATGTTCTGTCGATAATGGATCTCAATTTAAACTCGGGTTATCAATCATAGCTGAGCTATTCGCGGATTTTCCCACTGCTCTTGAATGAAATTCTGAATGTAACAAAATATTTGAAACTCGTCTATAAGCAGATTCCACTTCCTCCGATATAAACCTTGAAGTTTTTGCGTGCTCTGCCAGGGAAGATTTCTATGTTTTGTCATTGTTTGAACCCGCACAGTCTCGAACACAAACCCTCATGACATTCCAATTTGGGAACCCTGTCATGAGGGGCTGGTCATGGGGTCTGGGTATGGGTGATATAGTGTGCAAAAATTCATCAGATTTTACAGGCTTTTCGTTAACAGATTACAGCGGTATCATAATTAGGGGAGCTCAGAGTAGAAACGCCGGAGCGCTGGTACGCTGGTACGCCGGAGCGCTGGTCGTCAGGTGATCTTTTGAGGTGTCACATCAATCAACCCGGGATCAAACCGAATACATCAACACCGATCCCTCTTGTCGCGCTCGTCGTCGGGAACGTCGACAGGTGAAATTTGAGGTCATGAATTCCAGGTGAGGCTATCAGCAAAAATTCGGGTGTTGTATAAATCCATGTAACGTTGTTAGGAAGTATCGGTAGGAAGGTCTAAACATCCCGAAACACCAAGAAACATCCCGAATGCCGCCCGACATTGTTCCCGACGAAGAGCGGGAAGATCGGTGGCGCCCCGCCAATATTTCGCTAATATTTGGCAGATGTGATGTGACTACCCAGGAAGTGCGAAAGTGTTTCTGTCTAGTCGGAATTTTTTTTAAGCCAAGTCCTATGCCGCAGGACTGCAGGCTTTCGGGGCCTTTGATGCAGAAAACTCCAGCCTACTATCGTCGATAAACATGTTTACGGGGCGGGAAAAAATATTTTGAGTTGACAGATGTCTAGCGCGTGCTATTAAAATGCTCTAGAACCTTTATCCGGGGGTAATAAGGTCTCAATTGCGGTTTCTGAGTGACACGCAGATTTAGAAAGATTTGTCATCATCGCGTCGCGTTTCGCCTGCTTCGTCTGCCTCACCATGCACTATCCTCCTGTGGACCTGGGCAGAAACAATGCCCAGCCTGCCTCCCAGGTCACCCCAGACACCTCAGACACCCCGCCGTGAGAGACGATGGTTTTTTTTGCCGCAATGAGTCACGCTTAGTCATTAATGAGACGCGACCTGTCACAGTATCCGATTCGGATGCGAATCTTGAACCGCGTTTACTGGACAGGGAAATAAGTTATAGACTTGAGTTTTGCTGTAAGACCTATTTTAAATAATTTTCCGCTTCGATCAAACCCATAAAACCCAAGGATCTCGACAGGAATGCATTCGGTTTAGCAGGGTTTGATCTGGCAACTCACCCTTGCGAGTCTCAGCGTAGAAGGAGAACACGGGTTTCTTTTTTGAAACTGACTTGCGGGGCTCATGTGGTGATATCGGATGAACAAAATACTCACTTACATCAAGGGAATTGGACCAGAAATGACAGAGAATTTCATCTCGGAACACATGGCATGTTTTTGTCAGTTTGACCCAAGCCTCTCTCCGAGATTCACCGGCTTGCCGGTGCGGAGATAGGCTTGCTCCGAACCTACCCCTATTATAGGATCACAACTTAGAATCCCCCTGACAACTGGAGGACGGGTTATATCCGTTCATGGGTTACAACCCACAAATGGCTCACACAACTTGACATTTGATGGAAGAATCGATCCCATCATTTCCATCCCGGCACCTGGCGGCAAACGCAGAAATTCACCCTCATACATTTCTGTAAGGCCTGAACGATTTCGGATGAATTTTAGCCAGCTTGAATCCATCCTTGGCTCCTTCCACGGCCGAATATTCACCTATGAGTCACGCATTCGTGAAATAGGCTCTGTTTGAAACACGACATTTGTGCTCGCCTTGTGAGTCCTTTAAACCAGCATTCCCCCTCCCATACAGTGACCCTCGATGTTTAAACTTGGACGGTATACGCTCTGCAGAATATTTTACCCCCTTCCTGTCTCGAAATCTGATAAACCTGGGTAACTTCTGTTTATGGATTTCAGCACGTGTACATCTGACCTGTCTATGTCATGTCTAATTATACGACGAGGCCGCTAGTCATTTTCCCTCCAGGCCGAAGCAGTCGATACAGGTGCGGCCATTGTTTCCCCTGTGTGTTGGAATGCTAACCAACGTACATTCTATGGCTACCCTGCTGCTGGTGTGTCACCTCTCATGAAGCAACGAAAGCAGACCGCTGGACTGGAGGATTTCGAGGTTATCGACAACGCCTCGAACTGGTAAGTTTTGGATGTGCCCACTCTGGCTTGCCCGTGGCTCATGATATCAATCTGCTTGCAGAGATTTCTGTCTCCCTCTGCTCTCGTGTATGCCGCTATTCTTTACCATTTATGCTTTACCTCTACACCGAATATGTATATTTATGCATACCAATATGAAGAACTGCGGCATCTGCAAGCTGGCACGCAGTCCTTAATGGACACTGGGTAATGAATGATTCTAGGTTTGCCAGAGAAGGACTCGCCTATTATTTATCTGGCTGTGCGGGTGCTTTACAAGTGATGCTGATAATTTTGCGCTACTCGTGAGATTAAGGTCTGTGGGACAGTCACGTCGGAAAGAGGAAAGATGCATCGTCGACGATGGAGAGGGCCGGTGTGAGAAGCCAAACAGGAATTATGGCAGGGATGTAGATGCCTCAAAGGTGGTGTAGGCCCGGAAAGAATCGGATGCAGTTGAAGAATATGGAATGTAAGTCCTGCCAAAATTTGAATAAGCTGCGGATGCACGGGACGGCGGTAATGGAAGGGCGTTAATGGGCCTGCCAGTGGGACTTCGTATCGAGTTGACGGAACGGGCACGGTGAACAGATCAACGTATCGAGATCTCCACTCATCTACAACAGTGAGTTAGCGTGGCTTTTGAAGTTGACATGGGATCGAGATTCCGATCCCTGGAATTGAGCAGAGTCTGAGGCGACGAAAGTTGAGTAGCTCCCCAGATTTGCAAAGCCTGAGAGCGTTCAATGGATGGAAGATACTGTCAGTTGGTGAGGAGACCTCGAACTTAAAGCTAAGCATCTGAAGCTACGGAGGTCGGTTACGCACGATTTCAGTCCAGGCTACCTTGTATCGTATGCTCGAGTTGATTTGGGCAAATCTCGCGTGTGTGAGTGGCTACTTCAACAAGAAGAAAATGATTATTTGCTTCAGTCAAAACATCGAATATTACTTGGAACGTACAGGTATTCACCTAGAACGTCGGATATTCATGAGAGATCCACGTCTCTGCGCGAAGACGTTCCAGCGTTCGCCAGTTGCTGCGAAATACATAAATCAGTCGCCTAGACCACAAGGAAGAAAGTGACGCTACTCAAATTCCATAGATCGGTCAAACCCCGTTTGGGCGAGGTCTATGCAAAGCGAGAACGTGACTTCGCTTTGATGCGCCACTTATGCGTCGCGTCCTCGTCTAAAGCACTCTCGCTTTGACTTCAATGCTTTGACCTTCCTCCAGTATATAGAGACAGCAGAATGCCGCCCTTTCCTTGTGCTCTCATCCTCTCCCATCTCACATCCAGCGCGATAGTCTTTGACTTCGCGTTTGTTTTTCACCCCACCATTACGTACCGCTTTCCCTATTTTATTTTTTCTTTCCAGTTGTTGACTTGTCTCATGTAACTAGTACATTCACCTGTGCCGGCTTGAGCTCGGCCTCCCCGTCCCGGGGCCCGTGCGAGAGAGCAATGGCGACCAAATCCATTTATTTGCCCGTGATCACTCTCTCTTCTGTTTCTTTCGACGAGCTCAGGCATAGATGTGCGAAAACTGCGGCATCTACAACTAGGCAGAGTAAACTGGGTAATGATTCTAGACAAGGACTCGCCTACTATTTTTGGGTTTGTGCGTGTGCGTTACGAGTGACGTTGGCGATCTTGCGGTATTGGCCTGGAGGACGGACCCGGGCACATTGGCAAATCAGCTAGGTAAAATGCACCATGCGCGGATGCGAGAAGTTTGCAAGTGTGAGTTGCAGCCGCGGGCAATAATCGCAGACGGTGTAGTTGGACGGAGGCCCGGAAAGAATTACATCTAAGTAGCCGAAGATAGAGACAGACAGAAGAGGTTTCAGATACGAGGGGACGACTGGGGCTTTTTGAGGGCGGCGGGGACGAACAATACATAGATGCTGCACAGGTTGAACGATATCAATGAGAGTAATATTCGAAAGAGGATGGGACTAAGGCTGATATTCGTAGAAAACCAACAATGTTATCGAGCGAAAGAAATAAGACGACAGCGCGCGCGTGCCAGATGGAGACATGCCTTGGACATGCCATACCACGAAGAGGGAATCCAGATCGCGACGTGATCAGAATAACATGAGGTACAGAGTCGTTGGAATAGTGTAAGACCAGACAGGGCTTTTCCGACAATGTCAATGAACGGAGCAGCACAGAGAGGAGAGGATGGCAGAGCCTGCGTGCCGCACGGTGCAAAATCCGAGGCCGGCTCCAGTCATCAGCCATTTGACATTTACCTTGTGACCTTTTGATGCTTGTGGGCTTGGCAACAAGCTCTTTTTTTTTTTTTTTTTTTTTTTGAGGAGCGTTAAGTGGTTTCAGAGAGGGAGGGTTTGGCGCCCTGCCGTCCTCGTCCCCTTCCACTCCCGTAGGTCGCAGGCACCTTCGCAAGCTTCCGGGCCGGCATAGCCGGTCTCCTACGCCCGCTAAGAAGGTGGCCTTTGGACTTGGAACCTGGCCAGACGATGTGCATTACCTCTCGAGGAAATGCGTCAACCGCATTCGTGCCTATAGCACGATATGTGGGCCTCCGGCATAACCGCGGGCTCGGGTTTCCCGGCGACCGAAGTCAGTCGCCGTTCCACCTTCATTGCCTGCAATCATCCGATACCCACTAAAACCCCGACTGTTCTAGGCCAGTTCCGACCTAAGGTACGTTCGTCCTTTAGAGTTTTTTTCCAAGTCATTTTAACTAACGATTCCTTCAGTGCCTTTTTCCCGTATTTTAGATCATTTGTCATAGCACAGTCGACGGCCAATCTATTATTTATAGTCTTTAACCAACGATTCTGAATCTTGGCTAGCGGGGCTGGCCCGTTTTGTTGAATTACCCGTTCATTTCGTATGCGCCAAATAAGGTGGGCGGATTCCGTGATAATTATTTTGTACAGTCGTGTTTCTCCAGGGGTTCCACAATTTGTTACTCCTCCGGCCATTATTTGGCCGATCGTGGGTCGCAAGTTTTTTCCTGTCTTCATCCGCCACAGTTCCGACGCGAGGTCCCACACCTCTTTCTGACCGGGTTCGTTGCATTGAGTCAAGATGTGCTCCATTGACTCGTGGGTGTCACATCTTCCGCACCAACCTCTTTGTCTATGGTTTGGTATTTTATCCCAGAATTGCCCCACTTTGTATCCGCCGTATACTAACATCCATAGGAAAAACCTAATACTTCTCGAGATATCTTTATCTCGGGTTGATTTCCAGATTTTACGTGCGGGGGGGAGGGCCCCATCTGGGCCGGCAGCGGCGTTTTTTGCGAGCACTATGTTTACGACAGTGGCACGTCTCTTGAGTAGCTCTTGGTAGGAGTCTTTTTCTATTTTTAGTTTGCGAATAATTTTATACGCCTTCGCCTGTGTCATGGCCTGAAGCTTCGCACCTGGGAGGATGAGTGAGGCATCTGCCCCTACATTAATCTCGTTCTCAAGCTGCTTGTGGCTTCCCTCGCTTGCTAGGGCGTCGGCTGCCTCGTTCCCTGCCACGCCGGAGTGGCCTTTGACCCAGATGAACTCAGTTCGGGCTTTTCTTTCCCTGATTTTTGCGACGGTCAGTTCGAGGAGGCTCCCATTCGCAATCGTGTGGAACCCTTCATCTTGCCATCTCCTCAGGTTTTTTGTCAAGCCTTCTATAACATACTTGGAGTCACTGTATATTTTTAGTGGCACGTCCAACGGTGCACTTTCGACTGCTTCCTTTACTGCAACTAATTCTCCCACTTGGTTTGAGGGGCCAAGCATGCTTGGTATGCGTATGGAAAGGTTACGTGCATCACTATCACCAAAATAGACCCCGGCGCCGGCTTGCACGGCATCGGATTCATTGTTGATCGCAGAGCCATCCGTATATACTATTATTTCAGGGCCTACCTCGCGTGTGAACCTTGTGTCTGGGGCCGTATCTGCTGGATTTTTGTATCCCTCCGTGAAGATCCGGAATATGTCCCCCAGCGTGCCATCCGTCGTTATTTTTGGGTCAAAGGTGGCTCTGTTAGGGTCCTCCCCAGCCGTTGGCGCCTGGTCTATTTCCCAGTCTTCGGGCTGCATGACGCGTGGGTCCCATTTGTTTTCCAGTGAGTTCAGCATTTCTTGTGCCTTGATATAACACTGATTTGGGTGTCTACAATTGGTTATCTCTCTCGTTATTCTGCATGACGCGCATCTGCAGTCGACCCTGTTTGTGTGTCTTGCCGTAGCCATTTTCCGTGATAGAAGTCTGGCATCGCGGACAGTTCTTATGCGGTGTTTATCTTTCAAGCACTTGACAACGTGCGGTTTGGCATTGAAGAACCGTCTGTCTCCCCAGGAGAATCGATGATACCAGACTGGCATGTCGTCTTGTATCTCTCGGGATACGGCGATTGCATCCATCGTGACACCATATTTGCGCCCAACCTGCATCATATCTGCGAGGTCTATGCTTTTTAGGTCATGTGCAGACTGGTACGGGGCCCATGTTTGTAGGTATGTGTTCATCCGTATGGCCTCGTCTACATTGACGTTGGCTCCTGTCACTTTTTTTGCCAGTATCTCATCCGCCACGAAGCACCACAGTGGGCGGTCGGGTCCAAAGCTGAGGTAAGTTCTCAGCCATGTTACAGCGATTGCCTCGTTGCGGGCAATTATATCCAGAAGGTTCTTCCCTCCTACTTCTGCAGGTGCATATATGGTTTCCTTGTTAACCGTGACTTGGGCTTTTTCAGCCCACAGGAAATCCCGTATTCTTTTTTCGAGCCTCTCCTCAATGTCTGCAGGCATGCCTTGCACTGTCGCCATGTACTGTGTCATGCCTCCAACTACCATCATGACTATAAGCCGTCGCCCCTCCATTGAGGGATGTCCCATTTCCCACTGGGCCAGCGATGCGTCAATTTTTTCAAGTGTACGTGCCCATGTACCAATTTGTTCAACACCGTTCCCGACCCATGCTCCTAGTGTGCGGATCGGTTCCCCTTCAGCTGCAATCTTTATGTGGCTGGGGATTTTAGTGCCATTCAGTCCATTGATGAACCGTGTAGCGCGGACCCTGTCTCGATGGTCTATTTTCCCTATGGGTATCATTTCGGTTTTACCTATGTTAAATTTAGCCCCAGCCGCGATACACCACTCATCAAGAATGATCATTAAGCTGCCGAAGTCATCGCTAGCATCGAGGTATATTAGAGTGTCATCTGCGAAGAGGGTCGTTATTAATTTTTCCCTTTTTCCCCGAATTTTAAAGCCTTTGAGATTCGATTGTCGTAAGGACTCGGCTAGGGGTTCAATTGCAAGGTCAAATAGTAGGCAGGACAGTGGGTCCCCCTGCCGGACTCCACGTGTCACACGGAAGGATTGCTCGCTCATTTCCCCGTTTATACAGACATGTGTGTGGGCGTCACTATATAGTGTTCTGATTGTCCTTATAAATTCATCGGGGATTCCGTACTTTGCTAGAGTTTTCCACAGGTAGTCATGTTCAATTTTATCGTATGCTTTCTCTTGATCAAGTGCCACAATGACCCCGTCTCTTTCAGTGGCTTCCGCCAATTCTATAACCCTTTTAGTAAGCCAAATTTGGTCGCGTATTTGGCGTCCCGGAATAAATCCGGCTTGATTCGGATGTACGAGGTCGGGGGCTACCTGGACAAGCTTTATTGTAAGGGCTTTTGTGAATACTTTATAGTCCGTGTTCAGTAACGATATGGGTCTATAATTAGCTATATCGGATTTGTCGTTCTTCTTGTACAACGGGCACATCCAACTCTTGGAGAAGCCTGTTCCCCTGACCATTCCGTAGGTTTCTATATCGTTGTATACAGCGTGCATGGCTCCTAAGATATTGAATGCAGGCTTTCCTATAGCTTCGAGGCTTTCATAACGTTGGTCGAGTATTTTCCACACTTCGTAAGTAATCCCATCTAGTCCTGAGGCTTTAAAATTGGCGGATCGTCGTAGTGCATCTTGAACTTGCTCGAGTGTGAGTTTCGCTCGTAGAGATTCTTTTTGGGTATCGGTTTGGCAACAAGCTCTTGACAAGCTCGCAAGGTCAAACAAGGTCAAAAATACTAAAGTCCCGCCCACTCTGCAGTGTGAACCCACCCTATTATTAAAATGTATCATCCCCACAGCTGTCAACACCTCCCTGCAGCTGAAGGTGCCCCTCAGAATGCCCTGAGCACACTAAAGAGTATTTATATTTAGACAGAATTTCGAGCTTGTGAAAATCCGGACTTGTCTTGTGACCTTGCGACCTTGTGGGCGTTTTGGTGGAGCTTGTGACCTTGTTTGACCTTGTACAAGGTCACAAGCTAAATGTCAAAAGTTTGATGCAGGAACAGGTCAAGAGGACGCGCAGAAGAACTCCGATATCGCCCAGTCAACACAGAGTTCACCGCCCCCGAACCCAACTGAGAATTGGGCTAAATACTTTCCTGCAATGTTAAAGAAGCTGCCAGGAAGGGCTAGAGATAGACTTATCCTATGCAAGAATTGATCCGCGTTAATGTTATGTCTCGTTGGGCGCGGTGAAAGAAAAGAAAAAGGCTGTGATGAGTTACGTGTGCATGGTGACGTGTCGGTGCAAGGCCACATCAGGAAAATCCAGATTTGACAATTGGCACCAATTGGATAATTTGAGACATTCAATGATAATTTACAATTACCTTCATGTCGAGTCATTGATGAACCTTTAGCTTTGGCTACCCAGGGGAGCATCGATTTCGTGCATCATTTTTGATCTGTTTGTCATGCAGAATTGGACATCGCGGAAAACAAATGTAAAACAAGTAAGCAAGGAAACAGCGAAAACAAAGGAATTCAAATCCGCATTTTTATTTTGAAAAAAGGCTTCTCTTTGATTCATCTGCCTGTGTACTCTCTTTTACTCAAGAGATTCACCTTCAACTTTGCATCTTACTGTACCCTGGGATGGTTTGAGTTTAAACCATGTCGTCTCCAACGATAACGCTTGGTTTAAACCAGGCCTTGGTACCCTATAGGCTGCCTGTTGTTCTGTAGTGGAACCAAGGTCAGTTCACACTGGGGGCAAAAAGCCAAGCATGTGGCACCCACATGCTTAACATGCATGTGGACTGCATGCTGGCGTGACCTGTCACAAAGGGGCTAATCACCTTTGTGACATCTTTGTTTTTCTTTCAGTCGCCCCTAAAAAACAAAGATGTCACAAAGGTGATTAGCCCCTTTGTGACAGGTCACACCAGCATGCAGTCCACATGTGTGTTAAGCATGTGGGTGCCACATGCGTGGCTTTTTGCCCCCGGTGTCAAACCATGTTGGTTTAAACCAGTGGAGACGACATGGTTTAAAATTAAACCATGCTGTTGCTGTCTTACTCATTTCTGCTTTATATATTCCGGCTAGTATCTGTTGACGTGGGACTTTTTGGGCGGAGATCACATCATGAATGAAACATCCGAGTCTCCTTGATTTTGCCAGTGCACAAACCTTTGCTTCCCCCCCCCCCCCCCCCCCCATGTTGCCCACTGCTACCTGCTGCAATTTCATCCACCGACCTATTGACCTTTGAGTTAGTAACAGACTCAAAATTTGACAAGACACACCCGCTTGGTCCAGTGAATTGATGCCAAAAATCTCTTGCCATCCCAATGCCTTGTACCTTCTGCGTAGCCCCAGATTCCACTGCCCACCCACACATATTCCCATCCCTTACATGGGAAGGAGTCGTCCACCCAGTCCCCATCCACCGTCTTCAAGCCATTCTCCCTGCAGACAAGGCAGGAGTTTCATTGGAGTATGCCCCTACATGTCACTGCTTGAACATTTCGAGTTTTTTGGTGAAAAAATTGGTGAAAAATGTTCTGAGTTTTTCAATAGTTTTTGAGCAAAGAATTAGGTGAAAAACTTGAAACCTTTTCCTGAATTTTTTGAATATTGTGAAAATGTGGTGAAAAAAGTGCTGAAACAGTTTTGAAGTTCAAAAAATTCATGAAGAAGTTTCAAGTTTTTCACCAACATTTTCATTGAAAAACTTGTGTAAAATGCAAAACATTTTTCACTGATTTTTTCACTGAAAAACTTGAAATGCTCAAGCAGTGTGTCCCTGTGTACTGTACCATTGTTATTCCAGCTCCTCATCTTGTATTTAGATTTTAGAAGCCGTGCAATAGAATTACAATGTCCCTTTGATATTTTTTTCAGCAGAATTCACGGGAGCGAAGCGGAGCAGAGAGGAAGAGCATCAGATCGTTCACCCATCTAAAGGTTCAGCGCCCGCCTCGGAGAGGCCCAATCCATGTCATTGGTGCATGGAAATAATACAAATTGCTTTGTGGAAAACCTGGTAGAAAGGTTGCTGGCTCGTTCACGCAATAATCACTGAAACAGAAGGAGCTGTTCAAAGCCTTTGAAGTCCGTGATCACTCCTGCCCTAAACTGATGGAGTCCATCAAAATTTCGCGTCGCGACGGCATGTGAACAAGAAAATGGTTCGTTTTGATGGAGCGCAAACAAATGTCAATGCCTTTCTTCCTTTCCCTCTACCTTCTCCAGCTCTCAGCACCCCCAATTCTTTCAGGCCCTATGGTGGTATGCCCTCTCTGTGACCCTTGGATCCTACGACTCTGGCTGCCGCGAGCACAGCACCGCAACAGTGTGGAAGATGTGGAGCGAGATGTGACGCTGCTGCTGGAGCCGATGCTGACGATGGTCGACAGCTTCTAGGTATGTCTCCTCCTGATCCCAGATTCCTTTTGTTAATGAACGTGTGTGTTACCCTCGATCTACCGCCGCTGCGGACCCTCCGAGCTTGGAAAATCTTGGAGGGTAAATCTGTATACCTGCGCTCCAGATGTCTAGTGAGTTCTTTGTGCATCAGCCTGTCCCTCGCCATGACAATAGCCCCAGCTTGCTCGCAATCTTTATCGCTGGGTGATCCCGTACTACCTGTCCTTGACATCTGCAAGGTGTGCCTTTCTGCAATCACCTCGTCCCCCGCTCACACTGCATGCCTTCGTAGCCTTTCCCTCCCACTGACACCTATGCCCCCGCCGATAATGTCAGCGTCAAGATGTATGTTGTCCCACACTTTCCGCATTCGGCATGATCCTGATTTGCTGCCAGCCCGCTCGCAATTGACCCTGCACCACGTTGTGATTGCGCTGTGCATTACGTCTGGAGACCGAATGTCCAAGGGTGTTGCGCAAGCTGTAATTGTTCTAGTATGTCATTCCTTTCTTTTCAATTTTCTTCTCACCAATTCTTTTGATATGCAGCCTGGCTTTCCCCCCCATTCCCTTGCGTAAGTCCAATGGATTTAATTTAGTTATATAAAAAATGCCGTTGCTTTGATGCCGATGTGATGCGGAGCCTTCCATGTACGTGGGCAGCCTCGACATACAGATATGTATGCAAGACATCTCGTCCTACAATTCCTCTGCTGATGTTGTACTTCTGTTTCTGGCTTTCGATTAGAAGAATGGTTTTCTCAAAATGTAGCATTGTGTTATGTCTGTACGTAGTTTGTGTGAATAAAATAATTTTCTGCTTTGAAATGTACAATAAGAACAACTATTCATCTCTCCAAACCCATCTAAAGGCCCAGAATTCCCTGATAATAGCTGAGAATTGTCTCCAATTGGCACCAATTGACAGGGACATAACCATTTTGATAATCAGTGATAATCGTCGGCAATTAACCAATTGGCAGCAATTGGGAGTTTCGGGTTTTCCTGATGCAAACTGGGTCAAACACATCACTCGGCCGTTTCTTTTGTGTCCTGCCACCATCACCACACCTCACCCTGCCATCGAGGTTAAGTAATCCTACACACAGGGACTGAATAATAACGGTCAAGTACTTACACCATTGCACAACTCGAGTGTATTATCCTATCTTATATACTAAAACACTACGGACACTATTTTTTCTTTCTTTGATAATATCAGGTGATAAGTCACGAGTTGCGTCCCACGACTCGGCATTAACCGTGTGCGGGCAAACCCTCGAACTTGGAATCCGCCGTGTCTGCGAAGAGCACCGTGTCCCCCGAGGGGTTTGGGGTGGAGACCCAACAAGCTGTTGACCTGCTGAAGGGATGGACACAAGCGCAGCGAGTCGGCCGTGCCAAAGGCAGGGGTCATAAAGCTGGACCAATTAAATCCCAGTCTATGCAAGAGGAGGAAGACATGATCCCCCTATCTCCCCATGCACACACTTTGTTCTTTGTCTCTCTTCCTCCTACATCCATCTCATAGCATGCTCGCCGTTCATGTGGCTGCTTTCTCCATTTTTCACCCTCCCACCATCCCTTTCACTACTCTATTGACCTTCAAGTTGTTTTCCTGTATTTTACTTAGTCCTCTTGTAGTGGTCTGCGTCTGCTGCCATTGGAGGTGTGCAGCCTTCTGCCACTTCTCATGGGTTCCAGTATAGATCCCGCTTTAGGCCACAATATTATCTTGTTCACCAGACGACGGAAGGCATAGATTTCCTATCTTATACATGAAAAGACAGTTAGCACTGCCACCCAAAATCACCTGATATTGTCAGGTGGATTTTCACGTGAAGTGCTTGAAATTAGCTGTGTGCAGGCGAACTCCCCCGAACGCAGAATCCGCCGTGTCTATGCGGAAACTGAGAATCCACAGGGGTTTGGGAAGAAGCCCCAACAAGCTGTGGACCTGCCGTAGGAACAGACCGAGCACAGCGAGTGTCTATGCCGGAGGCTGTGACGCCTGTATTTACTTCTCTTGTACACGGCCTAGTGCCTCGCATTTAACTTTAACTTACATTTATCGTACTGATAGTCATGTGATGTTTACATAATATATCTATCTTTACTCTCGACTTAGACAAACACGAGCGGCAGCGCTACTGCCGAAGGCCAACGCCCAGGACACACCCCACGGCTGAGCATCCGTATACTGCTCCACCCGACTCGGTGCCATCGAGATCCCCGGTCCCGGGTGACAGGATCCCGGCGACGGGTCACATCGTATTGGGAGACAACTCCCTCTTACTCTCGCTATCTTTCTCTACGGGTCTGAGGAGTGCACCTGAGTTGGTGGCACCCTCTATCTTATGACTTCACCCCTCACATCGAAGTTCCACCAAACACCGATGCACCTCTGTATCACAGAGACAGCCTAAAGCTTGTATATAAAACCCTACGGACACATAACTTTTTTGATAAGTCACATGAGCATCACATGAACATCACGAGACTTGGAATTAGCCGCATGCGGGCGAACACCCCGAACACAGAATCCGCCGTGTCTTGGCCGTGTCTGCGAAGAAACTTGGAATCTACTGGGGTTTGGGGCAGAGCCCCAACAAGCTGTCAACCCACTGAAAGGACGGATGCAAGTGCAGCGAGTTGGCTGTGCCAAAGGCAGGGGTCGTAAAGCTTGTTTCAATCAAATCAATCTAGGGTGGGATGCATGTCCCAAAATACCAATTTGACCATTCAACCAGAGCCAAAAATTTGGGTGATACAACCTAAAATTTCAACCACTGGAACGAAAATTTTGGCTTTTCCCTGTTGCGGGTGGCGGCAGTTGCCATTGTGGGCCCTACATGACGGATTTAAGGTTCGACCAAGGGTGCATCACACGTGACCTCGCACCAATATTTGACACCAATCAGGGGGTGTGATGCATGATGGTTAACTTGAATGGATTATACAGTAGCCCAAGTGTGTGGGACACAGCTGTGGCACTGTGGCAGAAGTGGGTGGTGCAGACAAATGAGGAGTATTCTAAAAATCAGGATGACCAAAAAATCTGGGTGGAAAAGCAACCCAAAATAGAGTTAATAAGCGGATTACAAAATTGTGGATCAAGGACCGGGTCTACACTGTAAATGCCAATGGACTAGGTCAGATTTTTCTTTTTTTTCCTGTCTGGTGGGAATTGAAACATAGCTTGCGACCGTGCCATTGCGTGATCTTTGATGGCTGCACACATGCATACGAGCCATCATGAGCTAACTGTATAAACCGCGATGTTGATCATGGTGTGTTTCAAACATTCTATGCAGATTCAACAGAGTCAAGTTCATCATTGCTATTTATCAATCAGGGCTAAACAACAGAGAGATAAACATGAATTGAATCAACATATCCTAAGCTCAACTTCTCTTGAGAATAATATTCAGATCCTCTGCCTCTTTCAATTTTCCCAGCTTGTCATATGTTACGGCCAGATTTTGCATGGTCTCTAGAGTCCATTGATGCTTCTCTCCCTTAAATTCCATCAGCTTCTTTAGTGCTGAAACCCCAAGCTCCTCTGCATCTCTCCATCTTTGCTATCCATTGTATGTGAATGCTAAATGCCCCATAGCTCACAGGGTGCCCAGATGGTTTTCACCCAGGACATCCATCAGCTTCTTGAGTGCAGAAAACCCAAGCTCCTCTGCCTCTTGCCATCTTCCCAACTTGTTGTATCTGACTGCTAAATTTGACATGGCAATCAGGGTGTTTGGACAGTTATCCCCTAAAATATCTGTCCACTTCTTAAGTACTAGAACTTCAAACTCCTCTGCCTCCTGCCAGATTTCCCAACTTGTTGTATGTGCCACATTTCCCATGGCACTTATGGTGTCTGGATGTAGTATTGTCAAAGTTCGGTTCGGTTCAGGTTCGGGGCCTTTTTCTGCGAACGCCGAACCTGAACTTCCAGTCGGTTCGGGCAATCCTCCGAACCCCGAACCTGAACGCCAGGTTTAGGTTCACCGCGTTCGGTTCGGCGTTCGAAGGTGTTCGAACCGAGAACCGAACTTTATTACAATCTCTACAGATAAAAAGTTGTACGCCGGTTGAAAAACATATATTAGTGGCTCAGATGTCCTCCTCCAAATCCTCTAAGCCAAAACCCTGCTCCGTAAGCTCTGCAATAAGTGCATCCATGCGCCTCGCTGCCATCTCCCCAGCACTTATCAGCCCATTCCGGTGCTAGATACATTGATTTCATTATTTCCTATCTTGGAATCACTCTGAGTGAGATATCGTAGCCAATAAAGCAGCTACGTTTAGATGGCTCTATGACAAGTTGCGTATCACCCACAAGTAGTCCCTCCTAAAATATTGGCTCGATTGGACAAGTCCTGGGGATGCTGTACCAACTTAACCCAGCAGAGGGCTAAAGCAGCCAGGAGCCTCAGAATAAAGGATTATTGCAATTCTGGCTCTATGAGTAGTTGCGCACGAGTCATTCTGAAAGAACTAGCTAGGTCTCAACTTATTCTGTGCAGAACTGAGGGTGCTACGGACAATTCTTTCGTGAGGATCAAAAAACACCCAAAATGGGATTTTTTTCGTTCGCGCCCTCGGTACTGTCATTAGCTGTAATGTGCGGCAGCATCCAAAAGCAAGCCAATCAAAGATCTTCTTGTGATAATTCTGCAAGTGGCATTCCAATCATTGCGACCATACAGTGATAGTATGATTTCTCATGGGAGAGAGTACAGCCGTTACCGGAAAGCGCAACAGCCTGATTGTTCGGTGAATATCACACCCAAAATAGGTCCAAATTCTGTGTTATAAGTTGTCAACCAAAGCGTCTTAGTGTACTCCCTACACTACAACTTACTCCAGGCAGATAGAACCCGTGGTCGTTGAGAACGAGCACAAAACTTTGAGGGAGTCCAAATATGCCCAAACATGTGAAAGCGCAACACTAGACCATAATCGATTGTAGTCCCGGCATGAAGGATTTTGGATCTGGGACCGACATATCAGACCCAAAAAACCCCAGTACATCCACACTAACCAAATTTTGGATGGCTCATGGTGTGAAGAACTGAGGCCCTACCGACAGCCCACCTGTTAATCCCAAATAACAACACCAGTTAGAGAGGGCACAGCGGTGTGTGTGCCCCCTCTAATTAGAAGCAAATACAGGTGTTTCCCCCATGCTGCAGATTATGCTGCGGATATGCTGCAAATATGCTGCAGCAACACCGCAGCATATGGCTGTAGGGGACTTAGAGCATTATTTCACGCATGTATTAGGTAATTGTGCGCCTGTCCTAAAAAGGAAATGGGCCAAAAAAAAATTGCAATACGACAAAGTACTCTATAGACATAGATGTATCAAGAAAACCTTTCTCGCGACTACCGTATACCCGTGCCCTCTCTAACTGGTGTTGTTATTTGGGATTAACAGGTGCGTATACCCGGGGGCCTCCCCCGCTTCCCCAGCACTATGTTTTGCTTCCCGGAGGCGGCGGCGGCAGCCTCGCTGGCAGGAGCGCTTGCTGCGGAGCTGGTGGGACGGGAGTCGAGGGTGCCAGCGGGCAGCATATCGGGGGTGGAGGCCACCTTGGGCGCGTTCGTGGAGGGCACGTTGGGCACACCAGCGGCGCGTCCGTTGAGTGCGTTGGTAGTGGGGTTGTCCACGTTTGTGGAGGGCAGCGTGTCGGGCGCGTCGGTGGTGGGGGCATCGGTGGTGCTCGTGGGGAGCGTGTCGCGGGAACCCTCGGGCGCAATGGTCTTCAGCTTGGGCCTCGGCTTTGGCCTTGATTGCGCGGGCGCGGGCGGTGCACTCGGCTTGGAGGGTGCCTTGGGGGGGGGGCGTGGTGCCCCTGGCTTTGACGCCGACGTCGACTTCTTGCGGGGCGCGTTGTCGGTCTTGACCTTCTTCTGCTTTCGCCTCCCATCGACCTCGTCCTCATCACCATCGTCGCGAGCCGTCCTCTTCCGCTTCTTGCGCGTCCCCTCGCCCTTTTCTCCCCCAGCATCCTTCTTGCGCTTCGACTTCTTGCCAGTCGGAGCCTCATTGTCATCGCGGTCGCCTCGCTCGTCCCTCTTGCGCTTCGTGGGCTTGGGGCCGTGGTCGCCGTCGACATGGCCCTTGCGTGCCTTCTTCGCAAGGCGGAGAAGCCTCGCGCGCCTCTCCTCCACCGACATGCCTGCGAAGGCCTTGCGGGGGCGCGACTCCTCCTCCTCTTCGTCCACTTCCTCTGATCCCTCCTCGCCTGCCGCCCCCTTCGCCTTCGAGCGCGACACACGGCCGGATACCCTCGACTCCGCCTTGTCCTTCACCCTGCAGGGACGCGACTCCACATCCTCCTCCTCCTCCTCTTCGTCGTCTTCATCTTCCTCCTCAGATCCCCCCTCACTCGCCACCGCTTTCGCCTTCGAGCGCGACGCACGGCCCGAGGCCTTTGGCGCCGCCTTGCCCTTCACCTTGCGCACCTTCTTGTGTGCCTCGCCGTTCTTGACCATCTCCTTGAACTGGGCCAGGAGACGCGTTTTCTCCCCCGAAGTGAGCACTTTCCACTTGCAAGTGCCACACTTCAGGGCGTCGCGGAGGATACGGAGGGGCCCGATGGCCGACTGCTTTGACATGCGCTTGAAGTCGACCCCCTCGGGCCACCCCACAAGCCCGACGTTCTTCCCCTCGACGAGTGCCTTGATATAGTTTTCGTAATTCATGGCCACCTTCGTCTTTTGCATGACGGCTTCTAGAAAAGAATAGAAAATTTAGTACCGTCCAGGCAGCGCCTGAGTGAAGCACGTACGGAGACCCGACTTGATCATCGCGGTGCATTCCTGCTGCATCCCTACGAGCGTATCGTTGCCAGTATCCCCTGGCAGAATCGTATTAGCCACAAATCGCCGTCCCAAGTCAGAAGAAGCCTGCGCACCTCGCTCGCGGCTCACTGCCCACAACTCAAACAACGCGCTGACATCTGCTGGGTCTTTCTTCAAGACCTCGTGAAAGAAGTCGAGCGCGCCCCACGACTCGATCGTGACAGGCACTGTCGTGTCGTGGATGTGGCCGCGGGTAAACATCGCGAACCCGATCATGCCCGCACGCTCCGCAAGACCTGTGATCTGCGACTGTGGTCAGGCTGGTGCACAGGCATGGGTTAATACAAACGCACCTCCAGCATCAATCGCTCCACCGTGCGCTTTGCATCCGCGCCGGCGGCGAGGTTGTTGGCTCGCTTCCCGTGGTACTTGCGCTTGCGCTTCGCGAGCACCTCAGCGACCATGTCCTCCTCCTCCTCTGGCGTGAATCCCTCCAGCATCGACGGGTCGTCTGCGACCATGCGCTTCACCTCGGGGATCTTATACCGCTCCCCCAAGCCGCGCTCTGGACAAAAACACCGAAGAAATCAGTGGCGAAACAGAAATCTCAAGTGAGTACACATACCTGCATTCAAGTCGCGCATAATGCGCGAGATCTTGGCGTTATAAATGCTGACCGTGCGCCGCGTCTTGAAGCCAGAGGCCGAGAGCATGCGGCGGCGCACCTCCTTCACCTTCATCCCATGCTTTTCCGACAAAGCTTGCGTGCGCTCCTCGCGCTCGACCTCCAGCTCGTCAAGATCAGCTGCGAGTCTCTGCATCTTCTTCTCCGTGTCCCCCCGACGCTTCCGTGCGGTTGCGCGCCCGTTCACGCCAGGCTCAACGCGCCGGTGCTTCCGCACGGGGATTACGGGTGCGCCACGGTTCCGACTGCGGTGCGTGGTCGTCCCGAGGCCAGCCAGCTGGTCTTCCTCGTCTTCCCAGGCTGCGTCCCCATCATCCAGCTCAAAGTCGACGATGCGGCGGGGCTTCAGCACGGGGGGCACAGGCGGGTGGCCAGGATCTGGGGATGGTCACGGAGAGGTTGGCTGCGAGCGCGGAGGGGACGAACGCGCGGGTCCATCGTCAGCGGGTCCATCGTCGGCCATACAGACTCGCAGAGATGCAGCGGGATTGAGGGTTAGAGATCCGGAAAGGAAAGCGGTGGGACGACGCGAGATGTTGTTTACCTGCGGCCTGTTTGTTCCCAAGACCACGTGGCGATGTGTTGGATGAACGAGTCGATATCTCGATGAATGCATAGTAGAAATGGACGCCGTTGGAAAAAAAAGCAAGCCGCTAGACGAGGAGGACAAGAGGAGGACATAAGGCGCCCACAACGGCAGCACCGCGGGAAGTCTTACGGCAAGTTAAACATAGATTTTTCTATTGAGATCATCGAAGTCGATCTTAACCAAAATAACGGCATGCCATAACACCCAAACATAGACCAACCCGTCATACCTTGGTGGTACAGGGGTTGTGGGTACCGCCGCTGAGCTAAAAAATGGTCAATGGGATAATC
This sequence comes from Mycena epipterygia, assembly GCA_029281465.1. NCBI lineage: Eukaryota > Fungi > Basidiomycota > Agaricomycetes > Agaricales > Mycenaceae > Mycena > Mycena epipterygia. The sequence continues at coordinate 556,035 of JARJCQ010000063.1, read as the reverse complement.
ACAACCCCTGGACCACTAGGTATTTTGTTCAAGTCCCCTTGCGCGTTTTTTTTTGGCCTTTATCAATATTTGCATGCACTTCACGTGCCAAGTCATCGTACAAAGTAAATTTAATTCCGGGCAGCGGTATATTTTACGATGACCAGATACAATATACATATATAAACCCGGCTCAAAATATGCAAACGAGTCCAAAAGAAATAGCAAACGAGTCCCCAAAAAATCCAAGCAGGCGCCGCGGCCTTACTCGCCCATTTTGCCCGTCTTCCCTGCGCAGTACCCCACCACGTCCTCACAATCCACCACCTGCATCGTCTCCTCTATCGCCATCTCCCGTACGGCCTTCTTCCTGCGTACAACGGATTCATTTCCAAAACAAAATTAAACAAGAAAAGACCACTCACACGTCTTTGTACAGCGTGCGGGTCGAGCTGTTGTATAGAAGGCGGGCGGAGGGTGATTCAGCCACGGCTCGGCTGGGTGCACCCGAACCCGAACCGCCAGCAGAGCATGCCCCGCCCAAGTGCTGAAGCGGGGCGGGACGTGCGGCGGTGGCAACACCAATGCTCGGTGCGACGTTCGACGACGCCGTCGAGATCGACGACACCGAGCTCACGCTTGTTGAGATTGCGGAGGGAGGCTCTGGTGACGTCCATGGGGAGGGCACCGGCGATGCTGACGGTGAGGAGGCGACAGATGTGCGTGCCCTGGCGCGCTGTGACTGTGGAGTTTGGGGGGGATTCACAGCACGCACCGAGCGCTTGCGGGGCGACGTGGTGTCCGGCAAGATAGTGAGCAGGGGCTTCTGCTTCACCTGCTGCTTCACCGAGACGCTCTCCCGCTTGACGGCGACGGGTGGCTTGGTGGAGATGGAAGGTGGCGAGTCGTCCAGGAACAGGGGGAGAATTACCTCCCGGCGTTTGGTGGGCGTGGAGGGTTTGGCTGAGGGTTTGGCTGAGGTGGCGCGCGGCGTGGCTGCAGCAGATTTGACAGAGGCGGCGCGCGGCATTGGAGTATTCACGGGGGCGGAGCCACGCTGAACAGCGCCACTTCGCACGGGCGGAACGGACACAGAGCGCAGCGAATGTGCTGCCTCGTCGTCGCTGTCATCGCTTTCCAGGACGACTTTGTCGTCGTCATCGTGCGTATGCCGCCTGTGGCAATACGTGGCCCAGCGGCGCTCGGCCTGCTCCTTCGTAAAATAGATGAGGACGTCGTCCGGGTCGCAATGACCGTCCGCATCGGTTCTAGCTGAATTAGTGTATCTGCGGCCATCGATACGCTGGATTACACACTTTTTGGTGAAGAGCCCCACCCCCAGGACTAAAAACCAGTATTTCCGCGGGTTCACGTCGTGTTCGTTTGCGTCCTGGAAGTTGGTGTGGTGCGGGAAGAAAGGCGCATCGCATGGCATCGCGAGTCAGTGAGAGAGATAGAGGGGGACGCAGCGTATCGCCATCTGATCTGGGTGTATCGCCACACACGGAAATATCTCCCGTACGGCAAGCTATATAAATATATTTGCAGACGACGTTCACGCGTGTACGGCAAGCTATATAAATATATTTACAGACGACGTTGACGCATACGGCAAGCTATATAAATGTATGAACAAATCTCATCTACTTCAATTCCTTTGCATTGCTGCTCGCTGTTGCCTGGCTTGTCTGATTCTGGACTCTTTTGTTTTTCTTCTTCGCGGCGGCGGCATCGTCCCACATGAAGCGCAGTCCCGGTAGATGCTTCTGCCCGCGCAGCTCGTACTGAGGGAGGTAGTATTCGAAGAGAGCATTGACGCCAAACTCGTCCTTGAAATTCCTGGGCACGGTGAGCTCTTTTCTGCACAACATGGGCACTAAATTCACCTTCTACGAAGCCTGTTCTGCAGTGTCAGCAGAAGGTCAGCATGTATTTGAGCCGCTCACATTTCACGGTAGTCGGCATCACTTTCGCGCCGGTTGTCTGCCGTCTGCTGCTTTTCGGCAGGCGTCCGAGGTTTGGCGCGTAATCTAGGACAGAAATACTTAGTCGAATCGTCAGAATGAAACAGAAGGACATAACGTACCTTTCCATACGCTCGCGGGCTTTAGCACGCGTTTCATTGAGTTTCCTGCGGCACTTTTTCAGTTCTCGCCCTTCCAGAGGGAAGCTTCGATTCGAGGAGGAGCACCGTACCTAGCGCGGTAGCGGGCTTGAGCTTCGGCATGTCGGCGTCGTTTATTGTCTTCGGGAGTATGAGTTTGGAAGAAACTTTCTTGAGAGTGGTCTGGCGACATGATAATCTGAGGAAAGGATGTATGTCAATACGGCCAAATTGCGCTCACCTATGATCATTTCAGCTTGCACATTTCTTGATCTCAGACTGGACACAAATTAAATTTAAATGAAGAGTATTATGTTCACAGCTGACGCCAGAAAATCCCAGGAGCCAGCGCGCGCTCAGAGACATTTATATTAAATGTTTTTGCTTTCGGCCGGCGACGGGTTCGTGATATCGGAGTCATTGGCCGATGACTCTCAAGCATATTGATTTCCAAATCCCTTCGCGACACAAATTCAGGAAAATTGATAGAAAATTGTATAAAAATTAGGGAGGTGCAGAGAAGTACAGGTAAACTATAGGTCGTCAATAACACTGAACATCTTCATCCCCCGCTCCCACCGCCCCTGGCTCTCCGCCTGCCGCTCCGCCTTCTCCGCTGCCGATGCGGTGAGCTCGAAAGATTCATCGGTCTGGAACCCGTTACGCACCCAGCGAAACAGGCCACCAGCCGTGTACTGCGTGAACGAGCAGCAGTGCTCGTTCGCCCGGATGGCTACGTTGGAATGGCGGATGAGTGCGGAAGGGATGAGGATGGTGGACCCGGGGGGGAAGCGAATGACGAGCCGGAGGTCCCAAAGTATAAGGTGACCTCCGAGGTCAGGGTCGAACATCCCAAGGGCGGTGATGGCGCACCAGCCCCATGCCAGGTTGGCGAAGTCGAGGTGCGGGGCCGTTATCGCACGTGGACCGAAATTAAAGGTGCAGGCGGCGAAAACGCTGTCGGGGAAGTTCCAGCGGATGGTCTCCTTCCAGGCGGCGAGGAGCGCAAGCTGTGCCTGGTAGAAGGCAAACAGAAGGGGCGCCCACATCGCGAAGAGGGCTAGAAAGAAGGGGAATATAATGATTAGGGCATTTGGCGCAGAGGGCGGGAGGAAGTACTCACTATTGGCAAAGCCGGCGATCCTGCGAAAATATTCGTGCGCGAGCAGCTCGTCCGTGAGCTGTGTATTCGCGACGTTGTTGCATAATTCCCCAGGCTCCTGCTAGGAAGTTAGTGGCGGCGTGAGGACAAAGTTTTGTGTGGGCGTACCGTTTGCCCCCCGCCGTGTGAGGCGCCGCGCGCAATCGCGAAGAACGGCTCTTGTGCGCGGCGGTGGTGCTTGCACTCCTCCGTGAGTTTGATTCGTGGGAGGCGGTCGGCGAGGAGCTGCGAGGCGCCCTCGGTGACGATTTTCCACCCAACGGTGTCGCGAGGCGTGCCGCCGAGCAGGGCGATGATACGCCGGTTGCGGTCGAGGATGGGGATGGTAAGCCTGCAAACAGGTAAATGCCGGCGCGTTTGTGATGTAGGGGACACGTACTCCCCGAGCCACCCAACGTACATGAAGTCCTCTGTGCCACTGAGGGCATCGACCTCAGCCTGCGTGTACAGACGCCCGCCGATGCCCGTCTCCAAATCGTGCGGCTCATGGGGAGCGCAGAACTCGGTGTCTTCATCCGGCACCGAGCGACTTCCGATCCAGGCGGGCTTGGAGTGGGGGAGGTCGGTGGCATCGACGTCCAGCTCGAGCGCAGACGTCTTGGCCTCATCGACCCGCTTGTGGTTGACGGCCTTGAGGAGGGGGTTGGACGAGGTCAGACGAGCGGCCGTCCGCGCCTTGTCCCGGCGCAGCCTCGACTTGGCTTTGTTGCGCTCCTGGGAGGTGAGCGAGGCAAGAGGCTGAGTTGGGAGCGAGGATGTGGGGGCGGGAGCGGGTGCAGGTGCGGGTGCGGGTTCGGCAAAGGTGGGGAAAGGGATGAGGACCTCTTCCTGCTCGTCCCGGATGCCACTGGAGTCCAGGTCGTCCAGCCGCTGCTGCAGGCATTGTCCGACATCGAAATCGATGGAGGGCGTGAATGCGCGGCCCAAGGCCAGGTCGAAGGCAGAGAATTCCTTCCCTGAGCGAAGAATTCGGCAGCCTGCGTGCGCGTCAGCTCAGGTCCAAGAGGGAAGGTAAAATAAAAAAGGAAAGGAGGAGGCCAACGCAGAATCTAGAGTTCCAGGGGCGGATCTCGGGTCTGGCTGGTTTACGGCATGGAGAGATGAGAGGGAGGGCGCGCAGAAGAGACTTACCCGCCATGAAGAGGATGAAGAGGGAGGAGCGCGAGTGGCGTGCAAGGCTGCTGGCGATCACGTGGTTGTCACCAACACGACTCGTCACCCAGTGACACTCTGTTTATCTTCGTGTATTTCACTATGAATCGTCGGGCTGGCGGAATTCAGAAGGGCGGTGCGACATCCAAAAAGATGCGAGTCCTTGGCACCCAACGCAAGCAGCCGACTCGTCCTGGTCGTGCGCCCGTACAAGGCGTCACCCTGAATCAACGAGGAATCCAGGAATACCGCCGGGCTGCAGAGCAGAATCTCCGCTCCCGTTTGCAAAATATGGACTCGGAGCACCTCGAGGGTACTCGAACGCTTGCAGACGCTGGCCGAGGACGATGATTTTGACCCTGGCCGACCTGCCGGATGCCCCCGATATGGTCAACATGAGCGATATTTTGAATGGCTCAGCACGGATTGAAATCAGTCATGCTGATGGTGAATTCGGGTCGTTGGAGGAGGATATCGAACAGGACTCCGGGGACGATGGTGCAGAGGCAAAGGCGAGGTACATCTGCTTTTTATTGGATGAGACTTTACATGAATTCCAATTCCATTTTGTTAGGAAAGCGGCCGACTGGAGAACTCGGCGGGATCGTACCGAAACGCGCAATCGAGCCTTCCTGTCCCAGATGCCCGAGATGGTCTCGGCCTACTTGTGTTTCTGCGCCGAGCCCGAGATGGCTATGAGGCCCCAGAGCGCGCAGACGCCAGAAGAATTCTACATACTTGAAGTTGTAGATATGTTTGGTACGTTCTGAGTCTGCGTGTTGGGCTGGACTATTTATTAATCTCGTTTCAGATACTACCACTATTAATGCCAAACTCCATCCACGCGCCAACGGCATCGTGCCCGTGCTGATCCTCGAAGGGCTGACGCCCTGCGCGCCCTGGAGTCCCACCCTCGCCATCAAGGTCCGTGTGCTTGAGGCATATCGTGTCATGCACATTCGTTTCCCCCAGCTCGCCATCCAGTCTTTTGTGAAGGCCCTGTCTGATATGCACAGTGTACGTCGCCTCTGTTCTCTTTGCCATATTAATTTAATTTTTGAATTGCAGGTCGCGTATAGACCCTACCTCTCTCAGCAGTTCTCCATCGCATACGACCTGTATCTCGATCTCCGGCGCCGAGTGGATGAACAGGTCATGGAGGCCCTCGGACGCGATTCCAGCTGGCGTATGAAGCATGCCTGTCCAGCGTGCACATACAAACTCGAGGGTGAAGACAAGCTCATTTTCGAGATGTTGACGACGATGGACGGGAACGACTCGTTGAAGAGAGTCTTGCAGCGGGAGAAGGGGACAATGGCGGATGCGGAGAAAGGCGAACCAACGCTGGCAAGGTCCAGCGAGCGGGTGGATAATCGAGATGCGGGGGATGGTTATTATATCTCCCGCGAGAAGGTCGACAAGTGGGCGAAGGGGAGGCTGGGCGAGATGCTGCCCATGCATGCAGCGGCGTCGGTACGTCAATTTCTCTGCAATAACTGTGTGGACACAGGTACTGATGCGCGACCGAACAGGATAACGGTAATCCTTGCGCAGACAGGTGGGAGAATATGATAAACGATGTTACATCGAAGATGTGGGGCATCTTCGACGAAACGGGCATCTTCCTCTGCCTCTGTCGGCATGGATTCGTATTGGTGCTCGCTGACATTATTAGGAGCGGCGAACTGTGCGTATTGCGCTCGCGAAACGCTACTTTGACTAACACTTGAGCACGTAGGGCAAAGTACCCCCTGGCCGTCGTCAAGGAACTGCTTGACGCTTTCGGGATGGATTTGGGCAGCGGGTACGAAGTCGGGTGTCATTTCGAGGCGACAGTGCGGGACAGCGACCTGGGGGACCTCGCCAGGGAGATGAACTACAAGTCTCTCGTGGGGTCTTTTCATGGACACGCCCACAACCGCCTGTGCCAACTCGGGTTCCTCGCAACGTATGTTGAGGGGATGGGCCTCGAGGATTTGGAAGGCTGGCAACGCTTTTTCTCGCGGTCGAACGGGCTCTCTAAATCCTGTCGTTATGCGAGCAGGTTCCACCGACAACAAGAGATTATGACATATGTGAAGCACTTCGACAGCTTCGAGACGTACGCGAATCTCAGTACGTTGTGTGCTCTCAGACGTTTCGCGTTCCAGCTAACCATACCCCTTAGGCAAATTCCTTTGCAATAATTACCGCCAAGCCCTGACGATCCTCAAGACGGAGCTGACGTTGGTATCGTGGATGCTGCAGGAGGATATCCACAGCTACGAGGAGTTCCACCTGTGGCTGGACGAGGAGAAGGCCTATCTCACTGGTCTCAAAGACGCACCGAAGACGAACGTGGAGACACTCGAGATGGAGTACGTCCAGAAGCTCGTAAATCTCAGTGCCAGCCAGTGAGTCTTGTTTTCCTGCCTACTGTACGTTAACCTCATTCTTTCTAGGGTCAAGTACAGCGTCGTCGCGGCCGAGGCAAGGCAAGCGAGAAGCGATGACGCAGTGTATGCGCCAGGCGTTCCGAAGACGGAGTTGGCCAGACGGCATGCGAAGGAGAAGGTCGACAAGGACCTCGAGAGCGTGCAAGAGCTCGAGAGGGTCCTCGACATCTCCGAGCACTGGACAACGGCGTCTGCGAAGTGGGTGTCGACAACGGTGGAGATCAAGAAGAGGAAGTACCAGCTCGCTCTCGATGCACTGGAACTTCTCATTGTGGAACGCATCTTTGAGCTGACGAAGATGAACGAGTCCCAGACCGGTGCGTTATGAATTCAATGATATTTTATTGGTACTAAGCTCTGCTAATAGGCTACAAGATGCGGAAGCATATTGCCAAGGCCCTTCAAGCTCGATCGAAGGCAGTCCGGAGCGCAATCGACCGCTACAATGCTGCCGCCAGCATTCTCGACCCTCCCATGCCACCACTCACCTGAGACCAGGTAGTCGAGTATGCGTTCCTCGCAGACTTCGACATCCTGCGGGACACGCGCGCGGAGGTGCAGTCCCGCCCGTGGACTCGGCCTGCATACCGGCTGGCGATGGACCATTACTTCAAGATTTTGCATGCAAGGGAAGAAATCAAGCGCCTGAATGTCGAAATTCCGCGTGTCATTACCTGGATTGCCGACGAAGGCCGGTCCTGCGTAGGATGGAACGTAGGCTGAGGGAGACGGAGGGGAAGTCCGAGGAGGAGGTCGAGCAGGACATCCAGATGGCCGTACAGGTGCGGCTCCATGCCCAGCGCCGCGGGCGCTTCGATGACATGCACATGCGTAGATTCTGGGCGTTGGGGCAGACGCCCGGGTTTACCGGTTCTCTTGTGCCCGGGATCGCGGTGGAACGGCGGGCTATGCGGAGGGCGCTACGGGACGCACTGGAGGCCGCCCGTGCCATGGATGTTGATGAGACTGTCGTGGTGGACGCAGCATTGACCGGATGGCGGGCCCCTGAGGTAGACGACGACTGGGAGGATGAAGAGGAGGAAGCAGAGGCGCGTAGCGTACGCACGAGCTCGGCGGAGGAGTCGGATGATGAGGAGGGAGACGAGGCGCGGGAGGAGGCGGTGTCGGGGATGCTATACCGCATTTCGATGCTCGCAGTTGATGGCGAGGGGCAGGGGAGTGGGGACAAAGCCTGATTTATTTATTTTCCCATTTTTCTTGTATTTTTTCATGACTTGGTCGTAGTACTACAATCTTTTTGGCGTCTATTGCCTTTTTAGGATGGTGCGCCTGGGCGCGCGTCAGGATTACCTAATACATACGTGAAATAATGCTCTAAGTCCCCTACAGCCATATGCTGCGGTGTTGCTGCAGCATATTTGCAGCATATCCGCAGCATAATCTGCAGCATGGGGGAAACACCTATATTTGCTTCTAATCAGAGGGGGCACACACACCGCTGTGCCCTCTCTAACTGGTGTTGTTATTTGGGATTAACAGGTGTGGCAGAGCATGGTGCCAATACATACAGCAGGATATTTAAAATGTGGATATAGCACTTCTATATAGAGACAGGAATGTTGCGTAAAAGATTAATTATCATGTAAGAGTAAATGAATAAATGGTGTGGGTAGCCGGAAGCGACCTAAATCTGCCAAAATGCCTGAAAAGGTTGGAAGAATGCACTGAAAAGTGGTGCTGAAACTCAAACTTACTTCGTACATCTCAAATAATCATAAAATCACTTTTCCTGGTATGTAGAGGAGCTAGATGAGTCTGGATTGACCTTTTGCAATGATGGAGGCCACAAGCACATATGAACAAAATCCCCAACTCTGACAAGCTAGCACACACAGCTAGCCTGTCACTTCACCACCGATCAACACACAACATCCATTCACCGAGCTGGCTGACCTTCAATGACAAATGGCCGTGAAAACCAACACCTGTGGACAAAGAACCTGAAGAGGGGGATGTTGATGAAGGTGCAAAGAATTGACAAACAGAAAGATTTACATTGAGAGAGAACAGAGAGATATACATGGAAAAGTACTATTTAACTATGCAACCTGCCGCGACCGACATCTGTCGGAGTACTCAAATGTAAATAAACAATTCTTGCGACCTAAAAAAAAAGGCACAAAAAACGGACCACACGGGAGTCGATGGGTCGACCTCTTGCACTCAACTGTCACGTGATAAATGCAAATTTGGCGGACACTCTATACTAGTGTTGCCGCGACTCGAGTCGCGCGAATTCGACTTAACGCGCTTAGTGTCCGAGGATCACGTCAATTCTGGGGTATTAGGGGGTCAGGAGGTGGAGTTACAATAGGTCCATCATGTTCACACGGCATTTAGCGAAACAATGATTGACCGCGGAGAAACATGGGAATTAACGTAATTCGAGTCGACTTGCCGAGTCGCGACTTCGGGAGCAATAAATCACGTATTACCCGATGACAAAGTGATGTCACAGGAAATGGTTGATACATGTTAGAGAGGCATCACGATGCTATGTTTGACAGGTCTAACATTCCGAAAAATATGCAAGGGTGGGTCAGCAAACGAGTTAAGTCGAATTCGATCGACTTGAGTCGTGGCAACACTACTCTATACCATAACAATTGTAGCACGCTTTGCGGCAGAGCCCACCAACCTGGTGGTTCACTTTGGCACAATGAAAGTGTGAAAGCACTTTTCAAGCCATTAAAGGCAGCAGATTTGAATCAAATCTGACCATTGTAATCTGCTCGTAGGACATTTTACCACACCAGAGGGGGAAAAAACAGAGATGAAAAAATCTTAATGGCCTTGGAATAGTTAACATGAGTGACTCAGCCGTTTCTCATGTCAGACTCAAAATCAGTACTAAATTTCTTCTCATAATAATCAGTGGGTGGGAGTGTTGGAAATTGCCCTCGGTTGTTGAATTCAGGAGAAATGCCGGGTAGTGGAAGGGTTCTTGCTTTCAGCTCAATAGACCGGCCACTTGTGATCAATGGCATGGTGCCAAGACAGCAAGACATCATGTCCGAGGACAGAAAGTCAAAAGGATGGATGAAGTGACCTTCCCCAAACATAACTATTGTAAGATTGCATTGCAAAGTTGAACTTGCAATATGAGCAGGCTCAAATTAATTATTGGTGAGGTCTTCATCCTTCCACTCAACCTCCACTGGCAAGTTTTAATGGGCTCTGCATTTTTTTGCACCAGTTGTGGATGATCCGGAGCCGATTGGTTAATCGACATGAAGAAGTACTAGGGAGCTCCGACTGTGTCAGAAGATACCTTGCTTGCAAGAGGAAGTTGAACTGGTAGTTTTGAAATATGGGCAGGGAAGAACTCACGAGCAGGGCTGATGGGACACTTGTTATTTGTATCATTTCAAGTTCAAGTTGTAGCACTGAAACAGTGTTTCAGCATACAGACTCAATATCGATACTCTGAACGAGCTGGATGGTTAAGCGTCAGACCAGACTTATGTAACACAGGGAGGATAACTCGAAACTCATCTGATGCTAACCACCATACCCCATTACTATCGGCCCAATTTGTGTGCCGGTAATTGTTACCTGTTGATCAGCTTGCAATGGGCCTGTGAACACCAATAAAGTTAATTGTACTGCATAAAAGCCAGAACTATCTTGGCAGACCAAAGAGCTTTTGGATCTTTGAAAAAAGTTTCTACTTTGGGGTAGGTGTAATAGAATACCTAAATTAAAATAATCAGCGAGAAGCGGGACTGATTCTTGCTTGGTCGACTCGTTGGCCAGATCATATTCAGCCCAGGAACCCTGACCAGTGTTGGTGGGTCGGCGACCTGCAGTGACCAGTCACTTTTGACAGTCGGTGACTAGTCAGTGACTGGTCATCGGGCCATGCGAGCGACGTGGCCTTTGCACTGCCTTTGCGTTGTCTAGCTGAAGCTAACCAATGCTATCTGAGCGATGCTCCCATGTCTGCGGCAATGTGCATAGCAACATCGTTGTTGTGCGTTGGGTCACTGGGTCATGCCGCTCAGATGACCTTAGTGACCTGACCAACCAACCAACCAACCAGTCACTGACCTGCACAACACTGACCCTGACTGTTTCAGGCATTTGTGATTTGATTTTCGAACAAGGGTCATTCCCCATGGTTTGTCATGTATTTCAATATTCAAGTTTAGGTTTGTTGACATTGATAGATAGATGTTGTACCAATAAAATGCTGGTGTGTCAGGCAGATTGTTTGATATTGTACAGACCCAAAGGACTTCTATCCACAAGATCAACTGAAACTTCTGAGGTTGATGCGGGATGTCATTATTTGGCAGAGCATGGTGCCAATACATACAGCAGGATATTTAAAATGTGGATATAGCACTTCTATATAGAGACAGGAATATTGCGTAAAAAGATTAATTATCATGTAAGAGTAAATGAATAAATGAATAAACGGTGTGGTAGCCGGAAGCGACCTAAATTTGCCAAAATGCCTGAAAGGTTGCTCAGAAGAATGCACTGAAAAGTGGTGCTGAAACTCAAACTTACTTCGTACATCTCAAATAATCATAAAATCACTTTTCCTGGCATGTAGAGGAGCTAGATGAGTCTGGATTGACCTTTTGGGAGGATGGAGGCCACAAGCACATATGAACAAAATCCCCAACTCTGACAAGCTGGCACACACAGCTAGCCCGTCACTTCACCACCGATCAACACACAACATCCATTCACCCAGCTGGATGACCTTCAATGACAAATGGCTGTGAAAACCAACACCTGTGGACAAAGAACCTGAAGAGGGAGAGAGATATATCCATGGAAAAGTACTATTTAACTATGCAACCTGCCGCGACCGACATCCGTCGGAGTACTCAAATGTAAATAAACAATTCTTGCGACCTAAAAAAAAAAGGCACAAAAAACGGACCATACGGGAGTCGATGGGTTGACCTCTTGCACTCAACTGTCACGTGATAAATGCAAATTTGGCGGACACTCTATACCATTAGTGCACCACAGGACCCACTATCTAAAGTTAGTGGGAATTCTCCTTCCACGACGCGTCCATCACGCACATTTCAATTTTGAACAACATTTATCTCTTCTCCACCCCACAGAACGCGTCCGGAGCTGCGTAATCGATTCTATTAACGCTGCACTGCCAAGATACCTATTTCTTGCATCACATGGACATTCCGCGGACACAGTTGCGTTAGACTTGAAACACGGTCAGGGAGATATTTATATCACTTACACAGCACATTATTGCTCCTTCGTTTCCTTTTCTTCCTCTCTCATTTCGCACTATCACCTCATTTCCCCATTTTGCAGCAATCCCGACGCGACGGCGATCTCGATGGCACCTGGATACTCAGACTGCGCCTGGGATTGAATTTGGCATGGATTGGGCACCCATAGCCAATGCTGAGCGGGGCAGCGCTTCTTCCTATACATATTTGCGCTCATCCCGGTGTTCAACGTGCTGAAGAAGTCGTTTAGCCAAAGGATTTACAACGGGGAATTTACGTACGTTGTGGCGGTGCTAGTAGCTATATTGGGATTGTTTGTACATATATATCACCACCTCCTGCTCTCGTTTTCCATCGCCTGGCCCAGTTTCGTGGCCCAGGAGATCCCAGAAAGCCACCGAGCCTAGCGAGGCCATTTCTATCTCGTAGAGACCCCGAGAGGTCTCCATTTGGTGATTGGAGCGGAATTCTGCACACTCGCGAGCTTCACGACGCGCACTGGCTTCAGAGAATAATCTGCACCTCAGCAAGGCAGACCACGAATACAGATACCGGAGAGACCAGGAGGTTTTAGCACATACTCGTGCCCGAGAAGCCGCAGCAGAAGCGCGAACCTCCAGACTTCTTCATCGGAGCATATCTCCCGAGCCAAGCACGGCCACGACGGCCAATTGGACCAGCGTGTCTTTCCCCAGTACTCCAACAATCTCTACCCCTTCAGATCTCACCCCATCTCCAGAAACACCACCATCGCTACTGCCGGCCTTTTTTACACCAAAACACCCGCAGCGCAAAACCGCGCCGAGTCGCCCCCCAACCCCAAAAGCCTACGCGTCTGACGACGACATGGCCCCACTCAAGACCACGGAACTTTTCCGCGGCACCGGCACTGCCGAAAAAGCCCATACATGGCTACGCACGCTCGAGCAAACGTGGAATATGATGCCGATGAGAAAGAGAAGTTGTATCGCTTCGAGAAGGGCCTGCACCTGGGAGGTCAGGCGGAGGAGTGGTGAACCAGTCTGACGGCAACGGATACAAAGAGCTGGACGCTGCTGATGGTAGCTTTCGAGAAGAAGTGGCCGAGACCGAAACCCACACGGCGCGCGCAGGACGTTGTTATCCGCGATCTGATGACCAATGTCCTTGACCGCAGCGCCTTGGGGAAGTACGTCGACGATGAGGACGGAGTCAGTGTTCTCTCCCATGTCGCCTGGGCCGAGGTGACTCGAAAACTCATCGGGGAGCTTGTCGGTGGAGATGTGGGGATGATGCTGAAGTCGGCTGTCCGTGGGACCCTCCCTGTCGAGTTCCGCCACCTCCTCAATGACACCAACCTCGATACGTGGGAGCAATACCTCAAGGCTGTCGAGGACGTGGGAGTTGACCGCATTAACGATGCTGTCGAGGAGCGCATGGCACGCTATGGCAACGACCAGGAGATTGCTCAATGTAATACCCAGAACGAGGCCCTCGCTGCACAGCTCTTTGCGAGTCTCGGTCTCGCAAGTCCTTCACGCGGGAGCAAGGCGGTGGCGAGCCCCCGGGGCACGTACGTTCCTCCCGCAGCGCGCCAATCACAGCCTGCGGCGGCAACACCTTACTCATTCACCCCTCCACCCGGGCCTCGGCCTTACCAAACTCCTTCCACTGCGACTGATCCGCGCACACCGTGGGCGAGCCGTGCATCCCCCGATATATTCGGGGGGAGTACTGTACGCCCACCTCCCAACACCTTCACAAAGAGCCTCCTTGCTACTCCGCTCAGCCCCTCCTCAGGCAGGGGCCGCCCGACAACTCTCAGTGGTGACCCTGCGGCCGATGTCGATCTCGCACGGTATATCACAGCGCACCCCTGCACCTACCCCAGCGATGCCGCGGGAACCCAGCGCTATACCACGGACATGGCGGCGTGGATGTCCCAATATGGGAATTCGACCTCTCCCGACTATACAACATTCCGACTCACCCCAGGGACGTCAGCTCCGGGAACCCGGGAATGCTTCTGCTGCGGCATTCTCACCAACCCGCCACACTTCGGCGAGCGCACCTGTCTCGCCCAGAACGGACGCGAAGTGCCCGTGCGTGAGCGGAATGTGCGCTCTATTGTCGGGGGCATCATCTATCCCCCGGGCCAACGCACCAACTCCCGCATCTCCCAGATCCAGGAGGTCCCATACGACCTCTTCGGGGGCTTCGACCCCGATCAGCCTCTATTCGAGGAGACCGCCGAATCGGAAAATGGAGAGGAACCCGCCGTTTGAGGGGTGGCGCGGTTCCTAATCAGAATTCCCTGGAAAGAGGTCGTGGATCACGAGGCCGCCGGGACGTTGCTAGATACCAAAACGATGTATTTTTCAATCCTACGAATACAGAGGTTATCCAGTATCTCGAGGCCCTACCAGCAGCAATCCTCAGCATCGATAAAGCTGCGCATGAAACCGTCGCACCCTTCTACCAACGAGCACAGCTCATTGGCCCCGACAATGCCATGGTCCGCGTCACCGTCCATGTCGACAATGGTGCCGGGAGAAACTGCATATCACTGGCCCGCTGGAAGCGATATGGCCATTGCTTGGGCAGTCCACTCGTACCATCACCGACGAGGCTCGGGGTGGCGAACGGCAGGAAGATTTGGCCGTACGGACGATGGTGGGGCGATGTTAGCGTGGGTGGAGTCCGTGTGAGGGCGTGGTTCGAGGTATTCGACTCCGGGGGAGCCTTCGACGTCATCCTGGGGAAGCCGTGGCTCCACAGTGTACGTGCAATTCACACCTACGAAACGGATGAGCTACGGATCCGCGCGGACGACCGAGAAGCGGTGCTCTATAACGAGGAGATGCCGGGGAGGGATGCACCGGAGTCGATGGAGGCCCCAGTGATAGAGGCCGTAGTGACGGAGGAAACTGAGGCTCTGAGCAAGGAGATGCTGCAGAGCGACATGGTGGACGCAATGGTGTCGTCCGTGAAGGAAAACGAGGCTCTGAGCGGAGGCGCGCTGCAGAGCATTACAGTGGATGCGATGGAGGATGCCGCAGAGGAAAATGAGGCTCTGAGCAGAGAGAAGCTGCAGAGCGATACGGCGGACGCGATGGCAGCTGCCGTAGAGGACAACGAGGCTCTGAGCGAGGAGACGCTGCAGAGCGGTGCGATGGAGGTGACGGAGGCTGCAGCGGAGGTGACCGATGCGGGAGAGGTACGAGGGGCTGAAGAGCAATGGCGATGCGATGAGCTCGCTCGCATGGCAAGGAAGACGGCGAAAGAACGAGCACGGAAGGCTGTACAGCTGGACAGACGAGCTGAGCAACCGTTTCCATTCCCCGGGCTCGGATACTCACCTCCTCCAAGAATAGATCCAAAGCCACGCCAGCCACGCCCGTTCCCACTCGAGCCACCCACATCAGCATCAGACACAGAGAGATTACCGACGCCCACGGAGGGCATCGCGCACAAGAGAGGCCTGAAGCGCAGCATCGCTCTGGAAGAGGAGGAGAGACAGATTGAGCAGGAGTACACGCGGATAAGTCTGCTACAAGCGCACGTACCATGGAGTGAAAGCAGATTTGCTAAGTACCTCACGGTCGAGTCCACATGCGAGCCTGACACATCGCTTGAAATGAAGGATAGCCTGGAATACGATCCCACGACCAAGAGTCTATCTCTGGACTGGATGCGACGCGAGAAGCTTCAGCATCAAGAGAAGCTTCAGCGCCAGCAAGCGAATCGCCTCTGGAATGATACGATAGCAGCAGCCGAGCGGAGGAATGCCAAGGATGTTTCGATGGCAGGGGTACCACTGGTGAGTGCAGCAGACTTGCGACGTCAGCGAGACGAGGGAGACGCGGCCAAGTGGGGGCTACACCGGCAAATGAAGATGGTCAGCAGCATCCTACGAATGGACGTCAGCCCCGTGGGATCGCAGGAAGAGCTGCGTGCACTCGTCACCTCCGAAGTCCGTATCAAGCGCTTGCGGAACAAGCTCGAGGAGCTGCGTACGATGGCGAAGGAGAGCAGCGAAGAAGTGGCTGACGTAATCGCCGTAATTGGCGATGTCAGTAAAGAAGAATTCAAGCTCGACCGCGGTACAAACACCACGATGCGCGCAACGGATCCTTTCGACGAAGCCCGCATTCAAGACATCCTTAGCAAGATTAAAATTGGGTCGGACCTCACTGAAGAACAACACGCTAAGATTACATCTCTCATCCGGGAATATGCTGATGTTTTTGCGCTGTCCATGTCAGAGGTTTTTTATGTTGACTGGTGGAAACACCACCTCAATATTGATCCCGAAATCAAACTCCCGACACGGATGTCCCAGCGCCCGCTCACCGAGAAGCAAAAAGAATGGTTTTACGACATTCTTGACGAGATGGAGGAATCTCACGTCATTCAACGTGTCCCAGGCGAGTTCTTAAAATGCTTAAACAGTACAAACCTCGCACCAAAAGAGGCTGGAAAAACAGGCATTACACGGACCGACGTTCTGCGCAAAGTCAATGCGGAGTGCATCAAAAACGGACTGCCCCCGTTCTGGGAAGAAGTCCGCGAGCCAGGTGAAACTGACGAAGCCCTTCTAGAAGCCGTGGAAAACACTTCTGGGGCACCAGCGGTCGCTACGAAATGGCGTGTCTGTCACGCATTCACGGCAGTCAACAAGGCTACACAAGTCCCGCCATTCCCTCACGGCGATTTGAAGTCCAAGCACGAGTTCGCGGCAGGCCACAGGTGGGCAAGTGTAATTGATTTTGCCGCAGGTTACTACGCTGTCCCTCTAGATGACGAATCAGTACCGTACACTGCGTTCTACGTGGAAGGCCGTGGCTATTTCGTGTACTTACGGATGCCCTTCGGCTTGACAGGTGCTCCTTCGACATTCTGTGAAATGGTGGCGGTGGCGCTCGATGACATGATTGGCCGGGAACTCGTCAATTGGATGGATGATATATGCATCCCAGGCGACGTTTTCGAAACGAAGCTATCTAACCTGACTAAATTTTTCCAGCGCTGTAGGGATAAAGGCCTGTCCTTATCCCCGCCAAAAACGAAGCTGTTCTTCACTGACATTCTATTCGCCGGTGCGATGATCGGCCCCAGCGGTCTTAAGCCAAATCTGGACAAAGTCGGGGTTGTCGTGAACTGGCCAGTTCCCGAGAACGTTGCAGACCTTATGGGATTTCTTGGTCTGACCAACTACTTCCGACGCATGATTGCTAACTACGCTAGAATTGCAGCTCCGTTGACAGACTTGACCCGCAATGTCGAAATTCAGTCACCTAGCAACAATTGGCGAGTTCGGAAGGGCGCGTACAAACGTGCACTGAAGACAACATCAATCAAGCACAAATGGGGCGAGGATCAACAGAAGGCTTTTGTTACGCTAAAATGCTTGCTTTCACAGGAACCTCTCATGAAAACTCCTCAGTACGATGGCCGGGTGTTCCGAATAACCTCAGACGGGTCTGGCGAGGGCTTGCAGGGTTCCTATCACAGCAATTCCCATTTATCAACAAGGACGGGAAAGAAATTCTTCAATGGCATCCGATTGCATACTGCTCAAAGCGCACATCAACCAGCGAAGCTAAGTATGAACCATTCCTGCTGGAATTTGCGGCACTGAAATTCTCTCTGGATGAATTTGAGGCTTACATGTACGGCTCTCCCATCGAAATTGAAACGGACTGTCAAGCACTCCGTGACTGTCTCGTCCGCGAACGCCTCAACTCCCACCATAGCAGGTGGAAGGAGTCAATTCTCGCGCGGAATATCATTGATGTGCGCCATCATCCCGGTGTCGATAATCCTGTTGCCGATGGGTTAAGTCGCATGTGGACTTCTCGTAAACGAACCTCTACTGATGGATCCGACTGGTCCGTGCTCGCAGACTGGGAAGCGACAAAGGGTATCATGCGCGATATGCTGATGGTGTCAGAGACTGCAGACGGGATAAGACACCCCCTTCAAGTCCAGTTTGCTGACGATATATTCTTCTCCCCCATTGTAGAGCACCTGCTTGGCCATACCGCAGGCGCTACAGTCCAAGACCGCAAACGCGCAACCCATCGCTCGGCTGGTTTCATGATCGATGACGGCAAACTTTGGCGAGTTGCCGACTCAGCGGCTCGATGCGTGGCAAGGACCGAGTGCATTCCGGCGGCGCAAGGTTTCGAGAAAGCTCTTGAGATTCACGCAGCAAACGGGCACTTCAGCGTGGAGAGCACGAAGCTAAAATTATCCGACCACTATTTTTGGCCCGGCATGGATACTGACTGTCGCCAGGTTATGCTAGAGTGCCCGCGATGCAAGAGCTTCGGCGCAACAACCCTCAACTCGCTCCTTCAACCAATTCGACGAACTCAGCCTTTCTCGCTGGTCGCCGGCGATTATTTGTCTCTCCCACTTGGGAAGGGCGGCTTCAAGAACACGGACTTTATATTGATGTATTTTCTCATTTTGTCTGGGCAAAAAAACTGAAGACCGCAGGTACCGCGAAGACAACAGAAGACTCTCTCAGACAGATCTTCCATGACTTTGCCGTCCCAGACACGTTCATGGCAGACGGTGGGAGCCACTTCAAGAACCATGTCGTACACGATTTCTGCCAAGCCAACAACGTCAAGCATGTCACAACGCCGTCATACTCCCCATGGGTTAATGGCTTAATCGAGGGGAGCAATAAAATTCTGTTAAACATACTGAAACGTCTTTGTGCCCCAGATCACGATACAGCCGAAGGCACTGTCGACCCAGCGGATATCCCAGAAAATTGGCCGGATCATCTAGAAGAAGCTATACGTCAGATGAACGACCGCGTTCTTGTCGCGCTCAAAGCGACTCCACGTGAACTTCTCTTTGGCAGGTCCTTCACACCCGAAAATCACTCTCCATCCACCTTCACTCCCACAACACCCTCCGATGCCGACATCCATTTCGCACTCGCTGACAGCCTACGTTGGACTGCTCACCTCCGATCCCTCCAACGATCCGAGCAACAAAAATCGAGCTTTGACTCGAACGCCAAAATTGTCGAATTCCGGATCGGTGATGTCGTCCAGTGGTACGACTCACCAGCCGATGGCAACAGAAAATCTATAAATAAACTGGCGCCGCGATGGTCAGCGCCGGTACAGATATACGCACGTTTCCTTAATTCTTTTTCCCTCTGTGATATGAATGGTATTCCGCTAAAAAATCAAAACTTTATTCATTCTAGACGACTTCGACACTTTATTCCTCTTCGAGGCTCAACCCTTGACCAAAAACACCCCCGCGACGAAGGGGAGTATATACCCACGGAACAAGATCTGCAGATTGCGGATGCAGAAGAACAGATGGCCGAGGCGCTCTCCAACTTGGAGTCGACACCGCAGGACACTCTCTAAACTGGCTGGCCGTCAGAGTCCCACCGGGCGATTAGGAACGGCTACAGAGGCTGAACCAATGCGTGGTGGGTCGATTGAGTGGTGCTCATGAGGAGCATTGGGGTAGGAGTTGCGTTGGACGTCCGGGTCGGACGTCAGTTGGGGGGGGTGCCTGTGGCGGTGCTAGTAGCTATATTGGGATTGTTTGTACATATATATCACCACCTTCTGCTCTCGTTTTCCATCGCCTGGCCCAGTTTCGTGGCCCAGGAGATCCCAGAAAGCCACCGAGCCTAGCGAGGCCATTTCTATCTCGTAGAGACCCCGAGAGGTCTCCAACGTTTCATTGTTTCATATACTTCCTACATTTCGCTTGCGGGCTCCGGTGTCGCACGAGCACGCGAGCAGCCATCCCATTATGTACCTCCCTTCTTTCCCTCTTACCACGACCACAATCTGCACATTCACTCGGATTTCTTGCACCGCGCACCTGAGATTCCCATCACATTAAGCTAAGTACTCTCCTATTAATATCGTGCTGACTATCATATCTCTAGAGCTTTTACTCGATCGCGCGGGCGGGGATATCTACGTCACGACTCGGCGCCCTTCTGGCACGACCTTGACACCCACTCGGTCCCCCTCAGGATCACCCTTTTCTTCGACACCGGTGTACTACGATTATCGTGCTCCGCTTGTGGAAAGGGACGTGTTAGAGAGCAACACAAATAGGGAGAAGGAAAGAATAGAATGGGCTGGGGAGGCAGATCTGATGGTAGAGAGTGATCGAGGTCTGAACCGATGCATCCAACTGAGTCTGGCTCATCACCACAGTATCTTTGGTGCACGGAATAAAGAGAATCAAGGCATACGCCAATGACTGCCAAGACTACAGTCGCCATCAGCACAGTCACACTGGGGGCAAAAAGCCACGCATGTGGCACCCACATGCGTGGCTTTTTGCCCCTGGTGTCATGGATATGCCGCGAACAGCGAGCTAACGTACATCAATGGCCGCTTCGAGGAGCTGTAAAACCTCCGCGATAGGGACGTGAGTCCGAATTGCGCGGCTATCGAGTGTTTGCCGAAGACGGTGGCCAGGAGCGCTTGGTGGACTTGCACAAACTGCAGAGCGATGAGTTCGATATAATTTTTGTAGCAAGACTCAAGCTAACGTCAACCAAGGCCACGACAATCACGTCACAAGTACCAGTGAGCGGCGGAGAAGCCGACATCAGAGAGACATCTGTGGTGATAGTGTTGACTATGGTGGTGAAGCCTTGAACACAGATCTGGGGGTGTTGAGGGTAATCAGTAATTGAAATTTACAAACTAGTTGAACCACACATCTGGAAGGCAGCCGTGATCTGGATAACAGCGGAAGGGCGCTGTTGATGGTTGAAGAGACCGTAGTCAGTTGTCTGATATTGACGATAGCGTCGTTCGGTGTCATGGCATACCATCAAATCCATGACAGGCTCCTCTCTCCGGAACCCGAGTTCCTCGATTGGCCACAACTGCGACGATAGCGGATACTAAGTTCTCGAAGTAACCCGAGTACTCGATATGGCGAGCAATCCATGCGGTTTTACAGCAGAGATCGCCTCCGTTTTGGGTGAGTGGAGATATGGTTGTTCAGTGCTGCGCTGGTCTGGGCTGAACGTCGATGTGGTTTAACTATTCTGAGGTCGCATAGAGTAAGCAGCAATTTAAAACAGCGCTATGGGACCTCCACTAGCGGCCACACCTCCCCACCCAGTTTTAAACAGTCCAAAGAGTAGGCGAGTTTAATTGTAACATTGATCCGGGATATGACGGGCGACTCCCACATCCCCGTAACAGCTCCAAAATTCCTTTACAAGTTTCTTCTCAAGTCGTAATACAGAGGAGAGCTACGGAGCTAAGCACCGGTGAAGTAGAAGTACAAACTTCCAAGCGAAGCAAAGATAATTAAATCAGTTGAGCTTAAGTATAACCATGATCCGAGGAATAGTCAACTCAGCACAAGCCGTGTACGATCAGCTCTGTGACATGCTCGGGACACCGAGATCGCCGACCAACTTTGGACTCGGCCCAGCTTATCACACTGATTCTTTCATAGATCAACTCGGGGTCTGTTTTAATCTGTATACTGTATTTTTTCGTTCAATTCGACAGGGGGGGTGACGCGTGACACCCGGAACATATTCGACAATTCGACAGCGGCCAAAATTGGCGTGACAAAATCGCAAATTTCGACAATTTCGACGCGAAATTTCACAAAGCCAGCACATCCAGGCGAACCTCGCGGCATGTCACGCTGGGGCAATTCGACAACTACCCCTGTGACGCGTGACACCGCACCAAAATTCCTCGTCGACAACCCCCTGTGACGCGTGACCGTCGAATTGAATGTAAAAATACAGTAATTGGTACTAGTCCCAACTCAATGGCAAAGTCAAAGTTTATTTTCTTCTTCTCCGCCAGCATACTCGCAGTAAGAATAAAAGATGCAATTATCATTTGCGATTTGGCCCGAGCAGCCCGAAAATGTCAAGAAAAATGGTTTCCAAGCTGAGTAGAGGATACGTCAGGTTAACACGATAGGGCTGCTCCAAATTTTGCATTCGCTTGCCTCTTGCTTCAACCCCGGCGCAGTCCACGGGCCGAGGAAATGGATTCGACCCGCGTAAAGGGGACAGGGGCTGGGCCGAAAGCAGGTAAATGGGGCGGCTACGTTGTCCGCACCCCGATGTATTTTGAGCCGAGAAGCCGTAGAAGGTGTCGAAGGTGCTACACTCTTCGCAGCCGCGCCGCAGCAATACCGAGACATCAAAGTTTATCGGACAAAAGCGCCGACCGCGAAGCACGAATTCCAGGTGGTTCGGATCGCTGACGAGGGGCTCAAACTCGGGACGCGGAGAGCAAAGATAAGAGCGCGGATTGCGCTGCGGGATCCACATGCATTACACGAGATGTTAATACGTCGAACAAACTACGACTCGGAGTAATTCAAGAACCAATACGTCGGTTTTTCCCCACTGCTAGAGTACTACCTCGGACATCTCAGATTCCGCGAATCCACCGAGCTCCGCCCATCCTTCCCGTTTTTCCTTTTTTCTCTATTTTTATGGCCTGCCCCTAGCAGCCCGCTCCAGCAGCCCGACATTTGCGTGCTGTGCCATCCACGGATTCGACCTCGTCAAAAATGGCTTCTGTGCTCATCCTCTGTGATTACGATTTTCTCCTCCGGATATTTTCCGTTATATATCCATCCTGGGACCTACCTCGCAGCCGCATCGGGCCTCGCGACTTCCTGTCGGCCTTCATGTGCTATATCCGGCTTTGACAAATATCAAATGAAAAATGTTTGATATACGTCCGTACCGAACGTCGGTGTAGTGGTCAATGCTACGCCTCACTCGTATTCCTTGCCGTCACCGGAAGGTAGAAAGTTCGAATCCCCTCACCTGCTTGACCTTTTTAGGCAAACCGTTCGAACACCGTTCATCGCTGTTTAATCATCGTTTCTGATTCGTTTAAACAGGTTCCTGAACCCTCCTGAAAACAGTGTTTCAACATTGTTTATTCCTGACCAGCCCAGCCCATTCTTGTGTTGAACAGAACGATACTTGAATGCTGATTGGCATTGAGACGTGAATTGATTAAGCAACTTAATAGAGATTTATACGGTAGAAGGTGCGCAATAGGACACAGTGACTGGTTACACGGTACCATGATTCGAAGAATGATTGGCACTACAGGATTAGTCCTTTCTGAAAATCAACCAAAAATGAGCTCGACATGTACCTTGGAAACAGTATTACACGGGAGGGTTACGGTATGCTCGAAGCGAGATTATGAGTTAGAAAATGAGAGATTGCGAACACTCAATGTTCGAGTTGCAATCGCTGTATGCAAGAGGCTCACATGGGGCCGGAGAGCTCCTGGAAAGACCATGGTATTGCCAACATGCCGCTCTCCGGATCAAGCCGCTTCCTCTTTCGAGACGAGGGGTTTCGGCCAGAGCACCGGCATGGCTCGTGCACGTCAAGCGCATCACTCTATTGTCAGTCCGAGCGGAGTCCGATACGAACGCGACAGGTTGTGCTTTCTGCCACTAGACCCATGCACTATGTACTCCATGGGGTTCCGTGATTCACTTGCCCCTGTAAATCTAACGTCACCGCATCAAATCGTTGAGAAACAGCACATTAACCTCGTCCAGAAACGAGATTGGCCGAACAAGCGCGAGGCATAGGGTGTACGCGGTGTACATGGAGACGACGAAGAAAAAAAGCCAATCCCGATGCGTTGTAGATGCCAGCCAGGAAAGCGGCGTTGGAGAGGAATGGGGGAACGCGAGAAGCAATAGCGGCATTATGTAGAGTGAGTGGCACTTCAAAAGTAGCTGGCATTCCCGCAGTGGAGTGGCGCAGAAACAGCCGGAAGGGAGCGGTGTCCTGAGAACGAGGCGTAGAACCCTGATAGGATAAAGCGCCGTTGGAATCCCCGCGGGCTCTTCAAACATAATCGGGTCAGCCCAGGCGTGGAAGCAAGGAGAAAATCCGATAGCACTGCCACTGATGTAGATTTCATTCTC
Organism: Mycena epipterygia; assembly: GCA_029281465.1. Classification (NCBI taxonomy): domain Eukaryota; kingdom Fungi; phylum Basidiomycota; class Agaricomycetes; order Agaricales; family Mycenaceae; genus Mycena; species Mycena epipterygia. The sequence goes on along the minus strand of JARJCQ010000063.1, from coordinate 532,020 downwards.
CGCAGGTCATGACGTGGCTTCTTGTCTTCTTGCACTCAGAACACAGTCCTCCCTTTCTTTTGCCGTCAATTCCTTGAACCTGAGTCGACAGTAGGCCAGCTCCATTCACATACCCCGGACAAGATATGCATATGTGAGGCCGACACAGAGCGACATCCGCGGGATGCAGGGGAACCGAGCAATGCTGAAAAAAGTTCATTCAGCCACGAAACAGCTGCCAGGGCCCAGCACACCTCCATGCGAATTTTTCTCAGTACATGTGGGCTCGATGATTGACGAGAGGGGATCCAGAAGTACCGAGCAAAAGTGGTGCAGGCCAGAAATAGTTGACAGAATGCCTGCTCGTGCGCGCACCCCGGACAGTACATGTGGGTTCAATGAGATATGGCGTAACCTCAGATCCACGGAATCCAGAGGAACCGAGAAAAGTTTACTTCAGGCCACGGGTTGGGACCATCCGTCATCCGAGCGCCGTTTGGCGGAGAATCGTGCGAGAGGCCCTGCTATCAAACCGCGGAGAGACATCCGGATCCCTCGCATTATAAAACAGGGCCTCAACGCTAGGATGGTCCTGCAAGCATTCCCCTCCTCCTTGCATTATGCTGTCTGTCGATGCTCCGCATGTGAGTCGAATGTTCCTCAACTCTCTGTTATCTCAGTTCATTCTCCTGTCCCGCAGACACCCCACGCTCCCCAAGAATACATCGTCAGCTCCGCTGCCAAACAGTTCAAGCTGATGTGCACGGGAGATGAGCGACCCATTATCTGTTCACTTTCCATCGTCGATCACGATGGCAGCACTGTCGATGACTTCGCGTGTGTCTTCCCTCGTTATGAAGAACTCCCTTTGACAAGAGTTAGCGTCGTCGATCCACGCTGGACATTGTCGTTCGTGGTAGAGGTTAGCCCAGGGTTGGCCCTTGCTACCGCCGACCGTCTCCGCAATGCCCTGAAAGAGGATTCTCTCCGCGTCGTACGTCTCTATTTTCAACCTTTTCGACTAATTTGATTTTGGACAAAGTTCGCCGCCACAGGGACTAAGGGTCTGTATTTCTCTGAACGATTAATATTTCGCCTGATGAGTCTGCAAGGACAAAGTTTACCGTCGTCGGCGATGCAAGAGTTCGTGAAGGATCAGGCCGAATTCTGGGTCCAGTCTACCGAGCAGGCTATCCAATTTCCTCGCAGTGCATCGGTGGAGGATCAGGACAACAATGCCTCCTCTCCTTGGCTCAAATCTCGCCTCGCTTCCTTCATATCTGCTTCCAGTGCATCCGGCACCAATGATTCCGGTCGTCCAACTCCCCACCTCCTCAGATCATCCAACCCTGTCATCTATGACCCCACAAGCCAGCAGTGCACAGCCCTGATCAAGCGACTTGCACGTATCGAGCTGGCGCAGACGGAGGCCAAGTCGTCTTTCGTAGATTTCGACGCAAGCGAATCTCACACCTCCACCCCTGCCCCTATGGAACTCTCTGCCGAAGACGAGGGGGTTTCCTCCGACCTAAGAGTTCCCGCGCCAGAACTCCCTGTCGATGCCCCACTGCATATCACTCAGCGTCCCCCTTCGCCCTCGCCTACAACTCCCGGCGCAGGAAACCCGGCCTTGGTTGCGCTTGTCATGGAGCGTGATCTTGTCATATCCCCTGGCGGCGAGAATGCGAATGACGAGCGTCCTTGGTACAGTCGCTTTGGCCGTAGGAAGTTTGTCAACACACCTCCTCCTCAAATGGTAGTTGTCGATGCCGACGCCCCCGCTCTCGTTTTGCCTACTCCCCCTACAGATGAGGAGAAGTACGTCTATGTACAAACTCGTAGGGCTCCTCTCTACATCTTCGGCACTCTTTCGTTCCTGTCCATTTCTGCGGGAATGTGGTTCTTCACTCTCTCTGCTGAAGATTTCTACTGGCGAGTTTCATTATTATTTGACATCCTTTACGGCTGTCTTATCCATCGTAGGTTTATTGCGCTTGGGTTTATTGTGCAAGGGAATCTTATATTCACGTACGGCGTCGGGTGAGTCGTTTCGTGTCCACACCCAACTGGTTCTAATCCAACCTTCACAGATACATGGGGAGGGACTACGACCTTGAGAATCATAACAAAGTTGTCGCGGAGTATGCCACTTCTCCGGGCGATGACCCGTCTGTGTACGTGTTTCTCTTGAATCAATTAGTTAAATCGCTAACCCGGTCCTTCAGCGACGTATTACTCCCATGCTGCAAAGAGCCGCTCGAAATCCTGGAAAATACGTACAAGCATGTCTCCAAGCTATCGTATACCAACTACAAGGTCCATGTTCTGGACGATGGGGGATTGGACACTGTAAAGCAGCTCGCAGAGAAATACGGCTTCAACTACATCCGTCGGGAGAATCGAGGGCACTTGAAAAAGGCCGGTAATCTCCGTCATGCCTTTACGCTCACTTCCGGCGATTTCTTCACCATCTTCGACGCCGATTTCTGTCCGCGTCAGGACTTCTTCGAGGAGATCCTCCCTCTCGTACGGAAGGAGACCGACATCGCGATTCTGCAAACGCCACAGTTCTTCAGGCCCTGCCCTGAACAGACCTGGGTCGAGCAAGGTGCCAGCGCGACGCAGGAGCTTTTCTATCGCGTCATCGAAGTTAATCGTGATCGTTGGGGTGCTGGTGAGCTTCTTTGCTCGATGATGGAGGTCCTTTTTTAATCATGAATTCAGCGATCTGCGTCGGCAGTAATGCCATTTACCGCAGATCCGCGTTGGAAGCAGTTGGCGGCACTGCCGAAATCGGTCACTCGGAGGACGTGCACACCGGATTTTTCGCCATGACCCGAGGATGGCGCGTCAAATATATCCCTCTTGCGCTCGCATGTGGAGTTTCCCCAGATAACGCCAGAGCGTACTTCTCGCAGCAGGTATTTCATTCCTCGGTGCCGGTTTTCCCTGTCGCTGACGGGAAGTTCTTTCCAGATGCGCTGGTGCACCGGTTCTACCACCCTCCTCTCGAATCCCGAATTCTGGCGCTCGAAACTCACCTGGGTTCAGAAGATATGCTTTTTGACAGGCATGCTTTACTACTCCTCCTCCGCGGGGTTAATCTTCCTCAACCCCCTACCGGGGTATCTCATGCTGTGGTTGAAACCTACGCACATTCACTATTACAACTTCGCATTCGTCGTACCCGCCGTCCTCAACCAGTTGATAGTTTTCCGCCTTTGGTCCCGTCAGGTTCGTGGAAAGCTTTTTATGCAGTGCCAGAGCTCATTTGTTTATTCTACAGAGTTACAATTTCAACGTCAATTTCGTCTACGTCATTCAACAGTATGTTGCGTAAACTTTCAGACGACGCCATTGTTGACTCATTTGGTCTCAGATACGCCTACCTCATGGCCTGCAAGGACAAAATTTTCGGGACTAGTGCCCTCTGGGTTCCATCTGGGGATACCAGGGCGCAAAAGGGTGCTGGCAAAGTTCGAGGTGGGAACAACAAATACCGAAACAGCCGCATTCTGTGCGCCGTATGGGTTTATACGGCTTTCGGAATGTTAGTCGGGTTTGCAACTTGGCGCATTATTCAAGGGCACGCTTGGTACAATTTTATTCCGATGCTCGCGCTCGACTCTCTTGCAGTCTTCTACACATTCCGATTCATTTGGTTGAATTAGATATATTTGCGTAGATTTGGACACTTACTTAGATCACTCTCCTTTGACTCACTCGATACATTCTTTTTAGTGTAGAATTCCCTGAAATCTTGGGACACTTAGATCACTTTCCTTTAATTCACTCCATACATTCTTTTGTACTCTGACATTCCTTTGAAATTTGAAATCGTGCCTCAAAAATTAAGACATCTTATACGCACCATCTAAATATACTAGACATACTCTGGCCAAAAGCCGAAGGGAAATGGAGAAGATATACAACCGTACGAAAGCTAACAAAGTGACATCAGAGTGATCTTGCAGAGGTTAGTATCCTGGCGAACGCATCTCAAGACCAGAACGCGCGTCTCTTCAGATCCTTCAACATTTTCACTCCGACTTCTGCCATGTAGACCACCTTTTTTCGGCCGGTTGCATAAACAAAACGGACTCGACGATGGCTGTAGGGATTCGTCACTTCGTGGGCGCATTGACGGTGATCTGTGGGCGTAGGTGAGGGGGAGTCCCGCCGCTGGTTGGATGCCGTTAAATTAAGGTGTACAAACGGTGCTGATAAACGCCCACATTCACGCGCTCTTCCCAAGAACGTCGCCGCTGTTGGAATATAAAACGCCGTGGAGATGTGGAGATGTCAGTGTACACTCAACGATGTCTTCCCCCCACTCAAAGTCGTCGAGGGAGAGGTCGAGTTCCTCGTTCCTTCAGCCGGAAAGCCACGTAAGACGTGGTACAAAGTCGTCGATGATCTCGATGAACCTACCTCCCGCCGCCCGCTTGTTGCACTGCATGGTGGACCCGAGGTGAACCACGTCTACCTTCTCATTTTTTCCGAGCTCGCCCGCGCACACTCAATCCCGTTTGTCGTTTACGATTAAATCGGCACGGGCAATTCGACTCACCTACCGGAAAAATGGGTGACGTGTCGTTCTGGATGGAACAGCCCTTCCTCGACGAGCTCGATAATTTGCTACATCAACCTTTTGACATTTTGATTGTGGGGTTGCACATGTGTTTTGGCGTTTTCGCGTTGTCCTCCCAAGTTTTCGAGGCTGGCCAGAGGTTTGTGGATAATAGAGTACGGTAGGCGGGATGGTCGAGGTTGGATTTGGTCATTTTTGACATCGTGTTTCACGTTTCCGGTGATCCGGAAACGTGCTGCCGATGAATTCAACCTCCGAGTTGCGAGTTTGAATGTGGTACTCGTCACTGTAGCGTGAGTCTAGTGCTTGTTTAAATTAGTATACCTTGAAAGCTTTGACATGGTCGCCTGCGCGACGTTCAATTTGAATGCTCTGACTTGAAATGGAAATTGCACCAAGTGATATGGACTTGGCAAGATTACTCCCAAATAATGGCTGTTGAATTTATTTTGCCACTCCCTCTTACTCATAGTTAGAGGTGGATTTACAAGGCCTCTCAAAAATTTTCATGATTATTTGCAGGACCCCCACCTTTGGTGCAATATACAATCTCAGTGCTCCAATCCAAAAAGGAAATTGATGATACAGGAATATCTTGCGAACTCAACATGTAAGTACAGCACTGTCTGAGCATGCAATGCAGTAAGAGGGAGCGGCAAAATAAGTTCAACAGTCATTATTTGGGAGTAATCTTGCCAAATCCATATCACTTGGTGCAATTTCCATTTCAAGTCAGAGCATTCAAATTGAACGTCGCGCAGGCGACCATGTCAAAGCTTTCAAGGTATACTAATCTAAACAAGCACTAGACTCACGCTACAGTGATGAGTACCACATTCAAACTCGCAACTCAGAGGGCATCACATTTCCGGTGATCCGGAAACGTGAAACGTGATGTCAAAAATGACCAAATCCAACCTCGACCATCCCGCCTACCGTACTCTATTATCCACAAACCTCTGGCCAGTGAGGTTCTGATTCGTACGTGGATTTATTTCCGGCGGCATACCGAAAAAGCCAGGGACGGCCCAGTTGGCCACCCGCCCGAAGGTATTGTGGGGCGCCCTTGTGCATTTTTAGGAATAAAAGAGGTAGTAAGGGATCATTGTATACAGTCAAGTTGTACATCCGACTAGTAGAGGAGATATCAAAAAATCCTTCAGAGAGGGAGATACATGGCGGGATCGGGGGGATACGAGATAACCGAGGAGTGAGCGATGGATAGAGTACACGGTGACCCGAAAATAAGCTATGGTTGGCTTCAGAGAAAGAATAAGAACGTACCTGAGCGCAAGTTTCGTCCTCTTGATACCAGCAGCTCCTCCAAAATATCCAAATTTCCGAACCACATAATTTGGGTGACTTGGCGTATCGGGCACCAGTGCGGGAGGAATCAGAAGCATAAATATGTGAATACCTTGGAGCTATGCGTGCAGCGAGCTTTCGCCACTGCGGATCAAAACAAAACCTGCATAGAGAGTCTAGCCAACACAGTCCGAGTTTTCACGCTTTCGTATGGCTCAGGTTGAGCCCCCAAACTTTGTGATTGACGGAGAATTGGTGGAAAAGATGCTCAGCCGTCTGCGCGTGTTAAGGAAATGACATTCTCACCATTCCGACCACCATCATCAAAATCTGAATCGACGACTGAAGTCGTATCTTGCGAGAAACCCTAGTTGTTGCTTGTAGTGACGTCTACTGCTGGCGACCAACCACACCGAGCACTTGGGGCTCACGGAAGACCCTGCAGCTTTTTATCTTCTACCTGCCCCAATATTCTCAGAATTCTCCCGCTTTTATTCGCAGCTATATTTCAATTTTTTGAAATAGATTGGTTTAGCCGGCGGCAACACTACCGGATCAACAACATGACAGCTTCCGCTCCCACGCTTTCTGCTTCCGCACTCAGCGTCATCCTCCATCACCAAAAGCGGAAAAAGCTCGGAAGGGGCTCTCAACACACTTGCAAGGGTCTCCAGGCCTCACGAGAGGGACCTAGGCCTGTGAACGCGTTCCGTGGGAGTTCAAAGGTTACCCTCATTACCCCGCACAAGTCCAACGCGGTCGCTGTTCTCAATGAGTTCCTGGCAGATCCCGTTTTTGAGGGAGCAATCTGGTACACGGATGGTTCTCTCCTTGATGGCTCAGCGGGCGGTGCAGCAGTACGTGTGGAGGGTGGAGGGGTTTGCGAGAGGATATTGATTCCTCTGAGTAACGGGCAGGTTGCTGAGGGCGAGATCGAGGGATTAGTGGAAGCAACGAAACGAGCACTCACCCATAACGCGCGTCACATCCTGATCATCACAGATTCCCAGGCTGGGCAGAAGGCAGTCCTTTCTACCACTCCTCGTTCGGGCCAGTTTCGCGCGATCCTCTTTGACAAGCTGGTTCGCATGGCCGCTGCGCACTTCCCGGATCTCCACATCGTCATTCTTTGGACCCCAGCGCACATCGGAACCCTCGGAAACGAGTTCGCAGACGACGCTGCAAAAGCGGCCACCCAATTACCTCCTCTGCCGTCGGTCCCCGTATCCCTCACCACCTGCAAGCGGGAGATCAACACCCTCATCCTTAAACGTTGGCGTGATCTGTGGAAGGTTGCTACACCCGGCCGCGGCCTTCGCGAAATTGACGACACACCACCGTCTCTAATTCTCCAGTCCCCCTACTCCTCCGCCTCATCCCGCGCCAACATATCAATCCTCTCGCAGCTTCGAACCGACTTCTCGTCCCTCAATGCCCACAAATTCCGATGTCGCCTAACTCCCTCCCTGGCTTGCGACAGTTGTGGTGCTGCCAATGAGACGCGTGCACACTATCTCCTCCACTGCCCTATGTGGGAACACCTACGCCCTCCGCTTCAGCGCGCCTCCTACAGCACGGGGATCCTTGGTGCGGTCGATATCCGCTCCCTCTTGAACCACCCAAAATTGCTAAAACCGACCATTACATTCATAACACAAGCTCGCCGCTTCAGCTGAGCTTCCCCTCCTGTTCCTTCCTCTTTTTCTTTCTTTCCATGGTCCCTTCGCTACATATCTTACTTACATCTAATTCTCCCTCTCCCTCTTCTATCACAACCAGAACCCCTCGTCGCATCGCCCCATTCACCCAGTCCGCCGTAACAACCCCATATCAGATATCTCGCTACAAAATGTTTCCCCACCTGTTTCACCTTTTCCTTCTCTCTCTCTCCTCTCACAGTACGTAGAAAATGGGCTCTTTATTACATACCCACAGTAGCTAACATTATCCACTCAAGTCTAGGTATACTAGAGTACTGCTGCAAGCCCTTACGGCCAGGTACAGCAACAAATAGAACTTCAGTTCAGTTCAGTTCAGTTCAAAGGGCCTTTAAAAAGTTCCGAGGCCTCGCGAGGGTATCCCAGGCTGGCGGAGCTCGCTAGGCCTGGGTGTCCTCGCAAGGGTACTCGAGGCCTCTGATCCCATTCCATGTATCTCAGGCCAATTCAAATATAATCATGAAACAAATTCAATTTGAAGTCGCGATGGTACAAAAAATAATCTAAAGCTACAGCATGCGGCTAAAAAGAAAATATGTCAGGAATGTCAAATGGTTTGCGAGCAGCGGCCGACTTACATTGATTATGCAGTGAAACAGACAAGTCTGTAAAAGAGGTGTAGTTAGTAACGGCACCAAAAATGAATGTGTTGGCGTACGTGCGGCAGTCGGTATCTACAGTCATTCCGCGGTCCTTGCAAAATCAGTGGTCCTTGCAAATTCTTATTTTCTCTGCCAATTTAAAATCTTTCTATCAGGTTTTTTCTGCTATATGTCCTCTCCTATGTCCATTCTCCTTTGTAGGATTTTCACTGCTGCCAAAAAGTCAAAACTGATCAAATTATAAATAGATCATGAGCGAAAATTACAGTTTATGGAGCTATTGGTCATGAATAATGTACTTTTTGATCAGATAAAATGGGGAGGCTCTTCTTTAGCATTATATGTCTCCCACACAAAAAATCTGAGCTGCTCCGGTGGCCACAAGGTAGTGGAATTAGGCAATTAGACCTCAAACGGCGTTCACGTGAGTATAAACAAATGCAAATAGAACATCCACCACTGGAAATTGAATGAAATAACTCTCATTGAGTCCCATGATGTTCAATGATGGAGGGAATCAAGTAAAATGCACAGTTTTTCATTTAATTTTGCCCGACAGCAGAAAACCTGAATTCAAGGAAAGAACTGGAATATGACCAGGTATGATTCATGTGAAGACATACGAAGGGTCAGAAGTATCATATGATTGAGTGACCAGCTCAAATTTTGAGTCACCTTATATTTTTCATACATTATTTGCAGATTTGCAAGGACCGATGATGGTGAAAAACTCCTCTTGCACTGATTGGCCTCAGTTGGCCAAAAATCATCAGATTCTTCCGGATTTTTCTGCAGGGCCATGGTATACGATGACATACACTCACCCTACATATTTAGTTTTCTACGAGAGCCTCGATATTCATGCTAAAAAGAGAGAATTTAAAATGTTCTTGCAAGGACCATGGAATGACTGTAATAAGCCTGGTTGGCGCAGGGTCAGCAACTGGGAGAATGAGGGCGAAAAATAGCACCTACGAGTGGCAAAATACATGAAGCAAGCGCGTGTCTATGTAAACAAAACAGTTAAAGAAACGAAAGCAATACAGGTGAAAATAACTCACGGATACAATTTGGAGCGAGGGTCGGGTCACCAAAATGGGTGTGTTGGCTGACATGCAGCAATATCTAGCAGCCTGCATGGCACAGTGTCAGCACCTGGGAGAATGAGGCCGAAAGAAGCGCTTACGATTGAAGAAATAAAATGACGGCAAGTGCATATCTGTGAACACGAGAGTTAGACCAAAAAAAAAAAAAAGACAAATAGTCAAGAAAACTCACGGGTACAACTTAGAAGCGGATCTAAAGGCTGAAGAAAATGTGAGCTAGCGTGGATTGGGAGGTTTACTCATACCTTGAAGTCGAAAGGATGTCAGGTCTATATTCCCCGAACCGAAGTCAGAAGCTGTGGAACACGATGGTAATTGACGTACCAAGAGGGAAGGATTAAACTGTATTGTGATGCATAAGTCGCAAAGCCCACTCAAAGTGAAAGAACTTACCTAAGACGGGATACGCGCTGAAGGAGAACGGTGGAGGACGAGCTGGAGTTGGGCTCTAACGCGAGCTGCGAGTCGTCCGTGCCACCATCGAAGACCATCCTGCCAAAGTTTGATGAGCTGGAATTCCCGGCGATGATGGACATTACTTTTCATACCACGCAATCACCCAAGGATCTTCGGGGGCTTGACGATAGAAGTGAACAGGGTCTCGCAGTCGAAGGAACCGTCACGAGCTCGAGGCTTCCACTCCGCCGTAGAGAGCATCGTGCGGGCCTATCAAAGGGGAATAATGATCCATTTCAAGTTGATCAAGTGATACATACCTGGGCACCAGTATCGCCTAACATTTCGGGGACGACGACGACGGCACCGTGCACGCGTCCGCTACAAACGGCGGGAAGACCACACAAGGCAGACTTCGGCGCCGTCCAAAGGTGACGGAATACCTGTGGAAGGTCGAGCACAACGAAGAGAAATGAACAAGAAGCTCTCACCCGCAGCATGAATCCACCGCGTAGAAGCCCTGGTCCAGATCGTCGGGGTCGAAGGAGCCCTCTGGGTAGAAGTCCGAGGGGAAATCTTCGGCCGTAAGCTCGAGGCTGTTCGCAACAATCCGGTCGAGCAGTCTGAAAAGCAAAGGCTATAAAGTTAGGTGAGTTGAGTCATATATAAACACTTACTCATTGCGAGCTATTGGCGCCGTTGGCTCCGTCGAGTCCGCACGGGGAACTATCTTGCTTGGCAGGGTTGAGATTTAAAAAAAAATCAGAATATATGCGCGTTAATTGAAACAAAAACGCACGGCATCACAAGCGGTGGAAGCTGGAGGCGGACCTCCCAGAGGAAAAGAGGGTGGGTAAGCCCCAGTCAGACTTGCTCTCTTGGTTAGGTATTAAAGGCACCAGGACGTGTTTAAAAGGATTGGGGAGAGGGACGGCGGCGAGGTGCCCCAGTGGTATTCCGGGCCATACGGCATCGGCTCGCTGATGTCGATGAAAGGCTGCACGGCGGCTACGGCGCGCACGAAAAATTCCCGATGGTGATGAGCCTCTCCTCGGTAATCGATACAGCGCTGTCCGACATGAGGACATGAGGATGGGAAAGGTTGCAGGGTAAGCAACGCACCTGAGAGCGTGTTTGTGGCGTTTCGTTTGGGCTTGCCCTGCGACAGACGACGATGTCGTCGTATTTCCGGAGCATTCCGCAGCCCGCTTGAGGCCCGAGGGCGGGGAGCTTGGTGGAAGTAGAGACCGTGGGGTTAGAGGCGGGGCCGAAAGGCGGGCAAATGGAAGGGGCGTCGGAGGTCATGGTGATGGGAGGAATGAAGTGATGCGCATAGGGCGCTGGATTTCTAAAGGCCGGCCGCGTCACTTGTCACGGCGCACGTGATCTGTCACGGACGCGTCGAATTCTCTTCCTCGGCCATAACTTGGCGCGACAGGTCTTCAAAAAAATCCTGGAAGATACCAATAAATTATTCAACTCGAAGGACATCCATTCCTGCCTCGTGAACGACTTCTTTATTATTTTCCTTGCACTGGCATCCCTTAATTTCCTCCTCGTTTTCTGTATCCGCACCGTCGAGCTCATCTTCCAGCTCAGAAGCCTCCCATTCCAGCTTGTCGTCCTCCAGTTGCTCAGTAGGATCATCCGGCTCTGGTGCTTGTTCTTCATTCGTGAAGCCTTCCAGATGTTTTGTTTCAAAATCTTCATGTAAGATATTGTTGAAGAGGGCGTCCAGTTCCGGACTTGAGAGATTGGATCCTGTGTAAGACCAGGTCATCAGTCGAGCGGCTGTGAAATTCAAGTTGAAAAGGGGAAACAAGGAGGGCAGTCGGCAGTCGACGGCGCAACGGCGGACATGGGCGTAAGCAAGTCCGATGAGCGGTAAAGATCATCGAGAAAAAATTGTGACGATTCGGGAATCGCTTGTGAAGAGCGTGCGCGTTGGACTCTGTTCTACCCAGGATCGTACCGGGATTTTCGGACGGTCGGTTACAGGAACCTCGGCCGGTGCTATTGACGTCGACGGCCCAGGCAGATCATGGCGGTACTGCGCAAAGAGGCGAGTCCGGCGACGAGGGCGACCAGAAGGATCAGGGCGTAGAGAACTGGGTGGCTGTGGAATTTCTGGCTGCATCTATGGAATCATGAAATTTACATGAGGGAAATGAGTGTTTTGTGTGGCCAGGGGGGAGACTTACCTTTGGGACAAAAAAAATCTGCCTGAGGATAATGCTTCACTGGCAGCTTGCTCGGATTCTACGCAATTTCATTCCACCGCACGGGAGGACAGCTCCTGCAGGCGTTTGGTCTTGCCTTTGCTGCTCACCCGTCCCACTGGTGCTGAATTTCTTCCCACAAAAAAAGACAGAGGTATGAGAAGAAGGAGAAGTAACACAAGCAGCTGGCTGAGGTTTAATGCGACGCGCCGCGAAGGCGAGATGGGCGCGTGTCGTAGGGGCGACCAAAAACGGGTTTGCTGACGAAGACTCGGCTGAATGGGTCGAGCCTGGAACGAGCCTTGAGAGGGCCTTGGAAGGTGGTGCAAGGCTGGGATCGGCGTCGCGAGCGTCGCGTAGCCTGGGAGAGCCCTGGGAAGGACCTTGGTAGACGCGTCCGAGGGCTGGATTTGCCTTGATGGCACTTGTCAAAGTCACGAGGCCTAGCCCGTTTCGGACACTTTTGGTGATGCTCGATGGCTCCTAGGACGACCTCGCTGACGCCGACGGCGACATGGACTTGGGTGGCTTCTTTGGCGACTCTGCGGCTCCCCCGGGAAGTAATCCCTCAGCGGCTACCATATCGACTCCGGCTGCTCCATCTGCACAGCTTACCGCCCCCGCGCCCCAGTTTCTAAGGGGAAGTCCAAGGAGCGGAACGCGTCTCCAGGCTCGTCCATGAGCCCTCAGGCTACCTCAATGGCTTGAATCTAGGCGAAATTCCTCCTGCGGATCAATGATACGACCGGAAAAAAAGAGGGCCGTGCCCTCCAACGCGACGTCCACTCCCTCGCCCAGGCCACGGGCTGCATTCAGTCGGACGTACACGCCCACCGTGGAGAAACGGTTGAAATACTCAGCGGTGCGCCATTAACTATCTTCTCTGTATTTAATCGTCCCTCAGGCTTCCAAGCGCAGCTCGGGGAGAACGGGGGCAGTTTCCATGCGCACGCCCTCGTTGACTTCAATGGCCGGCTCGATAGAGTCGAACTAGCAACGACCCACAACTCCGCTCAACTTGATTCAGTCTTTAGCACTGTACAGACCATCCTGTCGGCGGATCGACGCACTACCCGCACCCGCTTCTGTGCCCTCTCCTTACATCGGTGGGTACACCAATGCCCCGCCTCCTGTTGCTCCCGTTCCCGCTGTCGTCGCTGCCTCCCCACCCTATGCCGCTCCAGCACCCCTCCTTTGCTGCTACGGCGCCCGCTCCCGTTGTCGTTGCAGCCCCCCGCTTTTTCTGCCCCGCCGCCCGCTCCCGCTGTCATCGTAGCGCCCCTCCTGTGGCCGCCACCGCCACCTCCACTCCTGTTATCATACACGCCCCTGCTCCCATCCTCGTGACACCTGCGTTCGTCGTCGCGAACGGGGTGAACCCTCCCGCTCTCCTCCAATCGATCCCACGAAGGAAGTGCGTCTTGGGCCAGTCGATTGGGGCAAAACATCGCCGGCGAATCCTCCACTGTCATCAAAACAGTGCTTCCCGCTGCACGCGCAGTAATGCGGAGTGTCGAGGCCCGGACCCCCACACCGTGATCGCGTACTGCGAGAGCGCCGAGATCGCGTCGTGGTTCATAACGGCGTTCAATGCCCGCGTCACGCCGTGTCCGCGTCCCCAAATGTGTAAGGGCAGCTCATGCCAATTCTCTTCATCTTCTTCATCCGCTTTGCCTTTCGCTCACTCAACCCCATTAATTCATGATAAAACATATGCGATTTCGACCCCACACTCCTCTTTACCTCACACGTACATAACAACTCTTTTATCATGCCGGCTACCCCCCGTCGTCGTCTAATACCTCTTTGCTTAATGATGCTTCCTCTATGCTTTCTTTACCCCCCTCTGCCCCGACGACGTCCGCACCGTTATATACCCCTTCTACTTCTCACCCCGAACTCCCTCTTGATCCCTCGCCGTTGGTAGAATTCAAAAGCTGGAATATAAACGGGTCTTTTTTTCTTCAAATGAGCTGCCCTGAATAAAAAACAGAACTAACCAAGTACGACTTTAATTTCTTTCAAGAGACCCATCTGCGCCCACAGCAGCATGACATCGTGAAACTCACTCTATTCTTTCTCGCAGGCCAAAACCAAATTTCGGCAAGCCCTGGGGTGGAGTCGCCTCCAATATAAATACCGCTCGTGTTTCATCCAAAGTACGAGAAGATCTTTCGGGGCCAAATTTCATGGTAAGTACATCCAGCAGAAAACATTGTAATCTATAATGTGTATCTTCTGCCCGAAACGACCAATTGGGTCGGAGATCTCGACCGCGACCCCGCTCTGGCACTTGCTTCATCTCTTGCCATGGCTTGCGCAGGCCACTATGAAATTCTGATCTTTGGTGACCTCAATGCTCGCACTGGATCCCAAACTCCCTCTGTACATGACTCATTTCGTGTATCCAAGGACACGAAGCCGCCTTCTGCCCGCGGCAAATTCTTATTCCATCTACTATCTGGGAGGGGGAACCTGGCCACCGTGAGGTTTTGGCCTTTTAGTAGCCGTCTTGAGCACCTCACTCAGGGTGTATGGGCTCCACGAAATGGGTGCGCTTCTTGCGAACAGTTTGAGCCTAGTGGAAGCCATTTTGGATGCATCTTCGTGGTGCAGTGAATTTATTTCTGTCGGAGTTCCCGAAAAGGGAATTGACGGGGTACCTGGCCACCTGTGCAAACTGTCGTTTATGGCTGCAGCGTTGGACTTGCAGTGTGAGATTATGTTCGAGTGTCATAAGCGGTCCTTTTTGAACACTATAACGCTACAAAGGAACCATGAATGTGGTGGAATAAAATGCTTCTAATGAGAGGTATCAATACAAAAATCAGTGATGCCAAAGAAACGAGGCCCGCGTGCCAGCCAGAGAACTTTGTGAACCAAAATAAGTTGCAGGCGTGCTCATAAGAAGTGAATGAACACCCCTAGATATACAAACCTACTCCTATGTCATGATCCTGAGAACCCGACGTTTGAACTTTTATATGACGAATATTAGGCAAATATGGTGTCCAAGACGGACCAAGGGAGGTATTGAGAAGATAAAATTCTCCAATATGTTGTAAGTGTAGGCCCTCTATATGAAGATGGACCTTGACAATTGCCGGACACTGATAGTTAAATGGTCATTTGATATGAGGGTCGTCCCGTTGCAGTCCTCATGGTTCAAATGGCACTCATTCTCACGAGTCTACCGATGAAGGAGGGAGCATATAGAGCCAATTGGATACCCAGAGGGAACCCTGCTAGCAGGCAAGAAGAACGGCCCCCCAAAGTCGTGAAATGATGAAGAATTGGTGGAGAAAGGAGCGAAACGGCGATTCGGGGATAAGAAATTAATATTCCCACCCTGTGGCTCGACATCATTCGCGACACCGCTTAACATCAACTCATCACGTTTAGCTGAAAGTTGGCAAGAACAGGCGGCATAGGTTGTATTCCACCCCCCGAGCACCAAGATGACATATGGCTAAGTAACTAGGCTTATAATTGGCAAGTGGCCAGGTTCCTAGTCCGGCCAGGTTGGCAGTCACAGATAGTATGCGCCGCCTACGATCTTGTTTTCATCAGCGATGCCACATGTTGTGGTCCCGCAAATGGAGAGTGCACTTCGTTCCAAGGCAGCCGCTCCACTGTCATTGACTATGCAATATGCTCTCGTAGCCTTTTTCCGAAGGTTTAATGATTCAGAATCGAACCGCGCATAGAAGGATATGATCACGCAGCTCTGATTTTACGGTTGCAAATGGATCCCCAGATCCGCGGACCCTCCGCAACGCCATCCAGGAAGCGGAAGTGTGAAACATTCACCCTTCCCGATGAGCTCGAACTCGATAGGCTTCTCATCGAGACAATCACAGCTGGAAAAGATGAGCCTAGAAAATCTGCCGTATTATACGGGCGAGTCCTCTCCGTTACCGAACCGATAACTGTGACTATCTGGTGTGTGCAAAAATTCTGGTAAGCACACAGCACAAGCGGGAACGGTTGCATTCTTCGGCCAAGGTTCTGCCCTCAATCGTTTGATTCGTGTGTGGGGGAACCAACATAATGCACGCGCCGATCTCATGGCTCTCCTGCTGGCAGTTCAGGCGGCATCAGGAACAAAAAACTTGTTTCACCACGGTCCGCGTACGCGGTCCGGTCAATCAAGTACTATGCATACAAGAATGATTCATGCGGTTGGAGATGCCCAAATGGTGAGATACTCAAACTCATCATTGAATGTATTCAATGCCGCGCCGCGCCCATTCACTTTGCTCATATCAAAAAGAATAAAATCACGGAATCCTACAAAGCAACGAAAGAACTGGCAGATAAAAGCTCGCAACTCTACCGGTCCGCTGTTCCTAGTAGCGGGGGACCGCCTCCCCTACTTCTGTTCCCTAATCAACCTCTTGACATGGAGAAGGTAACGGCAGACTTGCTCGATGACTCGGGAAATTCTGAAGTCATACCACCACCGCCGCGCCAATCGTAGCCGGCGCTGCACAGAGGGAGAAACCAGCTGTATGAAATCAGAGAGCAACATTGCAAAAAATTGCTAGAGGCTCCATCAGTTGGAAGGAAATCAACGATTGGCAGACCCGGCCCCATTCTGGTATCTGTGACCGCGGAGAGTCTTCGATGTCTTTGAAAATCGCTTAAACCCACCAAAGGTTCTCCCAGGATCATTCAATGCACCACAACATAAAATGAACAGGATGCTTGCCGATTTAATCCCTGAAACAACCACCGATGCCGAAGAAAAGGTTGGTCCTGTGGGGGACCGAGGTTGTGTCCAGGTCGTGCTGGTGACGGCACAGAGTCGTGTAGCCAAAATCCCACTGGTGTGATCAGGAAATGAGCTGCAAGAATTCCGATTCAATGAGTGGATTATGGTGGTGGTAAGAGGGGAAAGAGAGAGATCCATAATGGGATGGCTGCTCCCATTCTCGTGGGACACTGGAGCCCGTAAGCGATGAAACATAACAATGTATGTATGTAAAGTGTCCGTGGTAAATCTGTCAGCTAAATCACCTCGTCCACATGCCACACACTAGGGGACACGCAAAGATGTATAGAGACTCATGCTGCCCCCAACAGCGTCGGAGATGGTGGCCCAAGCCATCCCAAGGTCGATCCCCGGCGTGATCTGAGTGCACAGACGTATCAGAGGCAATCTTTGCGTCGGGATTGCTACGAAATGGGGAATGTGGGTGATAGTGCGATGGGAACGAGAGGGAGAAAAGGAAATAAGAAATTAATAGAATGCTGTAAGTAGCATAAGTATGTGCCTGACCGTGTCCGCGCAATGTCCGTGGGTATGGAATACTCGATATCCTCGTGGTGGAGCTCGAATAAAGGGGAGTGTGCAGCCATGGACACATTCTGACATTCTGAGAGAGGGAGAGGAAATGAATGATGTTTAGAACAGGAATTGGCACGATAGACGCGTCGGGTCAGGAAAATAAAACTGAGTACCGCAACGTTGCTATATTTAGATCGCACGTGCAACCGACCCGTAGCCCGCAGGCGACGAGCGAGGCAAGTCGCGCTGCCACATCGACTCGTCCGAGGAGAAGTTTTTCTCTGCTCCATGGACCGAAGACAACATAGCCTGGGTAAACAATCAAATACGCAAGCATGACATGGACAGCGCGTCTGGAGAGGATGCTATTTTATATGCTGAAGGCCTCGAAATTCCCAACGATTCTCTCGCTCACCTGGGCAATGAATGCATTCGACGCCAAGACGGGCCTTCAACGTGGTTCAGAACGGTCATAATTGGTCTTCTGAAGAAGGAAAAGATAAACTGGGACCCGGACAGGTACAGGATAATTGCCCTGGAAAGCTGTGTCCTGAAAATCTTGACGTTGTTAATCCACAAATACATTACGGACTGGGCGACCTCACGCGGACTCATCCCAGACTATCAGAACGGCTTCCGCGAGGGATATGGAACGAATAACAATCCCTTCATTCTACGTTGTGTCACAGACTGGACACGCGTATTGCACTCCAGGCAAAGGAGAAAAGATGGGTGTCGGTCACCCAGGTACAATAAAGAATGAGCCGAATGGTAGACTCCAGCACAGTGTCAAAACGCAAAACGCAAACATATGGTTCAATCTCGATCAAATAGTGTCCGGTGTACTACGATTATCGTGCTCCGCTTGTGTAAAGGGACGTGTTAGAGAGCAACACAGATAGGGGGAAGGTAAGGGTAGAGTAGGCTGGGGATGCAGATCTGCTGATAGAGAGTGATCGAGGTCTGAACCGATGCATCCAACTGAGTCTGGCCCATCACCACGGTATCTTTGGCGCACGGAATAAAGAGGATCAGGGCATACGCCAATGACTGCCAAGACTCGCCATCAGCAGTCATGGATATGCCACGAGCAGCGAGCTAACGTACATCGATGGCCGCTTCGAGGAGCTGTAGAACCTCCGCGATAGGGGCGGTGAGTCCGAATTGCGCGGCTATCGAGTGTTTGCCGAAGACGGTGGCCAGGAGCGCTTGGTGGACCCGCACAAACTGCAGAGCGATGAGTTTGGTATACTTTTTGTAGTAAGACCCAAGCTAACGTCAACCAAGGCCACGACAATCGCGTCACAAGCACCAGTGAGCGGCGGAGAGGCCGACATCAGAGAGACATCTGTGGTAATAGTGTTGACTATGGTGGTGAAGCCTTGAACACAGATCTGGGGGTGTTGAGGGTGATCAGTAATTGAAATTTACAACCTAGTTGAACCACACACCTGGAAGGCGGCCGTGATCTGGATAACAGTGGATGTAGAGCCGAGCGGAACGAGGGCGCTGTTGATGGTTGAAGAGACCGTAGTCAGTTGTCTGATGTTGGCGATAGCGTCGTTCGGTGTCATGGCAGCCAATGCGCCAGGTGAAAAGAGGATGCTAGAAGCAGCGAGAACGGTAGGAATGTAGAACTTCATTGTTGGGGAAGGCGGATGAACTGGGTGGGGTTGAACAGATTGGACGTATCCATTATATAGACTCCAACAGCTAGCCAACCATACTACTCGTTTTCCAATTCCTTAGGGCAAACACACGGCGTCGTGTACCAGACGGCGAGAATTCATCTTACAGGGTGGTACCATCAAATCCATGACAGGCCCCTCTCCCCGGAACCCCGAGTTCCTCGATTGGCCACAACTGCGACGATAGCGGATACTAAGCTCTCGAAGTAACCCCAGTACTCGATATGGCGAGCAATCCATGCGGTTTTACCATAGCAGAGATCGCCTCCGTCTTGGGTGAGTGGAGATATGGTTGTTCAGTGCTGCGCTGGTCCGGGCTGAACGTCGATGTGGTTTAACAACTGCTCTACGGTCGCACAGAGTAAGCAGTAATTTAAAACAGCGCTATGGGACCCCGACTAGCGGCCACACCTCCCCACTCAATTTCAAACAGTCCAAAGAGTAGGGGAGTTTAATTATAACATTGATCCGAGATATGACGGGCGATGCCCACACGCCCGTAACAGCTCTAAAATTCCTTTTCAAAGTTTCTTCTCAAGTCGTAATACAAAGGAGAGCTACGGAGCTACGCACCGGTGAAGTAGAAGTACAGACTTCTAAGCGAAGCAAAGATAATTAAATCAGTTGAGCGTAAGTATAACCATGATCCGAGGAATAATCAACTCAGCACAAGCCATGTAAGATCAGCTCTATGACATGCTCGGGACGCCGAGATCGCCGAAAAAATTTTGACTCAGCCCAGCTAAATATAGTATACGTCAGGTTAACACGATAGGGCTGCTCAAAACTTTGCATTCACTCGCCTCTTGCTTCAACCCCGGTGAAGTTCACGGACCGAAGAAGTGGATTCGACCCGTGTAAAGGGGACAGGGGCGGGGCCGAAAGCAGGTAGATGGGGCGGCTACGTTGTCCGCACCCCGATGTATTTGCAGCCCGAGAAGCCATAGAGGAGTGTTAAAGGTGCTACACTCTTTGCAGCCGCGCCGCATCAATACCGAGACATCAAAGTTTATCGGACAAAAGCGCCGACCGCGAAGCACGAATTCCAGGTGGTTCGGATCGCTGATGAGGGGCTCAAACTGGGGACGCGGAGAGCAAAGATAAGAGCGCGGATTGCGCCGCGGGATCCACATGCATTACACGAGATGTTAATACGTCGAACAAACTACGATTCGGAGTAATTCAAGAACCAATACGTCGGTCTTTCCCCAAAGAAAACTGCTAGATCACTACCTCGGACATCTCAGATTCTGCGAATCCACCGAGTTCCGCCCATCCTTCCAATTTTTCTTTTTTTCTCTATTTTTATGGCCTGCCCCTAGCAGCCCGTTCCAGCAGCCCGACATTTACGTGCTGTGCCATCCACGGATGCGACCTCGTCAAAAATGGCTTCTGTGCTCATCCTCTGTGACTACGATTTCTCGTGGATGGCACAGCACGTAAATGTCGGGCTGCTGGAACGGGCTGCTAGGGGCAGGCCATAAAAATAGAGAAAAAAAGAAAAATTGGAAGGATGGGCGGAACTCGGTGGATTCGCAGAATCTGAGATGTCCGAGGTAGTGATCTAGCAGTTTTCTTTGGGGAAAGACCGACGTATTGGTTCTTGAATTACTCCGAATCGTAGTTTGTTCGACGTATTAACATCTCGTGTAATGCATGTGGATCCCGCGGCGCAATCCGCGCTCTTATCTTTGCTCTCCGCGTCCCCAGTTTGAGCCCCTCATCAGCGATCCGAACCACCTGGAATTCGTGCTTCGCGGTCGGCGCTTTTGTCCGATAAACTTTGATGTCTCGGTATTGATGCGGCGCGGCTGCAAAGAGTGTAGCACCTTTAACACTCCTCTATGGCTTCTCGGGCTGCAAATACATCGGGGTGCGGACAACGTAGCCGCCCCATCTACCTGCTTTCGGCCCCGCCCCTGTCCCCTTTACACGGGTCGAATCCACTTCTTCGGTCCGTGAACTTCACCGGGGTTGAAGCAAGAGGCGAGTGAATGCAAAGTTTTGAGCAGCCCTATCGTGTTAACCTGACGTATACTATATTTAGCTGGGCTGAGTCAAAATTTTTTCGGCGATCTCGGCGTCCCGAGCATGTCATAGAGCTGATCTTACATGGCTTGTGCTGAGTTGATTATTCCTCGGATCATGGTTATACTTACGCTCAACTGATTTAATTATCTTTGCTTCGCTTAGAAGTCTGTACTTCTACTTCACCGGTGCGTAGCTCCGTAGCTCTCCTTTGTATTACGACTTGAGAAGAAACTTTGAAAAGGAATTTTAGAGCTGTTACGGGCGTGTGGGCATCGCCCGTCATATCTCGGATCAATGTTATAATTAAACTCCCCTACTCTTTGGACTGTTTGAAATTGAGTGGGGAGGTGTGGCCGCTAGTCGGGGTCCCATAGCGCTGTTTTAAATTACTGCTTACTCTGTGCGACCGTAGAGCAGTTGTTAAACCACATCGACGTTCAGCCCGGACCAGCGCAGCACTGAACAACCATATCTCCACTCACCCAAGACGGAGGCGATCTCTGCTATGGTAAAACCGCATGGATTGCTCGCCATATCGAGTACTGGGGTTACTTCGAGAGCTTAGTATCCGCTATCGTCGCAGTTGTGGCCAATCGAGGAACTCGGGGTTCCGGGGAGAGGGGCCTGTCATGGATTTGATGGTACCACCCTGTAAGATGAATTCTCGCCGTCTGGTACACGACGCCGTGTGTTTGCCCTAAGGAATTGGAAAACGAGTAGTATGGTTGGCTAGCTGTTGGAGTCTATATAATGGATACGTCCAATCTGTTCAACCCCACCCAGTTCATCCGCCTTCCCCAACAATGAAGTTCTACATTCCTACCGTTCTCGCTGCTTCTAGCATCCTCTTTTCACCTGGCGCATTGGCTGCCATGACACCGAACGACGCTATCGCCAACATCAGACAACTGACTACGGTCTCTTCAACCATCAACAGCGCCCTCGTTCCGCTCGGCTCTACATCCACTGTTATCCAGATCACGGCCGCCTTCCAGGTGTGTGGTTCAACTAGGTTGTAAATTTCAATTACTGATCACCCTCAACACCCCCAGATCTGTGTTCAAGGCTTCACCACCATAGTCAACACTATTACCACAGATGTCTCTCTGATGTCGGCCTCTCCGCCGCTCACTGGTGCTTGTGACGCGATTGTCGTGGCCTTGGTTGACGTTAGCTTGGGTCTTACTACAAAAAGTATACCAAACTCATCGCTCTGCAGTTTGTGCGGGTCCACCAAGCGCTCCTGGCCACCGTCTTCGGCAAACACTCGATAGCCGCGCAATTCGGACTCACCGCCCCTATCGCGGAGGTTCTACAGCTCCTCGAAGCGGCCATCGATGTACGTTAGCTCGCTGCTCGTGGCATATCCATGACTGCTGATGGCGAGTCTTGGCAGTCATTGGCGTATGCCCTGATCCTCTTTATTCCGTGCGCCAAAGATACCGTGGTGATGGGCCAGACTCAGTTGGATGCATCGGTTCAGACCTCGATCACTCTCTATCAGCAGATCTGCATCCCCAGCCTACTCTACCCTTACCTTCCCCCTATCTGTGTTGCTCTCTAACACGTCCCTTTACACAAGCGGAGCACGATAATCGTAGTACACCGGACACTATTTGATCGAGATTGAACCATATGTTTGCGTTTTGCGTTTTGACACTGTGCTGGAGTCTACCATTCGGCTCATTCTTTATTGTACCTGGGTGACCGACACCCATCTTTTCTCCTTTGCCTGGAGTGCAATACGCGTGTCCAGTCTGTGACACAACGTAGAATGAAGGGATTGTTATTCGTTCCATATCCCTCGCGGAAGCCGTTCTGATAGTCTGGGATGAGTCCGCGTGAAGTCGCCCAGTCCGTAATGTATTTGTGGATTAACAACGTCAAGATTTTCAGGACACAGCTTTCCAGGGCAATTATCCTGTACCTGTCCGGGTCCCAGTTTATCTTTTCCTTCTTCAGAAGACCAATTATGACCGTTCTGAACCACGTTGAAGGCCCGTCTTGGCGTCGAATGCATTAAAATCGCTGGGTGAACCAGGGAATTAATTTAAATCAACATCTGCCTGGCTCTCCCTGCTTCCAAAAAGAATCCTAGATCGCTGTATGATATCCCTGGATTGTTTTGTGACGGTATCGCTTTTTTTTTTCGGTGTGTCACAGTCCAACCTGGGTCATGTCGAAGTGTCAAATATGTCACGCGCGTTGAATTGAATGTAATAATACAGTATTGCGAATCGTGATTCGTCTTCAAGAGGAAAAGTCGGAGTGAGGAACAAATCTTTTTGAACATATGCATGGGTGTGTGGTGTAGTGGTATCACTCATGCTTTGCAGACATGATCGATCTCTGAGATTCACCCTCAACTTCCTTGTATGCGGTCCAGGGTTCAAACCCCTGCGCGTCCAAATATTTTTCTGCCTTGGTTTTATTTTTCGTCGAAGAGCCAGGGAGCGAGAAGGGGGGGAGTCTTTCATCTTAAAACGCTCCCCACTTTATTTGTATGAAAGCAATAGGTAGGATCTGGAGGATTGCCGCAAAGATTTTGTGATGTGGTTAGGATAAAAAGGTAAACAGAAGTACTTATGAGGGCCCACGAAGAGTGAGGTTTTGGACCGCAATGAAGAAAGCCTGTGGAGCTCAGGCACGGAGGGAGTTATGCAGTTACGTGCAAACTTCAGTAAGAATGAAATATAACGATCAACGACCCAGAGCCAGCCGTGATTTGCTGTGAGGGGGTTTTTGAGTTAAAGCTAGAAGCGAAGATGCAGGGATGATTTTTGCAGAAATGGTTGACGCCCAGAAATGGGGGTTGCTGAACAATAACTTCACATGGAACTGTGGGTCGGGAATATTGAGCGAGAGGAGAGATTCGCGTGTCAACGAGGCGGAGGCTCTGGGAGTGTTGTTCGAGGGAAAGAACGTGTGTGATACTGAATCGAGGAGAAGGGTACTGGGTTAGTTTGGTGTGAGGTTAGAGCTATCACTAAAGCGAGCGGAAACACAATTTAGGGTGTGATACTTTGATTTGAACGTCGAGCCGCGAGAAAGGAAACTAGAGCTACGGTGAGCGATGTATGTGCGCAGAGTCGGTCAGCGAGCCAGCTTGGAGAACGCAGGATGGGCGGGGGGTCGGGCAGGAGAAACGCCGATTTCAGGAGGGCGGGACGAAATTGGGAGCTTCGAGGAGCAGGTAAGTCCGGAGCTCCGAGCGCAACATAAGGGAGGTATTTGAGGTCAAAACGTTCAGCAAGCTGTGCTCCAGTATGAAGGGTCCGAGCTTCGAATTGCCGGTTGTACTTTGGGCACGAGAAGATGGATCAGTGAGAGAAGAACGGTATCGCATATCCAGCACTGGTCCACTGGAGTGTCAAGGGATATATGACACCGGGGCTTGGAGGCAGATGGGTGTTGGGGCGGGGACCTTCGATTGTCCGAGAGCTTCCCACGAGTCGAATGTTTGACGAGGCAAATGCACACTTATACCGACCACGGCATGGGCGCCCCGAAACAGAAGATGAAGGAAGGAGAGGGGGAGAAGATCCGGATCGCACCGCCACTGATGGTACTGATGGCGGCTTGATGCGGCACGCGGCAAGCGTCCTCCTTTCAAAAGTTCTTCCAAGTTGCCTCTCATTCTTTCTTGAGATGGAGATAATGCTCAGCGCTGCTGGCTCACGTTCGAGTCCGAAGATCAATCATGCAACGGAGGTTCTTGAGCGTGTGAACTTCCAGGCGCAAACCGGCCCGATTCGAACCAGCCCCTAGAAGAAGCAGCCAGAAGCACGCCAGGAAAACGTGTTCAAAGATGATCGGTGTCATTGACATATATTGACATGAAGCCGTAGTGGATTGGGCGCGATTGCCGATATTTCAACGCTGAACTTTTACGTTACGTTCGTTTTCCGGATTCTCCAAATTCAACTTCGAGTCCACAATGAACTTTGAAATGTGAATCTGAGTCATCAAAAGCTGAACATGAGGCAGCAGCGTGTGTACGCTGGATCGTTCGGGCCGGATCTGAGTCTTCTCGTCCGCAGCTACGCCCCCACGGCACTCTTCTACGCCCTCTCCATAACCCCACTCAGCGATCCACCCCCTGCCAACCCCCTGCTCTCAATAGCCATGGCGGAGTACTCGTATCGATATGCACTTGGACCTCACCTCGACGACACCACAGACTCAGAGGCCGACAGGTGTGACCACCCTTCCCTGCACCCCGCATGCGCTAACGTCTCTTCAGCCCAGTGATCGAGCCCATCGAACATCCCGAACTCGAGGGAGAGATCGCGCAGATACAGGATCTCGAGGAAGAGCCAGAGGAAGAGTCAGAGGTATATGCGTACACGATGCGGGTGAACACGCACTGACAGTCTCCAAGGAGCCGCCGGCCCTTGAACAAGATACACCGGAGGGGCTCGAGGACGCCCTGGAGGCATTACGTCTCGAAGTGTTGGAAGACATACCCCCCGAGGATCGATTGGATTCCGAGATGTGAGGCGGCACGCGTGGGGTCGCTGGGGCATGCCCCTTTCAGTGAGTCGCGTGGGTCCACCACCGCCAGTGTGATCGAGTGAAGGATTTGAGGTGGCGACCATAATTCTACGACAACACCTATTTTATTTATCGATTTGGAAGAGGGAGGTCGATGAGGGTATTTACTATATATTATGCCGCGAAATATAATCCCTGAGAAATAATGAGATTTCGTCGTAATTTCTCTCCCTCAATTATGTTGCCTGAAACTTTGCCATTCTGTCTCTGGTCTCTGGATTGTTCTCATCTCCTTCGCGGTCATGGTGCCTTGGGCGGGGACTATCCGCAACATATGATTTGAGATCATCTGTTTTGGAAAGCAAATGCGAACAGCCGGCCCAGTAGATATAGTCAACACAGCTAAAGTATCATCAGGAGCAGGTGTTTTATTCGAAAGTACAACGCTGTTTCCGCGACGCGACCATCATGTCTCTTTGTGAGTATATTTGATGAATGATAACTTATTCCCGAGATTGAAAGCCAGTAAGTGTTATTTGAGATTTAGGGGTTCCAGAAATGCAAGAATAGGTTTGCCGCAGTGCTGTGTGAACGAAATGAAGCAATCGCTCACTGCGATCATTTGCTAAATGGAAGAGGTAACCCTTAACCATGGCGCGAATTATCAGCGAGGACTGTGGGATGTAATCCAACATCCTTGCGATTACTTTTAAATGGCTATTTCACTCACACCTGGGGTAATATGGGGTAATATTCCTTGGGACTTTCGTATTGTTCAAGGCCGTCCAGAATGATGACATTGATGTCGATCATGCCGAAATCCACAAACGGGAGGCACTCAGTTTTCTGAGAGTCACAGAACGGGATCGACCACAGTTCCTCCTAAAGCATGGAGAGTGATTGTTTTATCCATGCGATTAACGCTGTAGTCAAAAACCTGCAGATTTAAACCATGTGGAAGGTAAATATAAACCCTACTATCACGTGCTGGGAAGCTGGCCACACGGGGAAGCTGGCCACTTGCCAAATATAAGGACGAATACTAATGAATATTGAGGGCTCGGACTCGGGGGAAAAAGTAGGACCTCTGACGTCCATATATGCTAAATTTGGACGCAAAATAATGAGTTGATCGAAAGTTGTGGCGCTTTTGATTGTGGGCCGAAGGGTGAGAAAATCATTTTCTCAACTCCGAATGGCTATTTCGCTTTAGGTTCGGAGCAAGCCTGTCTCCGGTCCGGCGAGCCGGACAATCTCGGAGAGAGGCTTGGGACAAACTAATCAAAATAGCGAGGACCTTTGAATATGTTTTGCGATGTCACCTCTTCTTTCTTTCTCAAATCTAAGCAGCCAAATCATATCTTATATGCCTAAAAATGATATGGCTATGATTCCAGATTTTATTACCCAAACATTGTGCCTCATAGACGCAATCGCGCGTCACTCGTGTCAAACCAATTCGACCTAGTGCGGGAATCTGAGTGTTCTGGACTGTGGATTTTATGGCCTCTATTGAAAGTAATATCAAAATTGAGAACTTCTGCCTCTTCAGAATTGTTCTGAGGCTGTGTGGAAGCCATCGAATAAGATGTAAAAAGTTGCGAGCTTTTGCCGATCATTCCCAAAACGGAAATACGACCGACGGATTCAAGCGAGTCAGATTTTGCCTTGGTGTACCCTCGTCTTGCGCAATTTAAGCCATTCAACGAAAGGAAGTGGAGTTTGGATAGAAACTGAAGGATATTACCAGCTCTGATTCTCAACTTGGGCCTGGAGAATGGCATTATGGGTGGACTCAGATTTTGAAGAGTGTTCACATCAGAGCCATTCTACACTTTATTTGGGTCTACTGTGAAAAATGCGAGCCAGCCAAAGTCTAAGTTGACTAAAAAATGAAATTAAACCGGCAACAATGGATTTGCGCGAGTGGCCAAGTACCGTGTCAATTGCCTATCTGGGAGTTCTGACCGAAATAAATTCGCGACACAGTCAAAACATCACTAAAATTGGCACAAGTGGGCTTCACTTGTTCACAGGATGTATGCCTTCCATTTGAAGCCCTCGGGCGCTTTGAAAGACCATCAATGAATTAATAATGACCGAAAATAGCTAAGGTGGTCAGGTTTCCGGCGGTTGATAGTAGTACACTGGAGTTGACCCGGTTCAGGTTGTTTCAAATATACTTCCTGAATATGGTATCTGAAAGGGAGAAAATTTCACACCACCTGATTCAAGACTTGCAGAAACTCATGAGCGCAAGTTTATGGGTTTGCCGCCGGATGCCGGGAGATCAACTGATAAGACCAATACTGGCGATCATTTGCCACAAGTAAGTTATTGAGGTGTATAAAGTATGCATGTTTCTTCTGATTTATCAGACAACAAGATGGCAAGCTTGAACAATAGTCATCCCAGTGTCGTTATCAATTCCGCGCTCCCGTTACATTCTATGCACTATCCAATGCTCGAATATTCCCCCTCGGAGTCGCTGCCTTTCCGGTCCTCATGTGCGAATGATAAATGTGCGGCTCGGTGGTTTGATGGTGTTGTTATTCGATCCTTTCGGGCTGACCACACTATGTAATCCACCCCTTAAGCGCATTGGCAATTTGCCAGTTCTTTAATAAGAAAACCCACCTACAAAGGCACCGGATCAGTGATCGTTTTGAAAGGCTAAGTGCGGACTGGGTGCGCAGGTATGAGTGGGGAACAATGATGAGTTTGCTGTGCTCTCGGATTTACCAGGCCCACACGGCCTAAGTAGTAACCATGCACGCCATCTGGGACGTTTGGCAGGTTCGAGTGCGGGAAAATCGCCCTTGAGCTGGCGGCGCCGCCCACACATATGCAAACGGAGGGTGGAGAACGTAGTTCCGAGAGTTCATCAGGGGGCGAGTGGTACGGGGTTTTGTGGAATCTGACGCGACAGGCGCCCGTTGTCTGCTAAAGATCTGTCCTAATCATTCCTATCTCTCAGATTGTAGCGGCGTTTACTGCGCATATAGTCATTGTGACGCTCTGAATAGTCTAACCTGCCTGGATATAATTGACAAGCCCATCATGTCGAGAGATCCGCCTCTATTCCGGGATCGGACATATGGTCCGCGGGCGGGTGAATCACCTGCACCTATGGATGTGTTCTCATAGTATAGTCTGTTACTTGTTCCATTGGCCCATCTCCGCTTGCCCCTCTTCATCTGCATAGCTCTTCTAATTAGCCTTCGAGCTCATCCGCAATGGCGGCGCTAATCCAGATGTAGTCTGTGTATGGCGGGTGCAGTTCCATATCAAGTTACATCATCCTGTTGGTTTTGCGGCGCTCTCCTTCAAATATTTGCAGTGCCAGTCCACCGGCATCTTGCCGGCATCCGCCAGAAGCTGCCGTCGGCATATACCGGTAGCGATGGCCCTACTTGTAACAACCACACATACTTACCGGAGCCAACCTAAATGGAGCACTTGACAATGGCAATCGCTCCTACGCCCATTCCCGCTCGAACACAATCGTCATACTGCCATTATCCCTGCACGCCTACTCCGGAACGTCTTGCAGGCATATCGGCTCATAATAATCCTGTTGTTGGGCAACTTATGTGCGGTATGCTTTTGATTTAGATATTACTGCATATAGTCAGGGCGCCTTTCAATGACGTATAATATATACTTTCTCGGAAACCTCATACTATGACTACCCAGGGACCGCTCGCGGGCGTCCCTCGCTTTCTTTGAGCCTCGGCCCAGCTGGATTTTTTTCGAGTCGTCAACTGGGAGAGTTTTCGAATAATGCTACGCAAACACTGTGCTGGTGTGGAAGACTAGATTTGGCGACGGTGATAACAAGACACAGTTGTCTAACAGATGACAGTATGCGCGGGAAGATAATGCACAAAGCAACCGTCTCAGGCGCTCGAGGTACTGGGAGAACTGTATAGTTTAAGTGCGAAGGTTGCAATGGCACTTGACAAGTACGTTACGGGGTTCATCGGGGCAACTCAGTGTCCGTTCTAAACATACAAACACGGAAAGGCTCGACACCGATGTTTGGCGGTACAATGACTTCTATATGGCGACAGTCGCAGCGTTAGCTTGCATATCTGCGGTGGATGACGCTAGCGCCTAAGTTCTGACTCCATACTGACAGTGGCGTTATGGGCAAGTTGGGCCTTTTCAGGTTAGATCTGGGAGAGGCGCCGAGCATGTATGTGTTTTTGGACGGATATTTCTAAGCCTGTTCCAGCACTGCAGCGAATCTTCAATCTACCACTCCGAGGATGACTCTGTTGAGGCAGGTTCAACGCGAGGAGTCCGCTCACTTTTTTCAGCGAGTAGTCGATTCCTTTCAATGCGGGAGGCTGATTTTCCATCCGACCGAGTCATCGTGCGGAATTAGCATCGGTCCTGGCGCCTACCCATTTTTATATCATATTCAATCATCGTCATTTAACGTTGTATTTTTGAATGACGTTAAACCGTCGACACAGATGTGTACCTGTTTCGACTTTCCCCGGAAGACGGTAGCTGGAGTCTCATTCCCTTACAGTATCTCTACCAGCAAATATTGTCCATATGGAGGCACTGGTGCGTTATTTTTGGGAGACTTCAGAGGTCAAATAAAACACGGGAGATGCGAACAGGAAATCCTTCATCATGGCGTCCCCTAAGACTCCCCTATCGGTGAGAATGCTGGTCTATATTTCAATCCTGGTTAATGACACGGCGACCAGACCCCATTGAACCCGGAAGGTCAAACTCTCTCAGATCCATTGAATCTCGGGAGTGGGGACCTTCAATATCGCTTGGCCGTGGCTCTAGTAGCTCGGTATCAGCGTGTTGGTGATCTGCAGGATATTAATCCTGCAATCGAACTCGCTCGAGAAGCTGTGAGGCTCAGACCGGAAGCTGTACAGGCGCGTCTCGGAACTTTGGCTGCAGCCCTCCGAATTAGGTTCCAAAGGTTATCCACGTCTCCAGACATCGAAGATGCTCTGAAGTATGCGCAAGAAGCTCACCTTTTGACGACCAAGGGTTCCGCGGAACGTGCACAATCTCTGCATACCTTGGGTTGGATTTACAGGACCAAATATGAGGTTGGACGAGATCTCTTGGACCTGAAACTGGCGATTCAACATTATAGCGAAGCGTTGAATTTTATCCCTGCCCCCCAGCTTTTACGCTGTCTCCAGGGATTGTCTGTATCGTTAGGGGATCGATCTCAAATTACGAGGTCCTCGAACCGAGCCTCATCTTTAAACGACGCCACCAGGGCCTTGAACTACGCTCAAAGAATTGTTAAACACACACAGGATGGAGACCCCGACCGAGCAGCATATTTACAGCATGTAGCCTCATCCTTCCATGATTTATACAGGCAGACACAAAGCCTTGAGCATCTCCAGGAAGCCATATCGAATACTCAGCATGCTCTGCATCTGGCGGCGGATCGGAATCCCCATCGGCCTCGATATCTTCAGAACCTTGCATTATATCTTACCGATCGCTCCAATGCGCCAGCGGTACAAGATCTGCGAGTTCGATATCCTACCTGGCTCTACAAAGAATGGAGGGATTGCGGGGACCTGGAAAATGCGCTGGGTCATTACAGGGAATCTTTTACCGGCCCTACTTTACAGCCAATGCAGTCCTTTGACGCAGCCCATCGGTGGGCGTCCTTGGCACATCTCCACAAGCATGACGATTGCCTCACCGCATACTCTGCTGCATTTGATCTTCTTCCAGAGATCTTGTGGATTGGAAATTCTCTCGAGGTTCATCGAATGGCTTGCCAAGTGGTTGAAATCACACAATTCACCTCCAATGCGCTACGTGCCTGTATAGAATATCCAGATTTAAAGCGGGCAGTTGAACTAGTGGAACAGGGACTAGCAACCTCCCTCCAACAAAGGCTACAACTTAAAACCAAAGTTCGTGAGCCACTGCTGCCTGCAGAGGACAAAGTCAAATTGGAGGGGCTTTCTTTTATTCTGTGCAACATGGATGCATCTATGGAAGAGCGTCAGAAGGCCGCAGCAAAACGACATATTCTGCTCGCAGATATTCGCAGCCAGCCTGGATTGAAGTCCTTCCTTCTTCCGAAGAAATATGCACAGCTCCGCCATGCCTCCAAAAATGGTCCAGTTGTCATTCTCAACTCACACGAAAGTGGCTGTGATGCCATTATTCTATTGGCACCAACGCGGAATCCACTCCATGTCAAATTACCAAGGGTCTCATGCCAAATGCTGGAGGAGAAAAGACAAATGCTCAATGACTCACTGCGAAGGTGCAACTTGAGAGAGGGCTCCGTGGGGGAAGGAACTAGTGGCGACCGGGAAGAAAGAGGCGGTTTCGTCCGGGAAGGAACCAGTCGTGATGCAGAGGAAAACTTCAAGGGCCTACTCAACTGGCTATGGGACCATGTTGTTTGTCCGGTGTACGAAGAGTTGAATGCAGTAAGTCTCCTTTTGATTCTTATTTATTCCTTTGGCTTATGTACTCGTAGAAGGGAATCATGGATGGCAGATTGTGGTGGTGCCCTACAGGAAGTTTCATCGGACTACCTCTGCACGCGGCAGCCCATTCATGGTCGTCTCAGTCATCCCGGTTCATCCAGTCATATACCTTAACTCTTGGAGCACTCGTGGACCACCACGAGACTCAAAATTCGGACTTTCCAAAATTTGGTCTTGTGGGAGTAACGAAAACCGGAGCGAAAGGCGAAGGCAAACTTCCAAATATCGCGATGGAAATGAGAGAGATTCGGTCCATCGTGGGCCAGAACCATATCCTAGAGTACTGTGAAGAGGAGGCCACTGTTGGAAATGTTGTGAAGCTGCTCAACGACTGCCCGTGGCTTCATTTAGCCTGCCACGGAGACCCAAACCTTGAAGATCCGAGGAAAAGTTGCCTCAGGCTCTACGAAAGCAGCCTGGACCTGGACACTATTGCTCAAATGCAGAATCCGAATGCACAGCTTGTATTCCTTGCAGCATGCAAGACTGCAGTGGGGGACAGCAAATTGGTGAATGAGGCACTGCATTTAACTGGTGGATTTATTGCTGCGGGCTTTCAAGGGGTTATCGGGACACTGTGGTCCATGTCCGATGATGATGGACCTACCGTTTCAAAAACAGTGTATGGGCATTTGTTCAGGTTGAAAGGGCAAGCACCGAAAATAACAGACGCAGCAGAAGCACTGGATCGCGCATTGGAAGAGCTGCGTCGTTCGAAGGTGCCGTATCATCGCTGGGTTCCGTTTGTTCACATCGGAGTGTAATTTTTTTTGTCTGGGCAATGGAATCTAGGTAATTTTGAATTTTGGATCCGCTATGTACCTTGTATGTAACCGAACTCTGTTAATTTATGATGTATGTACTGGATTTTTTCGTTCAATTCGGCAGGGGGGTGTGACACGCGACAACTTGAACCAATTCGACAATTCGACACAGGTTGACTTAGACCGTGACAAGGACCAAAATTTCGACACCATCCCAGAAGGGTGCAGGAATGTTCAAAACCAATCTGGCACCTTTGCAAGAGCATCCAGAGCTGGGCAGATGCCAATTTAAATTATTTGGTTGGAAATGCTTATACCAACTAGTTTGGGTTGAGTTTGGGCTGAGATGAGGGTAGAAATTCAGTAAGGGCATTGAATATTACCTCAGGATGCAGGAGATGCCCCGGAATTTTCCCTGGTCGTTTTTAATATCAAGAAAGATTTTTCCCTGTTTTTCGAACCATGAAACCAATTCGACAACCGCCGCGTGACAACGAACCAAAATTCGGCTTCGACCGGACCCCCTGTGATGCGTGACCGTCGAATTGAACGAAAAAAAATAGTAGTAATTTTACACGCGACGGGCTCTCTGTTCTGAGTACTACAAATTAAACCTTGAGAAGGTGCAACAAATCTCATGCAACTTCTGGAGAAAGAACAACGGCGACGCAAGGAGCCGACGTGATGGGCACCGCCACCGATGACACTGATGGCCGCTTGTTTCGGCGTAGGTCAAGAGGTGAGCGATTATAAAGTCCGCGACATAGACCTCGGTTGTCGCCATCACCTGTCAAGGGCGGGGGGGGGGCAATTTCGATCATCTGGAGCTGATTCATGTCTGCTTGGGTTTTCGACCGAGATTATTTCATGTACATAGAGTGGTAGATAATGTATGCAAATAGGGGATAGGAGAAATGTCAAGAGAATTTGAGGATGTCTTTGAGCCGAAACAAAAAGTCCAGGATCTAGACCGATGAAAGTCGGTCGGTGATCTCGGACTTCCCGATTTGGGGGTTGTCAGAGAGGTCTGTGTTAAGATCGGGATGATCGCTCACCTCTTGGCGTAGGTGTGCTGGTCACCAAAGCAAGAGTTGTTACTCTTGGCTCAATAGGCGTGAAGATTCACAACAGGCCGTGGCTACTGTAGCACGAGAGAAATAAGTTGAACATCTCAGTGAATAATGCCTGGGTGTTTAATCATTGATTGAAGAGTGATTAAACAATTCCTGTCTATTTGATTAAACAAGACTCATCCTTGGATTCAAGAGGATCAATGAAAATTTTCGTAGGCTAGACAAGATTCACAAGATATTAAGTGATCCCAGATGTACTTGACCAAAAGTTTAGTCAGTCTATTCTATTTTAAGGTTCCAGTGTCTCGAACTCCAGCTGGGGACCAGAGGATGGTAATAAACACTCATTGGAACAAAGAACAGCATTCATACAAGAATCAAAGGGGAGAACAGTCTTGGTCTCGGAAAGACGAGATCTATTTGACCAGTGTCGTGGCCCCTACCTGGGGCCTAATAAACAATGCTTCATATGAAATTTAGGCGCCAAGAGCCAAAGAGGGTGGGGAATCCCGGTAGGTCTAGGCTGTCCGCCGAAACTGTCCTATCATGGCCTCTTGGTTCAATTGGATATGTTGTGTTCAGTTTCCGGATGCATGTGGTTCGATCCCCGCTCCGTTCGTTTTTGCTGCTTTTAGGTTTGCCAATTAATCCCGCTTAATCACCCTCTGCGGCTTTGATCCGGATTAATTAATCCCTGCATTAATCCCAGATTATCGTCTCAACGGCAGATGATTAAGCAGATCTCCTAGGGCTTCACACCTGAGTACGTCAAGATGCGGCGCCCGCTGACAATGTAGTAGCGTCATTGATACCGACGGCTTTGTTCGGCCTTCATTTTTTTTGCAGTTAAGAGCAGACCTGAGTACGTCGAGATGCAGCGTCCGCAGACACGCATCACGATTGATACTGCTGTTTGTTCGGACACTACAGGAATAAAGTATCACTCAAATTGTGACGGCCGTACTTTCCTGCATGTGCCTGAAACTCCCACCGCCTGCATTCGCAATTAGTATTAGTTAGTATCGGACCAAAGTTTATAACAGGCGGCCTCCACTGGCGATACCGAATTGTGCTTATATCTCATCGTCGAAGCCACGGTGCCTTGGTAAGAAGGTAACGGCAACTTGACGTTCCCTGGTGATCGAAGAACGAGAGGACTTTGTGGTTAGGGTCCGTCGCAACAAGGGCTGAAATACTCTAATTTCCTCCTGCTACGACGACCTACCTCGCGCTATCTCTCTTAAACGCAATTCACCACAGTTGCCTAGCGTCTTGTGTGATCGCCCCCCTGGAATGATGGTGTCACTCATCTGCTATTTGACCAAATTTCTGTCCAGATCTGCTCATCCATGCTTTACGTTGGGCCGGCAGATTCACGCAGATTTGGGCAGATTTCAGCATAAGGGATTCTCACTGGGTATATGAACATGCAAACTTGTCGAAGAACAGGAAGCTGACGTGATGGACACTGCCACTGATGGCACAAGTGATGGCGGTGATGCGGCTGATTGATGCGTCTGTCGGGACTTGTGTTGCGGCGCACAGGCATGACACGCACCGGATGTGTTCTTCGTACAAGAGAATCATAACTGCGAGATCCGAGAAGCTGGATACCCAACGCGCTCCGGGTGGGTCGAGCCCGAACGAAGTTGGCGCGAAAGCAAAAAGGTACTTGACACATAAAGAAGGTACTAGGGACGAGATGGTTCATGCTAAGCAGCAAGATGGTATTGACATAATATGGGCCCGTGCAGAGCGAGGACGAAGGGGAATTTTGCCCACCGCCTACTGGAAAGAAGGTGTCGAACATAAATATTAGCGCAGTGCGACACGGAGCTAACGCGCCCGAAAGGAAACGAGAGTGAGGAGATTAAAGCAGAGATTCGTCAGTGGGGGTTAGTAGCACCGACGGCGCGCACAAGCGGAGTCATAAACATAAACGCCTTTAGGCGGGCAGCAGACAAAAGATAGTCAACTCAGACACCCGCCAGCGGATGCACATGTGCTTCAATTCGGTGGGTAATACATGTCTAGTACAGAGGCAAAACATGGTAGAAGCGGAAAGCGAAGCGGGTAGGATACGGGCCGGCGAGTAAACAGTGGTACTAGAGAAACAACGAAGTCAGCCGGAGGAACGAGCTGCAAGATTGTGAGGGACGTACCATTCGACCGGGGAGGGAGACGGAGACGAGAGATGACGAGGAAAATGAGTGTAAGGCGCGGGGCGCGAATAATGAGACAGGATAAGTAGGATGAGCTGGACGAAGCATTGTGAGACGGCGGCTAGGGAAAAAGGAGAAGGCGACGTACGGTATCGAGAGTCCGAGTGGTATGCATAATGATAAGACGGCGGGCACTCAGGCAACTACACAGTAGCTGCCGTAGTTTGCCTGCGAGTCCTCGTCGACGGGGAGGCACGGACCCGCGTCCTCGGAGGCGGACGCTGCGTTGGTCGGCATGCTGGCGTCGGTGACAGCGGCGCCGAAGAGGGCAGTGAATGTGTCGTCGAATGAGTCCATTGGTAAGGATGAGGGTGGATGGGGGTGGTGTGAGTTGGGTTGGGTGTGCGAGGATGCGGAGAGCGGTTAAGCACGGAAAGATCACAGAGATGTGGTAGATAGAGGACACGAAGTACGCGGGGTGCAGAGTTGTGGTCGACAAACAGCCCTCGCCCCTTATATACTCTCCACCCAGGACGCCATTGTTCGAGAAGCCATTCATGCGGACGATGGCCCGGCCCAAAACGGACAAGAGCAAAGACAAAGCGTAGTTTGGCTCATTGTTGATTTCAAACTCCGCATTGTGACCTAGAGGTGTCCCCGTCTCATTTCGATCGAAATGATGAGGACACCGGGACGTCGTGGATGCATCGGCCCTGCGCTTGGGTGGCCGGGTCATATGAGACGAGGAAAAACGCACGAAACGACATGGAAGCACAATGATGGAAGGGATTTGAAACTCCGACGATGCCCAAACACACCACAACAACGCGCTATTGTTTCCGGAAAATGCATATTGGACAATGCGAGTGTGGACCATTGTTCCAGAAACGAGATCATGATAATGCATTTATTGGAAATGAGCGTCGTGCCTATCTAGCTAGGATGTGCGTGCGAGCATGGTACAAGTACAGATGAAGAGTGGAGGAAAGAGAAAGAGCGTAGGGATACAGCGTTGTATGCGAAACGAAAATAATAAGTCAAGTGGAATATGGATGACTACGACCGGCCTAAACGTCACGGCGTTAAACGGACCAGTGCTTCACAGACGAAGACGATCGGAGGGAGGTGTCGCTGACGGGCGTGAGGGGGATGTCGAAGTGTGCCTTGTGGTCGTACTGAGACTCCGCATCGGCGGTCTGCGTCTCTGTGGCGTCGAACTCGCTGGTGTACTGCGAGCGCGGCTTGAACTCGGAACTGAGGGTGGGGAGGTCGAGGGGCACAGGTGCGGAGGGAGTCGGGCGGCGGAAGATGCGCCGGAGAAGGCCGACGAACGCCGTCCAAAAGGCGACGTATTCGCGCTTTGCGTCCTCGCCGAATGCGAAGAACGCCGCGAAAAGGAGGGAGCTGATGGGCACGGTCCACCAGATGAGATACGAGACTAGGAGGGTCTGCGCGGGGATGAAGGCCGTCGGGAACACAGCGACGCGCCCAAAGTTGGAGTGGACGTCGGCCCAGGAGGTCCAGGGACGCAGGCCCTCGTTGAGCGTGAAGGCCATATCCGCAGCGGTGACGATCGTGGCCCACAGCATCTGCACGAGGGCCATAGCCATCAGGCGGAAGTAGCGGCCTGGCGTGAGGGACGATGCGGTCTGTAGATGGCGGGCGAAGGTGACGCGACGGCGGAAGAAGTGGTAGAGGGCGGCGCTGGCAAAGCCGAGTGTGAGGAGTACGATGATGATCGGGGGAAGCCAGACGAGGAAGATGGAGGCGATGGAGACATATATTGCGGCGCGGCAGCCAAAGTCCTCGACGAGATCGTAGCGGTGACCTTGGACGATGTAATCTGGGAGGCGAAGCACGTTTAGCTTTGCGAGGAATAGAATGAAAAGGAGTCGGACGTACGCAGAGCCATGGTTATGCATGGTAAGCCCCAGCACATGAGGAGATCGAATATCATACGCCGGCGTTTCTGCTCGGGGGACGTCCGTACCTGCCGGACGGAGGCGATGCGCTCGAGATGGATGCAAAGGCAAAGACAGCAGGTCGGTAGACCCATGGTAGAACCGACTTGCAACTTCGTCGCTGAAGGGACAGTTAACAAACAAAGGCGGAAGGAAAAACAAGGGTGCGCACCAATATCGCACCACACCTTGGCGACGACGTCGATGTTTCCAGCCCAAATCACGGCGTTGATAGCATAGGTGAGGTTCGAGATAAAGAGCCAGGCGATGAGCGAGAGCGTCGGGACATTGCGTGCCCGCCAGTGCCACGGCAGCGGGATAAGTACGATGAAAGTGGCGATGAAGGCGGCGATGGGGAGTTCGTAGTGCATGGCGTCAAAGGAGGGGTCGGGGAGCAAGAGCGAAAGACTCTTCGGCAAATTTGACGCACCCTCTTTATGAACCGCCCATTGCAAGCCCACTGTCCTTTCATCAAAATCCCATTGTTCTTAAAACTCCGCATTGAGCCAGCCGACCGGCGCCGCTAGTGTGGCCACGCCCCAGATCGAGCCTCGCTGCCTCCCGCCATCATTCTACCAAAGAGCAAGAGCATGTGGGAGCCCTCGAGAGTGTCCACGTTGAGGGCGACATTGGAGGAAAGGCCGGATGCGGGATGTCACGCATGTCACATATGTGACATGAACAATGGGATTTGGACAAAGCGCGCTCTGATCACCGCGAGCACCTCAAAGAGCTCCAGGAAACTCTAACGAAAAGTCCTGATGCGATTGGCTATCGATATATCGATCGCGCTTTGAGTCGGACGCGAAAAACAACCGTAACTCCTGCACAACTCGATCATTTTTGGTGGAATTGCCTCAGATTGCCTTCGTGTCGTCCAATGGTGCAAATACTCCAGGATAGCGACGCAAAATCTACCGGCGCATAGGATATGTGGTTCCCGACGAAATCAAGTATTAGAATCGTCGGGGGGAAACCGCCATCAGCGCCATCAGTGGCGGTGCGCTGACTCAGCTTCTTCTTCTTCCTCCACCTTGCGCACCTCCTGCTCTGGTTTGCCCAGGCGCTGGTCGGTACTTAGTGCGCATGGACCTTGGCGAAACATCAACATCCTATACAGCTCTGATCCCTCGTCTGCGTCCTAGCGCCCGTCAAGCGCCCGTGCCTAATGTCGCTTTTGGCGGCATAACCAGCATTTCCTTGGCTAATATTGCCCTGATACTGTAGGGCTGAAACTCACGCGGACCCTCCTCTGGTTCTGTATCATTTCGACCTCAAATACCTCACATGGCGCTGAAAACGTACTTGTCCCCATGGCTCGCTCAATTAGGCGCTATATTTGCGCTACATACTCCCTGGCCATTCCAAGTCGTCCCGCGTCCGCGTGAGTGCGTGCCGCTGCTTTCCCTCTATTCTCTTATCGTTCAAATTCTCCAAGTACCTTGCCTTATGACTTTGACAGTAGTGCGCGAATTTGGGTAGCTCCCCGACTCGACGCTCCATCTCTGATTCCCAGGTCCTGCATGTCCATGGCGGCGACTGCGATCGCGTGCCGCCGTAAAATTCGACATCTTTCAACCCTGCGAGCACAAGTCAACCTCCGACCACTCGTTGGGAAGTCGTCTCTAGTGCTTATTCGGTTGGATTGTGGCCTCTCTCTCTCAAGTTCTGGCTTTCTCCACTGATTATTACTCTGGCGTCCGTGGATTCCACGTAACTCCTCCCTGGATTTACACATGTTCTTTTCCCCTGGGATTCACCACCACCTGTGCCGAGTGCGCGTCATCATTAAAAGCGATTCTATTCGACCTAAATTTAGGGATACAACTATTTCCCTGAGCTCTGGTGCTTCATCCCTCCATGCATGTCGCCGTCGAACATGAAAACCCTGTCGGCAGTGAATGCAGAACCACCTCGCACATGTTAACTCTTCAGAATTTGGGTGACGGTACAATTGATTTCGATCAAGAAAAACAAGATAAAAGAGAGCAACATAACTTGAATACCATACGTAGCACCTCCGTTTCCTACGCTTCCACCTGCACAGCTACCTGAATCGCTTTCCAAAATCCTATCTCTTCTATCTCTTCTGTCACGAACATTCGACCTTTCGCCGCGTCATCCTCTTTATCAAACAGCGAGCTCTGTTTGATCCAATCCAGGTGGTGGTACTCTGTAAAGACAAACATTTTTATGATCCCAAACATCGACTATGAATCAGCTTGAAATTGGAATGCCTTCTCTGTCCCGCCCCCCACTTGTTGGGTCCCGTGTGAAGGTAGGGTGGGTTTAGAGCCACGACCAGGGGGGAGGTAGAGTGCCTGGTAAATGCAGATTCAGGTATTTGCAATATCTGTGTCAGGTGTACTCACATCGATTTGATAGGTCTGTGGATTCAAATACAAGAGATTACGGGAATAGATCGTATGGAGAATCGTTACACATCTCAAACGCATACTTCTTTTGTAATTTTTTCTTGTCTGCCGATAACTTAGCTACGTTGCCCTGGACCATATTGCCCACATTGTCGTTCCGAGTGCGTGCACCACGCGGTCCTTCCACGGTGCGTGCAATTCTCATTTCGGCTGATATACATCTGCACCAACTCACATCATCAGCACTTCCACTCTTCCCGCGATGGCCAGCAAGACGGATAAGATGCGTCGCCATGCCATATCATGCCCGGTCTCCGATCTGAATCGAGCAACGCGATGCAATCTTCGCTGTCTTGGATGCGAATAAAGCCAGTGCACAAGCACATGCTTCGTCAAGCGCAATCATGCCCCATCCACCCTATCAATTTCCTCAGCAATCTACCCCGGGACCCTCTCACCAGACCAACGTTGCTATTATTCAACTCTATCCACCTCAGACGTCAATGTCGCCCCCGTCAGGCTCACTTCTATTTTCTCCGCTTTCTCCGTCACTATCACTACTGTACTATTACATTCAATTCGACAGTGGGAGTGATGCGTGACATGTTGAATATATTCGACACCTCGACACGGGCCACGTTGGACTGTGACAACCCCCAAAAATTCAACACTGTCCCACAACGACGCGGGGACATCGTAGATTCGTTTGGGGCTTTTTGTGGAAGCAGGGAAAGCAAGGCAAATATTGGTTTAACTTAATTGTCTCGGGAGTAGTTCTCCCAGTGATTTTGTCGGAGTTTATTTTGTTTAGGTTGCTATAAAGGTAGAACTTGACAAAAGACAATAAATCTAGCCAGTTTCAATGCAGGGGATGTACAAGATATTTATTTGTGGTATTTTCACTGCTGAAAGGCATTTTTGGAATTTTGTGACCCGTCGATATTCGCCAACCCCCCCTGTGACCTGTGACGAACCACCAAATTTCGTCGCCGACAGGTACCCCTGTGATGCATGACTGTCGAATTGTATGTAATAGTACAGTATCCGCGAGTGGAGGCCTTGAACCTCCTTCGCCTCTTTTCGATACTCCTGATATGAAATGCCGCAGGACCTCAACTTCATCATTTTCACAACTTCCTCCGCCTTGGACCCCCGATCATCAAGAGTTTGGGCAGGGCTTGTGCCGACTTTTCGCATCCTGCGGCTGGTCTTGGAAGGCCATCTCGAACCCGCAGTTCAAGCTCTTCTTTGATAAATATCTCCCGGCCGCAAAACTACCTGATCGTCGCGTCCTTTCGGGTCGGATTCTCGACAAAGAAGCCGATAAAGCTATCGCTCGCACGCGCCAACTCATCGAGGGGAAATTGGCTATTTATTCGGAGGATGGTTGGATGAACATCGCAAAAACTCATGTTGACACCTCGATGCTCAGCGTCGAGAGTAAGGTACATATTACTTCATTTTCCTTTTTGCTGAACTTACTATTGTTTACGAGCAATATTTCCTGCGCACGCACAATATAACAGGAAGACCGAAAACCGGCGACGAGCTATTCGAATTGTGAAGAGCGATTTGATTTATGCGAGAACGACCTATATGGTGTCAATGTTATCGCGATTTGCACTGACGATGGCCGAGGGGAAAAAGAGGCGGCGCCTAACGAAGGAACGAAGGAACAAATGAATTGGATCGTCGCGTTCGAGTGTTGGGCGCACCAGTCTAGCTTAATAACCGGCAACTTTTTTTCAGTCAAGGTTCTGTGGATGATTAGCCACATTCACCCGATACCGATATCCTACTGCGAGTTGTCATATTGCCTGAGTTTAGACTATTAAATGTTGGGAGAGGAACTGGGCATGGTACAAGGGAGGTGCCAGAGGGCCTTATGAATAATGCAGTACTCTGGTTGTTTAATTTGTCAGTACTTTTTCGCGCGCGCACAGGAGTCCTGGTTTGTTGTGGGAACTTCCTCAGCAACCGTAAGACTTTCGCTTGGCTGTGGAGCGCAAACATGTACACACCAAGCTTATGCGCGGAGCTCGCGTGGTGACTGGTGACACGGGATGCATTGATATAATTAGTGCTCTGGGACGTGTTTTGCATGAATTCAACTTGGCACCAATATGGGGGATACAACTGCACAGTCCTGTGTTATTTTTCGAAGTGATTCGGTTCAGAGCTTAGCTAGATACATTGATTTCATTATTTCCTATCTTGGAATCACTCTGAGTGAGATAGCATAGGCAATAAATTAGATACGTTTATATGACTCTATTACAAGTTGCGTACCACTCACAAGGCTCAATTGGACAAGTCCTGGGGCTGCTGTACCAACTTAGCCCAGCAGTGGGCTGAAACAGCCAGGAGACTCAGAATAAAGGATTATTGAAATTCTGGCTCTGTGAATAATTGCGCACAAATCATTCTGAAAGACCTAGCTAGGTCTCAACTTATTCTGTGCAGAACTGAGGGCACCATGGAAAATTCTTTCACGGGGATCAAAAAACACACAAAATGGAAATTTTTTCGTTCACGCCCTCAGTACTGTCATTAGCTTTAACCTCTCATTGTACTGAGCCGGAAATGATCCAAAATCTGTCAGGCTTTCATTGCATATCCACAGACTGCTTACAATGGGAAGAGAGCCGCTGGGCGAGAAGCGCTCGCAGGCCCCCATTTCGGTGCGTTACATCTCATGAAAAGGCCCCAGAGTCCTGCTTGTTCTGATGTGTCACAGGGGGAGCGGAGGCGTGTGGTACCACTCTGGGCGAAATGCCATCAGGCTCAACACTGCTGCACAAATGAGGGAACAGCCCGACATGGCAGTCATGGGTTCCAATGCACCACCGCATTTCTGGTTTTATTCAGTTCCTCAGAAGGAGAATGGACGGACATATTGCGATTATGTCCTGAACCGATTGTCCCATAGAATTTTCGGGGGTATTTTTTGCCAGATATGCTCTATTGTATTAAATGGATACTTGACCACCAAGCTCCGGACAATTTTTATGTGAGACCACCTAATGAGAGATTCACTGACATCAGCCAAACAATACTTACATAAATTTCAAACTCCGACCCTGGCTGTTTCCTTTGCTCTTGAGTCAAGACAGAACAATTCTTGTAAAGATAATATAAGAGTGAAGGAATTTAACATTGTGGGTTTGGCGATAATCCCACCACTATATCATATCGGATAGCCGGTTGTCAGAAAAAACTGTGATCGTCAGTTCAACTTAAAATGGAGGTGTTGAACTGATGGCTCTTGAAATTGATATAATCAGGAAAACATGGTAGAAGATATAAAGCAACAGAACTATAATATCATAGCCCCCATTTCTTCTGTTTCTCCTCCTCCTGTGCCACCTCCACAGTTATCTGGATTGCCTTCCAAAACTCCACTGGTTCCCTCTCAAAATTGCGACCCTTCCCCTTTCCGGCAAAGTTGACATCAAACACAGAACGTTGTGTGATCGAATCCAGGTTGTGGTACTTTGTAAAGACAAACATTTTCATAACCGCAAACATCGAAGATGCTTTGAAGTTGAATGCCCTTTCCGCTCCGGCTCCGACCGTCAGAGTCCCTTGTGAAGGTAGAGTAGGTGTTAAATCACCTCCAGGGGGGAGGTAAATTTCCTGGTATAAATATTCAGTCATTGACAGTATCTGTGACTAAGTTACTTACACTGATTTCATAAGTTTTTGGATTCAGATAGAACAGATACGGAAACAAGTCAAGCTGTGTGTTGTTGGACATCTCAAAAGCGTAGTTCCTCCTATTGTCTGCTGTCAACTTGATGGCATGATTTTGGACTATGTTGCCGACTTGCATGTTTACTGTACGTGCACCGAAGTTCCCCTCGAGCTGGTATAGCTTTAGCTGTACGTCATCGTTTGAGCTCTGCACGCTCCCGCTATGATAATTAAGTACATAGTTGAAGTGTGCCAGGCCATCAAGGATGTTGGATAGATGGTTTTGGTTGCTGAAGTGAAGTGTGGCCTTCTGTAGATCTTCAGGAACCAAATCTGTGCTCATCAAGCCAGTTTTCCACTCTAGTATGTGTCTATCATTTGAGTTTCGGAGGATTAGGTCGGGCTTGTCATCTGCTGCTACCACGATGAACCTCTTTCCTGGGTCGTGGTCAACGACAAGTTGTAATATAGTATCGTCCCCGGAAACCTTTAGTATTGTGAGGGAATTATTCCAGTGTGTTATGCGGACTCGATATCCATCCATCGGACGGCTTCCCTGTGTCAAGCGGAGAATGGAGTGGTCGGACTGGAGATCATCTACGATGAGTGGGGAAGAACTGCTCCCATCACTGGTGACCAGCACGAATTCTGTAGCTTCACATACACCTTGCAGAGCGCCAATATCGACCCTGAATGTGTCAGGATTGGATGGAATCTGTTGCAAGAGCCAGCTATCACCAGATTTGGTGTTGGTGAAAACCAACCAATTCTGGTTCATATGGCCACAATGTGGAT
Source organism: Mycena epipterygia (assembly GCA_029281465.1). Taxonomy (NCBI): domain Eukaryota; kingdom Fungi; phylum Basidiomycota; class Agaricomycetes; order Agaricales; family Mycenaceae; genus Mycena; species Mycena epipterygia. The sequence goes on along the minus strand of JARJCQ010000063.1, from coordinate 487,269 downwards.
GCTGGCCCCCCAAAACTGTAGGATCCAAGGACTTCACAAGGTCTGAATATGTTGTGGTGCTGAGATCCCGTCTGTGGCGAATTGCAGTGAGGAGGGCAGCTGTGAATCTTCCCATGACTGGCTGTGTTGGATGAGGCATCTCATAGGCAATCTCGCTTTCTCTACAAGCGGCTAGTAGGCAATGAGAGTGTGCCAAGGGGTGCCAAGTACTCAGAGACTCAGCAGAAAGTCGGTCTCTGGCAATTGCAAGATCAACACGCAGTGATATCGGGGTGTCATCATTGTTTAGACGTCGAGCCCCATCAAGATTTCTACTCATTCCTCCTGAATGGCAGCAATCCAGAATGACTGCCTTCACAGACAATCTGTCAGTATTATGGGTATAATATATAATATTTGGAAAGGACAAACAATATTGGTGCCTTTCTTCCGAGATAAATCCTCGAGGAGCCATCCAAAGACATAGTCCGGTATCCCATGGACATATTGACACAGGTGTTTGGTTCTGATATCATAGGGGCAAATTGTTTCCACAGTCTTCCCTGACTCAGTCACTGGACATCTGCTGCCATGTCCAGCAAAGAAAAAGATCATGAGTGCCCCATTGTCCGGAATTTCTGGATTATTGATCAAATGTGAAAGGAATGTCTTGATTATTTTCCGCCGGGTTGCCTTCTGGCCTATCAGTGAAACAATTCGTGTGTCTGGATGTGGAATTGAGCAGTCCTCAATGAGAAATTTTCGGAATTCTTCTGCATCATTTTTGCACCCGTTCAGGCGTGGAATTGCTGGGGATTTGTACTGAAGCCGAGTCAGAGAGGGCTTCAGGAATATATCAGAGAACATTGTACCTTGTCAATACCAATGATAAGAGCGAAGGTGGACTGAAAAAGGTGGATGGGTGTCATTCTCGTTCAAGCCACTAGCCCACTGTGATGTTAGCAAAGACATCTACTTTGGGAGCTACCAGTAAATCATACCAGCTGGGTTCAACACAATAAGAGATGAGGGACACAAGGACACTGACATGGAGTCCGATATTTAAGAGATCCCATGCCTGCATACGTGATATTTCCATTATTAGCAGGTGCCGATATAGATGTATACCAAGTGATGCATGTTGTAATATTTCGCATGAAGTCCTGCAGTCACACTCCTTGCAGATGTTCTGATCACATAAGTCCTCAGGTATGGGGGAATGATTGCCAGGTGAACTTATAAAACAACTATCCTGAATTTCTTGTGCCGGCTGGATATTCCCAACTCAAACAGACAGAGAGAAAGGGTGATGGGAAAGCACGAGGTTACCGTACGGTGTGATATTACCCAGTCATGAGGCAGGATGCTGAGAGAATGCGTGATAAGTCGTTGACAGATGGAATGCGGCGGCGATGTAATATTTCTCATGGAGTCTTGTATTCACATACTCCTTGCAGATGTTCTGATCACTTAATTTCTCAGGTATGAGGGAATGGTTGCCAGGTGAATTTATAAAACAACTATCCTGAATTTCTTGTACCGGCGGGATATTCCCAACTCAAACAGACAACGAGGAAAGGTGATGGGAAAGCACGAGGTTACCATACGGCCAAGTAGGACCGATAGAATCACCCGTTTGATAGCACCCAGTCACGAGGCAGAATGCTGGAAAATGTGTGATAAGTCGTTGACAGATGGAATGCGGCGGCGATAGTAATGTCATAATTCAAGAACACCACTTTTGCGGTCCAAACTTAGGTGAGATCTCCACATATTCTTCTCTCTCCATCCTTAGGGATCTCCCCCCCCCCCCCCCCCCCCAGCCGATATTGATCCAGGAGAGAAGCCTGTGGGCTCCAGTCCAGTTGATAGTAGTCTGAAAACACAAACATTTTGAGAAATCCAATCTTCGATGTTGGATCATGTTTAAACCCAAATGAAATGTTTGTCACCATACACTTTTGTTCTTCACCCGTCTCTTTCCTCCTTCAAATCTCAGATGAAATTGTCTGTTTTCCCGACGGATAGGCAGCACGTCCGATGTCAAGGGGAATGGGTCATGGGAAAATATTATAGCAGTATTGTCATGCGACTCCTGCCATCTTGATTAAGCGTGGAATCTCGCTGACTGAATTCCTTCTCTCCGTTATTCGGACCGTGCTGTGTAATGCTACCTACCTCCCTACGTGAATTGGGAACTCATGGTGCATCGTCTTTAAGCATGCGGCAGTGTTCCCATGTACAGAGATGTCGCAACCATGCAGGTGGTCTCGTGTTGATCAGAAGTTCGTCCAGAAGCTGCTTTTAAGGGGCGCTAAATTTGGCGCCCATATGCCATGAAGCTGCCGAGATAAAAATCAGGCATCTCTTTGTTTGTTCCCAGGTACTGCAGGACTGCTGCCTGTGCACCTTCCGTAGCGGGTGCTGCACACAAGATGCCATGGGGTTTGCCTGCAGTCTCACTGCACTGAATGTATATGAATGAATGAGTTTATATCTTTATTTCTCCGAACTTCTTCTCTGCTTACTTCTAATGTCATGGGATTATGTGATTTCGAAAACTCTGCATGATAAGGAACACACACGATGTCAAGGGGGAAGACTTCATGGGAAATGTTATGGCATTAGCATCGTTCATTACTACTGCTGCCTCCAATCACTGGCTCGTGTTCCAGACCTTGTCATGCCACCTCTGTTCAACCACACAAGACCATAATTTGAAGTTCAGCAAGTCTTATGTGGCTACGGAGCTCAACAATCAATCTTTGTTTGGTGCAGGTCCGTGAGATCCTGGTCGTTCCGAGAGATAGGGACCCCGCGTGAGTCGTTAGGAATCTAAGTAGTCGCACAAAGGTGAGTGGGTGAGGTATTGGATTTCAGGAAAACTGTCGAACTACCTACTCACTGTCTACTTAAATAGTATCTTAATGTCCTTTGTATTTAACTACCTTGTTCTAGAAAGCTACGCTAACTTGTTTTTATGAATGGAAAGCTCAAAAAACGGAACAAGCGCCGCAGGCGCCAAGATTAAACATACGGTCACGTGGTCGCTCGGATGCAGACGGTGTATCCCTTACAAGGTCCGAGCGCATGTAATCGAACCGATAAATGTCAGCATACTACCAGGTTTTTTGGCATCTGAATCTAGGAAAGAAACAATGTATTCAAAAGATATTTGATTGGCTTGGACAGCAGAATGCGAAAACATGCCAGGAAGTTACTGGGTGACTACCACAGTTACCTGAATTGCTTTCCCCAACTTCGTCGAGAGCTCTACATATTCTCTCTTGACACTTCGGCCATTTCCATGGGCCCGAGACTGGTCCAGGAGAGAATTCTGCGGGATCCAATCCAGTTGGTGATAATCTGAAAACACAAACATCTTAAGGAATCCAATCATCGATGATGGATCAGCTTTAAACTCAAATGCCCGTTCATTCCCACTCCCCAACTGTATTGTCTTCCCACTAGAGAGCGAGGGTTTTGAGTTACTTCCCGGAGGGAGATAGAGAGCCTGTCAGCAATATTGTCAGTTTTTATTTTGAGGTGTACTGTGTGCGGCACTTACACTGATTTGGTAGGTCTGTGGATTCAGATAAAACAGATAGGGGAAAAGATCATGCGTGGATTCATTGCACATTTCAAATGCATATTTCTTCCCTCTCTCTGCTACCAGCCGGGCCACATTGTCTTGAATTATATTGCCTACATCTGGGTTGGGTTTCCGTTCACCAAATCGACCCATCAGCTGATATAACTTCAGCTGGATATCAATGTTACGGTTTTCGGTACCACCATTGTGATTGAGTACATAATTGAAGTGTGCGATACCATCGAGGATGTCAGGCAGATATCTGGGGTCCTTTAAAGGGAGGGTATTCTGCTTGGCATACTGTGTGATACTTCCTGTTTGCCACTCTATCGCGATTTTGTGGGGATTGTCTCTACATTCTCGCAGGGTAATGTTGGCCTTTGCCTTTTCTGTCAGTGAAAATTTGTGTGTGGGATCGAGTCTCGTGTAGGCCAACTCTGACATATATGGGAAGTCATTGTTGACAAAAACAAGGAGTATCATTGAAGGATTCTTCCAATCTGTAACTCGGACTCTGTGGCCATCTAGTTGTATGCTGGTTTGTCCCTTCAAGAGGAGATTTGAGTATTCAGGTTGGAGGTCCTTAACATTTAATGCACCAACAAGTTCTCCATCACGGGCAATCAAGGAGAATTTCGTATTACGGGTTATACCCCAGAAAGAGCCGATATCCACCTTAAATGTGTCTGGGTCCAATGAATTCCGTACCAAGCCCCAGCTAAGAGAAAGTTTGGTGTTGGTAAAAACCAACCAATCCTGGTTCATCTCACCGCAATGTGGATGCTGGTTATTTAATACCACAGCATCCAAGGACTGCAGCAGATCCGAATATGTTGTATTGCTGAGGTTATTTGATAGTTTTCGCAGAGAAAGAAGCAAGGATGTTGTGAATCGTCCCATAACATGTGTTACACCAGACGTAGGATTTGTGGGATCAGGGAGCTTTGCCTCACATGCAAATTCATCTTCCCTACAGGCAGCCAGAAGTGTGTGTGATGACGACGAGGAATGCCAGGTGGAAAGTGGCTGAGAAGTCGTTCTGTTTTTCCATAGCTTTATATCGATCTCCACTGGTACCGGTGTGGTGGGGCTGGTTCTCCTCATGGTACCACTATCAGCATCCCGGCTCATCCCTCCAGAATGGCAAGAATCTAAAATAACTGCCTGTGAGGTGCAATTTATTAGCTGGATGAGCAGGAGATATTTAGGAAAGACAAACAATATTTGTTCCTTTTTTCTGTGAAAGGTCCTCGAGCAGCCATCCCAAGACATAATCAGGAATACCATAGACAAGTTGGTCTCCTTTGCCGGTCCTTTCATCGTAGGGGCAAATGGTTTCTATCTTCTTCTGGGAGCTGGGACTTTGAAAAAAACTTCCATGTCCAGCGAAGTAAAAGATCATGAGGGCTCCATTTGCTGGGATTTGTTGGTTATTGGTGAAGTGTATATGAAATGTGTCAATTATATTTTGACGGGTTGCCTTGTTGCCCGTCAACAATCGAATTTGGGTGTGCGGAACCCCGCAATCATTAGTGAGAAAGCTGTTAAATCGTGTTGCATCGCCTATGCAACCTGCCAGTGGGGGGTTTTCCGGTGCCGCGTACTGGTGGGTATTTAGAAATCAGTGCGCATCACACTGAAGAAGAGAATACCTCATTGATACCGATTATGAGGGCAAAGGTAGAGCGGAACGTATGCGTTGTCGGAGCCATTGAATCTGCTTGAAGCTCAAGGATCAGTGATTTTTCTAGTTAAAGATTTTTTTTTTTTGCTTACCGCTGATTGCAATGAGGAGTGCCTTGAAACAGTGGAAGAAGGTGGGACCGGTGTCTCTATTTAAGAGCCAGGGTCCGGTCCGAATGCGACATATATCTGATCCGTCTACGCCGTGATTCTTCCGAAGGAACAGTCCATACCCGGAGCTTGAACACGACACCGTGTACTGCGGAGGGAAGCGCGACTCGAGATCTTACCTGATGTTCCGGATATATGCAACACTGCCCCCTATGCATTAAGCAGATGTGCCGCGCCTTCTCTGCATGCAGACCCGAAGGCTGCACATGCTAGTGCAGGACACCGTATCTGACAGCTCAGCCTGAAATATTACTACCTTGAGCCATATGATCACTGATTATCGGATTGTATCTGTCACTCCATCGATAATGGTTTACAGCATTCGGTGGAGATACGATTTAGCCCGGCAACACTGCTGTAGTGTGTCGACTTGGTCGAACACAGCCGGTGGCTTGGGCTTCTAATCATGATTTTACACCAATTGTACACCAGACAATATTAATGGCTGGATGCCATGAGTTCCAGTTGAGCTATCATCAATGTCGTAAAATTTCTGTCTGCATTTGCGCATTCTTCTTTGCCTTTGATCTATCGCTCGACGGAAGTTCCCGTCGCTATTTCCGACAACTTTCGACTCTTCGGGTGGCAGGGTTGATTTTCTCATTTTAATAGCACCATCCAAAATCATTCCGGGATTTTGAATGCATGTCATAATCGGCAGTTCCTCCTCCTATCTAATTTCTCATTCTTCTCGCTCGCATTCACGGCCAGATTTCTACTGACCGAATTTTGATCGCCGGTTCTCACGTGCTCGTCGTTAATCACTGCGTTCCCACCCCTTGTAGACGGAGGGTCCGTCTACGCGGGTAGACGGAGCGTAGACGGACCCCTCTGTGTACGTATATCTACACCACGTAGACACATGTGGTGTACTTATGTCTATGTTCTTCTAGGTGTGTCTACCTGCGTACATCAACATAGACGGACCTCCACGGAGGTACACAGACCTACACCCATGTAGACTGAGCTGTAGACAGAGTTCATTAATTTCAAGTCAGCTTATGGCCCAGCTGCCCAGGAGACCTGAAGAATATCCAGTCTGCCGTTTTCTGAAGGAGGTTCGAAGTTCACAACTGTTCAAGTGATCCGCTCTAAATCCGGGCTGATCGAGTGTGTGTTTGGCATGGGCGTCTGATACGGCTTCCATGGTTACCGCTGATGGGCAGGACTGATGAGTCATTGACACTGTTATTGTATGTACTATGAATTGGTGCGCCCTCCCACTCGGCTACAGAGCTGTGGGATGTGTGAATGGCGAGAATACACAAAAGATCGCACCAACAGCTATAAAAATGTGAGATTGAGAAGAGGGAGGTGCGTCTACGACGCGGACGGAGGTAGACGGAGGCAAGGCGGAGCTAGTTGCACTGCCTCTACGTCATGTAGCCGAACGTAGCCGAACGAAGCCGAATGTAGACAAAGCTCTGTCTACATAGGAGCGTAGACGCACTTAGACGTATGTAGAAGAGTGTAGATAAAGCTAGATAGAGCTAGCTGAATGTAGACGGGGGTCCGTCTACTGGGGGTGGGAACGCAGTGAATGGCGCCAAGTTGAAGATGGCGCCCTCGACGACGACAACGACGTCTCAAACTTAGCTCGTACCACACACGATCTCGGGCGCTGTGCTGAGCCTTTACGCGCAGGGAAGACGGGAGAGAGAGTATGGACATCAGAAAATGATTCTGTTAGGTTTCTCTTCCATTGCCCACGTGCCCGCGCCCCACATACCCGCCGTCCGCCCGCGCGCTTTGTCGGCCTAATTATATATTGCACGTTCTTGCCGCCCTGCTGTCCTTCGTGCTCGATCAATGATTTATGAGAGAACCTGCTCCTCGACTAATGTGAGCTTTCCCGATCCATTGAATTATGCGCTGACGCATTTGCTGAAATAGTCGTTTCAGGCGCGAGCTGATCCAGGAGGGAGCTACCGGTGGGCTCGTCATCTTCACGGTTTGGCCGAACTTCTGGGACGCGTGGGGTGCTTGCTCTTCCTCATCTCTGATGTGCGCGGTGGGCTGAGTATAGCATGATGGATAGACGTCGAAATGGTGACGCTCGAGTTCTCGAATATTTCGGTCGTGGCGCAAAGCCCGCTCCGTGCCGCCGTGCGCGCTGAGCTCACGCATGGACAGAGCATGATTGGTGCCAATGTACGTCCCCTCTCCCTCATCTTGTCTGCATCTGTTTGACGTGCTTGCTACATAGATCTCGCTCGATGCTGTCCCTGTGCGTATAGCTGGTTATCCTCCAGGTCGCCGTCCGCATTATTAGCAGTGAGACAGATCCTTGCCGAGCACTTGGGAAATCCTGCGCAATGACCCTTCCCGTGCAGAACTTTTCTTGGGACAACGAAGATGATGTGGCACTCATGCAGCGTTTGACTTGGCCTTCACCGACTTCTCATTATTGGGGTCAATATATGGTCGAACTTTCTTCGAAAGATTGGCTGCTAATCCCGGCGCTTCAAGTCATGACGACCTAAGTATTCGACTAGCTGCTCTGTTCCTGACGTACTCGCCATCCACCTTTATTGCACAGGATATTATTCCTGCGCCCCTTGGGATCAGTTTCGACAACACAATCTTCGCCTCCATACGCCCGTGTTATGAACAGAGACGAAAAGCACCATACGACTCTCGCAGAATATTCCAGGACCTTGCAGGAATATTTTTCAGCGGGTCGAAACTCTATATCACTAATTTAAAACACTCCCCCAGGTTGTTCCATCTCATGACAACTTCAACGACCCTGATTCCAGAATGTATAGAAATTGACCATGTATACACGAGACCATTCAACGGATATGTCGAGTATTCAAGCCTGCAGTTTTATCTTTTTTATAACTGTTTCTGCAAGGAATTGAATGCTACACTATTGAGGGATATCTTAAAACTTCTCAAAAGTTATGATTCGGTTGTGGCGCTGTTCAAGTTCCAGCAGCAGTCCTACACAATTTGGTGGTACATCTTCAAGCCCACTGCAACGTCTTGGCTAATTCCTGCACCAGGATTCTTTCTCACATAATACCTCGCTCAATATTCTCGTTACGCCTTCGCGCAAGCCCTGTATTAAGGAAAGAATGTACCTAACCCTAACCCTAGCCTTTGCAAAACTAAATGTCTCCACGAACGAGCATGAGTCATGATCAGCGCGATGAAATCGGTGTGTCTCGCCACTCAAATCGTCTGTCCTTTCTAAATTGGATTTGAATTTAGTCCTGCTACCACTATCTCCAGATCGGGCACAATAGAGAAGGTATCGGGGGACAAAGTAATCTCGGATTTGAACCGGAATCGATGGCTGTATTTATCACGGGAACAGTCTGCTCCTCCAATAATTCAATATCATAGGAAGTTCAAGAACCTGATCCGGGCGTTGCTTATCTGCATAAGGAGAACTTGGTGCGGATTGCGCTTGTACGACCGTGACAGACACTGGGTGGGTGGTACGAGTTCTAGTTAACTTATCATCGATCGCATACCACTTCATCCTTCCCCAAAAAAAATTTTAGGTGGTTTGGATACATCTCTCAAAGGCGATTCAAATTCCGGTGTCGCTCTCGATCTCCGACAGCTAAATGTTCGAGCGGCAGGGTTCATTTTAACATAACACTTTTCTACCATTATCCGCCTCCCACAAAAATTCTTATATCTATGCATCTATGTCAGACACTTAGATTTCTTGCGACATGTCCGACTCCGCTGCAATGCGTATTTTCCTGGTACCGACTTACGGACCAGGTCTACCGGCAAGAATTCAAGAAAAAACTGATGGCGCGGAATGATCCGAGACCCTTGGTCTAGGCTCTTCCTTTTCTGGCCTGTCGGATCGTTAATTCAGAAAGTTTGATCGTGCGGGTAATTCCGAGACGGTCTAGGCCTTTCCTATTCTGGCGGCTCCAAAATATAACTGAGGTCTGACCGTGCGGTGAGTTCTGAGTTCTGAGACCACTGAATTGTTACGAAAAGTGTGAGGCTTTTATTGATCCATATGTAATATCTCCGGGGGATTGAACTTCGCAACCATTGAATCATACACATACTTTACAGACATGCCGCATTGATGCCGCATGTGAGTCAGAGCTTGCTAGATCTTTATAATGTGAACACTTGTAAATTGTCCCTCCGATATGACACTCCATATGTATTATGAATATTTCACCTGATTCCAATATCCTACTCCGAGCGAGGGAGGCGAGTCGGCCGAGGCACAAGGCCGGGCGAGACTTGCGAGCGAGCTATTTGATACAGGGCGGCATTAAGTACATGAATAGGGCACTGTACTCGGGAGGTGCCAGGGATGCCCGGAGGGCCTTATGAATCTGAATTCTGCCCCTCAACTCTCATCCCCACGGCAATATTTCTGCTGACCGGACTGATCGCCGCAGTTGTTGATCGTCGTTGCTCTTCTTGACGATCTCAGATCTCATCTTCCCTAATTCGCTTTCTAACCCTCACCCTATCTCCCACATCTTCACTTCTTTATCTTCATCACCGTTTTTTTCGCTCTACCCCCTCCGTGCCCGCCCTTCTTCTCTCTGCTTTGTCCCCGTCCCACCGCCAGTGTCCCCGCACGCCGCACCCTCTACCCCCTTTCTCCTTTCCCGCGTTTCTCGTCTCTCTTCCACATATGCCATGCCTCTCTCGCCTCATCCTCTTTCCTTCCTTGACCCTCCGTAAATATCTCCCGCATCCTCCTTTCCCTCTCGCCGCGAAGACCCGGGCTTCCACGGTGTCAAGGGGTCGACCGACACCCACGCGCGCCACCTATTCATGAATGGGTGCGTCCTCCTTTTTTGCTTCATGCCCAAACCTTTCTGACCCTGGCCCTAGGACATGCCACGTCAGATGGTCTGCGTGCGCTGTGAGAGTTCTGCGCTCCCTGATTTCCGCTCCGCTCCCTGCGAGATCCATCTCTGCGGGAGCTCTCGCTGCCCACTCTCCGTTCTACCTCCGCACGAGAGCCCTCGCGCCCTACACTCTCGCTCCCCATTCCATCTCTATGTGTTCCCCGCTCCGCTCTCGCTCTATCTCTCTGCGACGCTCCTCATACAGCTCTGCCTCTGCGCTCTCGCTCTACGTGCCCCATGCTTCCCGCTTTCCTCCTCGGCGTCTTCACTCTCGTCCGCTCTTTCCTCCTCTGTACCTCGCCCTGCACACGACGCATCCCGCATTCCCGCGCTCCTCCTTTAGTCCGCTCACCTCGCTCTCCCTAATTCCCAATCCTCAATCCTTAGTCCCGGACTCTTCTTACTCCCATTCCCACTCGGTGCCCTGACCTGCGAATCCTGGTTTATCTTTAAGTTGAAGGTTTCGGCTCCATGTCCCCGTCTGGGCTCTCGAGATCATGGAACGTTTCATGATTTCTGCGTCCGTGCGCTAGGGATATAGGAGGGCCCAGGGACGAAAGTGTAAATAGTGCATGTACACCACCTAGAATCGACGTTCATGAGTTGAACCAGCCGTGTGATCCTACATGCCCACCTACTGCAAACGCTTCCCCTTCAAGACATGAGAGCCGCATGCACTTTAGAATCTGCCGGGCGATAAAATACCGGTACGCGATCGAGAACCCGGCGATTTGCTTGCGACGCTTGAAAGATTGACATCCTCCGGGGAATGTGGCACTTTACCAGTGACCACACCATTCATCTGTCAGACAGCTGTCTCTGACTATCACCAAATCTATTCGCACGCCATGATTGGCTGCGCACAAGCTATTCGCACCACAGTATGGGTTTAGCGCCCACTAATGACTACGGAAACACGCCGCCCGCCGCCAGTTCCTGGGCAAAAATAGAATCAGGCTTCATAGAATGTATATAATTATAGGTCGTTTACAAGTGCCATACCGTAAGGAATTAGTTGTGCTCGGTTCTTTGCAGGGCCTTCCAAGGACTAGTCTTCTATGAAATGGAGGTTCGTTGCTCCGGAATGTGTTTGGCGACCAGGTGGGGGCGCATCCGTATGTGACAGCCAGACTGCATCGACATGCCAAAACTGCATCCGGGTAGGCGCCGCTGTTCGCCCTGTGAGATGTCCAACGGCGTGGAGAGGGGGGTCGGCAGATTGGAAAGTAATACGGATGAGGAGGTGCGATTGCTCATGGGAAGGATGTGGTCAGTATATACCAGTAACGGTGTGATCACGCACCTACCTACTACTAGCCTCAGTACCGTACTACGTCTACATACTAGAGCCGCACAACAGAAACAAAGGACTCGACAATGGCAATCCTTTCCCTCCCTCCCATCGAACACGGTCGTGATAAGGACATTATCCACACGCTTGCTGCGCCGTTGTTGAACCCGATCAAAGCAAGTAATTTAGGGTATGCGCTTGATTTGGATATTAAGGCGCCTGCGAATGATGTATACTCATACATGTAACGCTCACAGGTATCACTTACTCTCGTAACTCGTTCAGCCTTGGCCCAGTTTTTCCCCCAACTCATCACCGGGGAGCTAATAGTCTAATGCTATGCAAACACCCTGGTGTAAGAAGAAACTCTGCGAAGGAATATGTAGATCCCGATCGATGATACACGATCGTCTGACAGATGATGGACATCCGCGGGAAGATAACGCACAAATCAACCTCCTCAGGCGCGCATACCAAAACTGTACGACTAAGGATGGAAGTTATGGTGTAGTGCGACCAAAACGCTGCTGTCAGTACGGATTCACAACTTACGCACCAGGCAGATATGCAATTGGCAAGCTGCTACTGTCGCCATATGGAAGTCATTAAATTGCCAAACATCGAGATCTTGAGCTTTATTGGATTTTCTATGTTTCGTATGTTTAGAATGGACAAGGGTCACCAAGCACCAGGAGCTCGCTCAGTTTAGATCTGTGACGGCGTCTAGTAGGTGTTTTAGACAGATATTTCTAGGTCTTCATCTGTTGGTGTGCAGCCTGTGTGAGCAGGATTTATATCCCGCAGATCTCCGAAACGTTAATACCGAGCAACAAGGAACACGTCCGTCATCTCGGTCGATCGCATTAGGATGGGCGGAAGTTTCGTTGCTCCGGAGAATCGACGAGGCAAAATATATACTTATACCGACCACGGTGGGCGAGCAGAGCGGACGAAGATGGAGGAAGCCAAGAAGATTTCTCTTCACACCTAGTCTCTTATAAACAGACAATACAACAATTCTCGCTCGTACCTCGCGTGTTGTACTTCACACCGCCACTGATGGTATTATTGATGGCGGCTTGATGCGGCATGCACCAAGCGTCCTTCTTTCAAATTTTGGCTCTCATTCTTTCTTGAGATCATCGTGAGATCTATGAAAATGGTAATCTACACCCATTGTGTTCTCCTCTCCGAATATCATCCAACGGAGACCACTTCTCATGTGGTCATCACTGGTTCGGCGAAAACTCAATATTGACTGCTGAGTGCTCTGTGATCGAATAGCTGCTCTTGGTATAACATCGATTACCACCTGCACAGACAGAAGTTCCACATAATTTTTCATTCATGATGAAAACATCATCTGAGATATTGCACATTGTGCCACGACCAAGGGTAGGCATTTACTGTTGACATGCGTATCCGGATGAAAGTCACGGAAGCCCATAATTTCCAGGGCCAGCGCCTGAGCGTAGCGAAGGTATATCTTGTATCCATCTAAAAAAACTTCTCACATTAGGCGCCTCCCCCAAATATAAAATGAGCAGCGCCCACCTGCCCAAAACGCCACGCAGCATACGGTCTGCACTCAACCATCAGACAAGACCTGTCGTCCACCAACGGACAGCGAAGTTGTGGCGGCATAGCCTTCAGCTCCATATTTTCGTCTCGACTAGCGAGCGACGCCACCCTCTCGAGACGATGGAACGTTTTCTGACATTCCCAAAATGTTTCCTCCTTCAAGGTATATATGAGAGGTGCATGGATTTTCGAGAACCCGCTAACGTAAATGGCAGCTACCATTCAACTTCCTGCGCTCGAATGATACCCCCATTTTCTCCGACGCTTTGAATATCCTCCCCCGTGAATGTGTGAATGTGGCACTTTACTTGTTAGATAGCCCTCTCTGGCTATCTTGTCGAGTGAATCTATTCGTGCAGTGTTTGTCTTCGCACAAGCAATTGGTACCACATTATGGGTTTAGCTTGGGTTTAGCGCTCACCAGTGAAGACGAAAACACAGCCGCCAGTTCCTGGGCAAAAATAGCATCAGGTTTCATAGAATGAGTATCACTGTAGGTCGTTCACAGTCGCACTGTATACATGCACTCATATGTCCGTATTGAATATCTCTCCAAATCAGGACCACATAACGTAAGGCTCCGTAAAGAGTTCTTGCCCAATGGGCCTCCATGATTAATAATTTAAGCAGACTGCGAGCCTCTTGTCTTTTCCAGTGATCTGGTTTCAGAAGGTGGCAACTCCGGGGGTTGGTTGCTCCGGAATGTGCTTGGTGACCAGAAGGCGGCGTATTCAGACGTCGATCAATCAGACAGACCGCACTTTATACGGCAACCAAACGGCAACCGGCCCGTGAGGCGTGGAGGTGAGCCGCCCAATGGAAATCGCTCCTACACACCTCTCGAAACACGATCGCGATGAAGTCATCAGCCGCCACGAAGCCTTGTCTTCACTGCATCCCGGTTACCTTGCCCGTCAAGATATTGAGTCTGCACAATGTATGAATACTGCTGCGCCGTTTCAGCGGTGCAGCCGGAAAAGCTAACTTGAATAATCTGAACTGGGACGAAGAAATTTGTTTTTCTTCTTCTATTAAGCTTCCTCTCGCAAGCAGGGTTTTTTTCCGTCGGAACTCTCTAGTTTATAATTACCTCGATCAGAGCAGTTATTTACAGTATGCCTTTAATTTGGAAATTACTGCATGGAGTCAAGCCGCGTATGAATCACGGACACTATTTTGATACCTCCTACCGGCACCTGCCACCTGGAGAAAACGCTCGCGGGTATTCCTCACTCTCGTTGAACCTGATTTTCTCCACGGGGACACCGGGGAGAGCTAATGGTCTTATGCGATGCAAACACCGCTTGTGTAAGGAGAAACTCTGCGAACGAATATCCGGTCGACGGTGATACCCAGACACAGTTGTCTCACAGTGACGGATCAAACCTAAATTCGCGGGGAGATAACGAACAAATCAACCTCCGGCGTATGGAAGTTGCGGTGTGGCACTTGACAAGTACGTAATGGGTTTCTCAGGATGACCCGCTGTCCGTTCTAAACATACAAAATAGAAAATCCAATAAAAGCTCGACACCTCGATTTTGGTAATTTACTTAATGTCTTCCACATGGTGACACTCGCAGCTTAATTACATATTTACAGCGGATGACAGGTAGTGCCTGGTGCTTCAGTTCTGTCAGGTAGAGCCGGTTCAGTTTAGATTTGTGGGAGATCTCTAATCGGTGTTCTGGACAAATATTTCTAGGTCCACTAGGTTCGTATCATCTGCTGCACGCTTGAATTTCAAAGATGGGACGATTGCACGAGTATCCGGGCAGGGCTGTTCAGCGTGATGACTCCTTCGATTTCCTTCGCTTTCTAAAATCTAAGTGATTGCTTAATCTCAAGATGGAGGGGGGGCTAGTTACGTGTCCGACCGAGTGCTTGTGCAGATTTAGTACCGTTCCTCGCGCCTATTCATTTTTGTAACATATCAACCGTCGACACCCACCATCGTATTTCTCAATGACGTTGAACCGTCGACACCCATGTGTACCTGTTTCAACCCTTCCCTAGGAGTGGCATTTTCTTTTGATATCTCCACTAGCAAATATTGTCGTCTGCTGTGTCTGCATGTGCTGGTACGTGATTCTCGGGAGATTTCAGCCGTCAAATAAAATATGGAGGATGCGAATACTAAATCCCCCATCATGGAATCCCCGCCCCACAGTCAGCAGACTCCCGCATCGGTGAGAATGCTGGTCTATATTTCACTCCTGCTCAATGACACGGCGACCAGACCCCAATTAGCCCGGAAGACCAAACTCTCCCAGATCCATTGGATCTCTGGAGTCGGGGCGATGGGTTACCTGAATATCTAGGGGCCGTGCTTCTAGTTACTCGGTATGAGCGTTTCGGTGATCTGCGGGATATCAATCCTGCAATTGACCATGCTCGACAAGCTGTGAAGCTCACACCGGACGCCGGACAGGAACGCGTCGCGTGTCTCACAATTTTGGCTGCAGCCCACCGAATTAGGTTCCAAAGGCTATCCAATATTCCAGATATCGACGATGCTGTGGAGCGTGCCCGGGAAGCACTCAGATTGACCACCGAAGCTTCTGTGCAGGCCGGCGAATGTTTGCATACCCTGGCATGGATTTACAGGACGAAATATGAGGTTGGACAACACCCCTCGGACCTGCAATGGGCCATTGAATATTATTACGCTGCGTTTGAGTTCGTCTCGCACACCCAGCTTTTACGATGTCTCCAGGGGTTGTCCGTATCGCTAGGGGATCGATCTCAAATCACGAGGGAGTCAAACCCACAGTCATCCTTCGACGATGCCACCAGGGCCTTGGAGTACGCTAGAGATATTGTTCAACAAACACAGGATCAAGACCGCGACCGAGCAGCATATTCAGACCATTTAGCCTCATGCTTGTACGAAATTTCCACCCACCCTTACTTCCCCAGCGGCACCGACTCGGAACAAGGAAAGCGTACACATCTCGAGGAGGCCATATCGAATGTTCAGTATGCTGTCGATGAAACAGACGAACGAAGTCCCCATCGTTCTCGATATCGCCAGAACCTTGCATCATATCTTACCCGTCACTCCCAAGCGGGTGACCTTGAAAATGCACTAGATCATTACAGGGAATCTTTCACCAGCCCTACTCCCCAACCAATGCAGTCCTTTGACGCAGCACGTCGGTGGGCATCTTTGGCACATCTTCACAAGCATAACGATTGCTTCGCCGCATACTCCACTGCATTTGATCTCCTTCCAGAGATTTTGTGGATCGGAAATTCTCTCGACGTTCATCGAATGGCTTGCCTAGGGATAGAGATCACACAGTTCACCTCCAATGCACTGCGTGCCTGTATAAAACATGGGGATTTGAAGCGGGGAGTCACACTAGTGGAACAGGGATTAGCAACCTCTCTCCGGCAAAGGCTACAACTCAAATTCACACCTCGTGAGCTACGCCTGGATCAACCGGACAGAGACGCATTGGAGCAACTTTCTTTCGTGCTGTGCAATAAGGAGGCATCTATGGAACAGCGTCAGCATGCGGCAGCAGAACGCCATATTTTACTTGCAGAAATTCGCAGGAAACCTGGTTTGGCGTCCTTCCTTCGTCCGAAGGAATATGACGAGCTCCGCCATGCCTCCAAACGTGGCCCAGTTGTCATCCTCAGTTCACATGAAAGTGGCTGTGATGCCATTATTTTGTTGGAACCGATGCAGGATCCACTTCATGTCGAATTACCAGGGGTCTCGCCCACAGAGTTGGGAGAAAAGAAGGGAACATTGGATCGGTTACTGCGTAGCACCAGCAGGAGGGAGTCCATCCACAACAGAATCATAGGCCGAATCACCCAGCTATGGGGGAGCCAAGCTCAGTATAGAAATTTCGTCCGGGAAGGGCCTAACGTAGAAGAAGAATTTGAAGAGGTACTCGAATGGCTTTGGGGGAGTATTTTTGCTCGCGTGTACAAAGAGCTCAACGCCGTAAGTGCTCTTTTTATTTCGTTTATTCATACTTCGTCCTTATGTACTCCGCAGAACGGAATCATGGATGGCAGATTATGGTGGTGCCCCACAGGAAGTTTCATCGGACTGCCTTTGCATGCAGCAGTCTATTCATCTGCGTCCCTGTCGTCCCAGTCATCTCGGTTCATCCAATCATACACGCTAACTCTTGGAGCACTCGCGGAGCACGACGAGCCTCAAAATGCGGGTTTTCCAACAGTTGGTCTTGTGGGGGTTCCGGAAACCGGACCCAATGGCCAAAACGAACTTCCAAATGTTAGGGAGGAAACCAGGAAATTCGTTCCATCGTCAAGGATCATATCCAGGAGTGTCAAGGGAATCCAACTGTTCAAAATGTCCAGAAGCTGCTCAATGAATGCCCGTGGCTTCATTTTGCCTGTCATGGGGACCCAAAGCCTGATGATCCTCGACAAAGTCGCCTCATGCTCTACAAAAGCAACCTGGATTTGGATACCATTGCTCAAATGCAAAATCCGAACGCGCAGTTTGTATTCCTCGTGGCATGCCATACTGGTGCGGGGGACAGCAAGTTGGTGAACGAGGCACTGCATATAACTGGTGGATTCATCGCTGCAGGGTTTCAGGGGGCCATCGGGACACTGTGGTCCATATGCGATGATGATGGACCTATTGTTGCAAAAACAGTGTATGGACATCTGTTCAGAAATGGGCAAGCGCCGAAAGTAACAGATGCGGCAGAAGCACTGGATATCGCAGTGCAGGAGCTGCGTCGTTTGAAGCGGCCGTATCGTGACTGGGTTCCGTTTGTTCGCATTGGAGTATAATTTTTTCTATGTGATGTAAATAATGTAATCTACAAGTAATCGAGGTACAGAGTTGAAACCCGGATGCGAAAAATATAGAATTATAGGCTCAATTTTGATGTGGTTGATCCTAATTTTTTTGGAAATACTCTTATAGAGATAGTGAGAAATCCTAGACAGTCAAGGAACCCCACATCAAACGTCGGCGAGCACAAAAATCGAAAACATGCCAAAAACGAAAATTTGTGGCTGTGCCAGAAGTTTTGAGGAGAGTATCGTAATTGTGAGTGTCTGCCACATTTTCCAGACCTGAAATTGTGCATGGGGGGCTTTCAGCAGTCCCTCTCTCTCCTCATAGCTACAGATTGGTGTGAGAATGTGATCGACACGTGTACGTGACCCGATTTTTCGGATCGGGGTCCTCCACCAAAACGGGACACGAAAACAATGTGTTCATGTGGCACAACTACTCACCGAAGAAATCTGAAAATATTTGAGCATACACTACGAGGTAATAGTATTGCATCCCCCGATTTTGAATTACGATTTTTTGCCTTGCCATTGAGAAATGCAGAAGAACTTTTTCTTTTCGCATCCGGGTTTCAACTCTGTATTAGATAGTGTATTAGTTCATTCCGACCTCTCTGTTACCGTAGTTTATATAATTTAAATTTCAACCTTGCGAAGGTGAACAAATGTCGAAATGTCATCCAAAACTGCTATCAACCAGGCAAGACCATTCATCCAGAAATATACAATTGGCGAACTGGGACTGTCGCCATGTGGAAGTCATTAAACTGCCAAAAATCGAGGTGTCGAGCTTTTATTGCATTTCTATGTTTTGTATCCTTAGAATGGACAGCGGCTCACCAAGCGCACACCGCAACTTCCATATTTGATCGTACAGCTCTGGTATGCGTTAAGCGCGTGAGGAGGTTGATTTGTGCGCCATCTGTTAGACGACCGTCGCTGTGTCTGATTATAATCGACCGAGATCTACATATTCTTTCGCAGAGTTTCTCCTTGCACCAGGGAGTTTGCATCGCATTAGACCATTACGACTTGAAAAAAAAAAATGGGTCAAGGCTGAATGAGTTACGAGAGTGAGACCCGCGAGCGTTACATGGTAATATTGGTATGCGTATACATCTTTCACAGGCGCCCTGATCTCATGCAGCAATGTCCAAATCAAACGCATACCCTAAATTACCTGGGTTCAACAACGGCGCAGCAGGCGTGTGGACAATGACCTCATCACAACAGTGTTCGAGGAGGGAAGAAGCGATTGCCAATGTCGAGTCCTTTGTTTCTGTTGGGCGGCTCCACTACGTAGGTGGGTGTGTGATCACATCGCTACTGGTGTATACCGACCACATCCTCCCATGAGCAATCACACCTCATCCGTATCACTTGCCATCTGCTGGACACCGTTCTCGCACGGGGATGCCGAATAACGGCGTCTATCCGGATGCAGTCTGGGCGTCTGTTACACACGTAAGTATACGCCGCTACCTGGTCACCGACGTCAAGCACATTCCGGAGCAACCAATCTCCATTTGCCACCTCCCAAATCAAAGCACTGGGAGAGACTAGTCGTCCATTTCTACCGGCTTAATAATGCGGGCCCATTGGTGAAGACCTTCCAGCGAACAGTGGGGTCGTGACGGCTTCATATTCACGTCTCGACCGGCGAGCGCCACCATCAGAGATGCTCCCAGCGATAGAACGATTAGCCCGAGAACCCGCTAAGGTGAATGGCAGTTGTCATTCCAACTTCTCGTGCTCGAGTGATATGTGAAAGAACCGGGCCCGACCAGTACTTCTAAATCCTTACGGGAAGTGGTCCTCATTTGGAGAAATACTCAATTCTATTTGTGCTGTGGCTATCGACGAAATCTATTCGTGCGCAATCTTTTACATTCGCGGGAGGAGACATAACTTGACCTTTTCAAGCGTCGAGAAAATGGCGGTATGCGGGAATTGGAATGGCAGCTGCCATTCACGGTGGCGCACGGGGTTTCGGCATAAAGTCCGCTGATCGCCCGGAGCACTTCTAAAATACAAGCAGCTCTCATGTCTTGAAGGGGAAACGTTTGATAAACATCATAAAACGTTCCATAATCAAGAGGGTAGCGCTCGCTAGTCGAGCCGCGCATATGGAGCCGAACGCCATACCGCCACAAGTCCACGACCCTGCTCTCCATTCGTGGACGCAGGTGTTGCCTGATGATTCAGTGCAGACTGCATACCGAGTGGCGTTTCTGCTCCGTCTATATTTTCGGAAGGCGCCTAACACTGTTAGAGGTTTATTTAGCCAGGCGCAACATCTCCGAGCGCGGATTGTATTCAAGTTCTCAGGACGACTACATCGGGTTGCGATCCATGGAACACGGATAGCCTTGGTTTTACCTAAGGTAAACTGCGAGTGGTTGGTTGCTTCTGTTCGCCTCATTCTCCAGTTCGATCGAGTCCTGTGCGGATTTACCATAGTGTCTAATCACTTTTGGATCAAATTGATTAACCATTGACACTACAGTCATATTTTTGAAATGACGGTGAACGGCAAAGACCGACATCCGCGATGTCTACCTGTTTCCCCTTGGGAGTTGAGTTTACTCCCAAATAGCAAATACTGCCGTTTTCAATAAAGCGCACCAGCTCCTCGGTACCCTTGACAGAAACTTCTCGCGACGTCGGAGCCTCATTTAGCACTGATGGCAGCTACTCCTAAAGCGGTCGAAGCAGCGCCTACGCTGCTCGTGGTTCCTCCTTCTCCTACTCTGGCACTCCCTGCCCCCTCCGCTCCCAATCCCGGTGTGGGTGCTCCCACACTGCTTCCTGTGCCCAGCGGCTGCAAACTCGGCTCTCGCGTCAATCATTCAATCAGCTTCTGCTGGGGACATAAACGCCGCTGCTGGCAGCTTCGACGACGACCGACTTCTTCTCGCCGGCCCCTCCACTCGAGCCAGCCCCCTCCTCGCAACCTGGGGAGAAGGGCCGGGACAACTCCGCCACCCCCTCCTTCACCTCCTCCGCCGCCGGTCCAGTCGACACCAACGGGGCGCCCACGGCGCCGTCTACCCCCGTCGCGTCAGGCTCCGCCACCCTTCCACCCCCGTCGCATCAGGCTCCGGCTCCATCCACTCCACCCCTGCTGCAAGGCAGCGGGATTCAACGTTCAACCCTGATGAGGCTAAAACACCGGGCAAACGCTGACCGGGTATTTCATCTTAGCTCAGATTTCTGTAATCATATACCGACGAACGATGCTAAATAGATTCACAGCACTGCAAAATCTGGTCTCGGAACTTCGGGACATGGTCAGCTCCCGTACTGGCACTGTGGGCGGACCCTCTCGGCGAGCAACATCGCCGCCATCGTCCAGCGAGTCGACATTGCTGCCATAGTCCAGCGGCCAAGTGCAGTCGCGCGGTCTCAGCGCGGCCGACATCGACGCCATCGCCGAGCAAGTCCATGCGCACGATGGCCATACCATCAAGAAACTCGTCCGTGCGAGAAACAAGCACGGGAAGAACTCCTCCAACGCCGCATCGGCCATCGACGACCTCAGCTCCCACCTCAACGCCCTAGAGAGCACGACCGCTGATCAGGTTGTACGTATCTCCAAGCTCGAGGGCACCGTCGCCGCGCAGGCTTCCACCATCGCCCATCTCGCTGCCCGTCACGCCGCTTCCGCACCAGCGCCCCATGTCGAGAACGTGAAGACGCCGCGGTAACGGCAATCATTCACGCGAGAACGAGATCGACAACGCAATTCGCATCGTTCGACCCCGCGCCGAGCAACCGGCTTTGGTCGCTGACCCAGCACCGGTCGTATACCCTGCGCCTGCGCCGGCCGTCGTACATACCCCCGAGCCCACCGCTGCGCCATTCCTGGCCACACCGCTGCGGCGCCGGCCACGCCCCTCGTAAATCCTCCGACGCTGCCTGCGAGGTGCTCATCGGCCCCGTCACGTGGAATTGTTAGCAGCGACGGCAAGACCAGTGCACGGTGAAGGCGGACGCTAGCAACCTCATCAGGGAGATAATCCCTACTGCCCCCGCCCGCATCAACTTCCGCACTCGCCGCTCGCCCTCACCACACTGTCTGCACCTTTGAGACGAGCGCTATCGCGGAATGGGTGGTCGACAGCTGGGCTTCGACGAACCACGGCC
Organism: Mycena epipterygia; assembly: GCA_029281465.1. Lineage (NCBI taxonomy): Eukaryota > Fungi > Basidiomycota > Agaricomycetes > Agaricales > Mycenaceae > Mycena > Mycena epipterygia. The sequence goes on along the minus strand of JARJCQ010000063.1, from coordinate 465,179 downwards.
CGTGCAGTTCTATTACCGCGACGTCCATGCTCCCAAAAGTCTAAAGGCAGCTCAGCCCCACTCTCTATTACTTATCCTTCATCCACGCGACTCTCGTCACTACCGCCACCGTTTTCTTCATCTATGCATGCTTTACCTTTATGTATTACACCTCCCGCCCAAAATGGGTCCACAGAGACCCCAGCCCCCTCTACATCCTTCTTTACAACTTCTACATGGCCTCTCGATACCACGCAGATAGTTACCATTGCTAGCTGGAATATCAATGGCGCCTTTGCTTTACAAATGAGTTGCCCGATCTTCCGTAAAGATCTCGAACGATACGACATTAATTTATTTCAGGAAACACGAGCGCGTTCTCAACAGGATGATACTGTATTATTAAATTCAACTCGACAGTCAAGCGTCACGCGGGGGGTTGTCGATTACGAACTTTGAGGGGGGTTTGTCGAATAGGTTCAACGTCACGCAATTCTAAAAAAAGTGTCTTTCAGCAGTGAGAAGCCATAAATAAATCTCTTGTGCATTTCCTGCATTTAAACTGGCCACATGTATTATCTTTTGTAAATTTTGGCTTCATATCAGTCAAAACTCAACAAAATCACTGGGGGAACTGTACCCAAGGCAATTAATTTAAACCAATGTCTGCCTGGCTTTTTGTGCTTCCGCATAAAGAACCAGACCAGTCCATGATATTCCTGTATCAATTTGGGGCCATGTCGAATTTTTGAGGGCTGTCACGCTCCAACCTGGGCCGTGTCGACGTATCGAATAGGTTCCGGATGTCACGTGTCACCCCCTCTGTCGAATTGAATGAAATAATACAGTACTCTTGTAATACCACATGGCTATTCTGGCCTGTCGCGAACACGGAGGTCTAAAGCTTCGTTCGACATGCCATGGGGTGGTGTAGCTGCAATATCCCGTTCGACCCTGAAACTTAAATATCAGGAAGACTTTTCTGGTCCCGATTTCATGGCCTTTCAACTGGGTAGAGTTCTTATTCGCAATGCCTACATTACTTAAGTATTCGACTAGCTGCTCTATTTCTGACATACTCGCCATCCACCTTCATTGCCCAAGATATTATTCTTGCGTCCCTCGGGATCAGTTTCGACAATTCGATCTTCACCTCCACGCTAGCCCATGTTATGAACAGAGACGAAAGAACCATACGACTCCGGCGAACTTTGACTCACCGGATTTCTGGGCCAGCCTACAGCTTCAAAGCTGGTTAACGGACGGCAGTCGAAGTGAAGAACTATGCCATACCGTGTGGCAGAATATTCGAGGACCTAGCAGGAGTATTTTCCAGCGGGTCGAAACTCTATACCGCTTATTTAAAACACTCCCCCAGGTTGGTCCATCTCATGGCAACTTCAACGACCCTGATTCCAGAATGTATAGAAATTGGCCATGTATACACGACCGTTCAACGGGTATATCGAGAATTCAAGCCTGGAGTTTTATCTTTTTTATAACTGTTTCTGCAGGGAATTGAACGTTACACTAGCAGGAATTTGGTCGAGAAGCTGTCATGCGGCGGTAACTTTTCATCTGAACTTGCTTCCTTTTTCTTGGTTTATATTATCTGGACAAAAGGCTCTGTCTTGTCTCATAGAGAACGGCACCATCCTAAAATTTCTGGGCAAAGAACACCAGCCTGACCGTCTTTCACTTATAAGTGCATCTTCCTCCGAGTGAATCCCGGCAATAATCCCACGCTTTTCGCGGTAGATATTGGACGTAACCCTCGGGTTGGAGTATCTCCGTAAAAACTGCGGGGTGCATGGAGAACTAAAGGCAGTATGTGCTCTACGCCCCTCGCATTCAACATATTTCTCACATATTACCTAGTTCAACATTCTCGTTACGCCTTCGCGCAGGGCCTGTATTGCCGATTTCGCCCTGGCCTCTATCCCCGATCCCATGACTGTGCGACTCAACCACCAGACGGTGAGTGTACAGGGCGGTCCAGCACGCTACCAAGCACCCAAAATTGTTTCGGGGAGAAAAAGCCCAATCCGGTTCGAATATGTACGCATTCACTTCAATGTTTGCTACGAGGTGCGTCTGCCTCGCTTATTTTTTTTCCGCTCGCCTCAATCGTTGATATCATGGAAGGATTTTGAGCGGAAAGGTCTGCTTTCATGAATTGCCCAATGGCCATGTTTCGAGGCGAACGGCCTTCGTGCTCAGGCACAATGGCACTCGTAGCCTTTTGGAACTGCTCCAAGACTGCTAGAAAAACAAGCCATCGACGTTGATTCTGTCGAGAATGACCTTCCTCGACCCGCGCAACGGAGGCGCGCAGAGCCATTGCGCGGTGTTATTGAGCTTCTCTCGAACAGCGACGACGAGTCCACCGTAGAGTCTGGTCCCACAGGTGGCTTTAGAAGTGTCGGTGAGTCCAATTCTTTTCGGTTCAGTGCACTCCTGTATCCTCAATTGCTTACCTCTGGCTAGGCCTCCGGGCCCATTTGCAGAGGGTTCGAAGAATAATCCGAATCGGCCAAGGCCCAGTGCAAACAAAAGTAGAAACTTTGGTACGTTAAGAGCCGCTAGCCCTAAGATGTGATGGGCTGGCCTCGGGAGCGAAAATTTTAGCCTATTTTGACATATGTGAGTGTACTATCATTTGTCCCGATAAATATCGAAATGAACCCGGATTCCACTCCACTCGAAAGTTCTCTCCACTGCGACGTCAAACACCGAGCTCATTTTTAAAAAAATTCGAAGTGGCCCTCGGGAGGAGGAGGAGGAGAGTATATACCGCGGTGGTTCTCGTTGAGGAACGTACGTGAAGTCTATGTATTTTTGCGCATAACTTTCACGGCTCAAACACGTTTTCTCGAATATGATCACGTAATATCGTCATCCCTGTATCTGAGCAGTAGTTAGCCTGTCCCCATACTGGGGGAGTTCACTGTGCCGCTGGAAATACAAACGGTTAGCTCGGCTGTCGCGTCATCAAAAGGAGAGAATGCACCTAACCCTAACGTTTGGAAAACTAAATTTCTCCGCAAGCAAGTAACCCAAAAAGCAATCTCGGATTTGAACCGGAAACGATGGTTGTACTCATAACGCGGGCACCATCTGCTCTTCCAACAGTTCAAGTATGAATACATAGGAAGCTCAAGAACCTGGTCCGGGCGTTGTGTATTTGCATAAGGAGAGCTTGGTCTTGGTGCGGATTGCGATTGTACGCCCGAGACAGACACTGGGGGTACGAGTTCTAGTTAACCTATCATCGATCACATACCGCTTCATCCTTGCCCAAAAAGTATTTTAGGTAGTTTAGATACATCTCTCAAAGGCGATTCGAATAGCTGTGACACTCGATCCCCGACAGCTGAATATTCGAGCGGCAGGATTGCATATTTATGAAATCTGCCCGTCAAACTGTCATCCCCATGGCAATATTTCTGTTGACCGGACTGATCGCCGCAGTCGCGATCGCCGTCACTCTTGACGATCTCAGATCTCAGATCTCGAGGAATGCAACGCCATGCCGAGAGGCGCCTCTGATCTCCCCGCGCTGTCTATTCCTCTTCCCCTAATGCCTTACTGCCTTGACATCCGGTCGTCGCATTCTCCCACATCTTCACTCCCGCCGCTACCCTCGTCCTCATCCTTCCACGTCCTCCTTCCTCTTTGGCCTTTCCCCAATATCCCTGCACCCCCTTCCCGCCCGCCTCGTCTCCCCGTACGTCTCGCCCTCGCACACCTCATGTCTCTTCGTCCCCGCGCATCGTCTGAGTCTCTCCACCCAGGACCGCCAAGCGCACCCGCGACGACCTGGGCTTCCGCACGCGCCGCGACGACGCGGGCTGTCGCAGTGTCAAAGGGTCGACCGACACCCAGGCGCGCTACCTGTTCACGAATGGGTGCATCCTTCTTTTGCTTCACGTCCAAAGTTTTCTGACCCCGGTCCTAGTACCCTCCACGCTAGATGGTCTGCGTGCGAGAGCTCTACGTGCCTGTGAGAGCTCTGCGCTTCCCAATTTCCGCTCTGCTCCCTACGAGATCCACCTTTCTGCGAGAGCTCTCGCTGTCCACTCTCCGTTCTACCTCCGCACGAACCTCCGCACGAGAGCTCTCGCGCCCTGCACTCTCGCCCCCCATTCCATCTCTATGTGTTCCCCGCTCCCCGCTCTCGCTTTATCTTTCTGTGGGAGCTCTCGCTCTCCGCCCCACCTCTCTGAGCTCTCCTCCCTCCTCATCTTCACTTCCTTCCCTCTTCCCTTCCCACTCTAGGCATGCCCCATCGGCATATATTCCTTTCCTCTACATGTCCCATCCTTTCCGCTTTCCTACCCGGCGTCTTCACGCTCCTTTCTCCTCTGTACCTCGCCCTGCACACGACGCATCCGACGCATTCCCGCGTTCCTCCTTCTGTCCGCTCACCTCGCTCCTCCCAATTCCTAATCCTTAATCCCGAACTCCTCCCACTCCCACTCCCACTTCGTGCCCTGACGGGCGAATCCAGCTTTAACTTCGAGTTGAAGGCTTCGGTTCGATGTCCCCGTCTAGGCTCGAGATCATCGAACGTTTCCTGGAACCGGCGTTCCTGGCCGTGTAATCCCAATTACGTACCCACCTACCGTAAACGTTTCCGCTTCAAGACACAAGAGCCGCATGTATTTTAGAAATTTGCCAATCAATGAAATACCTGTACGCGATCGACAACCCGGCCATTTTCTGCGACGCTTGAAAAAAGGTTAACATCCTTCGGGGAATGTGGCACTTTACCAGTGACCACACCCTTCATCTGTCAGACAGCTGTCTCTGGCGATCACCGAATCTATTCCTCTATTCCTCGCTATCACCGAATCTACTCGTGCGCAATGTTTGGCTGCGCACAGGCTATTTGCACAACAGTAAGGGTTCAGCGCCCACTACTGACTATGGACACGCCCGGCGCCAGCTCTTGAGCAAAAATAGAATCAGGTTTCAGAGAATGTATATAATTATAGGTCGTTTACAAGTGCCATACCGTAAGGAATCAGTTGGGCCCGGTTCTTTGCAGGGGCTTCCAAAGACCAGTCTTCTGTGAAAATGGAGTGCTTGGCGACCAGGAGGGGGCGTATCCGTAGGTGACAGCCAGACTGCATCCGACATGCCTAAACTGCATCCGGATAAACGCCGCTGTTCGCCCCGTGAGATCCACCGGCGTGAGAGGGGTCGGCAGGTGGTAGGTCTTACGGGTTGAGAAGGCGTGATTAGTTATAGAGAGAGACGGAGGGGAGGACACCATGCGAGGATATACATACGGCAGGAAATGAAACAGGCCCCGTATCATGGGCCTGGCTGCGCGTTAGGCGAAAAGACACCGGAGAAGAGTTTGCGGAGTGCTGCTCGGTAGCCTGGCGACGACGAACGAGCGGACCCAGACAGAACGAACAGAAATGTCCGAAAAGGTCGTGGCCGAGGTAGATGGTTGGTTGAATTTGATAAGTCAACTTCTGACCTGGAATGATTCCTCAGGACGTAAGTTTAATAACTTCAATTAACCGTATGCGTGTCACAATTTCCCAAACGTTTCCCCTTCAATACAAGAGCCGCGGGTAGAAATGCTCCGAGCGCTAAAACGGTTTTACGCGATTGGCCCGAGAACCCGCTAAGGTGAATGAATGGCTGCTGTCATTACAACTTCCCGCACTCGAGCAATATGTCAAGGATCGGGCCCGACTATTTCTGAATCCTTACGGTATGTCTTCGTTTGGAGAAATACTCAATACGGAGATAAGAGTGTATGGGCGACAGTGCATCCGATACTTATGCCTAAACTGCATCCGGGTAGACGCCGCTGTTCGCCCGTGAGAGTTCCACCGGCGTGGAGAGAGGGAGCTCAAGGATATGGTCGGTATAGGTATGCCGTGACCCCACACCTACCTATGTGCTGGAGCCTAAGAGCTCGGCAATGGAAATTGCTCACGGTCGTGATGAGGTCATTATCCACACGCCTACTGCGTACCCCGTTTTTGAATCCGATCATTACGGTGTGCATTTGATTTGGATATTCCTGCATGGGTCAGAACGCGTGTGAATGATGTATACTCCGCGTCATACTATTATTACCATGTAGCGCTCGCGGGTATCCCTCACTCTCGTCGAGCTTCGACCCACATTTTTTCCAGGTCATCACCGGAGGCAGCTCATGGTGTAATGGGATACAAACACCGCTTGGGTAAGGACAAACTCTGCGTAGATCTCTGTGAACGATAAGACACCGTTGTCTGACAGATGATGTGGGAATGTGTCAACGGCGATACTGTCAAATTCAGACTCGCTAGAATTACGACACCGTCCACTTGCGACACTCTGATGCGCTGATAGCGAGCCAAATTAAGACAATCAACATCCTTTTTTCCTCGGTTCGCTCCCGCTTCAAGCATGTCCCTGAACCCTAACTCTAACGAACTCTGACCTCCAACCTCTAGCTTGAACTCTAGCTAGGCAATGCACTACACTGCTCATACCACAGTTAGGCTTGCCCAACTGCTTGAATGGTATTTGCATGCTAATTCCGAGCCGATGACGACGTTTGATCCTCCCCATCAGTCTGTCGCAGCTGGTGACATGAAGAGGGATCACCCAATGAGTCTGAGCGTGAGTATGCCGCAGTTGATTGATCCCCGCAAATCAACCCCTCGGGCATACGAGAACTGTACGACTCAAGTATGGAAGTTGCGATGCGGCGTCTGACAAGTACGTTAAGGGGTCTGTCGGGGTGATCCGCTGTCCGTGCTAAACATACAAAACATAGAAATGCAATAAAATCTCGACACCTGGCAATTTGACGACTTCCATATTGCGACTCACAGCTTGCTAATTGCATATCTGGATGACATGGTTGACAGCAGTGTTTGATCCGCTGGAGCTTGCTCAGTTTAGGTCTGTGACGGCGTCTAGTAGGTGTTTTAGACAGATATTTCTAGATCTTCATCTGCTGCCCGCGTGAATCTCCAAGATCAGACTCCGAGGAGGATGATTGGATCGGGGATCCAGAGGGTGTTCAACGTGATGAATCCTTAAATTGCGAGCCCTTGCTTGGTCTCATGATGGGGGAAGCGAATGCTTATGCGGATTGAGCACCGTTCCTCGCCCCTACTTCTTTTGGTATCATATTAACCATCGACACCCACCATTGTATTTCGGAAAACGATCGACACAGACATGTACCTGTGTCAACTTTCCCCGGAGGAGTCGCATTTGTTTCCGATATCTCCACCAGCAGATATGTCGGTACGTGATTCTCGGGGAATTTCAGCCGTCAAATAAAACACGGAGGATGGGAATACTAAATCCCGCATCATGGAATCCCCGCCCCACAATCAACAGACTCCTGTATCGGTGAGAATGCTGGCTCATATTCCAGTCCCGCTCATTGAAAGTACGACCAGACCCCATTGAACCCGGGAGATCAAACTCTCCCAGATCCATTGAATCTCTGGAGTCGGGGCGATCGGTTCCTCCAATATCTATGGGCCAAACTTCTAGTGACTCGGTATGAGCGTTTCGGTGAACTGTGGGATATCAATCCTGCAATTGACCATGCTCGACAAGCTGTGAACTTCACACCGGAACCTGGACAGGAACGCGTCGAGTGTCTCACAATTTTGGCTGCAGCCCTCCGAATGAGGTTTCAAAGGCTATCCAATTTTCCAGATATCGACGATGCTGTGGAGTGCGCCCGGGACGCACTCAGTTTGACCACCGAGGCTTCTGCGCAGGCCGGCGAATGTTTGCATACCTTGGCATGGATTTACAGGACGAGATATGAGGGTGGACAACACCCCTCGGATCTGCAATGGGCCATTGAATATTATTACGCTGCGTTGGAGTTCGTCCCTCTGACTCAGCTTCTACGATGTCTCCAGGGATTGTCCGTATCGCTAGGGGATCGATCTCAAATCACGAGAGAGACGAAACCCCAGTCATCCTTCGACGACACTACTAGGGCCTTGGAATACGCTATACGGATTGTTAAAGAAACCCAGGATCGAGACCACGACCGAACAGCATATTCAGATCATTTAGCCTCATGCTTGTACGAATATTCCACCCACACAAGCTTCTCCAGCGGCACAGACTCGGAACAAGAAAAGCGTCAGCATCTCGAGGGAGCCATATTGAATGCTCAGTATGCGGTCAATGAAACAGACGAACACAATCCCCATCGTTCTCGATATCGCCAGAACCTTGCATTATATCTTACCCGTCGCAGCGACGCGGGTGACCTGGAAAATGCGCTAGGTCACTACAGGGAATCTTTCTCCGGCCCTACTTTCCAGCCAATGCAGTCCTTTGACGCAGCCCGTCGGTGGGCATCCTTGGCACATCTTCACAAGCACAACGATTGCCTCACCGCATACTCCACTGCATTTGATCTCCTTCCAGAGATTTTGTGGATCGGAAATTCTCTCGAGGTTCATCGAATGGCTTGCCAAGGGATCGAGATCACACAGTTCACCTCCAATGCGCTGCGTGCCTGTATAGAATATGGGGATTTGAAGCGGGGAGTCGCATTAGTGGAACAGGGATTAGCAACCTCTCTCCGGCAAAGACTTCAACTGAGAACCACACCTCGTGAGCCACTGCTGGATCCACCGGACAGAGACAAATTGCAGGGCTTTTCTGCTGTGCTCTGCAACAGGGATGCATCTATGGAAGCGCGTCAGCAGGCGGCAACAGAACGACATATTTTACTCGCAGATATTCGCAGGCAACCTGGGTTGGAGTCCTTCCTTCTTCCGACGAATTACGAACAGCTCCGCCAGGCCTCCAAAAATGGCCCAGTCGTCATTCTCAATTCACACGAAAATGGCTGCGATGCCATTATTTTGTTGACACCAAAGTGGGATCCGCTCCATGTCAAACTACCAGGGGTCTCATGCCAAAGGTTGGCGGAACAAAAACAAATACTAAATGACTCACTGCGAAGGTTGAACTCGAGAGAGGGCTCCGCGCAGGAAGCAACTAGTGGTGAACGGGAAGAAAGAGGGGGTTTCATTCTGGAAGGAACGCGTCGTGATCCAGAGGAAAACTTCAAGGACCTGCTCAACTGGCTATGGGACCATGTTGTTGCCCATGTGTATAAAGTCTTGAAGGCAGTGAGTTCTCTTTGATTCGTTAGTACTGTGTTACGTCGTCTCATGCACCTAAGTACCACATCAAGGATGGGAGCCGATTGTGGTGGTGCCCGACAGGAGCGTTCATCGGACTCCCGTTACACGCTACACCCCGATCCAACCGATTCGTTCAGTCTTACACACTGACTTTGGGAACACCCCTGAACAATGATCCAACGAGAATTCCTGATGAAAGAATGGGGATTGTGGGAGTCACGGAGACTGGACGTAACGGCGTAGGGGGACTTTCAAACGTAATGGATGAAGTTGAAAGAATTCGGGTTATTGTGGGCCAACAGAATATGCAGGTGCTGACTGGAGCTAGGGCAACTTCTGAAGCTCTCAAGACGATTCTCAAGGACTGCCGTTGGATTCATCTAGCTTGTCACGGACAGGCAGACCATGAAGACCCTCGAAAGAGTTGCCTCAAACTCTATGAAAGCAATTTCGACTTGGATACTATTCTCAGCATGCACATCAGTCATGCGCAATTTGCATTCCTTGCAGCATGCAATACTGGAACGGGGGATGGCAAATTGGTGAATGAGGCACTGCATATCGCCGGCGGATTCATGGCAGCAGGCTTTCAAGGTGCTATCGGAACACTGTGGTCCATGGCCGATGAAGATGGACCTTTCGTTGCAGAAGCAGTGTATAGGCGTCTGTTTAAAAATCGAAAATGGCCAAGGGTAACAGATGCAGCCAGAGCACTGCATTTCGCAGTGCAGGATCTACGTGGTTTGGGGGTGCCATACCATCGGTGGGCTCCGTTTATTCATATTGGAGTATAACCTTTTTTGGGCGATACATATTTGACCTGTAATTTATCATTCATTTATGTAATGTAAACCTTGTAGTTTTCCAAGCATAATGATTGCTTCACTGCATACTCCGCTGCATTTGATCTCCTTCCAGAGATCTTGTGGATTGGAAATTCAATCGAGGTTCATCGAATGGCTTGCCAAGGGATTGAAATCACACCCGGCACCTCCGATGCGCTGCGTGCCTGTATAGAATATGGGGATTTGAAGCGGGGAGTCGCACTAGTGGAACAGGGACTAGCAACCTCTCTCCGTCAAAGGCTACAACTCAAAACGAGACCTCATGAGTCACTGCTGTCTGAAGAGGACAGAACCAAATTGGAGGGGCTTTCGTTCGTGCTGTGCAACCGGGATGCTTCTGTGGAAGAGCGTCAGCAGGCGGCAGCAGAGCGCCATATTTTGCTCGCAGACATTCGCAAGAAATATGGTTTAGCGTCCTTCCTTCGTCGGAGGGAATATGACGAGCTCCGCCATGCCTCCAAACGTGGCCCAATTGTCATCCTCAATTCACCTGAAAGTGGCTGTAATGCCATTATTTTGTTGGAACCAATGTAGGATCCACTTCATGTCGAATTACTAAGGGTCTCGTGCACAGAGTTAGGAGAACAGAAGGGAAAATTGGATCAGTTACTGCGTAGCACCAGCAGGAGGAGTCCATCCACAACAGAATCATGGGCCTACTCCCAGCTATGGGGGACCCAAGCTCAGTATAGAAATTTCGTCCGGAAAATGCCTAACGTGAAAGAAAAATTTGAAGAGGTACTCGAATGGCTATGGGGGAATATTGTTGCTCCCTTGTACGAAGAGCTCAACGCCGTAAGTCCTCTTTTTTATTTTTATTTATTCTTTCGTCTTATGTACTTCACAGAACGAAATCATGGATGGAAGACTGTGGTGCCCTACAGGAAGTTTCATCGGACTACCGTTGCATGCGGCAGTCTATTAATCGTTGTCCCCGGAGCCCCAGTCACCTCGGTTCATCCAATGATACACGCTAACGCTTGGAGCACTTACCACGAGCCTCAAAATGCGGATTTTCCAACAGTTGGTCTTGTGGGGGTCCCGGAAACCGGACCCAATGGCCAAAACGAACTTCCATATGTTAGGAAGGAATCCGGGAATTCGCTCCATCGTGGGCGAGGACCATATCCGGGAGTGTGAAGGGAAGCCAACTGTTGGAAATGTCGAGAAGCTGCTCAACGAATGCCCATGGCTTCATTTGGCCTGTCATGGAGACCCAAACCTTGATGATCCTATAAAATTTTGCCTCAGGCTCTACGAAGGAGCCTGGATTTGGATACCATTGCTCAAATGCAGAATCCGAATGCGCAGTTTGTATTTCTTGCGGCATGCCATACTGGTGTGGGGGACAGCAAGTTGGTGAACGAGGCACTGCATATAACTGGTGGATTTATCGCAGCAGGCTTTCAAGGGGGCTATCGGGACACTGTGGTCCATGTGCGATCGCGATGGACCTATCGTTGCAAAAACAGTGTATGGGCATTTGTTCAAGAATGGGCAAGCGCCGAAAGTAACAGACACGGCAGAAGCACTGGATCGCGCAGTGGAAGAGCTGCGTTGTGTGAAGGTGCCGTATCGTGACTGGGTTCCGTTTGTTCACATTGGAGTATACTTTTTTCTGGGTGACGTAAATAATGTAATCTACAAGTAATCGAGATATTGGATGGTGTATTTGTGAAGTCCGACCTCTGTTACCGTAATCCATATGATTTGAATTTAAACTTTGCGAAGGTGAACAAATGTCGAAATGTCATGCAAAACTTGTAGAAAGCCAGTTCAACGGCGAAGCGCTCCAGAGTCCATACGAGGCGGTAACGCGTCCAGCGCGATGGGGTGCGCGTCCGACGCGGTGGACTACTGTGCGTCATCCCCGCCATCGTCCCTTACACCCTCTGCTTCATGCGTGCGCGTGCTGAGCCGACATCGGGTGCGTGTCGTGTCCCAGGTGAACGTGATGGAGCAACAGACGGTGACGCACGATACCCGGCCGCATACCACGCGACATGTAGCGGGAGGACGTAGTTGGCCGAGTCTTGCGAGCCCTGCGATGTGGGCGAGTGCGGGAAGGAGGACGTCGAAACAGGTGTCGCTGAGTACATACCTCCCCTTCCTCCTCACCCAGCGCGAAATTCTCGCCACAACCGCTCGACGAACCGCGACTGGGTAGCAGTGGTGGATACGGAGCAGCTGAGCTTGAGGTTGCCCTCCATGCTGAACGCGGACACGGTGAAGGACCCGGAGCCCGCGCCTGGAAAGTAGGACGAGAGGGAGACGGTTTCGGGGTTGGGGTTGGTGGGGAAGCAATCCTCCCGCGCGTAGTGCCTCCGCGCCTCAACTGCAAAGTCAAAAAACGTAACGAGTACGAGCACGCTGAGCGGCGCGCTCCACCGAGTAAACTCTAGCGCGGCGACGAGCAGTTTATCGCCAGAGGATGACAGGGATTTGCTCGACGAGGTCAAAATCTAAGTGCGTGGACGACGTATTCTGCCGTCAGTATTACTACTTAGAAAGCGGGGTGTCAGAGGTAGGACTCACACAAGGCGACATAAACGAGAACGCGAATGAGGGCGTCAAAGAGGGCCGCGCGACGTTTTTACATGCCAGGTCAGCAAAAGAGTCGAATGCGTGAAGTTTGTTGCGTACGTCGGCCTAACTGATCCTCGCAGCCCTCGAGTTGGCAAGTGGCGGTTGATGCAGAGCGACGCAGCCATCGCAACCCGGATTGCTGCCACCCCTTCAGCAAAATCGACAAAATCGACAAGGAGACAGACACGGGCGGCGCCTTAATGGGGATGCAACCAGGCGAGTTGAGGAGCTAGTCGAGGCAGGAAATTGAGCGCCATTTTATGCGAACGAGGCTAGGGACGCTCCAGTGGTGAGACGAAATCCATGCAGCAGAAAGGCAGGAGCAAGAAGAGCTTGAGAAGAGATAAAGGAAAAGCTCGATGTCGTACGCGTGACACACGAAATAATTTCAGCGACTCCAGAGGGTCGAGTAGGATTACTTCGTGAGTGTGGGGAAGGACCTTTGGTCCTTCCGCTCGGCCGCTTCGCTTCCGGCGAGGGCTGTGGGAGTGAGACGCGACGAAGGTGGAAACACCAATCAGCTTCGTGCGGCGATGCGAACACTCTGAGCGGAAGGGGAAGGTTCTGAGCGCGTGGAAGCTGCCGGCCAAAGGCGCAGATCAACTATGCCACCCCAGAGCACAGCTCACCCCAGTTGGTATGCGACTTTGTCGCGGCCAGCTCACCCCACCAGAGCTGTGGCGATGGGAACGAAAGGGAACGGGAACGGAACGGGAACGAGTGATTCATTGGAAATCATCTAAGTTAGGAAGTGCGATTCCTTGTACGACTCGGAATTCCTCGAATGCCTTCCCGACCTCTTCCAACTTCTTTTTGTCGTAGGCCTTACCAATATTCATGGGACTATATGTTCGATTTTCCTCCAGTAGAGTAGGAACGCTAGAGACGTCCATCCGCCGAGTGCGGCGACGCCATCGCAAGGTACGCCAGCGAGGAGAAGCTCTGTGGAACCCCCGATACGGAAGCTGTGGCCGTGGACCAGAAGGAGGTGTGCGGATTTCCATATGTCAGAGCAGCGCCGCATGAACCAATCTTTGGTCATGGGGCTCCACCGTCCGCTGTCTGCGTCAAATGCGAATAGGGGGGCGTCGCCTGGGACATGTCCGTTCACCCGAATATGGTTGTTGTAAGCCTTTTCTGGGCAAAGTTCGTCGTCCCTGCCTGTGAGTGTGAGGGTGCCGCCTCGCTCGCGGGTAGACTTGGTCCAAGGGAGGGGGATGGCCGTGGCTGAAGACTGTGGGTTAGGTCTGATTCACCGGGCAATCGCGCCTCTGGTTGCGTGGTATTTTGGGTCAAATTTGTCGGCTGATGGGACCGTGAGTTCTCCGAGTCGTCTGCAGCCCCAGAACGCCGCTGTCGCCAAAGACCATGTCGCTGCATCGAAAGGTTTGGTGGTATCGAGGACCGATTTTAGCGCGATCATGTGCGCGACGACGACAGGACCGCGCTGAGCTCGTTTGAGCGCGGATCCTTCTTTGTTAGCTGTCCTCCTGGCCAGCTCAACCCATCTGTCTTCTCCTTCCCAGGGGGCGCCGTTAATGTTGTGCCAAGCCTTCAGTCCCGACATCCAAGATTTTACTGTGCCACCTCCAACCTCGCCGACGTGTTGTGCGATGAAGGCCGCGAGAAGGAAGTGGGATGCTGGCATGCGATCGTGTTCGGGAATACTATTCTGGTCGCAGAACTGATGAAGTCTTAGCAAGCCCGCGGCGTAGTTCGAGTGCGTCTCCGGTGCGAACGACACGAAGATGGTCGCATAGGTTTTATTGACGACGTCTTCCGGGAGTGCACGTCTGAAATGTGCATCATGTTCTTGTCCGTAAGGGGAGGTCCATGCGCGAAGGCGGTCCAGAGCAGCCACATGCGGCCTCCATTCGTTATTGTCTATCTCGCATCCTGCGCGAGGCTTGCGCGCCTTCTTTCCGCTAGGTCCACTGGGCAGGGTGAATTTGTTGGTGATCGGTGCCGACGGTAGGTTGTGTGAGGAGGGTGGCGCGCGAGAAGGAGGGATGGGGAGGCAGTCTGGTGGTGCCTTGAAGTGCCTGAACGTGTTCTGTGCTGGGGAGGTATCCACGACATCGGCGTCGTCTTGTACTGGCTTGGGAATGTTCGTGTGACGGGTCTTGGCCGACAGGTCTGAATCGAGGTCTGGGTCCTCCCGATACTTAAATCTACGTGCGATTAAGCTGGAACGACGAGCAATGGTGTATAGGAACGAACTTAAACATGCAAGAGGAACGGTGCTAGGTCTGATGGTAGAACGAAAGAGGAACGTGTACGTGACGCGCGGCTGCCCAATTGGCCGCGCGAGATAGGGTCAGCCGGATTCTTCGCGGATTTGATGTAACATATATCTAGTGTAATGTTCCTTGCTGCCAGTACGACAGCTGAACAATGAATCAATTTACCTCGAAGTTACGGCTTTGTCCCTTATCAAAGGTGCCGATAACTCCTTGGTTATCCGAGTGAACGAGGATGTGAGAATCGTGCACGCCCAGCTCCTTGATCGCGTAGATCATGAGCTCCAGCGCCACGCCCTCTAGCCATCCAATATGATGGTGGCGAGAGTTCCACGCGCCCAACCCGTGCCACACGTCCCATCTGCCGCCAATGGTGATGCCGATGCCCCAGGAGGTGGAAGCGTCAACAAAGAGGCTTAAATCTACCAGGCGACCGCGCGGGATGATGTGACGTACGACGCCTGGTTGTGAGAGGGTATTTTCCCACCATTTGAGGTTGGTGAAGACGGAAGGAGGAGGGTTTTGTCTCCGTGGTACGAGGCGACGAAGTTTGAGATCGCAGGAAGCCAGGAGCGGCCCTTTGGGTGGACGAAGGTTATGTGGCAAAGAGATCCATGTATCTTCATGACCTCTAGCATCTTGCAGCCGTTGGTTGTGTATGCGCCAATAAAAGCGCGTACCCGTCCAAGGAATTTCCGGTGCTTGGCGTCTGGTAGCGACACGGTCTTGGCGGCGGCGTCCCAAGTGAATCCTATATATACGAAGGTGTAGCTGTAGTCTTGCCCTTTGAATGGGTGCCAAGGTGTACAGGCGTGCGCAATCCTGCGTAATGCCTCTTTGCGATCGTATGGGTATGTAAAAGTGACGGTGGTGGAGGAGGCGTCGGTAGAGGAGGAGGAGGGTGACCTGAATGGGGCCATGTCGTCTTCGTATCTCACGATTGGCTTGACTCCTTCTTCCTCCCAGATGTCTATGATCACGCCCGCGATCATGCCGGCATTGCTACTTGAGGATGAGCATCCAAAGGGGCAGTTGTGTTTGATATAGAATCCCTTGGTGCCTTGTAACACAAACCATCTCTTGTGCTCCGGGAGTATTGGGCAGGTTCGGTGGAATTTTTCCATATCCAGAATCATCGCCTGCGTTGCAGGCGGGGCGTGTGCAATCTGTGTGGTAGTATCCGGAATGGAATGGGCTTGTGCGAGAGCGGGCACGGGCACGGAACGCACATCCCAATGAGCCAGCGCGCTCGGGCGCAGTGTGCATACCCCGGCGACACGGCGTGGGCATGGGCTCGTCGAGAGCCATCGCACTCGAGCACGGAACACACGTCCCGGCGGCACGATGCAGACGTGAGCTGGTCGTGAGCCACCACGCTTGTGCGCAGAACGCATGCCCTGGCGGCGCGGCGCGGGCATGGGCTCATCGGGAGCCAGCGCACTCGGGCGCGGAACGCACGTCCCGGCGACGCGACGCGGATGTGGGCTCATCGTGGCCAACACCCTCGGGCACGTGGGAAGGGAAAACGAACGAGGACGGGAGATGTACTCACTATTTCTGCAACCTGTGCTGCTGAGCCAAATTTGGTAGGAAACCTGTCCTTATCTATGAAGGTGTTCGTCGATGGATGTTCCTTGTCCCCTTTCGAAAGGTGTCGACATAGCCACAGCTTGTCCGGCTCGTCTGGGCCTTGGGGCTGTACTGAAATGATTATCGGCAAGCACTGGAAGAAACCTTTGAGGATCATCTCCGTCTCTGCTTGCCCAAAAGGGCCGCTCATCCTGCCCGCCAAGACCTCCTCTCCTAGGTAGGTGTCGACGAATTCGTGGTATTGCTCGCAAGATGGGTGATTTTTGAAGATTACGGTTCGATCCAGAACGGGGAAATCGCCCATGGGAAATCCTTGTTGCAAATTTTGTGTCAAGAGGGGGTAGGCTTCGGTTAAGCCGTGTTTCAAGAGGGAAGCGTCGATGGCCGCGCTGTCGTAAGGGGTAAGGATTCGGGAATAGATTTCTTCGTGGGACGGGGATCTGATGGGCGCAAGAAAGGAGATGGATTTCAAGAATAGATCGGCCTCGCGATCCAGTTGTTCAAGCGGGAGGCATTTGCCTGCAGGTCCATGTGAAGGTGTAGTGGTTCTTGCTGCCGCAGAAGCAGCATGCATGGGTGCGGAGTGCGGCGTCGTGGGCGCAGGAGGTGCCGACTCCCTTGGCATTCCAAGACCGACATAGTGTAATGCCGGATTGCGTCGCGATGATGTCGCCTCCCCTGGCGGAACAGTAGACCGCGGAATTGTCGGCAAATGTGGGTTGGGAGCAATTCTTGAAACCGTGACCCCTCCTGGCACAAATGAGGCAGACGGAGGCAAGGCCGTCTCCCCCGCTGCCTGTCTGAAAGGGAGGGCCCCCGCGGCCTCCGCCGCGGCCCCCGCCGCCACCACCGCCGTTCCCGCCGCCACCGCCCCCACCCCTGCGACCTCGTTGGCCTGAAGGAGGGAGCGACCCGCGGGACCCTTCTCCGTTGTGTTGTCCACCGTGACTGCTGCCGCTGCCTGTCATCTTGTTCTCGAGGTTTAGGAGGTTC
This sequence comes from Mycena epipterygia, assembly GCA_029281465.1. NCBI lineage: Eukaryota > Fungi > Basidiomycota > Agaricomycetes > Agaricales > Mycenaceae > Mycena > Mycena epipterygia. The sequence continues at coordinate 447,794 of JARJCQ010000063.1, read as the reverse complement.
ATTGCATGTATACCCTTGTCGAGCTCGCGGATATAGAAGGTCCGGCTGAACGTGAATGGCACGAGACATATTTCTTACGAAGGGAGATGTCGGTGGCGAGGATGGCGACATAATTTGCTTTCACTTGGTCCGCGTAGTCGAAGAAACCGAAATGCGAGTGCCAACGTGCAGCGCTCGCGCTGTCGGCACCGTGCATCTCCTCGACGAAGGCGAGGTAGTTGCGTGCGGCTTCCAACCACTGTCCCCTGTCCATCTCCTCTTCCTTCAAGTACTTAGCTTCAAAAGCGAGCATGTTGAGAACTCGTGTTTGCTTTTCAGTGGGGTTGGCGGCATTGAGCTTAATCGTCTTGAGCGTGGCCGCAGACGCGTTTACGATTTCGAGGTTCGGGGAAGTGAAAATGGAGAGGGGGATATAGATGTTGTGGGAGGCGAGATCGTGTAGGTAGCTGTGAAACACGATGGGCAAGCTCATACCTGGCTGCAAGGTTATCTCCACACATATTTTTTTAGCCTGCGACCTCGCGCCGGTGTCTTCTTCTCTCATACATTTGGAGGAAAAGAAAGACAAGGACTTGACCAGAGCCCTGCCGGAGGTGGGGGTCAGCTTCGCAAGGATGTTGGTGATGGTCGTAGCTGGCGAGGGCTGCGCCTCATCCGACATCGTGATGAACGATTCCTCATCCGACGCCGCGTCGGGGTATTTGACCGGGTCTGTGGCGTGCTCTGCATTCTTAAGCTTGCGTAGCGCATTGTGATCTGTGATATCCGAGTTCTTTTTGAGTTTTAAGTGCCTCGGTAGTGCTTTTAAGGCGTCAGAGATCGCCTGCGATACTGTACCATTTCGACCAAAGGTTCACGTGACGGGTGACGGACGGCCGTGAACTGAACAATTTTGGTACCTGTGACGGTGACCTTTGGCGAATGAACACCTGTTTTTTTCAAGCTTCTAGAAGGCTTAAAAACGATTTTCGCGCTACTCTAAATTTAACAAAAAAAACGGCTAAAAATTCGACAAAAAAAATTAATGTTCCTCCCAAGCAGGGCCCTGGTAGCGCCGCGCAACAATTTTCCGGCGCTGACCCCGCCCAAGAATCACTGGCGCCTCATCCGATGGCTCAGCGTCAGAAGTTTCCGCATGTCCCGATCGCGTGATCCCACCATGCGCATCAACGGTGAAATTGGGCGCGATGCACGATCCTCTCGAAAGGAGATGGTCTGAAACGACATCGAGGGGGATATCGCAGTCGTCGTAGACATCCAGGTCAGTGTATGGTTCGTCCTCGTCCTCGGCGTCGGCAGCATTGGCAGCAGTGAGGTCTGTGTCGGACCGAGTCTGTGTAAGAGCAGCGTGGAGAGTGGGGTTCGTCGTGCGGAGCTCCCGGAGACCGGCGAGAGCTTGAGGTGATGTGAGCGATGCGTGCGAGAGATTCCAGCTGCCAACGCGGCACATCTCGAAGGCCTGGATGTCGAAAATCATTAGATGAGAAATATATATTAATCAAGAAAAGACACACCTGAGTGATGGTAGCCGGGTCGCTGATATCGTGAATGGCCTGCACGATCCAGCCGACAGACCTATCGCGCAGAGTGCCGACGGTGGTATCGAGTCTGATCTCGTGGGCGCTCTTGCCCACCTTGATTTGTGCCAGCGCCTCGTTTACGATGTCACGATGAGCCGAGCGCTTGATGCTCAGTTTGAGCAGACACTGGATACCGACATCAAGCGGTTGCCAGACGCCGGTACAGCCGCCGGGGACGAAGATGACGATGATGTTGGGGTGATGAAGCTTCATCCATGCTAAAAACTCCTTGGACTTGTGAACGGACCAGCAGTCGATCTTCCAAATTGAGACCTGCGATGCTGGGAGCTTGAGCTCGATCTTCGTGGCCTCAAAGTAAGGCGCGATGATGTCGTCGACGAGTTGATGCATGGTTGGATGGTTAGACCAATATGTCGACGTCCCCGAGGGGACCATCGTGTAGCCGAGCGCGATGGCCTCTTCGTAGCGAGGGGACTTCGGTGAGGGGCAGGAGGCCGTGGTCTTCCCCATGAACACCGCCTGCATCGGAAGCAGCTTTCCGCTCGCAGAAATGGATGGGACAAGCGTGAACGCGCGCTTCTCCTCCTGCCCGACCGTAGCAACCTGCTTAGCGCCGCGTTGGTTCCATGTCGAGCCGGCACCTTGCTGATACACGAGCTGGGTTTGGTCGGTGTTCACGCGGAGGGCGGCAGGGACGGCGTAGTCACGGATGACGTGGGCCTCTCGGAAGAAAGCCTCCTCCAGTTGCGTCTCGTAGTTTGCCGGTAGCTTCTGGGCCGCTTTTGTTGCGCGACGCTCGCTCCATCCAAGTGTATTGCGAAGGTAGCGGCGGACGAACGACTCCGAGCAGCGGAAATTGCTGCCGTCGCTCATTTCGCGCCGAAAGAGCTCCGGAGCGTCGTTCTCGATGTGGCCGACCATGATCCCGCGGATGGACAGGAGAGTTAGCGTGACGCCGGCGGCACGAAGGGACGTAAGATGATCATTGATCTTCTTTCGCGTTTCAGGGTACGGGTGCTGTGAACGAGTAAGCCAATATACACTGTGCGATGATGAAACGACTTACCAGAACACCACACCGAGTGGTATGGCCCCCAGGCGCGTTTCCCATCTTCGCAGCGACCTTCTCCAGCACCGTATCCTTCCACTTCGATGTGCCCTGCTCCTTCGCGTCTGGATCGATCCACCGCCCAATCACCTGCTCCGTCAAGCGGTAAAAGTCCCCGAGGTTGTTTTTGCGGAGTTGCTTCAGGATCGCGCGCGGGCTCCATGGTCGACCAGCACTACGAGTTGCTGCTTCGATCTGCGACCACAGCACTGGGTTCTGCCAATTGATGTACTTGGCATCGCGTTTGCCGTTCTTGGACTTCTGCTTTCGGCCATTCGGTTTGTTTTTCTTCCGAGCATCCTCCTTGAATTGACGGCGAGGGCGAGAGAGTTCGGGGAGGCGAGGGTCTGGGCCGGGTGTCTCGTCGTGAGGTAGGAGATCTACGTGCTTCTTCAAACGGTGCGCACGTCAGCGTGGATTCGAATTGTGTAGCGGCTGCACTTACTCGTTTGTGTCCAGGAACCCATCCATCAGCTATCTTCTTGTCGCGGACACGGTCGCGGTATTGCTGCATCCGTTCGTTGGCGCTCACACGATCCCTCGCCCTTTTCTTCCGCTTCTCATCCACCTCTCGCAAGTGCACCTGTTCCGAGCGTGCTGCATACTCCCTTGCGGCTTGTTCGCGACGCGTCGCCGTCTCCTCCGCCGTCTCCACCTTGAAATATCCCGTAATCTTTGCAGAGGTACGTGTCGCGGGCTGAGGCAGTGTGGGCTGCGGCGCCAGGGGCTGCGAGGTGGGCTGAGGGTGGGTAGGGGCAGTGGGGATGCGGGTAGCCTGCGCAGGAATGGCCTTGTCATCGGCGCTGTCCTCAGAGACGGACTCGTCTTCGGAGCCAGACTCATCCTCGGAATTGGAGACGTCTTCGAGGGTGGGAAGATCGCTGTAGTCTGCGGCGGAATCGTCGGTGGTATGGTGGCTCGGGGTGCCGACGAAGGTGAAGTCCTGGGAATCATCGAGCGACGCCGCACTCATCTGCGACTCAGGCGGCCCAGGCGCATCATCCTCGAGGCCCCAGGAATACTCGTTGATGCCACCCGCACCAGCTGCCTCCTCTGCGATGCTCTCGCTCTCGGAATCGGTGGCATAGCCATCGTGTTTGGTGCGGCTAGTCACCGGTCCAAAAACATCGATCTGGTGGCTCTGGGCGGAAGGAGTGGAGAGAGGCGCGAAGAGGGGCTGCAAGGGCGGGGGTCGGTCGTCGTCAGCCCGCCGTTTGAAGATGCGGCGCTTCTCGGGGCTAGCATTGGGTGTTGGAGCGTCGGGGTGCCCTTTGGGACGTTTCGAGGCTGTAAGACGCGTAGACGAGGCTGGGGGCGGGCTAGAGATGGGGGAGGGTATGGCGCAGGTGAAGGTGAATTTGGCGCGTCGCACAGTACGGCGGATGAGGACAGGTGCGTCGGAATCCGAGTCGCTGTCGCTATCGGAGGCAGCGGGTGATGCTGACAAATCATCGGACCGATCATCCGAGTCTTGGTCGCCCGCAATCGCGCTCTCTCTCTCTCTCTCAAGCTGTCGCAAGGGTAAGTTAAATGAGACGAATTATAAGTGTGGCTGACATACCTGTTCAAGGCTACGCAAAGCGAGTTTGTTGAACATTTCAAGCCTCGAGTTGGCGACATGGAGAGGTGGGTCCAATGGGATGCTGGGATCGGCGAAATGCTGCTGCGCGTTAATTACCAGTGGCCCGCAGGAAAAGCCGTCTTCCTGGCGCCCGATGGGAAGGTCTGCGAGCTTGATATCTGCCGACGTGTGTTGTCCAAGCCACCAACGACAAGCAGCCAACAATTCGGCGGGCACTGGGGACCCAAAGGAATCGCCATAGCGAACAACGACCTTGTCGCGACAGTCGAATACCACGCCAACCCAATGCGGCTCGTCCGTAACATCTCCAAGATGTCCCGCGGTGATCAGAGCGGCATGGCTTTGTACGATGTCGTCCGCAATGTCACGAACCCATCGCAGATCTTGGGCTGTCCAATAAGTGCCAGTTTCAGCTGCACGATATGCCTTGAGGTATGGGTTAGCACGAACCAAGGAATGGATCAGAGAGACTCACCTGGAGGATTTTGGGGACGAGCGCGGTGCCTCGCACACGTGTATTCTTCACCAAATTTGGGTCGCTATTGATTTTGCAACGGAGAAGCTCAAGCATGTCGTTCATCTGTGAGCCCGCCAACCAGTTGTGGCCCGCAAGCCGCCAAAATGTGTGCAGCGGCTCTGAATCCGAAAGTCCCGCGGGCTTGGAGCAGCCCCAGGGAAGCATCGTAAGCATTAAGCTCGCTTCCTCCGCGAGTATCGCCCGGGTAGGATTAATTTTGCTGATTTTCTTTTGACCGTTGATCCACGCCTGGGATTTTTTCCAAGGCCCCCACACGTCGCGCTTGACCTCGATGACGGCTGACCAGTACGTCAACGTCCACAACGGGAAGTGGGTTACGACCCCGCCGAGATGACTGTAGATCAAGGACTGGGCCCCATCGAGCCAGGATTGCCCTTTGCAGGCTATCAGTCTGTTGACGGTCTTCGCGTCCGGAATGGGAAGACGCCGGATACGAATCAGCAGTGCCGCGTCGCTGACATCTGGAGCGACCATGCTGAAGTACTGAGAAGGCTGAGGAGCTGTGCCGTTCGAATTTTGAAGGGGAAATGGGTATTCGAGCATTTTCGCGATGGGGAGGTACGGCGAGGGAAGCAGTTCCATTTCGAGTGCCTGCGGAATGGAGAAGAACTCGGCCGCAACCTTTTTGACCCTCGGTGGAACAGATGCCCACACCTTGCCTTGGCCAAGCCAGTCGGATTTTTCGAAGAGTTTTCTGGAGTCCATTGGATAGACGGATGAGGGGGAAATAAAATTTCATTCGCGTGTGCTAGACTATGAATCCCTCTCCAACGAAAATGGGGCAACCGGTGTTTCCCGGTTTCATGATTAACAGTCCCTGTTCACTATCTGGTCGCCTACGGTAGAGAGTGGAAATTGAGAAGAATAAGCGAACGTGAAACCCACCAAAGCTATCCGAGAGAGTCTAAAAGGCGTTGAGTTGCCTCAGCTGATCACCTTGATTTTTTTTTAAAGATTGCCGCCTGCGTTCTTGAGCCCCATGCGGTTTTGGATCGCCTTCCGAGAACACCCAGGAACTGGGCAGCGTTAGGCGGGCTGATTGGAATGAACATTTGTTAAGGCAGTGACGCTGTCGGTCGAACTTTGAACACCGAACCCAGTGAACAATTGAGGTGACGGGTGACATGGTGTGAACCTTTGGTCGAAATGGTACAGTACATGTGTTTTCCGGGATCGAGGTGGAGGCAGAGGGCCTGCCTGGGTCGTGTTCGTCGTAGACATATTACAAGATTGTATATGAGAGGTACGAGAGCGATAACGAAAAGATTCGCGCCAGACGCGACGCGGAGGAGGAAGAGTGACAATGTCACACTCGCGTCACGTCTGACCGAATCTCGCTGCTTTTCTTTGTCCTCTGATAACTCTAAGCCTCTCGTGCCTCGCGTCAGAGTTATCTCGGACAAACTTAGCTGACCCGATCACTGATCTGTCATAAATAGCGCCAAACAAGCCGGCCTAACCCCACCGATAGATCGTCCTGCATTAGGGTTTTGTTTATAATTCCCCGGGGGATTATAAACGGTTTATTAATTTTGGTTTATAAACAGGCCGTTTATAAACGTGTTTATAAACCAATTTCCCTATATAGCCTGAAATACGAGTTTTTGAGCTTCCCCGTCCCATGTCTTGTTCGCCGACGCCTTCTACCACCTTGGGTGTCAGCCACAACGTCCTCTGACCAGTCTGCGAGACTGCGGATCGCATCCGCGCCCTCAACCGGTTTATCCGAAAGCAGATCCCGGAAAAATGGTAAGCGGCTGTCAACACCGTCACGGTGTGTCGAGCGTCGTGTCCCACATTGAACCGATCGCGGGAGGTTGAGCCGTATTATACTCTACTGCATTGAGTGCCTCAAATCCAGCTTGGCATTCAAGGGTAATGGCGAGGTTTGGTTGATTTTTGGCAGCACCTTCAGTCGTGAGGTCGACAGTCTTAGACGGCTCGGCATCGGCGAAGAGACCTTTGACAGACCGCCATTTGAGAGATGGAGCCTTCGTCTCTTTTGACTATCATTATCGTCAGCCATGAACAACGGTTGAGGAAGAAACTTACCTTTTGAGTGGCAGCCCGGGCTACCCGCCGATTGTGTTGGTAGATCTTCGTCTGATTAACTATGGTACGAGCATCTTGATTTGCGCGATCCCGTGTATCAATCCGCGTGAAGCGTGAGACGGTTCGTTCCTCGGGCATTGAGTTTTCCATGATCGAGAATATTTTTTGGGCAACAAACTTCAACATTCATTGAGTAAAGCGTTCAATTCCGACAATTGGGTTGCTTACAGCGAGAATTGATGCCTCCGGGAGCTCGTCCAAAGAGCGCCAGTATTGCATAGCCTTTGACCATGTGTTCGAGCGCACGCTGAAGGGTGGGTACTGGCGTGTATATGCCTCAAACTGTGACTTGAATGCAGTCATGACGCTGGCCACCGATGAATAGCGCCGAAATGAAGGGGCATCACGACCAGATCGCAACTCTTTTGCGAGCACCTGGAACAGGAATTCACCTACTTTCTGATAGCTCGGCATCGAATCGCGAAGATCCTGGTCGGTGACGCCAGTGGTCGGGCCGGGTGTTGTCACCGCTGTTGGTTTGACAAGTTGGTTGGCAGACGAGCGGAAGAGGATGGGACTTTTGACGTGTTCTGAATCCGAATCAAAAAGTGATATGACTGAATGGATAGACATATACTTGCCCGGATCAAGGAAAAATCCATCTTGAATCAGAACAGCCGTCAATCCATGTTCTGCAAGAGATCAAATAATATTACTTACCGCTCCCTGCTCCGTCTTCTTCTTGGCCGCCTCCGTCTGGGCCCTCTTCGCATCCTTCTGTAAATTCACATCATTCTTTTGCTTCTTTTTCGCCTGCTCCACAACCACGTCGTCCTCCAGGAGGCGTTTCGCTACCGTAGTTTGGATTGGGCGGGGTACCTATCAAAATATTTGTTAATTATCAGACTGGATGCGGACGGAAGGCGTACTCGGGCTCCGGAGGCCTCGATTGCATTAACGGCTCCTTTGGTGAGATCGTCCACCCACAAAGTGAGCAACACATTAGAACCGCCGTTTCCAGTGATATGATCACGAAGCACAGTTACGACTTCTTCCAAGCAAGGGCCTCGGGATTTAAAGGTCGGTATGATGGTATCGCCTGCAGGTGTGCGACGGGATCCAAAAGACACCTCCAAGGCGTGACTGACGACAGATATCTTGCAGCCGGTGTCGAGCACCTTTTGCGCATTCGGTACATATCCCAGAAAGTTGTGGGCATCTCCGATCGGAATGGTGTCGGGCAAGGCCTTGAGTAAGCGAGGCAAGTGCTTGAGCTCCTCGTCATAGTAAGTGACCCCAGAGCCAGACATCGAGGGCAATGGCTAAGAGACAAAGTGAAAATTCCGACAGGGCGCCAACATCGCGCATCATGATCAAAGATTGCCGACGGATATAATTATAAACCGGGCATTTTACCCGATCCATTAAAAAACCGGTTTATAAACCGGTGTTCCTAAACGAGTTTATAAACACGAGTAATAAACAAGCTATGGACCTGCATCCACCGCCTCAAACCATTCGCGCTCGCTGGCTCCTCACAGCTTAAAACTCCAAATGAGTTCCCGGCGTTGGCTACCGACTCCCCGAGGTCCAGCTCCAATGGGCGGTGTGCTTATCGCAATTTAGCCCAGGCCCTATTCAGATCGATATTTTCCAGCGATGGCGTTCGGTAGACCTCAGTCTTGGCGTAACGATCTGGAAATATTCCTGACTAACGGCTAATCTTTTCCCTTGGACGGACTAGAATCCCGGTCGGACTCGGGCCAGTTTTGTCTAATGCGCATCGCGGTAGCCCTTGCCTTCGAGGCACGAGCTGGTATTATTACAGTGTCTGTCTAGAGAGACTATATTTCCCTCTACTTCCCCAGTTCGAGGTCCCAAAGTTATGTATCGCAATGAGGTATAGTACTAAAGAAATTCCCTTCAACGATCCGGAAATACTCAAGGTACTAGAACCCGTAATAAGCCAGCGCTGCGAACCTGGGTTGCGAAGAAGAATTTCTGCCCGTGTTCCTAATGGCGGAATGGACGATGAGCTCAACGAAAGAGGCGGCGAAAGTTTAAAACCAGTGGGTAAATCAATACTTCGTTATATTCGGTTTTATTGACTGACGAGCGTTATGCACTTTCGCTGCATACAGTGCGCCTCGGCGAGAACGGCAGCGCTCCGCATCGACCTGGCCATGGTCCACGCCAAACATGGGCGCGCGGCCCAGAGGATCGCGGAAACGTTCGCGGGCGTGGCGCGCTTCGCGAAGCCCTTTAGCGTGGTGGCGTGCAGGCACGTAGCGAGAGATGCGTCGGGTGCCCGTACTCAGTCTCGCCGGCGCAAACAAGTGCCCGCGACACTTGTCGGTGTGACACGGATGGTCTCTCACAGCGCCGCCGAGGACCTCACCCGCCGCGCTCGCCCCCGTTCTCGCCATCTGCACCGTCACGCCACTGGCTCGTAGCGCTCGCGGTTACGGCCCCGCGACGCAGCGCCGCGCTTGCCCCATCCTGGGGAGGCGCGGGCTCCCATTGCAGCGGTGTAATTGGGAGTGGGCGAAGTCTGCCTTCCTCGTTGTCCAGCGCCATTTTGGGCACCGGTGTTTTGATTTTGGCTAGCCCGGCGAGGGGCGGGAGGTACGGTTGGGGTGTTGCGGGGCAGATTGGAACTGAGGGTGGTTTTGCGGGGGCGGGGAGGATGCGGATTAGGATTGGGGGGCAGGTGGTGCGTTGGATTGGCTGCAGAGAAAGAGGGGTGAGTAAACATGGATGCAGGGCGAGTAGGAGAGAGAGGTAGGACGAAACGAAGACGAAGGAGGATAGGAGAGGATAGGAAACGGCAGGAGACAAGGAGGACGACGACCACGAAGGTACAGCGACCTCGCCCAAGCCACGCAGGGAGAACGACCCTCGGAAGTCCACACACGAATCCCGGGGCATCCGAAGGTGCCCCGCCCCAACGGTGTCGTGTAAAAAGACGAAGAGGGTTTGTGGGGAGGCGTGACGTGACGGGTGTGACATGAGACGAAAACGGGATAAAGAAGCCAAGGTGCGGGGAGAAGAACGGAATGAGGGAAAGAGGGGGTGGGGGGTGATCGGGATAGAGGCCGAAGGGAAGAGGAAGACAAGAGGAAATGGACGCAAATCATGATCCCAAATGGAGATCAAAATATGATGTGGCAATCGAAAAAGAAAAAGTATGGAAAGAGAAAGCAGAAGATTCACCTGTGCTTGTTGTGCGGGAGGGAGCGCGAGCGGGCCGCACTTGTCCGGGAACTGCTCGGGGCGTGGGCGCGAGTGTGTGCGCTCGAAGAGGCCGCACTTGTTGCGAGCTGCGACGCGAATCAGTACATACAAGCCACCCAGGAGAAGACACTTACGACTTTACCGGGAATAGATTGGAGCAGCGCCACGTGCTAGTATCGGTGGGGCACCAGTAGAAGCGGCGGCGGCGGACACGGACACTGAGCTTCGTCGCCGTGTCATCGGTGTGCACGACCTGAATGACGCCGCCGCCTCCGTTCCGCGCAAGTGTGACAGTACCGCCGAAAGCAGCAGAAGATGCTTGATGACTGAGGAGAGATGGGGCGGGCGCATACAGCCAGCGAACGAGGATGGTCGGGGCCCGCGAGTATTAAAAAGGTGCTCGCAAAAGACCTGCGGAGCTGTGCGAACGCGAGCTCAAAGAGAGCGCTGGCCGGGCTCGGGCGCGAACTTCGAGATGCGATGATAATTGTCCACTTCGAGGCGTGTGCGATTCGACGCGGGCTGTCGCACGAGCGTCAGGGGGTGAGGATGAGCAGCGCGGTGGGCCAGCGTCACGATTGCATGTATATCGACATGGATGAACACCGGACGCGAGCTCGCGCTGCCGGGTGAACTCGACTCAGGATCGGTGGGGGTGCGAGATAGTGTATACTTTCTAAGTGATGTTGGTCTGGGTGTTTGCGCAATGTGGGAAGTGAAGCGGACGCCGGAAATCCGCGAGAATCCAGCGAAGCGCTAGATAAGAACTGAGCGAGCATAGAAGAATAATTTGATAGGAGCCCCGTATGCATGTTCTGCGAGATTTTGAAGGACGTGGTGCGGGCGAGCGCGGGCGTGGAGCGGTATGGGAGCAGAGGGTATTAGTAAGGTATCTCAACGACAGGAGTATCACGTGCCACATCATGCTTACTGACAGTGATAACCAAGTGATAACGGTCTCACGACTCCTTCCTTCCGACCCCCACGACGCCTGCATTCCGGTCTGCGATAGCGCCCGTGCCGTGCCCGCCATCCGATCTTGCTCTTAATCCCGACGCTCATGAATTTCATTCCCTGGGGTCATACGGGCCCACTGGCAGTGGCTGCATCTGTGCCTGATCGCGCAGTGCTCAGCTTGCACCCCACGGCGACCTCTTGCAACCCTCCAAAGATTGTTGACCCATTTAGTGAGGCTTGTTTAAACTCCTGAAAAGTCGCTGTCTGACCGAAGTATTTATGTGTAGCAGCGTGTGTGGTCATTTATTCTATCCTTTGGGGTGACTCAATTATAACTGCTCACATAAACTGTTTTAACTCCCTGTTAAACATGCCCCAGCGGTTATCTGCGACTTCGCGGCGAGTTCTCGACATTCCATCATCATTTACAAAGGATTATATTTCGCGGCATAATATATATAGTACGCTCTCCAACCTCTTTCACTAAGTAAAATACGAGATAATGCGTCCAGGGAGGGAATTTGGGCCGACTCACGGACCTTCTTTTTTGAGAAACGCGGCCATCAACGGCAACTTACCATCAAATCCCTCAATTGGGATTCTAGTGGTCGCGTTCGACGCGTCCCGCGCTTTGGCCCCCATTGTCCGGTGGCACGATGGCATTCTATACGCTCTCTCTGCCCTACTACCACCTGCAACGATTGTACGACCCCCCAGAATGTCCTCCTTCACCTTCGTCTCTGAGAACGACAAATTCGGCATCCCCACCGCTGCAGGCGTGTCTTCTGCCACTGCCACACAGTTCCGTGGCTGTAAGTTCCACATTATGTTCAGTATTTTCAGGCACTGACCTTTAACCAGGCTTCCGTGTCGATCCAGGCAACTCAAACGTTGCGGCGCTTGGGGAACAAGCCGTTTCATGGACAATCACTGCGTTCAGCGGACGGATAGCCGCAGCACCGCCGAGCCAGAGATAGCCGGAGGTGCCGTCTAGATGCCGCTAGCCGGTCTAGCCACGTGCGGCTAGGGCTTGCCCATCGTCTAGCGTCAGGTAGCGGGGCTTGGCGAGGTTCGGCGGGTGGGCTAGCCGCAGGGCGGCTATGCGGCCTCGCCATGACCTCGCAACATCTAATCAGACCGTGGCTATACGACCCTGGCTAGGCGACCCTCAACATCTAGGCTAAACATAGCCAGACCTAGCAACACCTAGCCGAACCCGCGGCTATCAACCCGCTGAACGCAGTGAATTATTGAATTGCGAGAGATGGGATCAAGATTTTCGGAGTTGAGTGGATACCTTGACCAACGGGTTACCAGCCTCAACGCAGATGAGCACGAAGAAATTGGGAAGGGCTATGGACAGCTCGTGAATTTGATGGCCAAGCTGGAACGAGTCATGAATTTACTGGCCCCACTCCCGACTCTGCCCCGTTATCGGCCCTTCCTGTTCCTGCTCCATTATCAGCTATGTCTGTTCCTATCCCTTACCTACGATTTCCACGAGCTTGATGCACCACTAGACTCCCAAAGCGGTATAAAACACCGCCAAATCTTCCCACCTTCACCCGAACAGTTACAGAAACGGCATCAGTCGTATGGAATACATTAATTTATTGCTTACTATACTTTGATTTTCAAATGTAATATATGTACTACATTGCTTCATTTGTGCCTCAATTGCGTCGAGAATGAACTTGGAGAAATGAACGTCAAGCGCGCTGAAATCTCAATGCGGACAACAATGGCGTCGGACGTGTCCGTATTTGGACCGGACATCATCGGATAACCATCTGCCGTGATGGCCGAGGCTTCCCAAAAAGGAAAGTCGGTGTGTCGGCCCAACTTCCTCCAGGGAGTAGCGTGCCCCAGCGGAACCCCACGCGTGCCGCCTCAGATCTCGAAATCCAATCGATCCCCAGGGTCCACCACCTCGCGACGGAAGACCTCGAAGGCGTCGTCGCCCGCCTCGGGTGAACTTTGTTCGAGGGCCGCAGGCACCTTGAGCGCTGTCAGTGCGTGTTCACCCATGTAGTGTATAAGCATACCTCTGACTCCTCCACATGTAGCTGGGCTATCGGATCCCGCTTCGCATCTCGGAATCCAACCAGTCGATCCCCGAGGGGTATGGTGCTCAACACCTTGCGACGTAAAGCTTCGAGGGCGTCCTTGCGTGCATCCCACTTGAGCGCTGTCAGTGCGTGTTCACCCGCATCGTGTATGAGCATACCTCTGACTCCTTTAGATGTAGCTGCGCCATCTTGTCCTGTCGTCCGGCTCGATCCACCGAGACGATGAGTGGGCTGAGGAGGCCACTGTGAGTGCATGTGGTGCACAGTCAAGGCCGGTCGCACCTATGCCTCCCCGACTCTAGGATGTCGTCGAACTTCGGGCCATATGCATATTGATAAGGGCGCTGCGCCATGGGTGGGTCGAGAGTACGGGGTGGATGGCTGAGTGGTTGGGGAGAGGGTTGTAGGTGGGGGGGTCGTGGGGGGCGTATATATGGGGCCTGCGATTGCTCAGGCCAGGCCCCAACAAGCCAGCCTACGCGTGTCCATCCTCGTGGTCCGCGCACCCACTGAAAAAGTCATAGCCACCTCTCTAAATTCAGTGCGGCCTCAAAATTGAACTTGGGAAAATTCCGTGAAATGCTTTTCGAACTTAACGTCACCGTAGATGTCGGCGCTATGACCCGCTCGATGCGCTACCGATGTCAAATGCATGAGGCACGAATGAGGCGTGTCGTTCGGATCAAGTCGGCGGATCACCTCACGCGAATCTGCGGGTACTCTTCAGACAGCGTCAGACCTCTTCAGACGCGAGGGACATGGTGAAGATCTGAGATGATCATCCATGCAGGTCTCAAGAAAGAATGAAAGGCAGTAAAAAGGGAGCATTTGAAAAGAGGACGTGCCGCATCAAGCCGCCATCAATATCATCAGTGGCGGTGCGACACCTGATCTTCTCCATCGAGGAGACGCGGTCAGGTGATCTTTACACCTTGCACATTCGCTCTGTTCCGCCCAGCTCATGGTCGATAAGTGCTCATGGGCCTTTTCAACAACTCGAATCTGTACTAAACTCCTGGACAATCGAAGGTCCCTACCCAGCACCCGTTTGTGTCTTAGCGCTTGGCCCTGGCGGCTCCTGTCGCATTTCTTCGATACTGCCAGACTCTGGCAGTGCTGGATATGCCAGAATTTCGCTCATCTCTGCACGCTGCTCCATCTCCTCATCGACACCGTCGTCCATTCGACGCTTGGGTAAAATCGGACGAAGTATCTCTCGTCTCAATTAAGGATATTTCTGTCGTTGCATCCTCGCTTCTGGCCCTTTAAATCAAAACGACCGATTGAAAATGACTGTTGTCTCTGGGTCTGTGTCGTTGTGATCCACATATGGTATCCTCCGGCCGTCATATACTTGCATTCCTGACCAGATGCCACTGAAATTTGAAACCACCTCTGACCTCGTTCTCTGCTTGAGCTCTGCAGGCCTTCACCAATCAGCCTCCAACTTATATTTTTCCCTTTTATCCTCGCTCATAATATCGTCCAGATTTTACTCTCAAAGAAAATTCAGGATGAGATCCTGATCCTCCTCCCCTCACTCCTCGCCGAAAAACATAAAATCGATGCAAAAAGATATGGACCAGCAAGGGTTTGAACCCTGGACCTCATACCCGCTTCTAGTGATGCTGCCGCAGATTGCTCTCCGTATGTGTCTCCTCGTACCATCATTCTGCGCTAGCACTCTCCTTTAGATCCAAGATCCGCGCGCGGATCCAAGTCATTTCACCATACCACTCGCCATCCATTCCGGGCTCGGCGCTAATTCATTGCAAGACGTGCGCTGCAGGTGAGCACTCAGCCGCGCCCCCCTTCAAGATTCAAATCCCCACGCTGGCTTCGAGGCCCGTCTCAAATCTGCATGCCCGTCAACTCGGACTCAGACGCTCGACCTCCCGCGTCCGTCCCAGTCCCGAGGCGTGTACGTCTGCCTTTATTATCCTCCGTCGCTGTACGCTAACGCGCTGCTCCAAATTCTGCTGACGAGCACCAACCCAGACGAGAATCACCCGCACCCTATATTCGCCTCTGTACCCCCATCCAGATCCGGTCTCGCACTATAATCTAGATCCGCAACCATGGAAACTATTTACTATCGTATTCTTTACCTACGTTCCTCGTTCGTGTAACTATTTCCTCCTTCTATCGCGATCTGATGCTCTGCTGCAAACACACACTGCGTTCCGTAGGGTTGTAGGCACAGGCTCTGCCTACCCTTGTAGGCAGAGGTAGACCCACCTCGTAGATGAATTAACAATTTCGCTATATCCCGAGCTTTGTTTCTGGTCCAAGCCGTGTTAAAACACACTCTTGCTTCACTGTGTAACCCCTGAATGTGGGAATGTGCTTATTTTTAACGACACAGCCCACGGCTGTCAATCCTCGGCTCACTCACGGCCAACCTCGGCTAACTTACGGAACTGACACGGTATGTCCCGGTTGTTGCCCAGTATTGACTTCGTGGGAACATGGCAACCAGTCAGAGCAATATTGGCCAAGTGAGAATGTGGCAACAGCAACACAACGCCCAATTACCAGGATAGGGGGGCCTGAGTAGACCGACAGTAGGCAGAGGGTAGACCCAAGTAGGCCCAATTTGGCCTACGTGGCGTCGGCAGACTCTGCCTACCGCCGTCGGCCGACGTAGACCGATGTAAACCCAAGTAAACAGACTGTGCCTACGGGGGCTCGGAACGCAGTGACAGTTGCATATGCCCCAACCCAACTCAGGAATTCATGATATGAATTCAGACGTAGTGTATGGCGCACGCCCGCATGCTTTCCATTTTCATCGCCACTGAATTATGGCGGGAAGCCTGGGTTCCACTCCCAGCGTCTGAATGTGACATGCTGTCGGGGATGAGATAATTTTTTATTTGGCATCCAACAGCCTCCGCTTTCATTGTCGCGACGTTTGGTCGTCCACCATCTGATTTGTCTCGATATTTTTTATTATGCGATTTCTGTTTCTGAATCCTATCCTACGGATGTCTTCCTTTACCCTCTTTGGACAACGTGCTGATGCGTCGTACCTCGAGTCTGAAACCTCACGATTCTTGGTAAATAAACTCGGGCGGCATAAAAATCGTTGCATAAGGATAGAGATCCAAACTACCCCATGCCTTGGAGGAAAGTGCAGCGCGTGTGGCTGCCAGCATCCGAATTGTTCATAGCATTTGACTTTCCACCAAGCTGGCCTTACCATATTTTCTCGTGCTGGTGCATATTTATTATCTATTTCAGTTCAATCCGTTCAGAATGGATGTCTACATAAACGTTACAAGAGCGCGCTGGGGCGCTTCGTGCCCCAGCACTTTGTTTTGAGTCTAAACCAGACAGCCGACCTTGCCGAGTGAGCTTTTGAGACTCCGCTTCGACAGTTCCCGGGACCTGCCCTAAAGAGATGGTTGATTAGATTAGCGGAGTTTGAAAAGGCTTCGGACAGACGGATGGGAATAATAATGATCGGTAGGTAGATAATCGCTCCCTCCCTCCCCTGTGCTGGCTATCGCTGGGGTTAATCCATTTCCTTGGTCCGTACTCCCGAATCATGCGCGTTCTAATCCGCATCCACACAGAGAATCCTTGGCCTATTTCTGTTTCATTCTTCTCGTTTGAATCTATTCCAGATCGATTCGTCGTTCTTCTAGCGGTTTATACCTATTTGACTAACGCCAAGGCAAGACGCGTCGCATGGAACGCAAATCTCGGAGTTGAACTTCTTTTGAGTTTGTCTGCTGTACCGCTGCTCTATCATCCACAAATTGGAGTCGAATGGTTCGAAAAGATTGAGAAATGAGTTGGAGTTTAAAAAGAAGGGAAACAAAAAAAGGCCTGCAAGAGCCGGGTCTGAATCGACCGGGCAACCCTCTGCCCTAACACGAACATGGAATGCGGATACGTACTATTCGCTACTGGGTTAGTCGAACGCATCGGGCACAAGTGAACGGAACAGCACGCAGCCCACGGAAAGGAAGGAAGAATAGTAACATTGATGGCTAAGAATATCGATCGACGGCTGGAGACGACAAGGATCGGCGTCGACGTCCTCGTCAAATCATACACCTCGTCGTCCTCAGAATATAAATGCAAAACAACGAGGGAGGTAAGCGTTTACGCGATTGAAAGCAGAGCGAGCATTTGCGTGATTGATTAAAGCCATTAAGTAGAGCGAACATTTATAACAAGTGTCCCGTCAGCACACCACCCTCCATCTTTTCTTGCACAAAAACGCACCTGCCGCACGAACGCCTCGCCGGCGGGCATGTTCCTATCGTGCTCGACCCACGCGTCGCCGATGGGGTGGAACTTGCGCGCGCGGACCTGGGTGGCGGGGGCGTGAAGAGGGTGGGTATTGCTGGGAGAAGAAAAGGGTTAGTGGGGTGCTGAGGGAGGGAGGGGGAGGGGAAGGGAAAGAGGGGACGAGGAAGAGCGGCGCGCCGACATCGAGGACGAGAGGGGAGGGTGGAGGGATCGCCGAGTCTAGGACGAGTAAAACGCCCGCATCGACTCCTCGTAGCACAGGGCTCGCAGGACAGAGAAGAAAGCACACGACTCGCCTCTTCAAACCACTTCGCCTGACTACACGCAAACCGATGCCCGGGTACCTCTCCAT
This sequence comes from Mycena epipterygia, assembly GCA_029281465.1. Classification (NCBI taxonomy): domain Eukaryota; kingdom Fungi; phylum Basidiomycota; class Agaricomycetes; order Agaricales; family Mycenaceae; genus Mycena; species Mycena epipterygia. The sequence continues at coordinate 430,098 of JARJCQ010000063.1, read as the reverse complement.
AGGGTCCAGCTGCGTCGCGCACGAGCGCGCCGTTTTCTGCTGCGTGATATTGTAAGGCCAGAGCCAGACTGTGGCGATGTATCAGTAGAATGAAAATCGTGTCAGAGAGGGAGAGGAGGAAGTGTCGGTGTGGCGTCACGACGAAGGCCGAGCGAGAACGGAGCAACGACGAATACGCAAGAGAAAAAACGCACTGCCCAATCTCCCAAACAAAACTCCTCCCCCTACCTGTGTTCTTGGGGGCGGGAGCCAGAGGAAGGTGAAAGCGGGAAATCGTCAGGGTCTGGCGTTGAAAGACGCGACGAAGAATGCATAACTCGCCGCGAAATCTAGATCGCGAGCTCTGTATCTGTATTTGCGGGAAGACTGAGGTGCACCGTCTTGCGAGGGGAAACAGAAACATGATTTCAGTGCGGATACTTGAATCGCAGTGGGCGAGACACCAGAAAGAAAGAAGAGACACGGGGCCAATAAATGGACAGACGGGGTAAGAGGATTCAAGGTCGTATTTTTGATTGAATTTGCAGACAGGAGACTCGGAGTGCGCGGCTGAGAATCGAGGGATGCTGATCATAGCTGGACTACCGAAATTGCAACAGAATATGTGATCCATGCGCATAGTGGTTTTTGTGAACGATTTTTGTGAATACGGGTCGCCCATGAGTCCTGGATCGTGATGCATACATGGGAATCCAGGCGGCCGGGGAGGCCGGGGTCATCGATTTGAGCTTGAGTTTTGAGCAGGACCCAGGGAATCGTATGTCTAACGATGAGAGATGGATGCAGAACGAGAACGAGATCCAGGCAGACGACGAGCAGCACGGCGTAGGAGGAAATAGTCGTGTCGTGGAGTCGAGGAGGCGCCAAGGAGGCGCTTTGTTTGGCGCTTCTGATGGCGGCGGTAATCGGGCCGGCCCTCCGCTCCTCTTGCCAGCGTTGCGTTCTCTTCGTAGGCTTCGTCGTCGTTTACAGCGTCGCTCATATCGGATGACGCTCGCTTTGCCTGCCTCAACCAGTTCGTCAACTCCGTCGCCTGAGCGGACGACGTGCACTATCCACGATATCTGCACGTCGTCCTTCTTTGTTTTTTCTCTCTCTTTCGCTGAAACGGTGGCAGCAATCCGGGTTACGATGGCTGCCTTGGTGGGGCATCCCCGCCACGTCGCTTTGAATCAACCGCCGCTTGTACAGTGACGATCACCGAGGCGGAGGTGCGCTACAAACTCTACCCATTGGAATCCTGTGCTAACCTCTTATCCAAAAATGTCGTGCAGCTCTCATTGACGCCCTTATCTGCATCTTCTTCCTACTCGTTTATGTCGCCTTGCTTGAGTCCCCACATATGTCATCCAGCCCAGGCTTTCATCTCCATGATGTGGTTGCCCATTCTAGGTCTCGTGTACTCCGGCCTCTCCATGCGTGCGTTCATGCACCCCCGCGCTGACTTCTCCTCATGTACTCCATCTCCATGATGTGATTTCCCATCCTAGGTCTCGTGTCCTCCGGCCTTTCCCTGCGCGCATTTATGCACCGGCATCTTGGCGTCCCCCGTCGGTCCTTGGGTCTCCCTCGCCGACACGCACTTTGATTTCGGCCGTGTCGAGCAGATCCCCGTGATCCTATGGCGCAGCGACAAGTTCCTCGTCGCCGCGCCCCTGAGTGCGTCTCTCTTCGTCGCGTTCTTTGGGTTCGCCGTCGAGGCAAGGCGGCCCTACGCGTTGTTTGGAGCCGCTGCCTCCATTGCGTTTTGGCGCGCGCTGGGGCGGGTGGAGATTAGCCGCCCGGACACTGGGTTCTTCGCGACATCCTCGTCTGCGTCGGCGTCAAGGGCCTCGGGTACACGCACACGAAAGCACCGCCCGCGGCGAAGCACGCTGTCATCTCCCTCCTACTCCCCCTCCTCCGGCTCGGGCTCGTTCACCGCCTCATTCACCGCCTCCGAGCTGAGCATGGACCTCAAGCGCAGCGAGTGCCACCAACTCGCGGTTCGTCGAGCGGTTCGCGGGGGTTGATACATACGAGGGAGGAGGGGACGCGGAGAAGGGGGTGTACCCGCATACACCCCCTTCGGCGTCGTCTTCCGTGTTCCCCGACTCGCCCGCGTCGCCGGACTACGTGCTCCCGCTGCACGTTGCGTGGCATGCGCGGGCGTACCCTGCGTCGCCTGCTCCTGGCCATGCGGATTTTACTCACCCCGGGGCGAATGTGGATGAAGCAGGGGAAGAGGACGAGCATGACGACGGGGAGGAGGCTCAGTGGTCTCCCGCATCGGATACGCATTCTATTGCTCTGGACGCGTTGCCTCCGCATCTGGCGCGGGGAAGGGCGTTGGTGTGATCTCGTCTCGTCTCGCGTCTTTCTGCTTGGGCTGCGGTTTGCGCTCCTTCACACGTCCCCCACATCTCCCCACACGTCTCGACCGCCCTACGGCCGATGATCGACATCGATACGCCCTCGATGGGCAAGCCATCCTTCCTTGCCTTTCATTACTTATAACGCGCACGCATACTTACAACGCGTACCAGCTCCAAGTAGCTACGCTCACGCATGCTCATCACCATCATTCTGTCCCAATCCTGTATCGACTAGCTCCCCCTCTCTGTTCTTTCTGTTCTTTTGTTCTTTTCGAGATTTTTGAATGAAATAAAATAAAATTGCTTTTATTGCTTGGGTGCGGGCGTTATCGGGACATGGATCAACATCAACGGCTGCCATTCGCGAATATCGCCTCAAGGCGCGACACATATTTATGTAACTGGTCTTCTGTACAATTATGAGGAATTCCGATCCTCCTCCATGCCGTTTTTTGTGTCGGGACGCGGACTCGTTCGTCCCGCGACTTTTGCCCAACACGGACTGGAGCTCACACATGACATATTTGTGACACCAACAATAGGATTGCGAGAGCCGGAGTACAAAGCCGTCGGCTGTCGAGCAACGACTCGGAGATATCGATCGCGCTTTCAATGAGTAGGGCTGCTATCCGTGCCCGTGACGGCAACGGCCGTCGATTTGACGGGTGGTAAACGGGCACGGGCCGTGACTTACCAGCCCGTCGAGTGCTTTAAAAAAGAGTCTGACGGGACGGCACGGTCAACGGGACGGCCATGACGGGTAAACGGCTGGATTGAAATATTATTTTCGGTGCTTCGGTTCAAAACGCGAGTTCTCTCGTTTGGATGAGCGTCGCGACGGCACATCTTGTTCGCTATGAATATTATGTCCACGGGAATTCGCCACTCGGTAGCTGTACCATGGTTACACCTTGACATTTCAACTTTGAGGTTCTGCTTTAAACTAGAATCACATCCACTGCGACGTCGTCACTTCAACCTACTCTGCCCCAAGATTGCGGACCTGACAGCAATCCAGGAATTTGCGGGAGTATGGGACGCGGTCGATATCCTTGGTTAGTACCTTTTATTAACGATGATACGCACGGTTGACACCCGATCTAGGTATTGTGATCATCATCAGTACGTGGACACCGTAGACTGATATTCCTATTACCCGGTGATTCGGCTACAATTTTTCGTCTGGATCCCTGGCCTCTGTGCCGACTATACTATGTCGCGCTTTTGTTTTTCGTCTTTCATGGTGGAAGCTAGTGTACGATCCACCCCATCTGCTGCCGACCCATCCGAGGTGCGGGTCGATTCTCTTCATATCCGACATCAGATCATTGTCATTGCAATCATTATGTCACCTAATACAAGGGACGCAGATTGCAGATGTTCATCTTTGATGCAACACCCGCTAAGGTTTTGATATAGGTATTTTATTTAAGCCCACTTCGCCACTTGATTCCCTCTCCACAATATGGTCAGGTTCAGCATCTTCCGAGCTCTCTTGTTCAGTCCCGCTTTCAGAGTCAATAATCTGCGCTTGCTCCTGCTTGTCAGCAGCTTTACCAGTGTGTGGTTGACGGTGGTCCTCTACTCGGAGTCTTCGCAATCACTCATCGCCCAGACGGCTTTGCCTCTAGAACCGCGGAGCTTTTTCATCTCCGTAATCCGACTTGCCATCTGCAGTTGCTCCCTGATATTCCTCCATCATATTCTCATGTGCGTGGGCTGTTTGGCAGTCTACTTGAACTTTATTAGAACCCGGAATAGCTTATTCGGATGGCGGGTTCATCGCCTCGCCGTGATTGACTTGGCAATCGTCGTAATCGAGACCTGCGGTGAGCCGTCCAACTATTCCGGTGCTCTCATGGCTCAATCTCTAGGATCTCATGTCGTAGTCATGTGCTATCTGATTTACTGGTTTGCAATGGAAGACCTCCCACTCTTCGACCCTGGTATATGGAGCTTCAGCATTCATGTCCTGTTGTTGCTGTTTTCCGCCGCATTTCGCACTGCCACGGTCATTGCATGCAACGACAAACTATTCAACCAACGGTTTGCATTTCTAGGAGGCTGCACACGCACTCGTCCGCCTTTTACGCCTCTCACGATCCTCCTCAATCGATCTCTCGCGCGGCCTCTGGTTAGGTATGAAGCAGTTGCCGAATGGAGCCCTTTCGAAAGCTGACGGTCACGTTTACTCAGGGGAGAATCCAAACCCATAATCTTCATTAGGGCCGTGATCCTGACCTGCATTGGAGTTGGCATTCCTCTTTTCGGAATCTACGCTGTCATTATCCGGCCTGTTGGAGCTCAAGTTTCTACACAGATGATCTTGGGCGTCCCAGGCCACCCGGGCCATGTGTTCCAGGCTCCGCCTGGAAATGCAACTATTGGGCTGGTATGTATCACCGGTTCCCCTCCGGCGAACATCATTAACTGTAGGAGTGGATTTGGTTAATACAGCCAGGTCTCAGCTACGCAGGCAGCCGTGACTCCGCTGTAGTCTCTGCTACTTTGTGGTCAGACGAGGTCATCGCCTGTCCGGCGACGTCTGGCTCGCGGGATGACAATTTCGTGCAATGTGCGCTATTTACGTGGGTCGTTGATTCTGCTAACCTTATCTTACCCAGGTCCGGTTTCGTGGCCCGATATTGCAACAATGTCCATTTCTGTGCACTTCACCGGAGGAATGTTACAAGTCTACCCGATTCAGGGAACTCTTCCTGCGGGACTGGAATATTGGGAACTCTATTTACTGGGCGGGGGTATTCCTTTGTTCCCGGGATCGAATGTCATAGCGGCTTTGAGCTGGACTGAACGGCAATTAATTTCAAAAACCCTATGGTGGGGCTTTGGCGTACGTGCCTTCAGTCAATCACATCCTTAATCAGTCAGCTCATGATTTTATAGTCGCGTAGCACAGTATTTATTTCGGAAATCACTGGATTACAGACAAATGCATTCAGTGCTACGACCGACGCCAATGTCACGACGCTGGTTTTATTCCAAACAAGTGCGAACGCTATGAAAGTGTTGCAAGACACCGCGGATGTGACGGCCATCTCCGGCATCGCCACATTCGGTGGTTTCTGGACCTTCGTAAATGGCACTTTCGCCCTCTTCTTCGGTGCAAACGTGATTTACTTTGCATTTGGAAAGTCACTGAAGTCGTATTTGCTACAATGTTCTCACACCATTAACAGGGCGGAGACCCCTTTCTGCGCTGGGCGTCGTACATATATTCCAACGTCGCGCGCTGGTTCGTCAATGGAATGAAGACTTCCCGGCCATACACACAGAAGGGGGTCAACCAGGCTCTCAATCTGCTGGAATCGTGGCCTTCATCCGCCAGCGCCTTGTGGATCTGGACGAGGATCCACGGACCACTCCCGACGAACAGGAAGGTGATATCGAAGCACAGACCCAAGAGCCGGTATCAGAGCCCGATACTTTCGAGGTTCACGGAGCATATCGGGTTCAGGAAAGCGGAAGCGAGCGCGTCGCGATGGACTTCCAAATTGCCCGTTCACATTCAGAAGTTGATTCCCTCCACCGTGGATATTCTCTCGAAGAAATACCACTGCTGGATATGGATCTAGGGCTGGGAGAGGAATTGAAGAGTAAAATACATATAGTATAACAAACCACATCGCACCAGCAGTTTTTTCTCCACCGACGATTTTCAAAGCCCTCCATGGTGACCTCGCATTTTCCGGAAATAGTGTGCCCGAGGCGTGACGCATATTATTTTCTCGTGCGCATTGAATGGAGGAACACGTAACTGATCGCCCAGATTTTAGCGTTTTCGTGATTTAAAACTGAGTGTACTAATGGGGGCTAAAGCTGCCAAATGTCTAGCAGCAATCACTGACGGGCGTGTTTTAAGCCCCGACATATGCCACCCATCCGCGATCTCCTGGAATCTCTTGTTCGACAGTCCCCGGACCCTGGGCCTGCCTTACTTCCAAGCTTCTTCCCAACTGGCCACTGGGGCCATCGAAACTTGGCTGCTGCTCCCCAGTTCAGCTGGAAATCGGTGACACTTGAGAAACCGCGTGTGTAGCGAGCCAGTTGGCTGGTGGCTACATTATCTCCGTAACAAAAGCTATAGAGAACCTTGTTGCCTTGGTTATCACAAGGTCCCGCAATGGTGAAGATAAGCCCATCCCTGTCCGCGGTTGGCTCGAAGGTAACTGGGACGATGCAGCCCGGATGACCGAAGCGGAGACGCAGGATACGGGTGAAGCGCGGGATGTCTTGGGGGGGTAAGCAAATGAGACGTGGTATTGAAAGCATCGCAGTCGACCAGCCACTGCCGTTGCGTAGAATTTTCAGGCAGCGTCCATTCACACCAAAACAGTGCTACCTTCATCAGAAGTTTCCTGGCTGAGAGAAAACCTGACGTTCAAAATCGTACGAGTGCTTGTCTGAGAACAGTGTTCAGTGGGTTAGAATGTGGACCGCCGCAACGACGATCTATACGCGCTCGAGAAAAATAGAGAGCGGCTGCAAATGGACAGAGAGGTCCAGATCCAGTTGACACGGATCAAACTTGATCGACAGCTTGTGAGATTCAGCGCTCGTTTGGCGCTTATTCCCCGAGCCTCTAGAAAAGTGTGCAAGTTAGCGGCAGTCAGTTATAATGAAATACCTGAGGTATTCACAGCCTATAACCCACTTCCTAGTTCCATATTTCATTTGAACGAATTGAGAAAGAAATGCGGAACAACAAGATTCACGAAGAATTCTCATTAGTAACCGTTGATAAGTGAGTCAGTTTGCGGGGATCGAAACCAGTAAAAAGACGAGAGGCAGCGCAGCCTAGGCTCCTCCGGTCGAATGAGCTTCTTCTATAGCCTGTTGTACATTCCTTGAATATCCAATAATGTGCCGACGCGTTCTGAGCTCGACCAATTGGAAGTGGTATATCAGTACTGAAATCTAGGCGAGTTAGTTGGAGTTGCGGCGAAAGAAAAGATCCTTGGATATCAAGAACAATCAATGGCTTGGGCTCGAAGCGAACGAGCATTGTCTGCTGTACTTTGGCCATCCGTACGAAATGTAGATGCGCTCTGAGTGCTACCAAGTAGTGTTGCCGCCGGCTAAGCCGATCAATTTCAAAAAACTGCCCTGCAGCTCTAGGTAAAATAGAGAGAATTCTGAAAGTATTCATGCAATGGATCGTCCTGAAAGCCGAGGACTCTCTCGTTGGTGCTAAGCAATCATTCTCGTAAAGATATTCGACCGGCTTCTAAACGGCTAAATTTGAGCCGTTTAGAAGCCGGTCGAATATCTGGGGGCCAACCACACCGAGCACTTGGGGCTCACAGAAGACCCTGCGGCTTTTTATGTCCTCTACCTGCCCATATATTCTCAGCATTTCCCGCTTTTATTCGCAGCTATATTTCAATTTTTTTGGAAATTGACCGGCTTAGCCGGCGGGAACACTACTATTGTTTTTTTTTTCGTTCAATTCGACAGGGGGGGGTGACGCGTGACAACCGGAACATATTCGACACTTCGACACGGCCCAGGTTACACTGGGGGCAAAAGCCGAGGCAGGTAAAAATCACCTGCCGTTAGGGCAGTATCTGAGCAGTAATCGAGCACTAATTACAGCAGGAAGTAGCAGCACCATCAAATTATTTTTCCAAAAATGGACGACCGTTTGTTATTCAACATTCATGCTCCCTCGGACCAGACTACTTACATAAAGATGTCACAAGTTATGAGCTGCCAGATTCGTTTTTCAGATCAAATCAACAGCCATGGAGTTCATCGGTACCCACCAGTTTTAGGCGTAACATATTGTAAAACTAATTCCCGCAGAGCCTCTGCAGACGTCGGTTGTATGAAAAATAGATGTCATACCAAAAGAGGAAATCCTTGTATTCATTTATGTCATGAAATAGCTTTTCATGACTACCACACGCCCCGACCACCTCCTGGGAGAGCGCACGAGTTATTGACCATGGGTTGTTAAATCCTGGGCAGGATTACCCAACTCCACAATTGGTCTGACCCAGAGCCGTCGTTGACAATTTGGCTTCACAAGAGCTCGTTTCGTTTACCATGAATGTTATAACCACTTTTCTGGAGATTACAAGCAAGTGACCTCATTTGGAAGAAGACCACATCAATCTTGCTACTGCTGTAGCCAGTGCCTGCAAACTGCTCGCATACTGCCCTAACGGCAGTTTACATTTATCTGCCATGGGTTTCACCCCCAGTTTAGACCGTGACACCCCCCAAAATTTCAACAGCATGCCAAAAAGATGCAGGGCATCATACAGTCGACTGAGGATTTTTTCCGGAAGCATGGGGAGCCAGGCAGATTCATGTTTAAATTAATTGTGTTGCCCAGTGACTTTATTGAGTTTAGCCTGATATTTGGCTGGTATGCGGCTAGAAATTGAGATAGAACAATAAATGTGGCTAGTATTGACGCACAGGATGCATGAGAGATTCAATGGGGATTTCTGGCCCTCGAAACACACTTTCGACGATTTTCTGAACGATCCGACCAATTCGACAACCCCCCTGTGACGCGTGACAACGAACCAAAGTTCGACAACCATGCCTGTGATGCGTGACTGTCAAATTGAATGAAAAAATACAGTACCCAGCCTTCCTACAGTGCATAAGTGAGTTGGTTCAGCAGGCATTGGTGGAGAGTGAAAGAGGGAAATGGAGTTAAAGGTTGGCCCATTGGGCACCCCGAGTCGAATGAGCTCCTACTGCTGTGTGGGACATACTTCTGGCGATGAGAAGGAGATACTCCCGAATAAATTACTGATCTGAACCTGAAAAACAAGGAAATCACGAAAAACAACACATGGCTTGGGCCCGAATCGAACGGGCTCCTTATTCTGCTGTACATATCTCGCTCCCCAGCACAGCAAACGAGCGCAGACGCGCTCCGAGCACTACCAAGCGTACGAGGGGTGGTCTCGTTGCTCAATACAGGGGACATGAGACACAAGGCTGCTTGCGCGTGCACCGAGGAACTATCGCAGTATTCTACGATATTATGGTGTTCCCATTTCAGGGTTGTGGAGTCAGGTAGTATCGGCCTAGAAATGGCGTATGCCTGCGGAAGGATATAGAGTATACGTCGGGGTAACTGCACCCCTAGGTTACCTCGCTGGTTACCCCCGCATAAGCTAGCTGAGGAAACCAGCCGTAGTATACGTAATACCAGGGGGTGTCTTTTCGCAGATTTGGGACACATGCTCCGGGCTGAAGCCTCGAGGGCTGAAGTCTCGTACGATGTCCAGCTACGGCTTCAATCCTAGCAAACCTTTCCCGTCGCCCATCCGACCAACTCTGTCTGAGTGTGGTCCGAGTCGACCAAGCACTAGACAAATCTCTGTACTGGTGCGAATTCCCAATCTCATTCTCCCATGTACGCCTGGCAGCTTTGTGGCGCGCCGCTTATTTCACAAGTTTCTGGATGGAACTCCATTCGGGACTCAACCCCTTCTCAAGTTCAAGCGAAGGTATTGATTGATTCCGTTCCAGAATATTTGCACAATCTGACGCATAGGGACGTCCGGGAAGCGTACAGCCAATGTCTCAGTGTCCCGTTCAGAGTCGCGGACATCTTTCTTCCCTTGTTTGGTTCTGGTGAGTTTATCCCTCAACTGCGACTTAAAGTCAGGTGGGAAGCAGTAATTAAACAATAATTGAATGTAATAGTACAGTACATCGGAATCAGTGTCTGTTAGTCCATTACATCACCATCTCTTTGGGTCCTCACCGAAATGTGCTGTAAATTAACTTTCAGTGCACAATTAGGGTGATTAGAGACATAGAGAATAGATAGAAAAACGGTAGCCAAAATCTAAAGAGGATCTTAGGATGTCGTATAGCCAAAATAATGAAAAGGGTCCAACGTCCAACGCTTATCGGACGCTTATATATCGGGCGCCTATTTCAAATTTGAAGCGCCCGGGCATCGTGTAAGTTGTAACTTGGCAGGATCTGAAATAGATGTGAAGATTGATTTCTGCAGACGACAACGAAAGGGCTTTTTAAGTCACTTATCGCCATAGTTCTCCCCTCCATTCCCCAGGGCCAACCTCGTACACCTGTTCCGTCCGGAGTTCCAACCGCACTCTGTGTTTTCGGGTGCTCTGGGGCTTTCAACATGTCCGCGGAGCCCACCAAAAAATGATGGGTGGTGCCCGTGCCGCCGATCCGGGTTCTCTTTCTCTCGAAGAAGGTAGCTCACTGAGTGGATAGCTCATACCCCCGCGCGACGGCTGGTTTCGGATGCTCAAACCGGCGATTCAATGCAAGCGGACAGCCCGTCGTGCGACGCGACGACAAACGGTACTGAGCCTAATTATCCTCTGCCACGATAATCTTCAGTGGCGGCAAAAAGTAATGTAGCCTGACTTTGGCATGCCTTTACCACATGGCCTTGGATGGATATTGCTGAAGCCAAAGCCGAAGTCATCCAGTGGCTCCACTTGGCTTAACGTGGGGCTACTAAGTACAGTGTTTACCATTCAAGTTCCCCATATTTCATAGCGTAGAATTTCGACCAACACAAAATACTCCGACAGAAACGTGATTAAACGGTAAAGAATAAGGTACTAGAAGCACAATAACCCCGGTTCCAATTTCGTGGCGGCCGATAGTAAGTAAATTGAAGGTACAAATGGACTTCCAGAGGAAGTTGGAATCTCACCATCCACGTCGGGCAAACGAAACTCCGCTAAATATTTGAAGGAGAGGATGGTGCCAATAGTGCATCAAATAGACGTGCAGAGGTCGGGCCGGACACAGACACGCAGACACCGGGTGCAGGGTCTCATGTGTAGACAGCTAAGTGAAGGAAAGGAGAGAGGGACCGCACACGCAGAAGTCGGGCGCAATGTCGCATGTGATCAGGGACCGGAAGGAATGTATACGCAAAACGATCAAAGGATCGAACGCAGGGCACAAGGTGAACGGAACAGCACGCAGCGCACGGAAAGGAAGGAAGAATAGTAACGTTGACGGCTGAGAATATCGATCGACGGCTGAAAACGACAAGGATCGGCATCGACACCCTCGTCAGATCATCCACCTTGTTGTCCTCAGAATAGAAATGCAAAACGGCGAGCGAGGTACGAGCATTTGCGCGATTGAAAGCAAAGCGAGCGTTTGCGCGTTTGATTACAGCCATTGAGTAGAGCGAGTATTTAAAACGAGTGTTCCGTCAGCACACCACCCTCCATCTTTTATTGCACAAAAAAGCACCTGCCGCACGAACGCCTCGCCGGAGGGCATGTTCCCGTCGTGCTCGACCCACGCGCCACCGGTGGGGTGAAATTTGCGCACGCAGACGTGGGTGGCGAGGGGCGTGAAGATGGTGGGTATTGCTGGGAGAAGAAAAGGATTAGTGGGGCGCTGAGAGGGAGGGAGGAGGAGGGGGAAGGGAAGGAGGGGACGAGTAAGAGTGGTGCGCCGACATCGAGGACGAGAGGGGGAGGGTGGAGGGATCGCTGAGTCTAGGACGAGCAAAACGCCCGCATCGGCTCCTCATAGCACACGACTCGTAGGACAGAGAAGAAAGCACACGACTCACCTCCATAAAACCACTTATACTGCTGCGCCTGATTACACGCAAACCGATGCTCGGGTACCTCTCCATAAGGTCCAGCTGCGTCGCGCACGAGCGCGCCGTCTTCTGCTGCGTGACGCTGAAGGCCAGAGCTAGGCTGTGTCGATGTGGCAGCTACAAGAAATCGTGCCAGTAGATGAAAATCGTGTTAGAGAGGGAGAGGAGGAAGCGCTGGTGCGGCGTCACGACGAAGGCCGAGCGAGAACGGAGGACCGACGAATACACAAGAGACAAAACGTACTTCCCATTCCCCCAAACAAGACTCCTCCCCCTTACCTGTGTTCTTGGGAGCGGGATCCAGAGTAAGGTGAAAGCAGGAAGTCGACAGCGTCTGACGTTGAAAGACACGACGAAAAACGCATGATTCGCCGCGAAATCTAGATCGCGAGCTGTGCATTTGTATTTGCGGGAAGATTGAGATGCACCGTCTTCTGGAGTGCGAGGCGAAACAGAAACACGATTTCGATGCGGATACTTGGATTGGAGCGGGCGAAACACCAGAGAGGAACGAGAGACACGGGGACCAATAGATGGACAGACGGGGTAAGGGTCGTATTGATCTAAGGCATGTCACGAGTTAACTCGCGGGTGACCCGGATCCGTGACCACGGGTACTCGCGTCTTCCAAGGCCATACTCGGATCCGTGAGAAACCCGCCTTCACGGGTACCTGACCCGCGGGTCACGGGTTTCTCACGGATCAACTCACGAGTATTGCTACTATTTTGCCATTTTTCAGCTTAAAGTAGATGAATAAAAGCACTTTGAAACTCACGAGCATACCTCTTTCTCACAAAATTACTACCCGGATCCGTGATGACCCGTGGCAACGAGTACCCGTGACCCGCGGGTCAGGTTTCCCACGAGTATTGTCACGGGTCAACCCGTAATAACTCGCGGGTGACCCGCACTCGTGACATGCCTTATATTGATCAGGTTCGCAAGCGGGGGATTCATCGAGCGGGGAACGAGGTGGTATCGATAAAGCGTCTGTCAAGAGAGACTAGGTGGGAGACTCGGAGTACCTGGCTAAGAATCGGGATAATGTGAATGCTTATAATACTGGGCGGACCGAGGACGTTAAGAGGATAGGTGAGCGAATCGTAACCAACGGCAGATTTGAAACGAAAACGAGATCCAGGCAGAGCACGAGCAGCGTGGCCTAGGAGGAAATCATCGTGGTGGTCGAAGGCGAGAGGCTTTGTTTGGTGCCAGTTTGGCGGGCGTACCCTGCGTCGCCTCTGCTGACCGCGCGCAGTTCGCTCACCACGAAGTGGACGAGCATGAAGATGGTGAAGTTATGCAGTGGTCCCCCACGTCGGACGCACACTTTATTACCCTGGACGCGCTCATGCCGCACCAGGCACGGGGGAGGGCGTTGGTGTGATTTGCGCCTGTCTTTCTGCTTTGAAACCGCCCACCGCCTGGCGTCCGACGTCCGCCCCTTTGTGCTCGATGCGCCCTCGACGTGCGGAGTGCTCTTGCCTTTACTTCACGTATACGTACACATACAACGCACGGCGCACCAGGTGCCCCACGCTCACGCACCCTCATTACCAGTCCCACGCCTCAATCTGTGTACGAATACTGTATCGACAAACTCTCCTCTCTCTGTTCTTTCTTTGTATCTTTCTTTCGTTTGGATGGTGAATATAACTCATCCTTCTTTCGTGTGGATGGTGAATGTAAAGCATCGTTTTTTTTTCGTGTGGATGGTGAATATCCATGCATCGCGTTTGTGATTTGTGGTTTCTGCGCTGCGCTACGTGTGTGGCGGGCGGCGGCGAGGGGCTGCACGTTCCCACCGGCGAGGGAGCTTCACGTTCGGAGCGGCGGATCTTCAGCTGCGAAATGTATCACTGGTTCGCGTATGTTTGCATTCACAATGTCAGTTTCGACTATGTTATTAAGTACGAGCGATTCATGAAGTAATTCCCGCTTAGAACCCCAACAAACTGAGCTAAACTTTAACCTGTGGGCGGCAGTAGCAATTTGCCGGACGAGATACATGCCTTATAGTTGGATTTCTCCTGTCCTCTTCTGGGGCCAGTTGATCGTCTCCAGCATTCAAAGATTCTCCAATGTTTTTATACGACCCAGACGGACAATGGACATAGACCGCAATGCAATAGTCGTACTTTGCTGAGCGAAGCCCCCAAAGATTGTTTTGGTACTGTTGTGAGTTTTGTCAGAAACCCACTCCTAGTATAAGTATATGCTCTGTTTCCAGCGTTAAGTTGGCCCAGAGGACTTTTACCAGGCTGGCACAGTAGAATAATGTTCGGGGATCTCGGCGAAATCCAACGTTATGTGTTATACTCTGTGTACGCTTAATTGTGATACCTACCTTAGATTGAGAAATCAAGTAAAATGTTTTCGGGTGTGAATCAATGTACAAGAAGCCTAGGCCACTTTATTTGAAGTGATTATGGGCAGAAATGGGCCCACTGAACGCCCGCGTGCAGAGCTGTCCGTTGCCACTGTATATGCCCTGCATCTGCGATGTCCACCGCGTGTCGCTGGCAGGAAGGGTCGAATGAACAAGGTGTTTCTGTGACAATGAGACTGCAATTGAATATTGAATCATGCGTGGGTTCCAACCGGAATCGTAATTAATGCTGCAGCTTAGTCAGACTCTGTTCACTACCATCTGTAATTGTATCAAACCAAATTATGTCATACACAACAGATCTGACATGCACTGTATTCAGCGGTCTTCTAGCTGTCTATGCAGCTATACATGTCACTACAAACTGTCATATCTAAACAGGGCCCTAACTACGGGATAGGCAAATGCAATGATGGTCTGAGGAAGAAAGTTGTTCACCGATCACACATCTCCCACTGGAGGGGTATTTTTTTTTCACTGGAGAATCCCAATCAGTTTTTATCGTGGGCATAAACGAAGAGGGAAATGTGGTCTATCCGATGTGTGGGCTGTGTTGTGTGATCATCCGAAAGGAGAATACAGACTTTGTTATTGCCTGAACACGTACATTGCCATGGAAACAAGGCACCGTAGCACGGGCTTGACACCTGTCCCCCTGTGGCGGACTGTAAGGAGCCTCATATATGATGTCCTGTGGTCCGTTGTGACATTGACATTGCTTTGTCCAAGCTCTACCTTCATCCACTGGTACTCACATCCAGCTTAAACCTCTAGCAGCACACTGTATCTTACCCGTGTTTCTACTGCTGTGAATTGTCCTGAAGTGGTCAGTGACCTTTCAATAAATCGTATAAAGAACTTACAGATGTCCTTTTAATCCGTTATAGTGTTGTGGCCTGCATGGAAGTAATGGCTGGTCACCATTCAAAAAAATCCATCCTGATGGTATCAAAACCCGGGGGTTCAAATGATATCAATACAGCAATTCAATTACACCGGGAGGCTCTGGCTCTTCATGACACCTCACATCCACCTCGAGGGAAGCTGCTTACTCAGCTGGCAGTTGCAGTCTACACCAGATTTGGGCAGCTGGGGGATATGAATGATCTTAATGAGGCTATTGAACTGCACAGAGAGGTACTGGCCCTTCATGCCCCACCTCATCCAGCTCGCGGCATCTCTCTCAACAATCTGGCTATTGCCATCCGGACAAGATTTGCACAGCAGGGGGAGTCAAAGGACATTGATGATGCCATTGTACTGCACAGAGAGGCCCTGGCTCTTGATGGCACCTCACAGCCACCTCGAGGGAAGCTGCTTACTCAGCTGGCAGTTGCACTCTACACCAGGTTTGGGCAGCTGGGAGATATAAATGATATTAATGAAGCTATTGAACTGCACAGAGAGGCACTGGCCCTTCGTGCCCCACCACATCCAGCTCGTGGTATCTCTCTCAACAAACTGGCAATTTCCATCCAGACAAGATTTTCACAGCAGGGAGAGTCAAAGGACATTGATGATGCTATTGAACTACACAGAGAGGCACTGGCTCTTGATGGTACCTCACAGCCACCTCGAGGAAGGCTGCTCAATGAGCTGGCAGTTGCACTCTATACCAGGTTTGGGCAGCTAGGAGAGATGAATGATATTGATGAGGCCATTGAATTGCACAGAGAGGCACTGGCCCTTCGTGCACCACCACATCCAGCTCGTGGTATCTCTCTTAACAATCTGGCTAATGTGGTCCAGACAAGATTTGAGCAGTGTGGGGATTCAAAGGACATTGATGAAGCTATTGAACTGAACAGAGAGGCACTGGACCTTCGTGCCCCACCTCATCCAGCTCGTGGAATCTCTCTCAACAATCTGGCAATTGCCATCCTGACAAGATTTGCACAGTGGGGGCAGTCAAAAGACATTGATGAGGCCATTGAATTGCACAGAGAGGCACTCGCTCTTCGTGCACCACCTCATCCAGACCATGACAAGTCTCTGAACAATCTTGCAAGTGCTGTCCATACAAGATTTGAGCAGCGTGGGGATTCAAATGACATTGATGAAGTCATTGAACTCCTCCAACAGGCATTAGCTCTTCATGCTCCACCACATTCAGACCGTGGCATTTCTCTCAACAATCTCGCAAGTGCAGTTCTGACAAGATATGAGCAGCGTGAAAATTCAAAGGACATTGATGATGCCATTGAACTGCACAGAGAGGCACTGGCACTTCGTGCCCCACCTCATCCAAATCGTGGCACGTCTCTCAGCAATCTGGCAAATGCAGTCAATGCAAGATTTGTGCGGTGTGGGGATTTAAACGGCATTGATGAGGCCATTGAATTGCACAGACAGGCACTTACTCTTCGTGCATCACCACATCCAAATCGTGACAAGTCTCTGAACAACCTTGCAAGTGCTATCCATACAAGATTTGAGCAGCGTGGAAATTCAAAGGACATTGATGATGCCATTGAACTGCACAGAGAGGCACTGGCACTTCGTGTCCCACCTCATCCAGATCGTGGCATCTCTCTGAACAATCTCGCAAGTGCAGTCCAGGAAAGATACAACCAGCGTGGAAATTCAAAGGACATTGATGAGGCCATTGAACTGCACAGAAAGGCACTGTCCCTGCATGCTCCACCTCATCCAGATTGTGGCATCTCTCTCAACAATCTTGCAAGTGTAGTTCTGACAAGATATAGGCACTGTGGGGATTCAAAGGACATTGACGAAGCCATTGAGCTGCATAGCCAGGCACTGACCCTGCATGCCCCACCTCACCCAAATTATAGCATGTCTCTCAGTAATCTTGCAGGGGCAGTCCAGACAAGGTATGGGCACCAGGGTGATTCAAAGGATATTGATGAGGTCATTGAGCTGTACAGAGAGGCACTGGCTCTTTGTGCACCCCCTCATCCATATCGTGGTGACTCTCTCAACAATCTCGCAAGTGCTGTCCAGACAAGATTTGAACAGCACAGGGATTCAAATGACATTGATGAAGCCATTGAGCTGCACAGAGAGGCACTGGCTCTTTATGCTCTACCTCATCCAGATCATCGCATCTCTCTCAACAATCTGGCAATTGCCATCCAGACAAGATTTGTGCAGCATGGGGATTCAAAGGACATTAATGAGACCATTGAACTGCACAGAGAGGCACTGGCTCTTTGTGCACCATCACATCCAGCTCGGGGCTCTTCACTTTGGGCCCTCGCAATTTGCCTTGCTACTGTGTATAAAAGCTCACATGATAGTCATGATCTTGACACTGCCTGTGACCTCTTCAGAGAAGCAGCAACATACCTGTCATCCTCACCTCTTATTCGTTTTCACCATGCACGCTCTTGGGCTGTGACTGCCACTCAATATGGTCATACCTCATCTTTAACTGCCTATCAAGTAGCCATTGGACTTCTTCCACAGCTGGCCGCACTTCACCTTGATCTCCGTTCTCGCCAGGACATCTTATCAACAGCAAGTGGTACTACTCTTGCCTCGGATGCTGCCACCTGTGCTGTGGGCCTAAGCCAATATGACATTGCTGTGGAATTCCTGGAGGCTAGTCGTTCAGTATTTTGGTCCCAAGCACTGCATCTCCGAACACCACTTGATGCCCTAGCAGGGACTCAGCCTGACCTAGCCCACAAGCTCACAGAATTATCCAGGCAACTGGAGCAGGCCTCCTTCCGAGACACCTCCAGGAACTTATTGACGGATTCCCAGCACAAATTTATTTCCATTGAATCCGAGGGTAACCGTTGCCGCGATCTCAACGAAGAATGGGAGCAGGTCATCAAATCGGTTCGAATGTTGCCCGGATTCGAGAATTTCATGCAACCCAAGGGCATAGCTGCTTTAAAACAAGCTGCAGCTTCTGGCCCCATCATCATTCTCACTACCACCGACTCCACTTGCTTTGCACTCATTGTAACATCATCCAATGAAGTGCAGTATCTGAAGCTGCCAGAGTCGATCCTTCCCACAGCAGACCTCTTGGCCAATATTTTTCGTGGACTTTCGAACCCAGCCTTTGACTTTAACACATTTGCTACTCCGGATCGGTTGGAATTAAAGGCTCGCCTGTTTGGTGGACGATCAGGGAGCATAAATGTAGACCCAGATGATGTGTTTCGTGGGATTTTGGCTCACCTCTGGAAAGTAGTTGTGAAACCGGTGTTTGAAGCTCTGAATTTTCAGGCAAGTGAACCGTTTTTGCTCATTATATTATACCTGAACTGTTTTTTAGAAAACCATCGATCCACCGCGACTCTGGTGGTGCCCTACTGGGCCATTTGTCTTCCTTCCAATCCATGCTGCTGGGATATATGGTCCAAATGGCACAGACTGCGTTTCAGACTATACCATTTCCTCATATACTCCCACACTTACCGCATTGCTCAATCCTCCAGCTCATACAGTGCCCTCGTTCAAAATGACCACTGTTATCCAGCCAGATACACCAAACTGTTCCCCATTGCCAGGTGCAGAACAGGAGTTAGAGAAAATCATAAATAGGGTTCCAAACCAATGGCTCACTTCGCTGGGGGGTACTAGACCCGCCACAGTGGAAACCGCACTAAATCATCTCCAAGACTCATCAATCGTCCATTTTGCGTGCCACGGAATTCAAGATTTGAACCACCCACTTGACAGTGGTCTCAGGCTCACTGATGGTCGTCTCACGGTCTCCCAGATCATACACAGGCCAGAGAACCCCAATAAATTGGATGCCAGAAAGTACATGTCGCTGGCCTTCCTCAGTGCATGCGAGACAGCCAAGGGTGATAGCACCAGACCAGATGAAGCGATGCACCTTGCAGCGACTCTGCTGTTTTCAGGATTCAGCGGAGCAGTTGCGACGATGTGGTACGTTTACAAATCCTTCTTGAATTAATTATGCATCAAAGCTGACTATCCTACAAGGACCATGGATGATCGTGATGGTCCCAAAATTGCAGACACATTTTATGCAGAGCTCTTCAAAAATTGTGATCCGAATTCCAGCCCACCAGTCCTTCCGGATCTCACCGCAGCGGCGAAAGCACTCCAAATTTCTGTTGCCAAGTTGCGAGAGGAACCGGGTATTACGTTTGCCCGCTGGGTACCTTTTGTGCATTATGGACTGTAGTTGTTTTCCTGTTCTTCTACGAGTATCACGACAATCTTGAATATATGGCTTCCTAGTGACTACACTTGAAATTTGGTCAGAATCAACAGACGATCACCTGCACTGATTGACTACGAGGAGGTGCAAAATCCCCGACTGCTGTTGGAAGTAGAACACATGATTCGGTTTGTAAAGCCGAGCGGAAATGGCATGGAAGAATGTGTGCATATGTACATATGCCGGACAGAGTATCAGAATGAAACAAGTTGAATCATCTTTGAAGTTGAAAAATTGAACGAAGAGAATGTTAAGTTCCTACCTGTTTGAATACGATCGGCATAATGACATTAACCGCCATACACGTACTCGCTGTATACCACAAGATTTGCCATTAACCGCACGTAATAAGGTGCAGTCCGTCGAAGTTAGTTTGTGATCTGCAAAAAGACACATGACAAGCGATTGCGAAAACAAAGGTCAGTTCAACCCATTACTGTAATGATTCAATAGTCGCCGCCGAAGTTCTCAACATGAGCCGCGGTGAAGTGGACTGCTGTGCGCATCCAACTATGTTGAATTTAATTTTAGTGTACAGCCTCGAGAAGCATCGAATCTAAAACGAAGAGAATTGTATTAATGCTATAAACGGGGGATTGTTGGAACAGGACAAACATGTACAATCTGATTCGAGGGATCTCCTTAAGATTCGAGAAATATGTATTCTTGGAAACCTCATACTATTATTACCCGTGGAACAATCGCTCGCTTTCGACGAGCCTTGGCCCGTCGGATTTCTTTTTTTCCAATTTGCCCCCGAGTATACCACTACACAAACAGTGCTTGTCTAAGGTAAAGAAAAGCTCTGTCAACGGTGATAGCAGACAGAGACACAATTGTCTCACAGATGACGGCCGAACCCGCATGCGCGGGAAGATAACACACGATTCAACCTTCTCAAGTGCAATGGCGCTTTGACAAGTTCAGCGGAGCAACTCGGGGCCGTTCCAAATATACAAACATGAAAAACAGAATAAACGCTCGACCCCGAGATTCTCGGCGGTTCAATGACTTCCATATGGCGACAGTCGCAGCTTTAACTTCCATCTCTGCGGTGGATGGCATGTCTTTCCTAGTGCGCAAATCCTGACGCCGTACTGACAACGGCGTTATGGGCAGGTGGATCCTGCGCAGTATAGATCCGGGGGGCCGCCTAGTATGTATGTGTATCGCGGGTCTGTTCCATCCGCTGCACGCGCGAATCTCGAACCTGGCACTGAGGATGACTGCGGCCAGTAAAAAACTTTGTATGCGATCCAGCGCACGCTCCACTTCTTTTTTGTGTTTTGTTTGATTTTTTTTAGAGCCAGCAACGAGCCAGGAGGAGGGAGGTAACCAAGGATACGGAGTTGGCGTCCAGCAGAGCGGGAACAGGGACCTGAACGCGAAAAAGTTCAGCGGAGACGTTACATGAAAGATTTGCGGTGCTGTTAAATCAAATGGTTATGCGCCACGGAATCGAGGAGGAAGGCAGGGTGGTGCACGCGAGCCGGGGGAGCTCGGCAGTTCTGTCCGATTGACTTGAGGAGATCACGAATCACTGTACTGGGGCGGCGCTCTGATCATGATGCCCAATGACGGCTCAAGTTGGATGTTGATGCTCGCCAGGGACCGAAGACGCATGATTCGCCGCGAAAATTTGATCGCGAACTATGGATTTGCGGAAAGGTTAAGGGCTGAGGCTCGCCCTATTCCCAGCAGAGCGTAGGGGAACGGAAACGGCATTCCAGGCAAGATCCTTTGATTCGATTTGATCGGGCGGGTCGCGAGAAGAGTAACAAAGATACGGTAGGTTGACAGAGGTATTCCATTCAAGATCGTATTGATTATATTCGCAGCCGGAGATTTGGAGCGCGCGGCTGGGAATCGAAGTATGTGGATGTTGATAATGGGTGAAGCAAGGAAGTTGAAAGAGAATGAGTTATCAATGAGGTTAGAACACGCCGCGGTCGCCCTGCGGTAGCCCCTGAAATCCTGGATGCGGGAATCGGGGCCGCCGGGGGGGAGTCATTTCGAGTCTTCGATTTGAGTTTGGGGTTTTGAGGCGGACCCAGCGAATCGTATGGTGAATAATGGCCAAGGGCAGATTCAGAACGAGAACGAGATCCGGGCGGAGCAGCGCGACGTAGGAAGAAATCGTCGTGGTGGTCAAAGAGGCTTTGTTTGGCGCTGCTGATCGCGGATCAGTGATCGGACCGGCTCTCCCACGACGCTGTCTGCAAGCCTCTGCTTCGTGCAATTCGTCTCTATGGGTCCGGATCCGGCTTCGTCCGTATCGGATGGCCGCTCTACCTGCCTCAACTAGTTCCTCGACTCTGTGGCCGACGGGCTCAATGAGGCACCTGCGTAGTGCGATATCTGTACGTCGACCTTGTCTTTTCTGTCCGAGTCCTTTTGCTGAGGCGGTGGCAGCAATCCGAGTCACGATGGCTACGTCGGTCGGCATCCCCGCCGCGTCGCTCTGCATTAACCACTGTTTGTACCAGATTGCCAGCGTGAGAGCCGTGACAATCACCCAGGCGGTGCGCAATAAACTCTACTTATTCAAAGTCTTTTGCTGACCTCTTCTCCAGAACCGTCGTGCAGCCCTCATCGAAACCCTCATCTGCGTCCTGTGCCCACTCGTTTACGTCGCTCTGGATGAGTCCCCAAGCCCCCCTAACACCCCGCAGAACATCGTGTAGAGCTTCCACATCCACGAGCAAATCGGGTGCTACCCCGCGCTACTTCATCTCTATGATATGGCCACCCTCCTCGGCCTCGTCTCTGGCATATACTCAGTACTCTCTCTGCGCGCTTTCCTCCTCCACCGCGTCGCCTTCGCCCAATTCCTCTCCTCCCGCGTCCCCCGCTGCCGGACCTCACCCTCCCGCTACCTGCGCCTCATGGCCCTTACTTTACCACCATCCTCCTCACCATGCCACTCGACATCTTCGCCATCGTCTTCAACCTCACCGCTTCACCGCGTCCTTTGCTGCGTCGGAGTTCAGCATGGACACCGACCTCATACCTCGCGATTCGTCAAACGGTAAGGGATTGGGGATGACGACAAGTCTGGGAGGGCCCACCCAGAAGTGCGTCGTCCTTCGCCGCCTCCTCTCCCGCATTCCCCGACTTAACCCTGGCGCCGGACTACGTCCTCCGGCTGCACGTCGCGTGGCATCCACATGTCTACTCTGCGTCGCCCTCTGCACAGTCTCACACGGGCGCGGCTCGACCCCAGGACAATTTCGGTGATGAGGGGCAGGGGGCACAGTGGTTCCCCGCGTCAGACACGCACTGCATGGCGCTGGACGCGCTCCCGACGCATACGGCGCTCTGTTTGCCGTTGCTTGCTACCTACCACACGCGTCACCACACCTGTACACCGCGCATGGGAGCTGCGCCGCACCTTCGAGGGGCCGTACGGCTAAATCCACGATAGCGACGTAAAATCTACTGGCATAGAATATGTGATTCCCGATGAAACCAAGGAAGCATCGGTCGCATCAAGCCGCCACCACCCATCGATCAGCGCCATCAGTGGCGGTGCCTCGACTGAGCTTCTTCCTACTTATAAGTACCTTGCGCACCTCCTGCTCTGGTCCTGGAGTCGGCTTCCGTATGCGGTGGTTGGCACTTAGTGCAAGTTAAAGGATTCCCATTCTAAGCAGCTTCTGATCTCCGCCCAACCCTCGTCGCGTCCTACCGGACGTCAAGCAAAAGCGCCGTGTCCGATGTCACATTTGGCGTTGATTTGGCGGCATTTTCGTTGCTCATATCTACCTCAATACTGCAGGGGTGAAATTCGCGCGGACCCTCCTTGGATTATGGATCTTTCTGGCCTCAAATACCTCCCTCGGATGGCGCTGAAGACGTAGTTTGTCCTCGCAGCTCCCCGTCGCCCGCTCAAGTAAGTAGGCACTACATTTGCATTACAACACAAGTCCCTGGCCATTTTAAATTGCTCCCGAGCACAGGTGCACGCCTACCGCTTCTCACCAGTGACACCACCAAAATTTCTAAGGTGGATCGTGACGACCTGGATCCTCCCATCACAGTGCTTTGATTTCGATCTGGCCGCGACCCGTCGCCCAACCCCGAGCCACTCCATCTCTGATTCTCGCGGGGATCGAGTACCGCCGTAAAATCTAACATCCTTCAACCCTACGATCGCAACCTCCGATCATTCGTTTGGGACTCAACTCCGACGAATGTCTTCATGACTTGACATGACCTGGCCTCTCCCCTCAAATTCCGGCTTTCTCAGCTGTTCAGTGGCCCTGCGGCCATGGATACGGAGTCAAGAACTATGACAGGCACTCTACCAGAACGCGAGTCGTCTATCCTCTTGCCCCACATGCGCTACGTGTTCTTCCCGAAGAACATCCAACACTTCAAACTTACGAGCAGGGACCAATGGCATGCTGGCGTTGGTCTATGCGAAGCGCCCGTGCTAGATATTCTCTCTATCCGTGTCGTCTCCCATCGGTCGGATGTAATCGGACCTCTTCAGCGAATATTCACTGGCAGGGGCGTGTTTTACTCGCCGACTGGACTATAGTATTTGTCGCTCGGGTATACTCCCTACCAGAACGCGTCTTGCTCGCCGATTCGCCGCTCCAGGATCATTTAGACCTCAAATATCTCCCGTAGCGCTAAAGCCTTAATTCCTTCTCGTAGCTCCTGATCGTTCTGGATTCGCTCCTACCTGCTCAAATCAACGTTAAAGTTCAATTTGCCCGGTTCCCTTAGTTCTCCAGGTGGAATCAATACTCGACTCTTGCTGCTCACTTTCTTGCATCTCGCGTCTTGCGCCTCGCCCGTTCAACTTGAAGTAGCCCGGTTTGTCAAGGCGCCGCAGTTCTCAACGAATCATTACTCTCCGGGCATCTCTGTACCCTACTCGGCATCGATCTCCAACATTCGATGCTCAGGCAAGAACCCTCCACGGCGGACCAGGGCAGGATATCAGATATCTCGTCAGGTAAAGGGGGGCGCTCAGGATGTGACGATCATCGGAGCACGCCAATGGCCCGTCCCTGAGGTCTACCCCAGTGGCGTACGCTGATTCACTGCTTCTGAATGACTGACTGGGGTTACAGTATCTCTCCATTTCACTGTGATCTCCCACAACCCTCTCGTATATTTGATCTAACGGCCTCTGTAATCGTGTCTCCTCTACACAGTTGTTCCCACGTCCCTTCCGCTCGACTTGTCCTCAAGCACTTTCACCGTTGGCAGATGTACGGTTTACACACGTGGAAGACCTACTTATTCATCCGTGGTATTGCATACCTACAAAAGTCGTCCGTCCGTGCGTGTCGCATCTCTCTCTGGCCACGAGTGATCCATCCACCGATTGAGAGTCGTTTCTGGTACTCATTGGCTGCAGATCTGCGAGCATTAGGACCATCCGGTCTTATTCGATGCCTTATAACTGTTACCATAAGAGAAACTCGGCCATGTCCAACGGCGACATCAGAGACCCCGATTCGGACCTCCCACATATATATCAACCTCGTATCATATATGTAGTGGATTCTCGCGGTTGAATCTCCTTTTGAAGCTCAGGCTAACCCCAACCGTAGCAATCTCGCCGATGCGGTTCGCTCTCTGGGAGGATGTCTATAGACTCCAGAATGTTTGATGGGTCGGCTGGTTGGTTTTTCAATGTGCCCAACTTAATGGCTCTTTGTAGTGTTCTGCACCTGAACGTCAGGACACCGGGAATGACACAGACCGTCCGGTGTTTCGGTCCATGGCAAATGTTTATCTTCCTTCTTTACACAGTTGAAATTTAACGGTTCAATTGATTTGGATTACAAAAATGAAATTGATTCCATTGAATAAAACTGAGAGACAGAAAGCAACATAGCCTCTATATCATACATATCTCCTCTCCTCTTTCTCCTACTGGGGCACATGCAAAGTTACCTGAATCGCTTTCCAAAACTCTCTCTCCTCTCTACCAAAGTTTCGGGCTTTCCCCTTGGCTTTGAAGTTGGCGTCAAACACAGAACGCTGTGTTATCCAATCCAGGTGGTGGTACTTTGTGAAGATGAACAATTTCATGACCCCAAACGATGATCCCGAGTCCGTGAACTGGAATGCCTTTTCCGTCCCAGCCCCAATCAGTAGAGTCTTGTTTGAAAGTAGGGAGGGGAATTCACTTCGAGGAGCAAGGTAAGTTGCCTTGTAGAAACATTCAGTTATTTAAAATATTTATGGCCATTTTACTTACTGTGATTTCACAGGTCTCTGGAGTCAAATAGAACACATATGGAAATAAATCATGTGTGGTGTTATTGGACACTCCAATTGCGTAGTTCTCGCTCTTATCTCCTGTTGTAAACACGATGGTGTTGTCTTGAACCATCTTCCTGGCTATTGTACGTGCACCATAGTTCCCCTTCAGCTGGTATAGCTCTAGCTGTATGTCATCATCTGAGTTCTCCATGCTCCCGCCATGGTAGTTGAGGACATATTTGAAGTGTGCCAGGCCATCGAGGATGTTACATAGATGGTCTTGGTTGGTGTATTTAAATTTTGGTGTCTGGAGGACTTGAAAATCCAACCATGTCTTCATCAACCCGGTTTGCCACTCTAGTATGAATTCATCACTCGACTTTCGGAAGATGATGTCAGGCTTGTCATCTTCTGGAATTACAATGAACTTCCGTTGACCATCAAACACGAGTTGTGAAAGTGCATCATCCCCAGAAACCGTCAGAATCTGGGCGGAGTCTTTCCAACATGTTACGCGGGCACGATATCCGTCCAGCTGATGACTTCCCTGCTTCAAGCGAAGAATTGAATGGTCTGAGTTGAGCTCGTGGATGATGAGTCTGATGCTTGCATCACCGGTAACCAAACCAAATTCTGTGGTTTCACAAGTACCTCCCACCCAACCAACATTTACCTTATATGTCTGTACTTCAGATGGATTGCATTGCAAGAGCCAGCTATTTTTCGATGAGGTGTTGGTAAAAACCAGCCAATCCTGGTTCATATGGCCACAATGCGGGTGCTGGCCACACAACACATCATCATCCAAGGAGTTCAGAAGGTCCGAATATGTGATGTTGTTGAGATTCTTTGACATGTTACGAAGAGCATTGAGGAGGGATGCTGTGAACCTTCCCATGATTGGCGAGCTTCGATCCCATGTTTCCTGGGCCCTTTGATCTGCTCCGCATGCAGCAAGTAGACAATGGGAAGATGCTGAGGGTTTCCAGTGGCCCCAAGACTCAGTGGAAGATCGGTCCCCGCGAAGTTTTTCATCAACTTCCAATGATATTTCTGCACTGTCATTGTCCAAACGTCGGGTGCCGGGGAGTTCAATATCCCTGCCCATTCCACCTGAATGGCAGCAGTCCAGGATCACTGCCTTTACGGAAGATCTGTAAGCATTACGGGCATAATTGGAACAGGAGAGAGCACACAATATTGGTTCCTTTATTCTGGGCTAGATCTTCCAGAAGCCATCCAAAGACATAGTCAGGGAGACCGTGGACATATCGACCTCTGTTTGTTGTCTTGATGTCATAGGGACAAACTGTTTCCACAATTGTTTCTGGTTCAGACCCAGCCAATCTACAAGTGCTTCCATGTCCAGCGAAGAAGAGAATCATGAGGGCTCCATTGCTTGGAATTGCTGCATTATTGATGAGGTGCGACTGGAATTTTTCAATTATGTTGTCACGGGTTGCATGAGCGCCTATCAATTTGACAATTCGGGTTTCTGGCTGCGGAATCGCGCAGTCCTCGGTGAGGAATTTTGCAAACGCTTCCGCATCATTTTCACATCCTTCCAGGTGTGGAATTCCATGTGCTTCATACTGTTAACCCATCAGACAGTCCTCATTTTACATTTGAGAGGATTGTACTTCATTGATACCAATGATAAGGGCAAAGGTGGAATGAAAAAGAGGATGGGGTGTCATAGACGTCAAGGCAGCTGTCAACCCTGGGTTCAGCAACATGGTAACTTGAGCAGTGGTTCGTACCAACGACCGGATGGTTGAGAGCGAGGGAAGGGAGCCTGAGTTGGGAACTCATGCGGAGCCTCATATTTAAGCCATGCCACAGTGTTCCCATGCATAGAGATGTCACAATCATGCAGGGGGCCTCGTGTTGGATCAGAAGTTTGTCCGGAACATTCCTGGAGCTGCTTTCAAGGCGCCCAATTTGGCGCCCAGATGCCATGCCCAGATGCCATGAAGCTGTCAAGATTGAAATCAACCATCTCTTCGTTTGTTCCCAGGTGCCGCAGAGCATGCTGTGCATATTGTCTGTGCACCCTCCACAGCAGGTGCCAGACACCTTTCACTGTACGACTAAGCTGAATCTATACGAATCAACATTTTGTCTATGTCTTGGTTTTTCCGAGCGTCTTCTCTAATTATGTCAAATGTCATGGGATTGCATGATTACTGCATGATAGGGAACACCCGGCAGGGGGAAGACTTCATGGGAAATATTATGGCATTAGCATCATTCATTACTACTGCTGCCACCAATCACTGGCTCGTGTACACACCGCGGGGAAAACCCCATGGCACCTGATTTTTAGGTGCCTAAGTGGAAGGCGTGCGACACCTACGATGGCAGCGACGGCAGCCTCAAACGGCATGCACAAGGCTGTTCGGGCATCATGCATGGCATGTACCGTGGCAGCCTGCAGATCACACCTCATGTGGACCAGAAGTTCTTCCGGCCCATTCCCGGAGGTCACTTTCAAAGGGCGCCAAATTGGCGCCCGAATGCCGTGATTCATAAGGAATAGTACGAATTAACTCGCAGGTGACTCGGACTCGTCTGTAAGGATATTGAACTCGGATCCGCGTTGACTTGATCCGTGGGTCGAACAGGTATCTGTGGGTTTCGTCGAACTCGTGAGTACCTGTGAGTACCTGCAAGTTATGCACACATTTTGGACTTGGAGAAGTTAAAACTAGTGATAAACTTCAAACTCGTCACTGTGATTGTTGTTCAGTGGGTTTTTAACAAGCAGAGAATGTCTGAAGGGCATTTAAAGACACTTGGAGGCAACCAAAGCAGCCAAAATAGAGTCAAGTACTCGTGGGTCTGGCAAAAAATTACTCAAATCAAAACCCAGATCCTTGGTGACCTGGGCGGACGGGTACCCGAACCCGCGAGTAGGCAAACTCCCACAGATCAACTCACTGTGACCCATGGGTGACCCGCACTCGTGCCATGCCTTCGCCGTGACCTGCTGCAAGAGGCACGCGAAAATCTTGGAAAATACATCAACCTCTTTTATGTAGATTCAGGCCATTTAGAGCCATTTTCACGACCTCCGAGAGCCCCCGGTATCCGGATTCTTGAGTTAAGAGTGGTGTACATTATATTCCCACGGATTTCCGGCATCACTGTGACACCCTGAAATGTTGGAATTTCGCAATTTCTTGGAGACCGACACTCGTATTTTTGGGGATGGGCTGTCGACTGAGAAGGTCAGTTCGAGGTTACATGGAGTGTATGAGGTAGAAAACGGATTTTGATTATTTCCTAATGTAGCCGTCAATTGATGGCAACTGGAGTCGCGAGATCGGCGACTTTTCTGCAGACACAAATGGGTGGCTTTCTCCGATATTACGTCCGGTATTCAAAAGAATCAAGTCAACCTTGAATCTGGCCTTTTAGAATTTGTGCCGAGAGGTCAGGTGCGTGTGTAATTAAATGACCGGTCAAAAAATGAGGTTGATGTCACAGATTTGATTTCCGCCGGCCTCTTGACCTGCTGAGCTCAAATTTGCAATCTCTTTTCTTTGTTCTCAGGAATTTGAAGTTCAGGTGCCACGGGGGTTTGCTTGTGTGTTACACGGTTCTTGTCATGCTACCTCTGTTCAGCCACACAAGACCATAATTTCCTACTTACCAATAAGAAGTTCAGCAAGTCTTCTGTGCGTAAGTTACTGAGCTCAACGATCAGTCTTTGTTTTCGGTGCAGGTCCGAGAGCATGTAATTGAACCGATAAATGTCAGCATACTACGAGGTTTTGCTAGCATTCTAAATCTATCAAAGAAAAATGTACTCAAAATAAATTTAATCGGCATGGACAGCAGAGTGAAGACATGCCAGGAGATTACTGGGTGACTATTACAGCTACCTGAATTGCTTTCCCCAACTTGGTCGAGAGCTCCACATGTTCTCTCTTGACACTTCGGCCATTTCCGTGGGCCCGAGACTGGTCCAGCAGAGAATTCTGAGGGATCCAATCCAGATGCTGATAATCTGAAAACACAAACATCTTGAGGAATCCAATCATCGATGATGGATCAGCTTTAAACTCAAATGCCCGCTCATTGCCACTCCCCAACTGTATTGTCTTCCCACTAGATAGCGAGGGTTTTGAGTTACTTCCCGGAGGGAGATAGAGAGCCTGTCAGTAATATTGTCAGTTTTTATTTTGAGAACTGTTGGGGCACTTACACTGATTTGGTAGGTCTGTGGATTCAGATAAAACAGATAGGGGAAAAGATCCTGCGGGGATTCATTGCACATCTCAAATGCATATTTCTTCCCTCTCTCTGCTGCCAGCCGGGCCACATTGTCTTGAACTATATTACCGACATCTGGGTTGGGTTTCCGTTCACCAAATCGACCCATCAGCTGATATAATTTCAGCTGGATATCAATGTTGCAGTTTTCAGTACCACCATTGTGATTGAGTACATAGTTGAAGTGCGCAATACCATCAAGAATGTCAGGAAGGTATTCGGTGTCCTTCAAAGTGAGGGTATTCTGCTTGGCATACTGTGTGATACTTCCGGTTTGCCACTCTATCATGATTTTCGTGGGATTTTCTCCACATTCTCGCAGGATAATGTTGGCCTTTGCCTTTTCTGTCAGCACAAGATTGTGTGCGGACTTCAGACTCATGTAGGCCAACTCTGGCATATATGGGAAGTTATTGTTGACAAAAACAAGGAGTATCATTGAAGGATTTTTCCATTCTGCAACTCGGACTCTGTGGCCATCTAGTTGTATGCTGGTTTGTCCCTTCAAGAAGAGATTTGAGTAGTCGGGTCGGAGATCCTTAACATTTAGTGCACCGACAAGCTCTCCATCACAGGCAATCAAGGAGAATTCTGTATCATGGGTTATACCCCAGAAAGAGCCGATATCCACCCTGAATGTGTCCGGGTCCAATGAATTCTGTACCAAGCCCCAGCTAAGAGAAGGTTTGGTGTTGGTAAAAACCAACCAATCCTGGTTCATCTCACCACAATGTGGATGCTGGTTATTTAATACCACAGCATCCAAGGACTGCAGCAGATCTGAATATGTTGTATTGCTGAGATTATCTGACATTTTTCGCAGAGAAAGGAGCAAAGATGTTGTGAATCGTCCCATAACCTGTGTTGCACCAGACGTAGGATTTGTGGGATCAGGGAGCTTTGCCTCACATGCAAACTCGTCTGCCCTACAGGCAGCCAGAAGTGTGTGTGATGATGATGAGGAGTGCCAGGTGGAAAACAGCTCAGAAGTTGTTCTGTTTTTCCATAGCTTCATATCGATCTCCACCGGTACCGGGGTGGTGGGGCTGGTTCTCCTAATGGTACCACTATCAGCATCCCGGCCCATCCCTCCGGAATGGCAAGCATCCAAAATAACTGTCTATGAGGTGCAATTTATTAGCTGGATGAGCAGGAGATATTTAGGAAAGACAAACAATATTTGTTCCTTTTTTCTGTGAAAGGTCCTCGAGCAGCCATCCCAAGACATAATCGGGAATCCCATAGACAAGTTGGTCTCCTTCGCCGGTCCTTTCATCGTAGGGGCAAATGGTTTCTATCTTCTTCTGGGAGCTGGGACTTTCAAAAAAACTTCCATGTCCAGCGAAGTAAAAGATCATGAGGGCTCCATCTGCAGGGATTTGTTGGTTATTGGTGAAGTGTGCAAGGAATGTGCCCATTATATTTCGACGGGTTGCCTCGTTGCCCATCAATAATCGAATCTGGGTGCGTGGAACCCCGCAATCATCGGTGAGAAAGCTGTTAAACCGTGTTGCATCGCCTACGCAACCTGCCAGAGGGGGGTTTTCTGGTGCCGCATACTGGTAGGTATTTAGAAATCAGTGCGCAGCGTGCTGATGAGAAGAATACCTCATTGATACCGATTATGAGGGCAAAGGTAGAGCGGAAGGTATGCGTTTTCGGAGCCATCGGATCTGCTTGAAGCTTCAGGATCAGTGATTCTTCTAATTAAAGATATATATTTTTTGCTTACTGCAGATTGCAATGAGGAGTGCTTTGAAATAGTGGGAGAAGGTGGGAGCGGTGTCTCTATTTAAGAGCCAGCGTCCGGTCCGAATGCGACGGATATGAAAAGCATCTGATCCGTTTACGCCGTGCCATGATTCTTCCGAAGGAACAGTCCATACCCGGAGCTTGAACATGACAGCGTGTACTGCGGAGGGAAGAAAGATTCGAGATCTTATCCGATGTTCCGGATGTGTGCAACACTGCTCTCTGTAAGCTATGCCGGGCCTTCTCTGCATGCAGACCCAGGAAACCGTATCTGAGAGCTCAGCCTGAAATATTAATACCTTGAGCCATATGATCACTGATTATCGGATTATACCTGTCGCCGTATCGATAACAGTGACAGCATTCGGTGGAGATACGAGTTTGCCGAGCACCACTGCTGTAGTGTGTCGGCTTGGTCGAACACAGCCGGTATCTTTTCTATGCCGAAGAATGTGTTGATACAATGAAATTCATCGGTTATTCGGCAAAATTGAGGTCTAAGTTGGAACTCGAGCTTGGCCTAAACGGTACAGAGATTGTGAAGCAGATTTGAGCAGGAATCAACGGGAATGGTCGCCGGCGAGTTGCGGATCAGATCGGATCAAAACGTAAGCGGCGGTAGCTTGCCACCGCTCTAAGCTCTTCCATGTACTGCCCAAGTACTGCCACGAGACCAGCGAAGGAACTCATCACCTTTCTCGTCCGTCCGCCAACACGTCACATCGGCCTTACCTCGCAGGCGAACAATGAAAATCGGCTCATGATGTCGAAATCCCTCGCCTCCAACACTGTCAAATCTCGAGCTCTGGCGCTTGTTCGCCACCTGTTTCCGAAAGCACGCTCGTTACCCTCGTTTCCTCATTCTCTTAGATTACAAAGGCTGGGTGCAGAGCAACGTCGCGGGCCATTGCAAGAGTCTGCTGTGTCGTGTCCCCAGTTTTTTTCTCTCCGTTTCTGTACCCCCGATTACACCGCATCGCGCAGTTCTCCACCTTTGCGCTGCCTTTCGGTTACACGCGGAAGTCTTTCAATTCAACCATACAACGTACCGCGGGCCACCCTGCCCCGCGCCTCAAGGTTAATACCCTACACCAATTCGGCAGCGTCTACATGTGTGTGTCCTTTCATTTTTGCGTGTAGTTGGAGGTGGCTGATGCTTGTAGGTCTATGTTTCCCCTGTGACTCGCCCTGAGGCACCCCCATTCAATGCTCAATAACACCCACTAATCCGCTAATGCGTTGTGGTCGTTCGTGACGATACGGCCTGTTGTATACCTACGCAGAGTCGAGTCACCTGGTGCTGGTGCTTTCTGGTCCTTCTTCTCCGCCTCTTTGGTTCCCACATTCCAGTCAAGTCTGGCGCCCCACACCGCTGTTGAGATGCGAGTCACACCCTCCTGCTAGTTCCATCGTTACTCTCCCTGCGTCCCTTCCGCCCGCATTCCCGTCGTAGTAAACTCGTTGTTCAGTTTGTGGACCACGCAAGTACAATATACGGTCAATGTGCTCTTGTGGGCTCAACTCGCTAGACTCTTCCGGGACTTGCACATCTTCCAACTTGATCGCTCAATTCCTGTCTTCCGCGTTACGTAAATTACGACTTGGGTCCTATTTCAACGAAGGTTGGGACGGATGAACGGGCAGCCTCAAAATTTACATCACACCTGGATTCTCCCACAGCTGCCAGAGCTCGCTCTTACTCTGCGGCTTCGAATATGTCACCCCCTTCCGGCCCTGCAGACGTCCCAGATCTGCGACCACATTGTCGATTTCCTCCACGAATCCCCCAGCGATCTGAAGCCCTCATCTCGTGCCGATTTGTCGCCTCGGCACAGCGCCATCTTTTTCGCGCCATCTATTTAATTTCAGTCTCAAATGATTTCCGAGATACCAACAATGTGGCTGGGGCCTCAGAGCGCCTTTCTGCGGTTCTTAAAGCATCACTACATCTCATACACCGATCCCTAGAATTCTACCCCCCTGGCAGATGTGCGGTTCACGAACCTGAAGAGCATATCTGTTATTGGAAATACGGAGAGCAGTCGTCCGGGAGTGTCTTATCTCTAGCTGCGGATTGGATAGTCCTCCCTTCCCTGCGCCAATTGGAACTCTCGTGACTAGTCTTCGCTGATATGAAGAGTCTACGAGCGTTATTTCGCCCCCGCTCATTTTCCGGCGTATTCTCTTTAGATGTTCTTTCGCTGGACCGTGTCAGCGACGTGTCCAGTAACCCCTCGCCATCTGGCACCGAAGCCTCGCATCTCGTCTCGCTCAAGAAGCTGGAATTCAGCGAGGAGATCGACTCACCCCTTAGTTGCTGCATCCACCATTCCCTTCGACTTTACAGCCCTCGAGGAGCTCCATCTCGTCTTCCCTACACGTACCCCATATTTGACGAGCATATTCCCTACAACCCGAGTTTATCTATTCCCATGTCTTATCGGCTCCTTAAAGGTGACGCGGGCCCTGAATTCAGACTCGCCGACGTTCCCGCCCTCCAAGAGATCCAAATTTTGGGGGGCTGGAGCAGCGTCAGGGATGCGACGGAACCGGTCGCGTTTGTGGATGCCAACAACCATATCGAGCACCTCCACCTCTTTCGGTGATTTCACAAGACCAGACAAAGATTCGCTCCGCGCCCTCGATGCAACACTATCCACCACACTGCTTGCAATATATATCTTACTTTTACCACACATTCTGGTGAGCACGGACACCGAGCGGCCGGTGGCATGGATGAACACTCTGATGCGGATTTCGGTGCCCATTTTGAACCGATGATCCTCTGAAGGAACAGTGCGTGCTACGTGCATAAGCATTGCTGCGCTGGTCGTTGTCCTGATTCTCACCGAGCGGAACGCGACATCCTAAATTATATCGCATGTCACTAGGTTTGTACTATGGGGACTTGTCATTCCAACGACCGCGCGGTGGGACATTGGCGATCAAGGAATTTCGACCTTACAGAAACCATTTATCATTTCTTCATGCTACCTCTACCTCCTTTTCGACGAGCATCAAGATTTTTATGTTTACTTCAAGTTTTCTCGCCCATCGATTCTCCACCGTGACGAAGCCTTTGCAGATGTTGCAGGGAATCACTAAACCCCATGTAAGGCAGCTAAGGATCTTAAGCCACTGCAGTTATTATGCGAACTCGACTTATATTCGGCGACCATCGGCGTTGATTCGGTCTTGAAGCTCAACTGAAATTAAAACAGAGCTAAGCGCCCGGTGCCACGTGCACGTGGGGGGATATATTATATTCGCGTGGTCCACAACATGAACAACGAATTTACCGAAGACAAACGTGTAGGTACGTAAGGGCAGCGGCCAGTTATCCTTAAATAAATGTACAAGATGCCAACGGAGCACACACCATTCCAGGGGGTCGATGACTACTAGATGCTCACTAAGTATAGACTGGCCGGCCGCGAATGGCAGGACCACCGGCTACCAGGTATAAATCCCCAGTGTCCACCAGCTCACACAAAGTTGTCGTAGGTCTTCCCTTTGCAGTATGCATGCATGAAACAACCATGTAAGAATTTTGAACCAGACTCATAGAATGAGATGGATATAAGGGAGTACTCAACGGGAGAGTTGGGTCACAGAGGAGTCGTAGAAAGGTCGTACACCAGCCATAGGCAGGAGAGGCCCCACGCGGCGGCGATATTTGGAATGGTCACGCACTGGCGAGTCGGCAGGAGCCCTGTGAGCATCAACTGCACGGGAAGATCACGCACCGGCGAGGGAATAACGCAGACGAGTTTGAGCATCGACAATTTGCAATCAAGCGAGCGCAAGGGCCGATGCCAAGACGCGCACCGGCGATATTTGTAATTAGCAATGGTCGCGCGCCGGCGAGCCAAGGCAGGAGCTCTGTGAGCGTCAACTGCAAGGCCGGGTCGCTCACCAGCGAGCCATGACTCGGACGAGCTCGAAAAAACACGGTTAGCGTCGATCAAGCCGAGGATCGCGGACGCCGATACCAAGACATCTGCGATCACGTCGGATAGCGACCCGAGGCTTCCGGTCGCGAAGGCCGCTCGAGAGGGTGGGCAGGATCCGCCCAAGGATTTGGGTCATCGTCGACAGTCTCGCGGGCATCGCCGAGCGGCCCGAGCGCGGACGTGATAGCGATGGAACGCCGAGTGGTATTAGATCATCCCTACTATACGTACTTTAGCTCCTGTCGTATTTACCAATAGACGCTCCCTTCGCTAAGACGGCCGCTGCGATGTCTCCGTCGCCCTAGGGCAGCAAGTGTGCGAGGTCGGCTAGTCCATCCACGGTCGTACATATCGCACCCATCTTGAGCATCGGCGCTCCATAAAAGACAAGAGAGGACGAGAGATTGAGTCGAAGTTCGCTGTCCGCCATGCCGCCCGGCAAGGGTTTTGATACGTCGGCATGCCGCCATCACCGCCCGCCATCAGTGGTGGTGCCCATCATGACACCGCATGGGAACTTTCTTTCCAACAAGATTACAGAAAAGTTGTCCACGAGGAAATGCCGTTACGCACATGTTCAAACCGGCTCTGGCTCGAATCAATTACCCTATACCATTTCTATTGGCCATGGGCCGCATACCCACTAAAACCCCTCTGTGCAGGTCCAATTGTCCGTCCTCGCTCCATGTGTTGAACCTGTCAATGCGGCTTTACGACGTGACCGCATTTTACCACTCACGTTGGTTATATCAATTTCCCACTTCTTCGCCGTTGAACTAAGACTTGCTTTCGACAAGGTTTGCATGATATTTCGACATTTGTTCACCTTCGCAAGGTTTAAATTATAAGGACTAAGGTAACAGAGACACCGGACTTAACTAATACATTATCTGTAGTTTACGTTAGTTACTTCACCCAGAAAAAATTATACTCCAATGTGAACAAACGGAACCCAGCGATGATACGGCACCTTATGACGCAGCACTTTCACTGTGAGATCCAGTGCTCGTGCTGTGTCTGTTACTTTCGGTGCTTGCCCATTTCTGAACAGATGTCTATACACTGTTCTTGCAACGAAAGGTCCGTCATCATCGCACATAGACCACAACGTCCCGATAGCTCCTTTAAAGCCTGCAGCGATGAATCCACCAGTTATATGCAGTGCCTCGTTCACCAACTTGCTGTCCCCCACAGCAGTCTTGCATGCCGCAAGGAATACAAACTGCGCATTCGGATTCTGTATTCGAGCAATGGCATCCAAATCCAGGCTGCTTCGGTAGAGCATGAGGCGACTTTTTCGAGGATCTTCAATGTTTGGGTCTCCATGGCAGGCTAAATGAAGCCACGGGCAGTCGCTGAGCAGCTTCTCGACATTTCCCACAGTTGGCTTCCCTTCACACTCCCGGATATGGTTCAGGCCCACGATGGTGCGAATTTCTTCCATTTCCTTCATAACATTTGGAAGTTTGTTTTCGCCATTCGGCCCGGTTTCTGGGATCCCCACAAGACCAACTGTTGGAAAACCCGCGTGTTGAGGCTCGTGGTGATCCGCGAGTGCTCCAAGAGTTAACGTATATGATTGGATGAACTGAGATGACTGGGACGACGAGGAGGCAGATGAATAGACTGCCGCATGGAAAGGCAGTTCAATGAAACTTCCTGTAGGGCACCACCACAGTCTGCCATCCATGATTCCGTTCTGCGGAGTACATAAGTATGAAGTAAGAACAAACAAAATAAAAAGAGCACTTACGGCGTTGAGCTCTTTATACACGGGAGCAACAACATTCCCCCATAGCCATTCGAGTACCTCTTCAAATTCTTCTGCTGCGGTAGGTCCTTCCCGGGTGAAATTCCTATACTCATTGTCCCCCGCTTTCCAGCTATGTTTAAATATTTTCCTGCAGCTTTGGTACAGACGAGCGACAATATGTTCCCATAACTGGGCGAGCCGGCCCATGATTCTTTTGCGGAAGGGCTCTCTCGCTTTCGTGCTGCGCAATAACTCATCTAGTTTTCCCTTCTGTTCTCCCAACTCTTTGGACGAGACCCCTGGTAATTTGAGATGGAGTGGATCCTGCGTTGGCCGGAGGAGAATAATGGCATCACAGTGACTTTCATGTGAATTGAGAATGATAACTGGGCCATTTTTGGACGCATGGCGGAGGTGTGCATATTCCCTGGGAAGGAGGAAGGACTCTAGGCCAGGTTTCTTGCGAATATCTGTAAGTAAACGAGTTCTGTCTGTCGATGCCTGTAGACGGTCCTCCACAGAGGTATCTCTGTTGTACAACAGGAAGGAGATTCTCTTCAATTCTTCTGCATCCTCCGAAGGAAGCAGAGGTTCATGTGGTTTGACCTTTAGTTGTAGTCTTTGCTGGAGTGCAGTTGCTAACCCCAGTTCGGCAAATTCGATTGCGCGCTTGATATTTGAATGTTCTATGCACGCACGTAGTGCATCGGATGTCGTTTCCGTAATCTTTATCCTTTGGCAAGCCATCCGATGAACCTCCAGAGAATTCCCGACCCACAAAATTTCTGGGAGAAGGCTGAAGGCAGTAGAATATGCAGTTAAACAATCATCAGGCTTGTGCAGATATGCAAGTTTTGCCCATCGACAGGCAGCATCAAAAGACCGCATTGGCTGTGAAGTAACTCCTGTAAACGAATCCCTGTAGTGAAGCAATGCAGCTGTGATGTCCTGATCCTTCTCAGCTGTGGACCCTACAGCACTGCATCGAGTAGTGAGATATAGGGCGAGGTTCTGGAGGGATGAAGGTCGATGGGGATGCTGCTGGTTCGCCATCAGCCTCAGCGCGTGCTGAGTATTCAGTATGGCTTTCTCGAGAGTATCCAGTTGTCGAGTGTGCATGTACTGATCGTAAAATGCTGAGGCCAAAGACTGGAGATATGTGGGTCGCTCCAGGCGGTCAATTGGTGCAATTTGAATCAACCTGCGACAGTAAAACAATGCCCTCTCGGCGTCCAATAGGGATGACGATGGACTGGAAGTCCTCAATCTCTGGGATCGATCCCCTAGTGACACAGACAACCCCTGGAGACAACGTAGAAGTTCGAGATCCGGAACAAACTTCAACGCTTCGCCATAGTGTTGAATCGCCAATTGCAGGTCCGAGAACTCTTGTTGAACCTCGTATTTGGTCCTGTATATCCATCCTAGCATATGCAGAGAGTTTCCACGTTCCCCAGAACCCTCGGTCGTCAAACGGTACGCTTCTTGTGCGCACTTTTGAGCATTCTCGATATCTGAGGAATTCGATAGCCTGTGGAATCTATTTCGGAGGGCTGCAGCCAATATTAGGAGAGACTTGACATGCTGGTCTCCAGTCGTGTGCTCCGCGGCGCCTTGAGCGAGCTTGATTGCGGCATTGATATCCCTAAGTTCTGCAGAACGCTGATAGCGATCGACCAGACACGCTGCCAAGCGATACTGGGATACAACGGGAAATCCATGGCCAAGACCCCGGTTCCACATTCTCCATAGGATTGTGCAAACTTGGTCTTCCCGTATGTCTTCGATGTCCTTTGGGGTCAACGTGAGTCCCTGGAAAGTATGCGTTTGGAAACGGGCACAACCATCTCAGCAACCGATGTTGGCAAATTTACTGGATCTGTGGAATCTACGCCCACCGTGGAGGACGTTGACTCTGCGCTCTAGTCGCAGTTTCGTTGAGAAGGACCCACATATGAATGGACAGTCTCACTGATATTGGAGGCATACGACGGAGGTAATGAGAGAGGTGACATTCGTATCT
Organism: Mycena epipterygia; assembly: GCA_029281465.1. Taxonomy (NCBI): domain Eukaryota; kingdom Fungi; phylum Basidiomycota; class Agaricomycetes; order Agaricales; family Mycenaceae; genus Mycena; species Mycena epipterygia. The sequence goes on along the minus strand of JARJCQ010000063.1, from coordinate 390,592 downwards.
ACTGTGTTTTATTGGCCGTCTGAAACTTCCCGACACTATTTGCTATCCGGGAGCAAACTCGACTCCCAAGGGGAAACAGGTACACATCGCGGGTCTTAGTCTTTGCCGTTCAACGTCATTTCAAAAATACGACGGTGGTGTCAATGGTTAGTCAATTTGATCCAAAAATGACTAGACACTATGGTAAACCCGCACAGGACTCGGTCGAACTGGAGAACGAGCCGAAAGGAAGCAACCAACCACTCTCAGTTTACTTTAGGTAAAGCGAAGGCTATCCGTGTTCCATGGATCGCAACCGGATGCAGTCGTCCTGAGAGTACCATCCATCCTGTCTAAATAAACCTCTAACACTGTTAGACGCCTTCTGAAGGTATAGACTGAGCAGCGCCCACCTGCTCAAAACGCCACTCGGTATGCAGTTTGGACAGAATCATGAGGCAATACCTGCGTCCATGAACGGACAGCGGGGTTGTGGCGGTATAGCTTTCGGCTCCATATTGGCGCGAGCGCCACTCGACCATGGCCAAACGTTTCCCCATGAAGACATGAGAGCCGCATGTATTTCAAAAATGTTCCGAAATCAACGATTAACCCACTTTACACGATTGGCGACAGCGTGAGTGGCAGCCGCCATTCCACTTTCTCGCACTCGAGCGGGATATATCCGACGCTTGAAAAGGTTAATTCATGTTTTATCCTCCCGCGGCGAATGCGGCACTTTAGTATCCGTCATCTATCAGACAGCCGTCTCTGACTATCAACCGAATCTATTCGTGCGCAATCTATCTCTTTACGCAAGCCATTTTGCACCACATTGTGGGTTTAGCGGATTAGCGCTCGCCACTGACGACGGAAACACAGCCGCGCGTACCTGGGCAAAAATAGTGCCAGGTTTCAATATGGTGTGTAATATGTATGATAATAATTGATTTTAGCTGTCCACAGGCGGACTGTTCCCATCTTATCTCCGTATTGAATCTTATCTCCGTATTGAGTATTTCTCCAAAGGAGGACCACATAACGTAAGCATTCAAAAGTAGTTGGGCCCGATTCTTTACAGTTGGAATGACAGCCGCCATTCACCTTAGCGGGTTCTCGGGCCAATCGCGTAAATCCGCTTTAGCGCTGGGTGTATTTCTAGTATGCCCGCGGCTCATGCATAAAGGGGAAACGTTAAACGTTTGGCGTCATAAAATGTTCCATGGTCTTGGGATGGTGGCGCTTGCTAGTGGAGACGCGAATATGGAGCCAAAGATCATGCCGTTGCAACCCCGTTGTCTGGTGGAAGTTCTTCACAATGGGCTCTATATCGAGCGAGTGGAAATGGACGACAGCCTCTTCGAGTGATTTGGTTTGTGAGGTGGAAAATGGAGGTTGGTTGCTCCAAAATGCGCTTCGCGACCAGGAGGCGGCGTGTCAGCATGTGGCGGAGGCCCAGACTGCATCCGAACTGCCTAGCTGCATCCAGATAGACGCCGCTGTTCGGCAACCACCCCGTGAGAGGTCCAATGGCGTCGAGAAGGGGTCGGCCGATGGCAAGTGATACGGAAGAGAAGGCACGATTAGTTACAGAGAGAAGGAAGGGCGGGAGACCAAACAGGAGGATATGCATACGACAGGAAATGAACGGGCCCCTGACGATTATATCCAGGGGGATGCGCGTTAGGCGAAAGGTAGGCTGGAATCCAGCCTGTATATGAAAGCAAGCTCGCCGATATACACGAGCTTGCTCTCATATACAGACCAGTCACTGGTTGTCTAGGCGAAAGGACACCGCAGAGGCTGGCGAGGACGAACGAGCGGACCCAGACAGAAAGAACAAAAATGTCCGAAAAGGTCGGCCCAACCCGACATGGCCGGGATAAATGGTTGAATTTGATAGGTCAACTTTTGACCTGAAATATTTCCTCAGGAGGTAAGTTTAAAAGCTTTCATTAACCGTATGCATGTCAAAATTTCCCCCAGATGCTAGACCGGTTCCCGATCTCTTGTATGAAGACAAATCGTTCATAGAGAGACCGGTCGATCTGGGTTTGAATTTGCATAGCAACAGAGTGATCACGTTTCGGGCACGTGCATGCCTACCAAACATCCAGAATGTGAACGACCAGGACCCCGGAATGTACTGTCGAAGGCTAGGTTCCCAAAATCCTCGATCCGGGAATTTTTGTCCGGACAGGTTCCGACGGGATCTGGGCATTTTTGTCCGTCCTGGACCTAGCCGAGGCTGATGGTATCACCCAAAAAGGGTAATTTTCGCTCCCAGGACCAAGAAAATGCCAAAAATTTTCTTCTTGCCCTCTTATTGGCGTTGTTTTCGCCTGATTGGAGCGATCGAGCGAGGTTGTGCACCAAAGCAAGTCAAAGCAGGTGGGTTTCTCCAAAAAAAGTTCGACCAAACTCTCAGATTTTGTCCGGACAGGACCTAGCATTTTTGCCTTTGACCCCCCATTTTTGTCCGTCCGGGACCTAGGTTCGGAGGCCAAATTGTCAAAATTTTGTCCGGCACCGGACCTGGCCTCCGAAGGTATATTCCGGGGTCCTGAACGACCCGAGTCAAATGAAATATAATGAACACCGGCAATCGTGTATAAATACCCTTTGACCTTCTCGAGACTGTCCATGCCATTATTATACCAATTAATCCTTCTGAGGGATCCATAAGTTTCAGAACTACTCTAAACGTCTCCAAAAAATTATTCATGAATTCTAGGCCTCGTATAGGCAGGATAATTGCTCTGGTGGTGATCATGCACGTGCCCGAAACGTGATCACTCTGTTGCTATGCAAATTCAAACCCAGATCGACCGGTCTATGCTTTGCTCCGTTCTGGTGGCAATCAATTGATTGAGGTCTGAAGCGAGGTGAGCTACCACGAACGGCTGCAGTGAAAACTGCGAGACCGATGGAAAACATAGGCCGCTACAAGAGACATGGTACATGGAAGCGAGTACGGAATAAGCAAGGAATAAGTAAAAAGGAAGTCAGGAAAAATTCAGACGTAAGGGGTGGGAGGGAAAATAAAAAACATGCAGAGACTTCAAGTGCTGTGAGATGATGGAAGAAGGAAGAGAGACAAAGAACAAAGCGCGACGCGTCGCGCCGATATCCCCGAAACACGTGACAAAGTCACACCGTTCATTCGGCTGGCATAGACCGCGGCCAAATGGGATTTGACCGTTCCATCTCTCTATGAACGATTCGTCTTCATATGAGAGATAAATCACCGGTCTACCCAGATGCAGCTTCACAGTGCATACTGTATTATTTCATTCAATTCGACAGGGGGGGGGTGACACATGACACGTTGAACATATTCGACACTTCGACACGGGCCGAGTTGGACCGTGACAACCGCAGAAAATTCGACAACATCCCAAAATGATGCAGGGACATTGTAGAGCTGTTTGGGATTTTCTGTGGAAGCAGGGAAATCCAGGCAGATTTTGGTTTAAATTAATCATCTCGCGAATGGTTCTCGCAGGGATTTTTTCACATTTTATTGTGTTTAGGCTGATATCAAGCTAAAACTTGACAAAAGACAGAAGATGTGGCCAGTTTAAAGGCAGGAAATGCACAAGGGATTTATTTGTGGCTTCTTACTGCTGAAAGACACTTTTTTAGAATTTCGTGACATCGAACCTATTCGACAACCCCCCCTGTGATGTGTGACAACGAACCAAAGTTCGTAATCCACAACCCCCCGCGTGACACGTGACTGTCAAATTGAATTTAATGATTTGAAGTAGCCGCGAGCGGCGGGCACAAACAGGCGAGGCTATGATTTGGACTTTAGAAGTACTTAGATATGAGACAAAATACAAGTTAGACATTTGTCGTGTCGTAGCGGTAAATCGAAAATGGCACTGAGTTATTAGAGAAAGTTATTTGGCATTGTGAGGAAACTCCGTGCTTGCACTATCGTCCTTTGAAGTCTCGGTATTTGAATCCGACCCTTTGTTCTTATCCTTATCCTAACCTGTGTTCACCCGTTTTGCATCACTTCCTTCTGGCTCGATGCTGGCCTTTCGCTTTTGACTCAGATCTTGAAATATAGTGAGTTTAGAGGTTATGGTATAGTACAGAAAGGAAGCATTACTGCTGGGCAGGGGGATGTTGGAAGGACCGGCAACGGGCATTTGCGGAGTGAAAAGGTTGAGGTGTTGTTGCTGAAGTTGTATTTGCTCAGGCGACATGGTGGGGGGTCTCACAGGTTTGGATTTATTGATATGACTCAGAGTTTTTGGAGGCGGTGATTTCGTGCGGATGTATGCATACAATCCCGGATGTGGCTCTCTGTCTGAGTATACGAGGGCCTCATCCAGCATTAAGTTTGGCCCAACATTTCGTGGTGCAAGCTATTACAAGCTCTTCTGCATAAGTGAGTCCAGAGAGAGCTGTAGGCATCGGGCCGACCCAGCATCCATTCGCCCAACTGTACAGCGGGAGGGTGACAAAACGGTGTTTTTTCACACATGTGGCACACGTGGTACATGCCTGATAGTGACCGTCATGGAGGGAGTGAGATCGGATTTCAGGCCGATTGTAATGTACGCAAATGACGAGCAGCATTTCCAAGGAGTGTAATATCAGAAGCATTCCAAACTGTTAGACCGGTAGCCAGTTCATTTCGGTTACAAAAAGAACATAGCTTGCGGAGGAGAGCGTCTGAAGTGGTCTGAGCACAATGTTCTCTCATCATCTAAAGCACACATGAGTTGGATTGTCGAGACCATACATGCTATTCATACCTGCTCGAGCGACTCCTGGGGCTCCACTTGCGGCCAAGACTTGGCCCACTCTTCCTTGTCTGTTTCCGAGTTTTGCAAACTATGATCAGCAACTGCCTTTCGTTGCCGTTTACGAGTGGTAGCACAGAATGATGGATCTTTATTTGGAAGAAGTAGTCTAGAACAGTGGATAGTTTCCGAAGACTCAGAACTTTCTGTCGTAGAGAGCTCCCCGGCTTGCTGGGCATCCGTTACACGAACGAGACATGACCAAGCACATGAATGCGCTTGCAATTCATTTAGAAGAAGGTTCTTGGCTTTGCGGGAGATACGGTGTTCACAGGCGAGAGTGATGATAGCCCAACCGGATATTTTAGAAAGATCTATATCCGTGAGGGCATCCAACATAGATCGAAGAGTACGACTTTTTTTCTCGTTCGATAGCTTTTCCGCAAAGAGGATTTTGGAATCTACCCATGCGCCCACAAATGATTAATTACCAAAGAGACTTTTAATTTGAAAGGCTTTGGACAAATCGAACTAACCTGCAGCACTTAACACATCCGTGACTGCTGAGCCGTCATTCGACTTCCTGCGTTTTGCCGAGCTTTGTGGATCTGATGTTAAGATACGACGCCGTTTTCGTTCCGCCATTTTCTGGTTCACAGTTGAATATTGATGCCGGAGTGCGAAAAAACAGATGTATAAGTCTCACGAAAGCAGGCTACTCAGACACCCATGATGATCCGAGTCTCGGAAGCGGCGACTCATTTAAAGACCACAGCCAATCAGCTTCCACATTACATAAGCAAAACGGCGACATTCGCGGTGGTCATTAGCACAAACAGTGCCTGTTTGTGAATAATACAGTACCACAGGTGAACTGTGTCATGTGAAGTTCGCCTGTACCGATCCCGGTATCTTGAACAGACCGAGCCAGCTTCCAGCGCATATTTGACAAGGTGGACTGTCCTCTGAGGTATCATCTCACTGCCTCAGGTCCAACAAATAAGGCACAAGCAGAGATGGTCTCTCGTGGCCCGTCGGAAGGAGGCTGTTGGTATCGTTGTTGAAGCTCAGAGGAGTGGCCAGTATCTGGGCCTGGTATGCAAGCCGGCTGGCCAGGATCGACATTATCAGATAATTGCGGAAAAAACACGTCTAGAGCAGAATGAGTATTCAGAAGAGCGTACCGGGGCGAGAAGCACCCCAGGACTTCCTTCGAGGCAGCCAATTTGCTGAGAAGGCTTTTTGGACTCCGCTTCCGCCAATTCCCGGGACCTGCCCTAAAGAGATGATCGATTAGATCAGCGGAATTTGAAATGGCTTCGGACGGACAGGCGTAATTTTATAAAGAGGGAGATGTCTGGTTAGGCTGTGCGGGGCTTCAACGTAGCTCCTGGCGCTGGTATATCAAGGCTCATGACACATGTCAGTGGAGCCTTAGTCTCGTTTCGGGACTAAGGACTGATCCGGCCAAGCCGGATCTGATTTAGCACTGCCTAGCACAGCTTTATATACACGTGGATCCCGCTTATGTCCTGTCGTTCCCTACCTTTCGATTCTGCTGTGTCTAGCTCATCACCTGCACTCATGAACAACTCAGATAATAATAGTAACAATGGATGGGGAGGCAACCGAGATGGGGCCGGCCGCCCCTGGAATTCTCCACCCCTTGGAGCGGCACAAGTTCTCAGAAATCCTGTGCACACTCAGCCGGCATCTGCCCATGCTGCCGTTCCTCGCTCAAATGGCTTTAGTCTACCCCCTGCAGCATTCTTTGGACCTTATAATACCCATCGTCCTGTGCCTCGGGGCAATCCGACACCTATGCAGACGGGCAAGGCATCATTTTGGTCTAATATAGGTGCCTCTCGCTCGGAGGCTGCAGCAGCTGTAAATCCAACAAACCCTGGACATACAAACTCTGGATATTCAGGTACTGATTTCTGTATCCTAAATTTATTTTCATGATCAGTAATGATATAAAAATAGTAGGAAGCACAACTCACTCGAACATATCAGTGGACGAGTTCACACAGTTGAATGAGCAGCTCGAATACATCGAAGAGCATGATGAGCATGCTGATATTGCTGCGGGTGATCGCATAATTGATGAGAGTCTAGTTGATGACATAGCAGATAATGCCGAGTCAATAGGTGCTGCTGCAGAGGCTGAAACACAGTCTTCAGAGCCTGCCGAAAAATCTGTACTTCACAAGCAGCTTGTAGATCTAGCGAAACGACTTGGTGATGAGGAACAGGAGTATGGGAAACCTCTTTGCTACCTCAGAGGGGATTTTTTTGACAGGCCTCCACATCCCATATTTGCACTTCAAACTGGAAAGGATACAACTGGCCTTGATCCTCATCAACTGTACTTGCGAAAAGTCTTCATCTGGTTGCCCTATTTGCTCCCTGGCCATCCAGACAGGTTCAAGTGTACTTGTGGCAAGCAATTGTCTAAGAATGGTGTGTATTCAAAGTATCAATTCACTAACATGCTTACAGTCCTAAACCAGGTTTTAATGACAACCCAATTGCACGCCGGGTCCGGGACATGCCATCCGATTTTTTCCTGCTGACAAACCGCTTTGTCTGTGATTCACGGAGGATAAACTTTCCTGGCTGTGGAACCAGCTTCCAAGGGACAGATCCACACATCATTTCACAGCTACCACGGTTTGTCCAGGCAGCATTTCCAGGTAAGGCTCCTTTGCATGTGCACTGCCAATACCTGATTCTCTTTCAAGCTTATATTTCCACCCGTGGTGCCATCTCAAAAATCATGATGTGGCAGATGTCCAACACATTTGCTACACGATTCGGTCCTGCTCCATTCTCTGAGCTTGTTTCTGAGATTCAGCACAGGTTTCATGCTGACAGGGAACTGATGTACTTTTCGGCTGCTAATTTCTATGGCCAGAACGGAGTCAAACTGTACTCTGCCTTTGATGATCCAACTGGATATGCTGGAGTTCCACCTTCAGTGCAGTATCTCAAAGCACTTTTCACCGATTATGTCACTGCCCATCGAATCTACATTGAACGTGATATTGCAACATTACCACTGGGAATCGCCAAAGCAGACCATACACATGATGCAAGTTCAATTTATATTATTTACACAACTACTGATTTTGTATTAGTTTCTCAAGCACATGGGTGGAATTAAAGGAGAACCTGTTTTCACTGCAGCCTATACTGTCCTCAACGAGTTCGAGGAGGTCCGAGCCCACTCACTGACTTTGACAAAGTCATTGCTGTTTGTCAAAGACATGTTTGACGGCATTCAACAAGGGCTGAAGGACTCTCAAAATCCACCCACTCAGATTCTATACACTGATTCACCTCAATGTAGGCATCCAACCATTCATTTGATAATAAATCTCACTATCCTACAGCTGAACGAACCTTCCATGAATCAATTAATATTGCACTCACCAAGGATGTTGAACCTGTCACCAACTGGTCAGACCTTCCTCCCTTCAATCAAGCCCCAGATATTACTGTAGCCTGCTGTTCTGACTCGATGGCTATTGAGGAGATCTCGAACAACATCCTTGTAGATTTTGCATCTGCACAGTTATCTTCACAGCTTTATCTCCTTGCACTTGGGATAAAAACAGAGCAGAAACCCGGGGACCCAACCCAGTTACATATCATCCAGCTGAGAACTAAAGATAACATTTATCTCTTCAAGGTGTGAGAAGTTTATTTATTTATTTGATGCCTGGATTAAATCTCCATAGGTGTCAGCCCTTACATCACGCAGCTATATCTTACCTTCACTGCGTGCAATTCTCACCAATCCATCTATCATAAAGATTGGATATTCCATTCGTCAAACCCTCCAAACCATTTCTGAAGCCTTCTCTCTTCCAGAGATTGAGATAATCTCGAAAGCTAAAAATGCTCCAATACTTGAGCTGGGGAAGTATGCGAAATTGAAAGCAGTAATTGATGACCCATTAATTTCACTCCATGCACTGGCAGGTGTGGTGCTTCAAAAATCTTTCTCTGTTCCTCATTTTCCAGCCAATGCTTGGACTGGTGCCATCTCTGCAGAGCAGACAGAATTTTTGGCTAAGGAGATTGACTGTCAATGGCAAATATATCTTTCCCTTTGTCACCGTGACTCTCTGGGACTTCCACTGCAGCCAATACAAGCAGCAACTCATGGGCAACTTGTGACTCTTGTACAGGGCTGCAAGCCGATTGCAGAAGGTTCAATCATTGGGCATCATCCTGGTTATCTCTATGCAAAAATGGATGACCAAAATCACACAAAGAAAATCAATGTCTCTGCTTCTCGTTCTCTGATCCAGATTTCAAAGGTGCAATTATTTTTATTTATTCCCTTGATCTAAATTGATTTGCTTTAAGGTTCTTGTTCCAGGAGCCATACATTCATTACACCAGCAGACCATGGAATGGATATTTGCCCATGGGTCACAAGCGGTTGTCACCACCTCGCAGCTGCATACCCGTGGTGAAATCCCTCCAATCCCATCTGATACTCTCGCCCGTGCATTTGCAGCTCCAGCACTGGTTACTCCATCTCTGGATGATGTAGATCTCCCTCTCACCTATTCCCAGTCCTCTGATTCCGGCACACTCAAGTTTGAGCACTGGTCACAAGGGATGGATAACGACTCAGACGATGACAGTGATGATTCGGATACCGACTCTGAACTTGAGAATGATGAATATGGTCAGCTAGCTTTTGAAGTTCAACCGGTAAATATTTCCACATTTCCTTCAGCTATCTTTTTAGACAGAATATCTAGGATTCAATGCAGGGAATTCAGGATGAATTATCAGGCTTCAACATTGACAATGTAAGCTCTGCATTTTGTTGAAGACTTCACAGTATATTAATTACACTTATCAGACCATCCCCTTTGATGTTGCCATGGAGGGTATTCAGCATACCTTTAACATTCTCAGGGAAGCCTATGAGGACCAAAAGCTCCCTACCCGTGTACTTGATGATGCCTTCCACTACATGGACCGCCTTCTCCGTCTCTTGTCAAAAAAGCATTCTGCATTCAAGGCTTTTGCTCATGATTTCAGTGCAGCTATCTTTATACGTGACAAGTCCGATGAACTTGCTGTCCGTGCTGTCCTTGAGAAGCATGGGGTCAGCTGGGAGTATGCAAAACGTGCCAAGGCTTCTGCACTCAACCGGAGAATCCGTCGCTATATTCCAAGCCGTAATGTTCTTTTGAAGCGGCTGGAGAAGCTGTTCAATGCCTATGCAGATATACAGTGTTCAACAAAGAAGACAAAAGGCTCATTCTTCTCTGATGAGGCCAAGGAGATGGTCAAACGTCTCCTTGACACAGTGCAGAAGGGATATCTCTCAGACCCTGCTGGTATTTCCTTGTACTATTTTATGGGGAAGGACCGAGATGGGCTGAATATTTACCGCACCACCTGAGGAACTAACTCAGTTGAGGGTGGTTTTCATATGGCTGTTCGCCGAATCTTTGGATCATTGCGAGCCTCCCCTGAGTTGGCCGAGTGCCTGCTAATTAATTGGATACTCCGTCGAAACAAGAAGGTATGTGTGATACTGATCATTTCTATCTTCTGTTTTAATCTCTGGTAGGTCGGGTTTCATAATCGCACCGGAAAAAAATACCGAGGACACCATGCCATCTGGATCAGAGATGAGATAGTTGAATTTGCAATTGCAGTTGGCTCAAAGCCATCTTTTACACTGCCTCGAGTTCTGTCCACTCGCATTGCTACTTCTGAAACCATTGGAATCCTTCCCATTTCTACATCCCTTGCTGAAACTCTGAACATAACTATCCTTCCACGTCTGCGCATTACCGGAGTACCACATCACCGCGATCTCCCAGTCCATACAATGACACGACTCTCCATAAAAGTAACAAACCAGTACCGTTATCTGCAGCTGCGGCAGCTGGTACTTTCTGCAGTTCTCCCTGTTCATACGCACAAGGAGTACATTACATTCAAGACCCATATTAATCACCAAAATTTCCGGCGTGGAACAACAGCTCCCCCACATGAGGCCTGGAAGAACATTGACTTCACAAAATTTGCACAATTCTGGAATCTCCTCGTTGACAGTCAATCTCGGGCAATAACAGACTCAAACCAGCGGCTCTATTATAAGTTTCCCCAACAGCTAGAAGTTCACCACAAGAAGACCATCTTGTGGAGCTCTGAACGTTCTACCCTTGCTGATGGAATCAACTTTGCTGGCCGTAAACCGCTGCTTGATCTTCTCAACTCAGACGAAAATTATGTGAATGCACTCCCCGCAATTCCTCTTCCAGATGGAGAGCTTGATCTTTCAATTTCAGGTTTGTAGTGATGTCCTATTGTCAGTATATTTATTAACTTGATTTTTAATTTGCAGACTCAATTGATCCCATATCATTTGACCGAATGTCTGTCCTGCCAGCATCGGGTGAGCCCAGTAACTCAGGATTCACAGGAAATGAGTCAAGCGACATGGACTCAATCACATTTGATAATACTTTCCAGCCCCCACGGGTGGAACTTCAAGATGCAGAAATGTCCATGGAAATAGGCCCTCTCCAAACAATAACACTATCTGCACCACTGGTTAAACCAGTACAGTATCAACTTTTACTCCCCGGTGCTGCCCCGCCTGCAGCTGAAAGCGAAAGCTCCAAGTCTGGAGATCGCTGCGCAGTATGCACAAAAGCCTATTGTGAAAAGCGGAAGGAGTGTCCAGGCAAGGGTGTGCGAAGGAGTTGTAGGTGTGGGCACCCTCCCCTGCGACCCAATGAGAAGGTCCGCATTCCAGAGGCAAAGATTATTGAGTTTTTAGCACGCCAGAGATCAAAGTAGCATCAGAAAAACTGTATTCTTGTTCGAGTAGATCTAATACTTCAATGTTCAAAACAGCTTACAAAACATTTGCTCCAGATGCTGAACACCAGTTGCACATGCAGCACAAGGTACAAATTTGTGTCCACAGTATGTTGCAGTTGTGGGACCGGTGGGCTGTTAGTGTTGCCGCCACTAGCTGATGAACTTCAAAAGAAATTGATATAGCACGGGGAATGAAATAAGGATAATTCTGAGAATATTTGAGCGCATAGGCCGGCCCAAAATCCGAAGGGTCTTCCCTGGCCACTAAGCCGCTCGTGGAGGTATTATGATGATATTTGACCGGCTCGTCAGCAGCCAAAAATTGGAGCCATGTTGATAGCCAAGCAAATATTGAGGGACCAGTTGCACAACACACTTGATGTTCGCAGAGCACCCAACGGCATTCAGGGTCGTCTATATGCTCAAATATTCTTAGAATTATTGGTATTTTACTGAGCGCAATATCTCATTTTCTTTTGAGATCAGCCAACTAGCCGGCAGCAACACTACCCGGGGCCGGCCAGTGGCGGGTAATGCCGGTGAGAAAAAGTATTTTTGTCTTGATTGTCATTGGCTGTCCTTAGTCCAAAGGAGGATTTCGCCCCGAAAGGACTAGGGACCGGCGATCATTGATCATTCCAGCCGAGAACTAAGGACTGACACCTCGTTCAAGACCATACACGGTGTTTGAAGCACGGATTTGGAATCCAAATATTTACGGGTGAGTCTCAGATAGTCTCTCTCTTTTCTCTCTTTTTCTCTCTTTTTTCTCTCTTTTTCCTTTTTTTTTTCCCCGTCTCTCCACAGACATGGGACATGGGCCTATATCAATCCGCCAGCGTCTAGAAGTTGTCCGAGGGCAGCTGATGCTTCCCTTCGTTCACGATGCCAACCGTAAGCGGTCAGATGATGCAAGAATACGCTTTTTTATCCCACGTTACGTATGTGCAGCGAGCATTAGAATGGCGAGGTTGCTAAACTGTCGATATTGAAAATGCATTATGTTCTCTGCCTTGTATGGAAACTGAAGCCGACTGTGTGTTGGATCAGCGTGACAGAGGTAATATGGCAGCTACCCACGGCAGTCCGTTTAAATCCGTCTACACTCCCCTTATGGACTATTTTACCCACAATCAGAAGCAGGATGCCAAACCACCGAGCCGTGCGGGACGGATGCTCTATTTTTGTAAGCTGGTATCATCTTAAATAACAGGGCCAGTCTTCCCCAGCTTCTCCCGTCCTTCAGTCTCCCTCAGGTCTGTGGTATGAATTTCTATTGCCTACTACTACTAAACACAGGGCTGAAGCCAGATCCAATGTCTACTGCAACGTCCCGCTTCCTCTCCACCTTTGCTCTTATCATTGGGATCAATGAGGTACATTTTTTCTCGGCATTTCCTTTTCTTTCTGGGCATTTCTAACTGGCAACTAGTATGCAGCACCCGAAATCCCGCCTCTTGCAGGTTGCGCAAATGATGCAAAACGATTCAAAAACTTTCTCACTGCAGATTGCGGGGTTCCAGATGCCCAAATCCGATTGTTAACCAATGAGCAGGCAACCCGTCGAAACATAATTGAGACATTTCAAGCACACTTCATCAACAACGAACAAATTCCAGATAATGGAGCCCTTATGATCCTGTTCTTTGCTGGACATGGGAGCTTTTATCAACGACCTGGCTCTAACGAGAAGATAGAGACCATTTGCCCATACGATGAAAGAACTGGGGATGGTAACCAACGGGTCTACAGTATTCCTGATTATGTCCTAGGATGGTTGCTTGAAGATCTATCTCAGAAGAAAGGAACCAACATTGTCAGTCTTCATTGAATATATTTGAGTTCCACAACTAACAGATTCTACCAACAGACAGTGATTTCAGATTCTTGCCATTCTGGAGGACTGAGCAGAAATGCTGATAGTGGAACCATCAGGAGACTCACTTCCACCACACCAGTACCACTGGAGATTGATATTGATCTATGGAAAAACAGAACAACAGCTCAACCCATCTCCACATGGCGTTCTTCATCATACACTCTTCTGGCTGCCTGTCGGGCAGATGAAGTCGCATGTGAAGCACTGCTGCCTGATCCCACAGACGCTGAACCTGATGCAACTCAAGTGATGGGTAGATTCACAACAGCCTTGCTGGCAGCTCTACGAAAGATTTTAAATAATCTCAGCAATACAACATATTCAGACCTTCTGAAGTATTTGGATGGCTCATTATTGTCAAACCAACATCCACATTGTGGTGATATGAACCAGGATCGGCTGGTTTTCACCAACACAAAACCTTCTCGTAGCTGGGATTTGGTACAAAACCCATCAAAGCCAAATACATTCTTGGTGGATATAGGTTCCACCTGGGGTATCACCTATGATACAGAATTCGCTTTGATTTCCCAGGGTGGGGAAGTTGTCGGTGCACTCGTTGTCAAAGATGTTAAACCGGATAACTCAACGTTGGGCTTCAAAGGGTTGACCAGCATTACACTAGATGGTCACAGAGTCAGAGTCACGGCATGGAACAACCCATCGGTTATCCTCAATGTCTTTGCTGACAAGGACTTCCCCCATACTCTAGAGGTCCCCAAGCTGCTCCAAAACCAATGCAAATTTATGGTGACAGAAAAAGCCAAGGCCAAGATTATCTTACAAGCTTGTGGGGACAACCATGAGAAAATCATGGTAGAGTGGCAAACTGGAACTATCACACAATATGCTAAGCAGAATTCCTTCATACTGAAGGATCCCAGGCATCTGCCTGCCATCCTTAATGGGATATCACACTTCAACTATACACTCAATCACAATGGCAGCAATGAAAACCGTGACATTGATATACATCTGAAGTTATATGAACTTGATGGTGAATTTGGTCATCGTCAGCCCAACAAGGCTGTGGGCGATATCGTTAAAAACAGAGTGGCCCAGCTGACAGCAGAGAAGGGGAAAAAATATGCATTTGAGATGTGCAATAACTCCCCATATGATCTTTTCCCTTATCTTTTTTATTTCAATCCCCAGACCTACGAAATTGATGTAAGTGCCCCGACAATACAGGTGTAGGAAAAACTGATATATCCCCGGCAGGCTCTCTATCTCCCAACTGGCGGTGACTCCAAACCTTCCCTTTTGGCTGGGCAGCAAATTCAGCTGGGGGTGGGGAAAGAGCGGGCATTTGAGTTCCAAGCTGATCCCACATCAATGCTTGGATTCCTCAAGATGTTTGTCTTTGCAGATTACCACCTACTGGATTGGATTGTGCAGGATTCGATCCTCGAAGAATCTCAGGCACAAGGTACAGGCCGGAAGTTTTTGAGAGAAGAGCTGGAGATCCCTTCCAAGTTGGGGAAAGCAATTCAGGTAACTGTAGTGGTCACTGAGTAAATCTAGTTTCCCTGCAATATATTTATATTATGCTGTCTTTCATTCAATTCCTTTTGAATCTAGTTTGTTGTCATACTAGAATACTGTATTTTTTCATTCAATTTGACAGTCAGGTATCACAGGGGGGGTTGTCGAATAAGAACTTTGTTGTTCATCATGCATCACAAGGGTAGGTTTCGAATATGTTCCAGGTGTCACGCATCACACCCCCCGTCGAATTGAACGAAAAAATACAGAGTACTGATGATACTCGCGTGAATCAGTCCTGGCCTTGTTCACTTACGAAGACACCCTCAATCTCCGAAAGGAACAAAGAAACGAGATCGAAATGAAAAAAGCAGAATTGAGGATTTCGGAGAGGGAAACTTCGAGGCAAGACTTGAAGTGTCGGATTTCGCGATATAGTACCAGAAATTGAACACCGGTGAGATAACTTCTAATGGTTTCTCTCTTGATAGACGTTGTACTAATAAATGTGTGTCCTGGGCGTTACAGCTGTTTCCGAATATGTTGGCACTATGGGAATTATTTTGCGCGCTATAACTTCTGATGGCAGGCTAAGCATTTCCTTTTTGAGAAAAAGCTTGACATGATCGCAAGCCTTGGCGCCTACCACTACAGTCTGACAAGATGCAACATGGGCCGGGATGGGCTACTGGAAGAAGCATATCTCGGTGTCCCCTGGACGGGGGGTGGGGTGGGCGACAACATAAGTAGGAGGGAAGAAACAATGCGATCACGCCAAGCTTTTTCTCAAAAAGGAAATGCTTAGCCTGCCATCAAAAGTTGCGGCGCGCAAAAATAATTTCCATAGTGCCAACATATTCGGAAACAGCTGTAAACGCGATGAGGATCAGCACGTGACCGCGTTGCCGAAACGTCGTTAATCCCATTTCGCAACACCGCGCGTAATCTCTTTCTTCCGCTCCCTCAGTGAGCAACAAAAATGTCCGCCATTTCGTCCGGAAAAGTCCTCGTCTCGGGAGCCAACGGCTACATCGCTGCGGTAAGCCGAACTCCTCAGTTCCAGGTCCTGGTTCCTCGTTCACGCCCTTCCAGTGGGTCGTTCGTACGCTATTGGAGCAAGGAACTCCGTGCGGGGTGCCGTACGTTCCGCCGATAAGGGGAAACATTTGAGCGAGCTTTTTTCATCGTATGGCGATAAGTTTGAACTTGTCGTTGTGCCCGATATCACCCAGGTGGGCGTCGCATCACTGATCGTCCTTGTCTCCTCTGACGCCAAACCCAGGATGGCGCTTTTGACGAGGCCGTGAAAGATGTCGATGCTATCGAGCACACTGTGTGGCCCTTTCATTTCAAGGCAGACGCCCCCGCAGGTGAGTCCCAAATCGAGATCTTCATTCGATTACTCATCTGGATATCTGACCTCAGAGCTTCTGGAGCCCGCTATCAAGGGCAAGGTGGGCATCCTGGAGAGTGCGCTTAAACACGGGTAGATTCTCGCTTATTTTCCCTCGCTGCGCTCTCAGAACATCTCGAATAGTACATCGATCAAGCGGTAGAGGAAGTGATTCAACTGGGATGACCAGGCCGTGGACGAGGTCGCAGAGCAGGGTCGTGGGGCGCCCGCCGCAACCAAGTGCCGCGCGTCAAAGACGATGGCAGAGCGCGGTGTGTGGGCTACGAATCGCTGCTTCTGCGTCTCTGACCTATCGTCAGTTGCCTAGGATTTCGTAGAACAGCATAAGAGCGAGATTACCTGGGATCTATCGGCCATGAACTCGCCGTTCGTGTTCGGGGTACGTGCACCGATTTGTTCTTGTCCTGGATTCCTTCTGATAGACTCACTCTTATTTCGCCGCCGTCGTTATTCTCTACTCCGACACCCTCCGATCCACGACGTATCGTCAGCCGAGGCACTCAACACTTCCGCACACGCGATGTACGAGGCATTCACCAAGCCCGACAAGTCGGCGCACGGCAGCTCGTACGCGACTTGGCGCTCGCACACGTGCGTGCGCTGCAGAAGGAGGAGGCGGGCGGCTAGCGGATCATTATTTCTGCCGGCGCCTTTTCGTGGCAAGATTGGCGTGCGTAATTTCATACTCAATTTTAGTTCATGACATCCGTCTGATTCTTCCCCCACTCATTGCGCTCCATATATTCCGGTCTGACTTGACCTTATCTTATCCTCCTTCTCCCCCATCCCTCGTTCCCTGCATCCAATCCATCCAATCGCGTCATCCCTCCTTCCTCGTCTCTCATCGCTCAAACGCACTATTATGCTCTCCATCTCAATACCTACTTCACCCTCTTCGCAGTCGACGCTGTCCCGTCCGCGTCCAAGTACCTCAAGGGCACCCCCGGCGCGCGCAAGGACGCAGGGCACCTCCTGCGGTTCGATAGCGCCAAGGGGATCCGCGTGTTGGGCATTGAGTACCCCAGCATGGCGGACACGGCGGCAGATGTGGTGAAGGATTATGAGGCGAAGGGGTGGTAAAGGAGTATGAGGCGATGGTGTGGTAGGACTTGAAGGAGGAGGATAGGGAATGAAGGCAGTTTAGATGTGTTTGTATGTCCTTTGACGATCGGTTAAGAGCGTGAAAGATTAGATTGTGGCCTTGTGTCGGAATGCTCTTCACATAACAAAAGGATTCGATCGCGCGATGGACTTAGGGAATACATGTCGCGAGACGTAAGTGTCCCCACAATGTCTCGTGGCATGTGGGTATTATTCGTTATTTGACTTGGACGGTGTTTTATTATTACTGTTTCGAGGGACTGGTCTGGCTCTGAGCTAAACGCAGACGGATCAATCCTCCATAACAATTTCCAAGAATTCGATCTGCGAGATAATGGATACATGTTAGGTCCGCCCTCCTTTAAATACAACGCGCCCTTTGAGGAGTTCGTGCGAACCACATGGCAGCGATGCCGAATTGTCCGCTCGATCAGTTGCGACGACGCATGTCGCGCGGGGGCAGCACACAACTGCCGAAACGAGGCCAGGGAACCCGTCCAGTGCCGCCTCAAGTCCCAGCATCCAGTTTATCCTCCGGCGGGATGCTCTCCAACAGTTCTTGCCGTAACGCAGATAAATCGGTATCCGCGAGCAAGTCCGGGACTTTGGCGGAGTTTACATCGGCTGAATTCCGTTCGAGCGCAGCAAGCAGCTTGCGCGCAGGGAATGTTCAGTATGTGTTTGCGTGCATGCGGAGGCATGAATACACACCTCCTTCAGGTCCTGGGCTTCCTGTGGGATCTCGCTCTCGAGTCCGAGCTGATCCATCAACTGGAGAAACTGGCTGTGGATGGTAATATTAATGTAAACGCAGGCGGAGTGGAGTGCAGGGGGACGCACCTGACTGCCTGTTTAGTGTCCGATGCGTCCGTCAAGCGCGGTGGGAGCGCGTCGTGGTACGCGTTCTCCTGGTTCAGTAGCACCATGGTGAGATTGGAAGTAGGTTAGATGGGAGTGGTGAATGAGTAGGGGGCCATGGGGGAACGATGTGCACCGTGCGTACGATGACTCGCCAGCGTCCGCGTGTTTCCCTTCTGCCTCATGTTTCGCACACCTCATCTCCGCAGTCACATTTCAAAATTCATCCCGGACTCGAAATTGGTTGGAAAAATGGGCAAGCGAAACGCGCCTTGAACATAACGTCAACGTCGGCGTTCGAAAGAGCATCAATCCCGCCAATCCATCCGCCAACGATTCTTCGGCCGATGTCAGCGAAGTTTGAACACGCGTTTTTAGCGTGGTTGAAATTGAAACCACGCGAAAAACACGTGTTCGGATCAAGCCGGCCTGGGCCGGAGCGTGTGAAAATTCCTCACCCCAGAAAAGGTGTTGAGATGATCAACGCTCCCATTGCTGTGTAACTATTTTTCTCGTTTTTATTTGCTTTTTCTTCTTCGCAGCCAAGTTGTCTTGGCCTAGTCACCTATTTATAAAATTACGTCTGTCTGTCCGTCCGAAGCCTTTTCAATCTCCGCTGTCAAATTTCAGTTTCCGCCATCAGCTTCGTCACCCTCCCTAAAATTAGTGTGTTCGTCAGTCCAGGTCAGTCCGAAGCCTTAAACTCGGCAATCTCTGCCGTGTGATCTCGGGTCCCACCAGGTTGTCGTTGATGCCGCCGTGATTCCGTCTCCATCGGCCCCTGCCGCTAGCTGCCGCAAAAGCCGGTGATCACTTCCTTCAAACAAGCTTTATCATGTGGTCCGCCTTCTGACCATCCCTGCATTCCGCAACTGAGCTCAACGCAAACTCGCCTCAGGGCTATATGGTCAGGTATGGCAATAGACATTCAGCCAGTCGGTCAGCTTATTTGTTAGGCCAAGATCCACCACTCGAACACTCAATTGAATTCACAAAATCAGCTGAGGCATTTATGTACTGTGATTGTTTTTTTTGCTAGTGTGGGCATTTAACAATTGGACTGGTATCGGTGTGATTCAGTGTCTGCTGTTTATACTGAAAACAATTTGTGACGAAGTGCCATGAGAACGTTGGAAGTCCAGGTAAGCTTCATCCTATTTCATTTATTGGGCAGCTTAATGAGACTTCTGTCATTAGCTTCAGGCGAAGTGCTCTTGTGCATAATTATAATCATGCATTGTGACCGACCCAGGCGAAGATCTAAAATTTGAGCTGTATTCATTTCTAGTGTCTAGTTCGTTCATCGGTTTGAATTTCGAGCCTGAAAAACACAATACACCCGGAGGTCTCCAACTCCCATCCGTCAAAGTATTTTTATGTTTTCTCGTTCTTTGATAAACAACGAGTAGCTGTGGAAGAAAATGGTATACAACATATGTGATATAGCCCACATTCAAGGCGAAGGCCATTTTATCCTGTTAGTGAATTTGGCTTGGCTTGAGGTTCGACTTCTTCAGCTGAAATGCGCCCGGCGCCACGTGAAAAGGTTGTGCTCGGGCTGTGTTTCCTTCCCACCATGATGCCACTCTCACCTCCATCATTCACTCCCCTCACTTGCGATATTCTCAGCCTGGCCTCGAAATTCTGATTCTTTCATACCAGTATTGTCCCGACACACCTGCAGTTCTGTGTGGTGCGATGTGATCCGCGTCTGCGCCGGAACTCGGAGTCGCTGTGGTAGTTTCTCGCGCAGCGCCCTGCTTCCGCAGCAGGATAAGGATCCTTTGCATGGTGAGTCTTCTCTTAGCTCTCTATCTTGACCCAATTTTGGTTCAGAAAGTCACAATACGCCCGATGGAGGACCACTCCTCTCTCGAACGCATGTGGTCATGTTAGGCAGTACGTACATCAGTAAAACTACACGTTCTGCTTTGGCATCTTTCGGCTTTGACACTCGTCTTGAGCTGTCTTTGTCTTTAAAATATGTCTTTGGTCTTGGGCATAGTGTCTTGAACATGCTTTGGCTTGGCCAGTCCTGCTTTGGTCCCGCTCATGTCTTGAGAGCAATACCTCGAGCATATTTAAAATGTTTATTAAATTTGTACCATTTTACGTTGGAGGGAAGGAGCAGCATACAGCCTGCATGCAGGTTTAGCCTGAACGGTGTGCTGTCACGGAGTCGCGGCTCACATTTGAGGTCCGAGGAGGGAAGCTGACATCTGTGCGTGCGTGAAGTCATTCAAACTCCGCCAGATCTGATGGATCTGAAACTGATGGTTACGGATGACGTGATTTTCATTTGGTTCGTCGCTTTTCTCCCTCTCCCACCACCACTTGCCCACTCCCTTCCCCTACTTCGTTGTCCCACTGCACCTTCCAGGTCTCATCTACCCCCCACGCTGTGCCATATCTAGCCGTATGTGGCCCGCCTGATCTCTGTCTGCGCTGCGTCGCATTTTGAGCCGCTTGTGGCTATTCTTCTCTTGTGCACTGTTCGCACTTCTGGCCGCTTGTGGCTCCTTTGCAGATCCGATGGATGGTGGAGCTCTCGAGGAGACAGACATGGGCAGATCCCTGACTTGAAAAGGGTACGTGCTTTTTTGTTAACTGTTTTTTTAGTCCATGCTGACCAACATAATGCTATCCGATGTAACATTCCGGTCCTTGGCCCACCTTTCATTACACGGCATGTCGACACCTTCGTACAGACTTGATTGTGAGCCGTCTCTTGTGAGCCATGTCACCCAGTACTGACGGCAGATCTGTGCAATACAATGTGATAAAGTGCTTACGGGGACTTGGAGCTTAGTGGGTTGTTTTGCCTTATCTCTCCATCCCTGCTGACAGATCCTTATTTGCACAGCTCGGATCCCTTGAGTTACAGGTCGCAAACTTGTAGTTACCCACAGTTAATGCACTCGTAGTTACACAATTAATATATGATTTTTTTTCATGTCTTTCATGGTGTCTTAAGTTATCTGAAAACATCTTTGGCAGGAGCTTTGGCAAAGATGTTGTATGTCTTTGAGGGCTTTCGCAAGATGGATGTCTTATCTAAGACAAGTGGACCTGCTTAGCCCAAGACATCCGTCTTGGGTAAAACACATCTTTGGCGTCTTTGGCGTCTTGCCAAAGATGCCAAAGATGCCAAAGCCAATCGTGTAGTTTTACTGATGTAGATCATGTGACACATCACGGCTTATCTTAGACAGCCACCGCTATCCATACCAGCGACCCCATACGACCTGACCAGCCCATCCGGGCTGCCCCACCGAGCACGACGGGCTCTTCAGTTGCAAAGCCGAAGTCTTCAACGTCCCTTGCGAATCCGTTTGTCCAAATATGATCGCATCGGTGATGCGGGATCTCACCGCCTCTGCCGGATCAAGGTCCTTTCTCAAGCTCCTCTTGCGTGTATCTGTCCAAATCTGCGAGAACTTGAAATCACATACCATGACTTGAAGCTGTTCTTTCACTCGATCTGCGGCCCAGTTCGTACCTTTCTTTGCAATACCTTTCTGCCGAAGACGCTAACCATCTCTCAAAGCTGTAGAGATCGTCCCATTTGGCGCGGCTATCCATCCATTATGGATACTCGTTCACCTGGGAATATGTGCGCACCCGGATACACTCAGTCTTCCGAAACCTGCCCTGTTGCAAAGCTCGCGCAAACCATCCCGCAAGTGGAGCGTCTCACTTTTGCATGGGCGCCGTGCAATACCGAGCGGGTCAGGTTCAGAGACAGAAAAATTCACGTCGTGGGTGCTTTAGTCATTCGAACCGGGTGTCATTTTCAGATTCATCACACAGCCTTCCCCGAATGCCTTGATATCCTCACCCCGTTCACAGCCCTGACGCAACTTGACAGCGCCGCCCTCCTGAACCCCAATCGTCCCCTGGGTTCGGTTTTCGGACCCTAGCCTAGTGCCAGGGCTAGATACACTCTTCCGTGCTTTCGCAGAGGTGTTAAGGAAGCTGCAGTATGTGTGTATCAACCTGAGATGCCCCGATTCGGATCTCCCTCAACCAACTTGGTATGTGCTCGCGCTGGATTTCCTAAGATCGCTCGTTTCGTAGAAAGAGGGCAGGAATCTCACCGAGGTAGCTCCCGCACCATGTATTGACATTTCGAATCTCCCACTGGCAACCTCTCTGAGAGAACGTTGGATTCAGCAGGCTGGTGACTACTTCCGCGCCCATATTGCACACATCTATTTTGTTTTGCTGCCAAATGCCTGCACTAAGGGAAATACCGCCCTTTTTCTAGTTCATCGTTTTTTTACCATTATCCTCCGCTGAGCGTTGTGTCCAACTACAGATGTACCGCCGGATCACGCTTATCGTGGACCCAGGCTAAAATCACGAAGCATCCTGGATAGCATGCGAGATCTACTTTCTAATGTTTTACTTCTTCGGACGTGTGTTTGAGCACTGTCTCCGTTTTTCACCCCATCATTCAATCCCGGCGGAGATTTGGATTCTACGAGTGTAATTACCAGTATAACTGCCTAGCGCGCTCTTCTTTTCAATGTACTCATCTCACCTCGGGGCCTGTGTGCGCACGGGATCCACTCTTGAAACTGGGAGTTATCCTGCTCTCCCTTCGCGCGATGCAACATCACGGCTCAACGAACATGATACTGAGCAATGTGGCGATCAAGATTGATGAGCAATAATTTCAGGATGAATTGGTTCAGGTTGAGTTGCTTGAAGTTGAAGTTGGTAAAGAAAAATCGCTTGCGCAATATTTGAGCGATAATCGAACGACCCGAGATGTTTCAACATAATCAAAACAATCAAACCAACCGAATACGTACAGTGAACAACTGGCGCGGTGATCACCAACGGCAATACAGCAGCGCGAGCTGGTCCTTTCATTGTGGCCACCCACAGAAGGTCCGGGAGCCCCCTCAAGATCGCGCAAGGATGAAATGAAAACGCAACAAGGCAAGAACAAGGTAACTCGGGCCGTCGGCCGCCGACCTTACCCGGATCTGTAACCATGGCTACCATCTGATGGGGGGCTCGATATAAGTACCGGACCTCGTCGGACATTGGTTGCCATCAAGTCCCTGTCTCAGTCCGCGTTCTGAAATGCCTGGCCAACCTGTAGAGTATTTTTTTCAGCTCCTATATGAAGCGCACTGATAGGAGGACAGGCTATTACCGATGGTGTTTCTGAGTCTGGCCCAAGTGATGAGAACACTGATGCTCCTAGTATCGTGAGTGGTCAAATGGAGTATTTGTGTAGGAGCTGAATTTATGGTAGGCTCCACAGAGGCTTGAAGTCCAAGAGTTAGGGCAACTAGTAACCCAGATGCCACTAGGCCATCCAGAACTCCCCAGATATCAGCAAATGCTTGGAACAGCTCTCATGGAACACTATTGGGTGCTTGGGCAACTGGACAATCTTCAGGCAGTAGTACAGAATTTTCAAGAGGCAGCGAATCTCACCCCAAAAGGATGATCCTGCCAGAGCAGATCGGTTGCAACGTCTTGCTGGATCTTTGACAGATCAATATCGGAACTGGGGAGAGCTGACTGATCTGGAGGCTGCATTGCAAAACAACCAGGAAGCAATAGATCTTGCTGTACATGGGGATTCCAATTGGCCCTCCTTTCTGCAGGGCGCTGGGTCCTTCACAGATCGATACCCGAGGTTCAGAAATATTGATGATCGTGGGGCAGCATTAGAGGCTGATCGAGAAGCTGTGGACCTTACATCAGAAGGACACCCTGATGGAGCAGCCCGTTTGCACAACGTGGCACTGTCTCTCAGAGATCGATATCAACAGTTAGGCAATATCAATGATCCTGACGCTACACTGCAACACTTCCAAGAAGCAGTAGACCTCCCTGAGGGAGTAGATCTGCAGAGGGCAGGGCACTTAGGAAACCTTGCTTCATCTCTCATAGATCAATGTAAATATCTGGAGAACCTGAGCGATCTTGAGATTGCATTGCAGCGATTCCAGGAAGCAGCGAAGCTCACCCCAAAAGGACTACCTGACCGAACAAATTATCTGTCTAGTCTGGCAGCAGCTTTTACCGATTGATATCTGAGATTAGGGGGGTGGATGATTTTCAGAATTCATTGCAGTTAAAATGAGAAGTGGTGGATCTGACCCCCGCAGAACATCCTGATAGGGTCAGTTTAATACACAACCTGGCTACATCTCTCGATACCAGAGGTTCGAAGTCTTGAATGATCTGGAAATTGCATTGCAGCATTTCCAAGAAGCCGTGGATCTCACTCCAGAAGGCCACCCAGATAAGGCAAACCGCTTACAAAGCCTTTCTGTGGCTTACACAGATCAATACCAGAGACTGGGTGACCTAAATGATCTTGAGGCTGGAGTACAAAATTTCCAACAAGCAGTACAACTCACTCCAGAAAGGCATCCAAACAGAACAGAGTGTCTTGAGAACTTGGCTGTGTCTTTTAATCATTTCGCTCAGCGTCTTGGAGATCTCACTGATCTTGAGGCTGCTTTGCGGAGTGCTCAAAAAGCTGTGGACCTCACACCTGAAGGGCACCCTGATAGGGCAGGTCGATTGTTTCGCCTTGCTACATGTTTCAGATATCGCTTTCAGAGGTTGGGAGACTTAGATGATGTTAAAGCTGCATTGCACATTAAACAAGAAGTACTGGGTATCAGAGGGTGGGAGAACTAGATGACCTTGAGGCTGCAGTGCAGCGACTCCTAGAAGCAATTGGCCTCACCCCAGAAGGGCACCCTGAGAGAGCAGGCTGTATGCAAAGCCTTGCCGCATCTATCACAGATCGATACCTGAGGCTAGGAGCCCAAGATGATCTTGAGAATGCATTGCAAAATTTCCGTGAGGTAGTGGAGCTTACTCCAGAATACCACCCTGATAGAGCAGGTCGTCTTCAAGACCTTGCTGCATATTTCATGAATCGTTATCGGAAGTTCCAAGATCCACATGATCTTGAGGTTGCTCACATTCATTATACTACCTCAACTCCAGAGCTGTCTTGGAATGCAGTTCTTACCTGGGCTTCCATTGCAGAAGAATTTCATCCGGCAGATTGCCTAAATGCCTATGCTCATGCTTTCCATCTGCTCCCCGAGATCCTCTGGATTGGCAATATCTTATCTGTACGACATGATGCTATCCGCCGACTTGGAATTGGACAAGCAACTTCGACCGCTGTAAAAAGCTGTATCAAGTCCTCTAACCTTATGCACTTCAGTCAACCCTTTTCCCAGACCCATAGGGCCTAACTGTTTCCAATAGTTAATGGGTCCTATGGGGGTCGGATTTGGCTGAGGTTCCCATATATAGTGGGAAGGACCACGGTAGCTGTGGAAAGTGTGTGGGCTTCCCATATCGCCAATTTTGGCTTCCCACGTTTGATGTGGTATGTCCCAGGGGGTCACGTCACGGATCCCAAATAAATCATGATATTGCATGCATTTCTACACATATTGGGCTGCAAATAGGTGGAACAGGAAGCCCTTGCATGCCTTAGCCTGTGGAAGGTGTCACAAACAGTAATATCAACACTTATACAGCCCCAGTTAAATGCCTTGCCCCTGCTTGTATGGGCTAGTGCTAGTAGCATGGGGCAGGCACGTATGGGCTTGCCTGTAGACTGTTCAGGCTGTATGTGGGCTATAATAGCTTGCAGAGCATGGATGGGGCTGCAGTGAGGGGCACAGGGGGTATGTATGCAATTTTTTTTGCTTGTAGCTTGGGGAATGGACGGGATATGGGCTACGCTATCCAGGCTCATACCTTGGCAAACAGGCCAGCAGTATGAGGTGCATCTCATATTTCATCCAGGCTAATATTTTGGGTACCAACATCCACATAACACTGAAGAGGCCAGCAAAAGGTGAGGGAAGGAAGTTGGAGATGCTCCATGGTAAACTACCCCTAGCAACAAACCAAAGGACCGATTGATCATCGGCTTTGAGTTTCCAACAACTAGATTGTGCCTCAATATACAAGCCCGCTACCTTCACGTGAACCAACCACTCCTCCGGCTGTCAATGCCCACTTCTTTCTCTATTTCTTCTACCAAATACAAGCCTAGAAAAGAAGTTGACGTATCATTCCAAATCCTGCCAAGAAAAGTCAGAGATGCTCTGTGGTAAATTGCCCCTGGCAACAAACTGAAGGGCCAATTGATCATTAGCTTTGAGTTTCCAACAGTTGTAATGTGTCTCAACATACAAGCCTGCTACCCACCCAACAAATTCTCCTGCTGTCAATGCCCCCATCTGTCCCGGTTTCTTCCACCAAATAAAAGCCAAGAAAAAAGGAAAGGTGACGTACCATTTCAAATCCGGTTAAAAGCCTGAAATGTGGGGTCTCTGAGCAATCTAAGATAATTCAATTAATTTCTCAGCAGATGATGAGATTTAGCAGGCAGAAATCTGTCAATGGGTTGGTGAAACCACCGTGTCAACAGAGCCAATGGAGTCCACATAAAGAGGCTGGTGAAAGGCACAGGAAGTAAGTTGGAGATGCCACAACCCAATCTGCCATCTGGAACATCCCAATTAAAACTGGGAGTTCCCATGCATAAAGGGTCCTTCCCATTGTAGCAAGGGCATTCCCATTGCAAACAATTGCTCCTGGGACATCCCACACGCTTTATGGGAATGACCACACCTACCATATAGGGTAAGCATGCATGGAAATGTGGGCATTCCCAGGTGCAATTGGGAATGACCATTGCACCTGGGAAGGACCACAACTGCCATTGTATGGTAGTGCCCTGGTCCTTCCCATTTTCACGACTGGGAAGGACCACAACTGCCATTTATGGTAGTGCCCTGGTCCTTCCCATTTTCACGACTGGGAAAGACCACAACTGCCATGTATGGTAGTGCCCTGGTCCTTCCCATTTTCACGACTGGGAAGGACCACAACTGCCATTTATGGTAGTGCCCTGGTCCTTCCCATTTTCACGACTGGGAAGGACCACAACTGCCATGTATGGTAGTGCCCTGGTCCTTCCCATTTTCACGACTGGGAAGGACCACAACTGCCATTTATGGTAGTGCCCTGGTCCTTCCCATTTTCACGACTGGGAAGGACCACAACTGCCATTTATGGTAGTGCCCTGGTCCTTCCCATTTTCACGACTGGGAAGGACCACAACTGCCATTTATGGTAGTGTCCTGGTCCTTCCCATTCCATGACTGGGAATGGTCGTACATACCATATACAGAAGGTGTGGTCCTTCCCACTTGATATTGGGAAAGACCAGCACACAAAAAGAGGTTATCATTTTTTCGTTGATGGTCCTGCTAAACTGTTTTGTCTGATATTAGAATCTGAATCTCCCACTCTTGAAGTCACCACCTAATTTTGAGTGTGGTTTTAACTGAGAATATAGACACCTGCAGATTTTGAATGCGGTTTCAACAACATGATCAAGCACTATTGGAATTGCTGCCAATTATAGTTAGTTGTGTTTCAATTCTGAGAACACAGATTCCTGCAGATTCAATGACTCGACAACCATTGAAATCATGACCAATGTTGCGATTCTGAGAACAGAGATGCCCACAGATTTTGAATGTGGTTTCAATGACACAATCACTATCATGGTATCACCATTGGAATTGTGGCCTATTATAGTTGTGTTGCAATTCTGAGAACAGAAATGCCTGTGGATTTTGGCGAGCGAGGGCTGCGTGAAGTGCCGAGCGAGTAAGAACAATGACCTGAGTAGAGGGAGTACCAGGAGAGAGCAGGTTGCGGGACAACAACGAAGGCAGCAATGTTTCGTCTATCGACTCATCAGGTGACTGTGTCCCTTGTACTGTACCGAACTGTATGGAGGCAACCGCCGAGGGAACGTTATGCTGGTTGCTAGCCTTTTATGGTAATTTAATTACCATAAAAGGCAAATTTGTAAGCAAAATCAGGCCTGCGTTACATGTTACGCTTGCTACCATACAGTGCGGTACAGTATACTACGGGAATTTTTGTTTGGTAGCATCCTTGGATGACTACCTCACAAAAGCCGGTATATGAAGTCATGCAATCAAGTTAAAGACTCAACATGCTTTCCTTCAAATAAAATACCGTGTTGTTCCTCGCCAAGGTTCTATCCCTAGCAACACCGGTACTTGGCTGATTCAGAATTTTATGAACAATGGTGAGTAATCAAGACTTTCCCATTCTTTCAGCTGCGCAGTGCTGAGAACCTGGTCAGGGCTTCGAAAAAGCAAGTGGTAAGCGTAATCTGAGTGCCTGTAGTCTATAACATCCTGTTTTATAGGCTGGCTGTCTCGGATATAAGCAACGAACAACAAATTTTAATTCTCTATATATTTTTCAAATCCGAAGACTATGCAAGCACAATTCTGAGAACAGAAATGCCTGTGGATTTTGAATGCGGTATCGATGACATGACCACTATTGCAATCGCTGCCAATTATCTAGCACAGATTGCTACATAAATCGAACTCACACCTTACAATACAAATTTGCGGATTATATGTTTGAAAAATAGTCATAGTGATTTCCATTCACTAACTACGGCATTTCACTTCCATATCGGCGGTCTTGTGGACTGGTATGTAGGTATGCTCCTGTTAATTCCACATCACGGAGTATCGTATGAGTTCGATTCCCGTTTCTGCAATTTTTTTTCTTCATTTTTGTTTGGTGAACGAATCAGTATCAGACATCCTACAGATATTCTACTTTGTGTATCTACGTGTGTCTAATGCAGCGTTGCCAACAGGAACAAACATATTAATATTAATTCCCTTTATGTGCATACAGGGTCAGGCAAAATTTATATACACACTATATGCGACTGCCTAGTGGGCCACTTCGCCCCTATGTGAGTAAAAATATATTCTTCTCGCTCAAGCTTGGTTGGATGTTGGAAGACATGTAGAAGCGCCCCTAAAAACACTGGTTGATGGAGTTGACGCGATGCTGTGCCGGCTTTGCCGGCCGGGCGGGTTGCCGAACACGTGTTTTCTTATTTTTGGAATGGCATAAATCGTCTCGTTCTCCACGACCTCTTCGTCCTTCACCTAGGTCTGGCGCTCGTCAAGCATAAAACATAAAACATAGTGCATAAAACATAATGTAGCCTAAAGCATAGTGCAGAAAACATAATGTAGCCTAAAACATGACCGAGCATAAAACATAAGTGGGACTCTAATTGCTGAACCGTCAGGTTTGGCTACCCTGGGGAACTTGGCTATCCGCCATCTTTTGCTACAAGGACAAACATAATTTCGTCATATCAACTTTGTCATGGCACCAAAGAAAGTCGATATAAAATTGTGTTCATAAAGTAGACTCCTCGTTGTTAAAATCTCAGTTGCTGGTTCAACCTGCCGATCTTCCTTATTTTTTTTTCGTGGGTATCCGAGTCCAGTCAAGCTCTCAGCGCCCAAATTCTGTTTTATTTGATGTGTCATTTTCATCCCGTGTTCTTCCGATGGCGTCGGCCTCGGAGTATTTCTGCCTCCGAAATCAACTGTCTCCGTCACCAAGTCGACGTGGCAACGACACTTCTTGCCTTCGCCCTCCATGTCCTCCTCTGCTACCTTTTGCAAGCTTCCCGTCTCTGCTGTATTCAACGGCAATGCTGCCAGCTCTTTGCTTTCTCTAGAATGGGTAATGAACTCTGGGCTCCGTACCCGGAACTCACGCGCTTCTGGTCTTCTGTCGCTTCCATCCAACACGGGTTTCTTCTCCATGTACCTGAACGACATTCCCGTGGTGGCTTCCTCGCCTTCTGATCTTGTACTCGGCTCCGACTGGTTCCAGTCTGTCTGCAACTCCACCTCTGGACTCGTCGTGCACTTGAGTTCTGGCCCACTCGAGCTTCGACACCACCCTCTTCCAATGGTTGATACGGAATCTGCTGCCTCGTTATCCATAGGTGCGACATGACCTTTTTATTGCCATTTTCATGTGCTCATATATTTATTCTCAGGATCGTCGTCTGTTACACCGGTGTTCCGAGGCGACATCGGTGTGGACCCATTGTCCTCCTCATCAGTGTCCCGGGGTCGACCTGATGTAGTATTGACCCCCTCGCGTACACCCGGTACGCGAGGTGTGGCAGACCCTCAAACACCTGTCCTAAACTCGAATAATGATGTTATTGTGAATGAATTGCAAATGAATAATTTGTTTCGAAATGAACCATTTTCTGTGTCACCGACCGACCATCCTCCTTTTGCCCGTCTTGATGTGCACGACAAAATGACCGTTGTACGCTTCTTTGTC
Organism: Mycena epipterygia; assembly: GCA_029281465.1. Taxonomy (NCBI): domain Eukaryota; kingdom Fungi; phylum Basidiomycota; class Agaricomycetes; order Agaricales; family Mycenaceae; genus Mycena; species Mycena epipterygia. Next base: position 360,003 of record JARJCQ010000063.1, on the reverse strand, counting down.
CTCACATGTGTTAGAATTGTGGTACTGAGAGAAATGACTGCCCGTCATCAGCATATGTGTCCAAGAGAATCAAGTGGAAAGTGGAAAAGTGCTGATATTCTGCGCGCTGAATTTCTTGCCCATAAATGCACAGAACCATGTCTCATACTTATGTCTGAAGCTACGATAGCCGGGCTTAGTCCGATGTCTCTTTCACTTGCTGAAGTTCAAGACTGTGCAATGATTCTCTATCCTCGCTCCAAGTCCAAGAAAAGAAAAGCCCCGATGCAACTTGGCAATGCTGACAAGGTTCCGCGCCTTTCCTTCGAGACATCTGCAGCTGCTATTAATTTCCCAATTATTCTGTCTCAGAACGAGAAAGATCAAATTGTTCGTGAATGGCGCGAGTCGAGCAACAATGTCTCATTGATGCGGTATGAATGCTCGTTCTGTGGTAAACTAGAGGCTGTAAATGAGATCTGTGGACTGCTTGGATATCTCCCTTCTTCAAAAAGCTGTACAAGTCCTGCGCGATGTTTGCCGTCAGCCGCGAATCCAGTGTTTCAGACCAACGTCCATTCGTCATAATTCGTATATTCTTTGCCATTTATGTCTCTCATCTGTATCAAGGGATTCCTTTCATTCAATTCCGGTTCGCAGTTATGCCAACGGACTTTGGATTGGTGATGTTCCAGAAGTACTTCGTTGTTTGACATTCTTGGAAGAACAGTGCATTGCGCGTGCCCGAGCAACAAGATGTATGTACAAACTGTCGATCGGCCCTTCTGGCCAAATGGCTGCTCGCGGAAATGTTTGCATTTTACCTCAGGATTCCAATTCATTTGTTTCTGCCATGCCTGCTCCATTATTCACAATCAGAGACGAGATATGTGTTATTCTCGTCGGTTCTCCCGACACTGAAGTTACCCAGGAAATGCTAAGGAAGTCCCCACTACTTGTTCGTCGTGAATGCATTCGGAGAGCTCTATTTTGGCTCATTGAGAATAATCCATTGTACTCTGACCTCGACAAGAACTCAGTAGTGCAGAATCTAGAGGAGTATCCGGAGTATGATTGCCCACTCGCAACAGCTGATTTTCTTCGAACAAATTCAGGAAATAAGCAGGGATCCTCTTATACGACCTATTCTGATCAAGCAAATTCTGAGTTATTCGAAGGTTCCAATACATTCGAACTTACTGCTACGACACTTGTGGATGTAGACAATCTACAGTCAACTTACAAGCAACGCAAACTGGAAGCACTGCGGAAGTTAAAAAATCAAGAATCGGGATTTGTCAAATTTCCGTCCGGAGGCACGCCTTTGTCAACTTCTAAAAATCCTCGAGTATTCGGATGGTTGTTTCCAACTCTTTTCCCTTATGGGGTCGGAATGGTTGACAACAATAATGTTAGGTTAAGGACAGACATCGGATTTCACGAGCTTGACACACAGCCTCATGTTCAACACTTGCTAAGCATTGCAGATAATCGTTTCCAAGTCCATAAATCATTCATGTTTGTTATGAGTAACATCATACAACGGCGCCAGTCTTCTTTCAAATCCCGTCTTGCAGTCAACCGGTCTTGGTTTCCGAAGATACACGGGCTGATGCAGAAACTCGACCCACAATCGATGGATTCCTACCAAGCCAAGCTTGAGAAAAACTCATTTGCAAAACCAGAGACCAAAGGCGAAAAAGCTGCAGCAGATATGATGAAATACCTCAACTATGTCTCCGATCATATTCCAGGCTCAGTTGGAGACATCGCCAATATGAAACAAGAGTGTCATAGCAAAATTGTGTGTGATGGATTGCCCCATTTCTTTGCCACAGTCAATTTTGCAGATTCCCATAATCCCATTGCCCAAGTTCTAGCAGGAAGGCAAATTGATCTGGACAAGATATTCCATTCCTTGGATGATGTTGCAAAGGAACCAAGTACTCGGGCAAAAACTTTGGCCGAAAACCCTGTTGCTGGAGCTCAGTTTTTTCACTTGATGATTTCTAAATTCTTTGAGATAATCCTCGGCACAAAGAGAGCCTCGAGGATCGGGATCCTTGGTAAAGTTAAAGGATGGTATGCTGCAGTAGAAGCTCAAGTCAGAGGATCTCTTCATGGACATCTTCTCATTTGGATCGTGGGAGCACCTGCCTCGCCGCTGGATATGAAAGAGAGAATGAATTCTGACCCCGAATTTAAGCAGAAATTGACTGCTTGGTACGACGACATAATTTGCCAGAGCTTCCCCAAAGACACAGTTCCTTATGTTCCCCTTGAAGGTACTCCCAAGCAGCTACCAGTTTTGAGCCGCCCGTTAGATCCTGGTTCTCCAGACTACGAGCTCAAAAGAGCGCAGCAGCACCGGAATCTGTGTGAGACTACCGGCTTGGTTCATGAGCACAATGCAACTTGTTTCAAACACATCCCTCGTCGAATTCACGCACTTTTGGACCCAGATAATGATTGTCGTTTCCAACTTCCCAGGCCTCTCGTTCCTGAGACACATTTCGACGAGGATGGCGATCTTGTTATTAGATGTGAGAATGGCCATTTGAACGGGCATAATCCGACAGCTACACTTTGCCTTGGATGCAATACTGACCTCAAACAAACTGCCTCCGGGCCCGTTGCAATGGCCATGGTCGAGTACATGGCAAATTACACCATAAAGTTGCAGCTCGATACTTCCATAGTCTTCTCGGCTCTCTGTGCTTCAATCAAAGCCTTACAAGAAAACCCACCCATGGATATCGATGGGAATGTCGACATTTCCGAAATGAGCCGCTTAATGATGGTGAAAGCAACAAATACGTTGGTTGGAAAACGCGAGCTTACCGGTCAACAAGTTGCAAGTTTTTTACTTGGTCGGAAGAATCATTATACATCAGACGATTTCCAAGTTTACTGGTGGTCTTCTATGTTGAGAGACATTGCCCGCGAGGTTTTTTCACTTGAGCTGCAACGGGAAACTTCAGAAGCGAATTTTGATGTGTCTAATGAAGATACCACGGAGTCTGCGCTGCCTCAACAAATGATCATTCCGGAGGACGAAGATGATTCTTTGATTTTTCTGTCAGCTGAAAATTTAGACCGAGAGCCAGACTTCCAGGATGGCAAGGAGCGAGAAAAAAAATACTCAAGATTGTTTGATGATGTCTATTACCGGCCTTCGGAATTGGAGTCCACTTGCACCTGGGATATATTCAGAAGTTATGTCAAGGAGAGAAAGCCGAAATCAAAGACACAACGAACGACCTATCTCAACTTCAAACCCGGACATCCGCAGCATACTACTCATTGCTTGAAGAAACTCGATGAACCCATCATTCCGGTGTTAAAGGGATATCGTGTGCCTAGGAATGACTCCGAAAATGACAATTTGAAGTATGCTGTTGTCATTCTTACCTTGTTCAAACCGTGGTCAAACAACAAATCATCACCTGTCAAATCTCCCGATATGTCCTGGGAAGAAGCCTTTCACGAGTTCAAATTGATCATGTCTCCCGAACATGTTCGGATTACACTCAACATGCAACTTTTATACCAAACACGGGATGCAAAATTTGACTTTGTTGCTAAACGCAAGAAGCGCCTTGGTGAGCTCATGAGGAAGGCACGAGACTCTGGAATGTGTTTGGAGGACGAAGAGGGTGATGATGATTACGACCCCGTTTGGGAAAATGCAATGCAAGCTGCTGTCAATATTGATGAAGACGACCTTGCCAGAGACACAAGAGCCTCACGAGAAGCGAGAAATATAATTTCAGAGGCAGAAGATGGAACATTTTACCTTGTCAATAATTCACCCAGCCAGGAGATACGATCCCGTTTTGAACAGAGAGTTCGAATTGGTGACGAGGACGATATGATCAGTGCCAATATTGCAAGCAAGAATCTTCTTGACGAGAAAAACTCGCTCATCAAGCGTCGTCTCAAGGCTGTCGAGGACAAGCACAGAAATGCCCGGAATTTTCGTCAACCGTCTGACAGAATCGCACATGCCATCTGTACAACGTTGAAAGAGGAAGCTAAAAGAGCTCAAGAATTATATGAAAGACTTTCCCTCAAGTCAAGCAGGAGCTCACCATGGTCATCTTTACGGCCCTATCAGCGGTTATGTTTCTCCCTGATAATTAAGCACACCCTTAACGATGAACAAACTCGGGCATTCCTTCTGTTAGCAGACAAGATTGGTGTTGAATTGGAACAAGGGAGAAACGATCCACCGATGACACTCCTCTGCACTGGACCTGGTGGGACAGGGAAATCCGTCATTTTTCGAGCTTGGGAAGATTTCTATGACGCAGCTGGACATCTGCAGCATTTACGGCTTACAGCTCCCACCGGTGTTGTTGCTAGCGATATTGGAGGTTGCACTATTCATTCGGAAGCAAGTCTACGAATTCCACCTGGCAAGATGAAATCCACTCCGAGACTCCGGACCAATCTTGAAGAACGGATTGCTCACCTGGAAACTCTCATTCTGGATGAAGTCTATTTTCTAAATGCGAACGACGTAGCCCGCCTCTCTGAATATCTGTGCATGGGAAAAGGAGTAACCGATGAAATATGCGGCGGGTTAAACTGGGCAACATGTGGGGATCCCTGCCAACTTCCCCCGCCTCAAGGGAGGTCTCTGTTCTCTAAGGAACTCGTGCAATGCCATTTCAATGATGATTTGAATGACTTACATGAAAATATCCGCCAGGATGTGAAAGGGATTCAAATCTGGCACCAAGTTAAGCATGTTGTTGTACTCGAGGAGATCATGCGGCAAAAAGACCCTGTATTAATTGGCATACTCAAACGATTGCGGAAGGGACTGTGTACTGCTGAGGACAAAGCCATTCTGGACAAATATGTGTTATCAAACGAGGGATGTAGCACAGAAACAAAAAGTCTCACCGATGTTCAAAGATGGATCAACGAGCCGGAACGCGCGTGTCCACTCATCGTGTATACTAACGTCGCCCGAGATTACCATAATAATCGCACAGCTGAGGCTTTTGCAATTGCGACGGGGCAAGAGTACGAGTTTTACCATGCGAAGGACACCAGGGGGCGAGGGAGGAAGAAACGGCAGCTTAGCGGTTTGGCCGCTGAAGTTGCTTGGTCAATACCCGTGAAGGAGGCCAACGATCTCGGCGGCAAGGTTCCTTTCGTGCCCGGCATGCCGGTCTTCTGCACAGAAAACATTGCAACCGAGCTGGGGATCTCCAATGGGAGCCCTGGAACACTCATCTCCATCGTCTATGAGGAGGTTGAAGGTCGCCGCTATGCGATCTCGGCCGACGTCGACTTCAAGGCCTATAAAAACAGCAATCCAAATGCTCTACATCCGCATCGGGTTACGCTGAAAACATGCACCAGTCAGATTCACTTCCGCCTGGAGGGATCTGAGAAGATCTACCACGCCACTCGCTCCCAACTCCCTCTGATTCCGGCCTTCGCTTTCACATCCCACAATGCACAAGGTCGTTCCCTGCATGTCTGCTGCATAGACCTAGCGAGTTGCCCCAGTATTCAGAGTGCATATGTAATGCTCTCGCGGGTGCGCACTTTCGAAGGCCTTTGCATCCTCCGGCCCTTCCGGCTTGACCGCATTCAAAATCACATCTCCCAAGAACTCCGAGAAGAGCTCAGACGCACAGAGCTCAAAGCCGTGGAGACAAAAGCCTATTCCCGTGAACGGCTGTCGTGGTTCTATGAAGTGATCCCGGAAGGCGAGGTGAAACTTCTCACCACAAAAGATCGGTAAGTGTTCCTATTCTTCTCAAGGACTTGAGCGCTCAATCTTGGAAGAAGCCCCAGGTGCGCCGAGAGAGTATCAGACGGACTAGTTGGCCTTGAATTATGAATTCTTCAGTGGTTCATTAGGAGTGAGTCCTCGATGCATTGCAAATTGATTCAGAACACTCATTGTTGCACGATAGTTCAACTTTGCACTGTGATCACTGAGTTGTACCGATGGAGAGCGCTCGGGATCGTCGAGAGCTCAATGGAGCTAGGGAGCTGGAAAGGAAGGCGCTGGACCTCGAACACATGCACATTTTTGAGATGCATTGTTGTAATTGTTCCATCTTAGTAATTGGAGCCGTCACCTCCCTCTTCTACCGGTTCAGCACCTGCCTCGAAGAGGCCCAATCCCACGTCATGTTACGTAGCCCGGTGCCGACGATGACGAAAGTCCGATGATGTCACCGTCCACTGACCCATAACCTACCTTTCCCTTCGCTCTCTGTGAAGTTTGTGCTCCAGACACCTTCCATTCGGCTAGAGGCTTTTCCCGCTACGTCCGTGCTGGTGCATGACTTCTCTTCCTCCCCATATTTTCGCTCATCCGCTACGGTTCTTAGATCCGTTAATCGTTGGGTTCTTCCTATCCTCCTCCTCGGAGATAGCTACGTTTCACAGCTCATGCTTGCAGACTCACAGTGCGCCTCTTTTCCACAAGCGAGGCGGTGGGGATCACTGCATCTGTGGCTTCCAATGCCACTCTATCCGTAATCCATCTGCGCGATATATCGCCTTCCTTCCATTGCTGTCCCGCCCTCCACCGTGGGGCCCTTTCATCCGTGGCTGCGCAACACTTAATTACCCTGCCGGTTAGACACCACATCAAGATTCGCAGTCGTGCGCTCTCCTTCGTTCCATCCTCCTCGTGTGTTCCCCTTCCCGTACCCCACCAACCCGCGCACTCCGCTCCGATTCTCCTTCAACATGCTAGAATGCATTGTGCCATTTCCGTGACTGCATCTCATTCGCAGCTTGTTACCCGTCGCTCGTCGCCGACGCACTGGCCCTTTCCGCTCAGCAAGGCTTGTCGTGAAGCAGTGAACTGCATATTTTTGCTCCTGGTGGCTTATTCCTACTCGGGTATCCATCACGGCACTGATTTCCTTCGTCCTCACCTGTATTCTGCCTGGAGTGCACGTATCCTGGGATGTCTCAGTCTTCGGGCCGCATGGAATGCCCGCGAAAAGCGTACACTGCTCGTGGCACTCGCTCTGGATGCTGCTGGGACGGGTATTTCGAGCTCGGACCGCCAGGATTCCACGCTGTACTCGCAGTATTTTCCCTCCCGCGGCGCGTATTTCCTCTCGACAGTCTTACTTCCCTCGCAGCCTGCATTCTCATCAAGGTGCTCGTTGCTCCTCCAGCGCGTATTTCTTCTTGGGCCGCCGTGGTGCATATACGTACTTTTTGCTCGCGGCCTTCACGTGCCTGGGAGGTAGTAGTTTCTCCCTGCAGCGCGTATTCCTGCTAGGGCGGCATCGTATCGTGGAGGCCGCATGCTCTATTTGCACCGCGATATGCGCGGACTTCGCCCACTGCACTGGTATTTCCTTAAGACCCGTCGAATGCACATATTCTTTCGCATTCCGTGCGTGTAGCTTAGCTGTTCGCTGTGCGTGTATGGACTGCCCGCGATGGGCTCTGCATTTTCCTTGCACTCCGCTGTGTACTTTATTATCCGGCAGCGCATTTTCGCATCGGATTTAAATTGTTTGCACTGCCGCATCAGCAAAGCTCCGGGAAATCGGAGGTTTCGGACGAACGCAGCCTCCATTGCGTCGGCATTAGGCTTTAGCTCCAACGTGCACGGTAATCTCCCGAAGAAATGTCAGGCGCAAACTCGTAATCCTGATAATGGCTCAGGACACAGAAAATGAATCGCGAGTTCAATGATTTTGCTTTCCCGCCGCAGATTAAACCTGATTGCCCTCAGGTATGTCCAGGCATCATCGTCAATGTTTGAACTTTCGTTGTGGAGGGGACGGGCCGTAAATATTTTCTGAGCACCATATGACGGATGCGGGGACCTGCCGAAGTCAAGTCATTGTTGGCGCAGTAATGAACCCCGTCTTGGTAAGTTTTCAATCGCTTCCATCCGTGTTGCAACGGCCCCATTTTTTATATAAAACGGAGCGTAAAGAAAGCGAAGTTCAGCACAATTACACCAAATGGCCTCTCAAGAAATCTTTCGCTCCGCAGTCCCCTCCTATCCGGGGCCTCTGCCCAATTCTCGTGCAATCCATTCATACGGAAGCGTCTTCAACAATTGCGATATCTCGTACGGTCTTCCCTTCCCCGCTGCCTGCGCCAAGCACGCGGAGGAAACGTTTCATGCCACACGCATACTTATCCTCTCATCCGCCACCCTCGCGCGCTCGACGAGCGCCCTTTTGGATCTGCAGGCGGCATTGGGCGCGAAGCTCGCGGCAGTGAAGTCTGGACTACGGGCCCACACCTACTTCAGCGATATCCTCGCGGCTGCGGAAGAATGCAGGGCGCTGGGTGTGGACCTCATCGTGACTTTGGGGGGTGGAAGCCTCACTGACGCGGCTAAGATGATTGCACTTGTAGGGCATTTACTTGATTATTATGCTGCTGAGTGACCGATACCCCAGGTCCTTGCCAACGACATCAAGAACTCCGACGAATTGTTGAAGCTGCCCACTGTGGTGGCAGCTGGGACGGTCCCCCCCGCGAAGCCGCCTACAGTCCCCGTCATCATTATCAGTACCACTCTCTCGGGGGGAGAATTCACATTGGGCTGCGGAGCAACAGACGACCGCGACAACCAAAAGCATCAATTCTTGGTCGGACAGGCCATCAAAGTCGTCATTCTGGACGCAGCCCTCGTCACAGAGACCACACCCCTTCTCTTGTTCGTGCAATCAGGTTTTCGCGCCCTTGACCACTGCATCGAGGCGCTCTGCTCGGTATACGCCACCGAGGTCACCGAGATGCACGCGAAAGCGAGTTTAGCACGGCTCGTCCCGGGGCTGTTGCGCTGCATAGCTGACGGGGACGCCAAAGCAGACGTCGAGGCGCGCCTGCTCTCCCAGATGGCGTCCATCGACGCGATTGCGTCTATTGTGCGAGTCTACGCCCCCGTCGGCGGCTCCCATGCCATCGGTCACATCCTGGGACCGTTCGGCGTTGTTCATGGCGCCACGAGCGGAATTCTCCTTCCCGCGGTGTGCAAGTACAATGCGCGTCACAGCATGGATGCCACTGCGCGCCAAGCCACTGCCAAGGTGATCCTTTGGAGCGTACCGGAAATGCGTGCTTTGGCCGAGAGCAAGGGGCTGGTGGAGGGCGTCGCGGATCTCGGGGATCTGCTCGATGTATTCGGGCGCGCGTTGGGCATGGCGAGGACCTTGAAGGAGGTAGGAGTTGGGCGGGATAAGTTCGCAAAGTTAGCCGAATTCAGTGTTCTTGACCCTTTCGCGCCGACAAATCCTGTCCCGCTGAAAGAGCCAGCGCAGATCATGGAGATTTTGGAGATGGTGGCCGAGTGATATGTTCCCAGTTCAAGTTCTCTGTCGTACTTAGATTCTACAAACTTCCTTTGCTCAACTAGCAAACCACATTCGAGAAAAAAACAAAACGTAAACCACACATTGTCTCGAATATCACGCCAGAACTGTGGCCAACACGAGATCAGTGTATCCTAGGCTATTCCGGCTCCCAACCAGACCCCCGATACTGCCCCTCGCTACGTCCTGAATTTCATTACGAAACCACCTTCCCGGGTTATAGAACTTGAAATTAACCCTATTTTGCACGTTCTTACCCACCAAAACTCCATCATACAAGCTCGACTGACCCCACCTTGAGTTCATTCAAAATCGTTACTTTTTTCGGTGCTACTTGGAATATCCAGGCTTTGATGGCCCGTCTTGAGTGACAAGAATGACTGTTTGCCCGTTGTTTCTCGCCTTCCCAGTCCTTCTAGGTCGATTCGGCATATTAATTTGTGCTATAGGCTGAAATCCTTACATTCTCATCCGTCAACCAGGCGCCTGGTTGAATTCTCTTAGGCCAGTTTCAACTCAAAATAGTTTCGATTACAGGCCAACTAGGCGTTTAGCAGACAACCAGGCACAAAAATATACCCAACCTGGCGTTCAAGACTCCACCAGGTGCAGAAATAGATATGCAGTAAATATATTCCACACCTTCAGTTCACTTCGAGTAGGTTGTTCATGTTCGATTTTCCCGTTGCTGATATTGTCCTTTTATGAGCAGTAAGTCCTCAAAATTACAGAGCCCTTCATGTCAATGGTGTGTATATCTAGCTTACTTCATTTATGGGTCGACATATGTCGGCAATATCCGGTCGACTCCGCCTACCAACGTCACGTATCAATCCGCTGCCTAATTCGGCGGCAACTCATCAACCACCCTCATCTCCTCCGTCGACAGCAGCCCGCTATCGGTGTACCAACGAATCCCTGACACGGCCCCCCTCCGGATTTTGCACCATGAGCGTCTGTTCTCTTTTCATCGTCGACAATCCCCGGCGTAGAGATGCGGGTGCGGTCCACCAGCTCAGAGATGCGGTGTCAGACCCCGCGGTACCGCCGCTTCGCTCCATTCATAAATGAATTGCACGGCGCGCAAAGTTTCTGTCAATAACTTAGGTTATTCATGTCGAATTAAGTCAAAATTTCGCTGGACTAAAAGTCGCGGTTTGCTTGCCATATACATGACCAAGTCTCTTCGGTCAGGGTATTGTACATGCACATATGCGAGTTCGTTGCCAAATTTTCCTTCAGTAGTTGTATGTATACCATCCTATGTTGGAAGTAGTGTGGACTGGGGAGGTCATGTATTTTCGCAATTAAAAGTTTCTCGTTGTCGGGGGCAGTGAACCCAATATCAACATAGATCAGGTGGGAGAGGCGGGAGGCCGAACGAGGCTGCAGATGCAATACACTCTGCGGCTAGAGAACAGTTTCAATGACATCACCGATATAGATAACAATGTGGTGCGTACTGGTGAAGATAAGAAGCGCGTCTTGAGTAAATGGACCAGGGTGCGGGGGGGCAAGCTTAGCCATATCGGGCCCACGCAGGGGGTGTCCAAAAGAGGCGCTGGCATTGGCGAGACGCATCGGGAAGCTACAAGCAATCAGATGTATACACCACAGACACGTCCAAGGACCTACTTTGATCTGTCCGTCCCATAAAAGCAGTGTGGTTGGGTCGGTGAATGCCCCGATAGCGTCTGCAACAAGTCTGCAAGCCTGGCAAGCTGATTCGCAAGATTCATTGGCCCGGCATTTACGAAGTGGATGGTTTCCTGGCTGATGGTGTTGAGCTCATGGGCGATGGTTCCATAGGCCGCGAGCATGAGATGGATGTTGGGGAGAGGAGGATTGGGAATCGTCGTGGAGAAAGAAGGTTTGGTACAAATAAATATATACAGTGACGCGTGACACGAGTGTTAGTGGCCGCCGGCGCAAGCGCCGCGCCTACACCGCCCACTGGCGCGGAATTTCCGCCCATTCACCTTGCATTCACCCCATCACCATCATACCCCGCTCGTCGTCGCCGCCCTACCGCCCTCTAAGCCCACCGCGCTGCACCCGTTACCCGCCACAGCGACGCTCGTGCCCGTTAAAACCCCCTTCGCCTCCCCCACTCTGACATCCAAAAAAGGTAACTGATTACAAATAAGATAAGATAGCGCTGAGGTCCTTTGCGTCTAAATACTCGTATGTAGAGAAGTTATTCGACGTGTTTCTGTGTAAAATACCTCAAATACGACTGTTTCGGCGCTAACGGTGCGGGTTTTCGGAAGCCGCGGGCCTAGCCCGGTAGAACATCGCACTGCTTGTTGATTTGTCCCACGTCGAAGGGGCTGGGCCTCGTGTCGATGTCAACCTCTTCTCTTTCCCCAAGCACGCCCGAGCCAGTCGCAGGAACGACGCTCCCTCGCGCTCCAGCGCCTGGAGCATCCGCTGGTCCCGGAACTGCCGCTGGTACTTCAAGCCTTTCGCAAACTCCAGGATCAAGTCGATATCCTCGTCCATCGCTTCGACGAAAGTCCGCCGGTCGCCTTGCGGCTGCGTGTCCACCAAATTGTCGTCGTCATCATCGTCCCAATCTACCGATGCGTCCACAGCCCCGTCTGCGGGCATCACCTCCTCAGCAGCACTTTCCTCAGAGGTCCCTTGCAGCGCGGAATCATCGGACAACGGCCGCAGTGACGGGTGCACCCAGAACGGTGCTGTGCGCTGGCGTTTGACCTCCAGGAAGAACACTGGAGGCACAGGCTCGAAACCTTGCACAACATGTTTGCAAAGAAGGAACCGGGAGGTCGGAAGCGAGGGACAGGTACAGAGCCCCCTTTTCACGTCGGTTTTGTACGCGGGATTCACGGGGAGGGTTATAGGTCTCTTCTCGAGCTCCCGCCACATTCTCTTGAAGTCCTTGCGCCAAGAGGGTAGCTCTCGATACCGCCCAGTATCGGTAAGTAGCCGGTCGAGTTTTCGATAAAAAGATGGCGCTAACTTGACGATTAAGATCCAGGCGAGCAAATCGCAGCGCGGCATGTGGAAGTGGTGAAGGAAATCATGTTTAATGCGGCGCCAGCTGTCAAAAAAAGTGAGTTCATGCGGTTCACAATATCCGCCGACACTTACTGGCTTTCTAGTATCATCGTGGTCTTGAGTATGGGTATCTCTGGATGTACGGAGCGCGCCCAAAGCTCCCAGCGCGATTTCCGATACCAGTTCTCCCACAGGTAAGCCCACACCTCGGGGAGTCCATGCTCAACACAGAATTTGTACATTTGCAGGACCGCCCAATACCTGATCCCTTCGCGAGTCGGAACTGCGTAGCCGGGAAGTAATGGATGAGCACAATAATGCTTTTCCATCATGTTAATGATGGGCTCGCGATAGCGGGCTGGGCAAAAGGTGCGTCTTGTCCTCTGCTTTCCTTCCTCTTCCTCATCCTCACTCCTCGATGACGCAGCCTCGTCTACATTCGCCTCGTTCACATTAGTCGTGGCCTTCCGCGCCTTCGCCACCTTGGGAGCCGTGACCCCCGTAACACGTGCATTCATTGCGTGCGCCAACGACGTAGCATCCGCGGCGTCCCCAGTTCGCACGGGCGGCCTGATCGTGCGCCCTGTTCTTGTCTGCACACCGCCCATGGCATCAAGCGGGATGTTCTCCTTCTTCCCTGCCGTCGCTGTTGAGGGGGCCACATGTTTTGCACGTGCCGCTGGTGCACCTGCTGCACCATTATCCGCAAGGGCTGACGCAAGCGTGCGCAGGTCTCTTGCAGTGGGCTCACTCTCCCCGCTCACGACCGGTGGTGTTGCCGCATTCAGAGGAACAGATGCGAGGGGTTGACGAGCCGGTATTGTAATGCGAAGGCCGTTGGCCATCGTCAGCGTGCACGGCTGCTGGGGGGCGGGTACGACAGGCGAAATAGTGTCAGGTAAGCCTCCTTCGTACTCTTCCCCATCCGCCTGGCTTGCCGGAACGAACGCAATGTTGATGAAAGAGAATTCGGCATGGGCACGACCCGGATCATACGGTGTTGTCGAGAGCTTCCTGCTCGCGAGCCGAGTGCGTACCGCCCGACGTAGATGCCACCAACAGAGGCTGATCTTTGCATTCCAGACCTCACGAAGCATGCCAATCTCCGCCATGTCCTTGTCGACGTGCGTGAATTGCGCAATAATGCCGTATGTGTCGCGCACGCATTTAGCCCACGCCGTAAGTGCTTGCGTTCGCTTTCCTTGATCTATTGACGTCGCAGTCGATAGGAGGCAGTACGATATGGGGAACCCAGCGCCTTCGTGCTCCCCCATGATGCTATAGAGCTCAAGGTGCCTCGAGTTTGTGTTATCTGCGCCGCCATGAGCCTCACTTTCCTAATTAGGTTATAAGCACCTACATGTCGCGTCAACACCGATTTCGACCACCTTCCCCTTCAGCGGTTCTGCGATCTTCTTCATCCCCCAACAGATCATCTCCACGCCTTCCGGGATGTCCTGCGGTTCGAAGATATTGACGTCGTCTGTATGTTCTTCCAACAGCTTCTTCGTCGATAGTAGCTGATCATTATCGAAGCGCCAGAACGGCTCGCTCATCTCCATCCACGCGCGGTGTATTTGCGCAGCCGTAACGTTGGGAAAAGCTGCCTGGACCTTGGTAACCATCGCCACTGGCGTAAGCCATTCAACGTTGTCGCGAATCATGTCGAGGGCCTCCAGCGGCATCGACACATCTTCGTAGCTAACGTGTTTGGCCGCATGCTTCAGCTGGAAGATGACATCGAGTTCGTCTTCGTTGTCCTTCCGCGCCCGGCAGCTTATGGATAATTTACTTCCACAGGGGTATCTCTTCATGCCTACATTGTCGCGGTTACGGATGTCGGGGTTTTGTGATGCCTTCGATTTTTTCTTGCGTGTCTCATCCTGACTACACCAGAACCGAGTTCGATGACCCCCTTTGAGTTTCTTATGGTCCTTGACACTACCTCGCGGTCAGTATTCAATGTATGACACTCGAATCGTTACTCACGTAAAGCGATAGCCACTAATCTTCCAGAGTTCGACAGCAGCCATTTGGACGCGCTGTCTCGAAGATACCAAGTCATCGACGGGAACAGGGTAGGTGCCCAGGAAGTCTATCGGCTTCCCCGCCTTGAACTCTGTTCTCAGCGCGTCGTAAAAACTTTCGGCATCAGAGAACGCCTCCATCTAATCGCATGACGCGTCAAAAACAGATGAGTAGACTTATCTCTGAGCTTACCCCATTCTTATCCTCCTTGTAGTCCCCACGGATGTCGTCATCCGAGTCTTCTTGATCGTCGTCTCTCGTATTTGAGTCGTCTTCGCAGGAGTGATCTGTCCGTGGCCGAGTCGCAGGTCTGCCGTCGGCACTGCCAAGCGAAGTTCTTCTTCGCTTCTTCGATGTAGTCCCGCTAGTATTCGCGTTGGCGGCAGTGGCGGCAGCTCTCGCCCTGCTGTCCTTTTGATTTTGCCTGTTGGTAGCTCGACACTTGTCACAGCGGCGGTAGCGATAATCCAATGGAATTCTGATGTTGCACCCGTTTGTATTGCATTTTTTTGTTGTGTTGGAGGGAGGCGGCGTCTCTACGGGGCAGGAGTCCATAGTGGCACAGAGTTGATGCTTCGCCTTTGTTTCAATGTTTGTTTGGGCGCGTATATGCACGTGAGACATGTACGTTATGTTTGATGAGATATGCCTTTTAAGGCAATGTCAGAGTGGGGGAGGCGTGGGCCAGCTTGCCCGTTAGGCCGCCCACATACGCGCTGCCCGCGCTCATCACTGCATCCGCGTTCGTGCATCTAATCGGCCCGCCTCTCGACTTGCCATCGGATGCATGCAGCGTGTGCGGAAGGGGCCCTGGATGCGCGGCGGGTGCTTCCCGAACGCTGATGTGCGCGCGTTTGTTTGTGGGGCGGGCGGAGACTCGGGACGTGCGGCTTTGGGACGGGCACGGCGACGCGACACAGCTGCGATGGAATTAGGCGGGGAAGGAGAGGGAGATGAGAGGCAGAGGCAGAGGCACGGACGCATCGTGTGGGCGAGGGTGCGTCTCTTTGAATCATGGTCCCATCTTCGAGAATGCAAATGATTTGTGCACGACATGATGAAAATCGATAGTTGGATGGGCTGAATGGCAGTGGAGCTCGTTGTCGCCTTGTTCAGTCGACACCACGTAGATGAAGGAAGTACGTCTCCCCTAGTCAAGGACACCCACTTACACGTGTACGTCGACTTGGTCTTTCCCGAGCTGATGTCACTTACTTTCGATTATACTTGGCACAGGCGCTCGTGCGTTCTGTCTCGTAGCCCTCGCCGTATTCCCTAGTCCTCGCCCCTCAGCGGCGCCCGCTTGCCACGCAACCCGCGTGTCTATTGTGTCGAGGGTGGCGTACCCGCGGTGGATGTCGATGTCGATGCGGATGGGGGCGCGTGGTGGATGAGTGTGACTTCGGACCCGCGATGGATGTGTGGATGTCGAGGCCGGCGCTGCGCTTCGGTCCACTACGGCGGATGGAATATCGACGCGGGCGTCTAGGGCACAGCTCCGGCGCTGCTCTGGCTGTCGACGGCGGTGCTTTGCCGAGCGGCATTCCTGTGGTGGGCGTCGATGTAAATGAGCAGTAAACGCGGGTAAAGGCACAGGGTCCGTCGCCGTCGCATCCGCGAGCCCAATCAGTCCAGTTCTGTGCATCGTCATCCTTCCCGGTGAATCGTGTTGTGGATGTAGATTTGGATGGTGATGCAGATCTGGAGTCCAAGGTGCAGCCACCGCCCCTAATTCCTTTCTCAGCGCGAGCGGGGAGGGCGGGAGGCAAGGCTGCGCGTATTCGTGCGCGCGTTCGCGTAGGTCGGATACGAATTATATTCCGGCTCCGGAAGACGGGTATGCGTTCCTGGTCTGCTCCTCTTTGTCGCAGAGGAAGAGGGAAGGAGCCTATATGCCTACCGCGCCATCCCTCCGTTACTGTGTTTCGCTATCCATTACCTCGCCCGGCGTCGTACGCCCCCAGCCCCACCGCCCCGCGTCGCGTGGATCTTGTCCGGGCGTGATTTTAGTTATTGGCTCGTTTGCTTGTCCATTCCCTGATTACTTACCTCGCGTCCACTACATCGCACTGCCCTCGGATGTTATGTGCTTATCTTTTTTTGCCTACAGCGCTACTAGTTCTTGTAGCATAGTTCTCGTATGTATGGTGTGTAACCTGTAATGGTAACTTGTAGTATCAAATATATTGGAGTGAATTCGGGCTTCTCCAGACAGAAGAGGGTCGACGCAGCAATATGTTGGGACTGTTGTAGCCCAGAGGTGAGCGGAATTGTTTCTTCATTGCACGGATAATGTAACTGATTCTCCGAGGTGTGTCTAGTAGTACCGCTTGTTCAAACTGCAGCTTCAGAAACTGGATGACGCAGTTTATGCCGCGAATGTTGTTGATTCTCAACTCTCGTATCCACCTGCCGTAAGGTGAGTGCAGTTGCGTTGATTTTCGCTCTTGCTTGATTAGGATGTGTCAACTCGTCTTCAGATTTCCGGTCTGAGGCGTAATTGTATGATATGAATCGTTCGCCGCTGAACAGACTCATCAACTCACTCGATGTTGGATTTCCCTTGCAAACTCGCGTGCGCCCATACATATTCCGGCGCAGAGGATGTCCACTAAAATCAGACACGCCTTGCATGCTGGGGATTGAACCTCTCGAGTTAAATATCAGTTCTCCCGAATCCCAAGGTATGTTACGTTCCTACCCAACTGCAGTGTTGATCTCCGGCTATTCTTGCGCCATGAATTTATCTCGCTCAACACCTACAGGGCCTAGAATTTCAGACCCCCTGCCTACACAGAATGGATATTACGTGCTTCCCCCGGCGCCCAATCTGATCCGCTGCAAATATTCACTGATACAATGCGAGGTGAAGACTGAATACATAAATGTGAGCCCTCGCGCATCCTCCCCGTCCATCGATGTTATTTGCTCGACCAGGTGTTCTGATTATGCTATTGTTATTGCTTTGGGGACATATCATGGTAAGACTTGGCTCCTGACTACTTATTGTCAACTGAGAGTCTGGTTCAAGTCATATGCCTCGCTTGTGTCCACTCATTTCAAATATTTTATCTCGCCATCCAAGGCTGCAGTTTCTTGGAGATTCATTCCGCAAATACAGCGATTCAACCGTCAATTTTTTGAAAGTTGTACCAGTAGTCGAAAGATTCGTCAATCTTCAACCTCTGATGTCGCCGTATGCTGACGTCCGCCGTTGGGTGCAGCAGACCTGCCTTCGAATTTCCCGGGGCGCAAAATCAGTTAGGATGTCCATTGGAAGCACACACATTACACCTACAAAAAACTATCCTAACTCGAGTACGTACTACCCAGCGTTCCTGCGCGACTTTGCACAAGAATCACGGGATCTCCGGCGTCTAGGGCCTCAGCCAGCCACATTTTCCGTCTCCAACGGGATCGTTTCTTTCAGCTGCGCTCATCATGGGAATACACGTAGACCTCGTGATAATAGTTACAGTGAGGTCTGACATTACCTGGTGGGTGATTACAGCTCAAGGCTGTCCTGTCAATTCCCTTCGAGACCGCTGACATCGGACACAGCTTAAAAGGTAAATGAAAACAGCCTTTAGAAGTGGAGATCAGTTTCAACTGTAGGTTCACGCTATGTCACCCGTAACCTGACATGTTCAACATGTTCATTCCTCGGCAATCACATCAAAATTCCCATAGATGGTAATCCAGCAAGTGCCGGAGGATATTTTTTTTTGCATTTTTTCTCTTGTCTGGGCCCCCAAAGCTCGCTGTAATTGTCATAGGGACCAAATAGGTTCAGTTCACGACCCTCCGTCACCGTCACCTGATCCTATGGTCGAAATACTACAGTACACTGCATTTCCGACAAACATTGAACGTGGGATTCGATCGTGATTTGCATCTATAGCACGGTGCGGAACTGCGATGAATGTCATGTTTCCTCTGAAAGGCTGTCTTTTAGTTGCAGTGAGGATGACACTTGTCAAAATCCTAAATAAGAGCAATTTTGATCGGTTACTTTGCCGCCGGCGCTGCACACTCATTTCTCCGCCGATTTGGTTGATTTTGGGTGCGTCCGAGAGGGCTATATATACAATACTCGAGGTGAATATGCCTCTGTCAAAAGTTGTATTATGTAATTACAGCGAAATTTTGCAACTGCAATTTCTTAGCCAAATCTCACTCAATCTGCATGATTGCGGATATTTTCGAACGTTACTCGTCTGGGATACGCCACACAGGAACAGGATTTTGGCTTCTCACTCAAATCAGCATGCCGCGATCGACTGTGCAAATACATGAAACAACAGCATCGTCCAGGCATTCGAAATCATTGACACATGTTATTTCATTCCATCAGTGATTGTCCAGCTGACTGCATTCGAACGCACCCGGAATCAAGTAAAACCGTCAGGAAATAGTGGAAAAATCGCTGTTACAAGGTGCGGTTGAAAACATACACGGTAAATTTTGAGGTACCCAAATATAGTGTATCACACCTTGAGTCGGGGATGGTTTGAAAGCCCTTCAAAAGCCTATCGAACGCGCCTAAAATCAAGGTCCGACATCAAAATTTAATTAAACAAGTGTCGTGCTCATTAGACCGCGCCGGTGCAAGGTATTTCAAATCTCGTGAACAATCACCGCTCTCTTTCCGCAGAGACAGTAGTACTGCTGGAATCCAACATGAATGGAACATGCGGTCGGATCTAATATGTCAGTCATCCCTTTGACCTCTGCATCTTTTGTTCTGACAGATCATAGCATCTACGAATCATGTGGGCTTCCTTTGATGTCGACCCTGATACAGCGGCGCTTGAAGAGTAGATTTTTACGATTTCATCTTGGATAAAGGCGCGGGGTGCCATGGATATGCTGAACTACTTTATGAGGTCTCAGAGACGCATAGAAGATCATAAAGGAGGCAAAAGGCGAGGCAGGTGCCTGTTAACTTGTTAACTGCCGTCAAAACAGTTGCGGGGCAGTTGCAGGGTAGTTGCTGGCCACTTGGCACGGCATCTCGCACCAGAATGCCATGCTGATGGACATGCGGCCTTGGACCGGCTTGTGTACCATTGCAATTCTCGTTGTACGGAGACTGCCAGATTCATATTAAGTAGATTTAAGGTATTTTAAATGTTCTATGTTCGTTCTGCAGAACTTTCAGTATTGTCTAATGTACTTGGTACTCAGAAATGAAGCCTGGAGGCAGGCGCTACTTCCAGGATTGATGCGGTCTTTGATCAGGTCCGCGCCTTTCTCGTCGACTTTAAATCTCCGACTCCTCCATTACCTGAAATATTCCTACCCGCCCTCTTATTGGGACACAATCATGACCCAGATAAATGTGAGGAGACGAGAGAAGGGAATAACGACGAAATTAAATATATAACATGGAAAAAAGGTCATCGAAAATCAATGTAGTAATCTAGGCCTGTTATTAATTGCTTAATTGTATCAGAGCAGAAGGAGGACAAGGACGTATATTATACCGATATCTCTCAAGTTTGGACTGACAGTTTACCATGCGGTAGCTTATGTAGGCTGAAAGCTGTACCCACACTATATATATAGAACTGCCTTTCTCATCCTTGGGCCGGACCAGGCAGATCTTTGATGCCACACAACTGCCCTGGAGGCAGTTCCTTCTGACATGCCCCACCCTGTGTCATCAGGCCTCGGATTCTTGTCAAGTCAGTGGGATTAGGTGTTGATGGCGGCGCAAATGTCTTGAGAGCATCCAGTGGAAACTTTTCGATGTTTGTCAGTTGTTCCCACGGAAATTATTTCCGGAAGGTTTGCAGATATATATATATATATGTGGACACGCCGAGTATGGTCTCCTGCTTCGACTTCACCTCCCGCTGACAAAATGGCCGGCAGTACAGATCTTTCTTCGACTATGGGTATCTGGTTGCTCTCCGTATTTCTCGAAGCCATGTATGTGGATCAATCACGGGACCTTGTTGTGTACACGACGCTAACGGGGAACGCAGACTGCAGGGAATGGGGATGATCCAATGCTTTCTGTACGTCCACTCATCGTCCATTCAAAATTTACATCGATTTCGTTCAACTGTTGCCAGGTACTTCGTCTGGTACCACAGGGATCCATGGTCGTTCAAAGGGGCAGTAGGTGAAACCAGTATCACCGCAATCTCTGGGCGCTGATGTAGCTGCTAGGTCATACTCGTGCTGTCCGCTGTTCTCCTGCACGTAGTATTCGACCATCCGCACTAATCAACATGCTGTTCCAGTGTCCTTGAGTGCGTTCAGATGGGCGCATCCTTTGGCAACGTCTACGACTGGTTCATCAATGACTTCGGCAACTTGGACGCCCTGAGATTCATTGGGTGGTAAGGATGGTCAAAAAAAGTTTAGCTCTGAGTCCTTTGACAACACGCTCCTCGTATACAGGCCAGACATGTTACAGCTAACTGCGCTGGTAATATCCCCGACACGAACTATTCTAATATATATCTAACACTCCGAATTATCAGTATCTTGCAATATTTGTGGCTCAAGCGTAGGTTTTCTGTTCAATCCAGCCATGAAACTGCGAGTGATGAACGCTGACTTGGTACGTCAGGCACTTTGCACGATGCATCTATCACTGTGAGCCGCGCGAGCCCTCTTCGAGCTTCGTTGATCATCGGATTCAGTGCAGAAGGAGAACATACTTCTTCCTGCAGTCATATTTATGTTATCCCTCTTTGCCCTAGGTATGTGGATCGCTTTGTAGTAGCGCATTTCTCACATAGCTTTCGTATGCCAGGGGCTGGGCTTGGTATGCTTTGACCCGCTTGTGATTCGTAGATAGCTGACTGCCATCTGCGACATAGGCCAGGTCGTCTTATGGTATGATTCTGTGTCCCAGGGAAGCTACATTAGCTGAACATTTCCCTCTCTAGCATCAAACTCGGAGAATATGCCAAACTGGGGGCCACCAAAGTATTTATGCAGAATTCATCCCGTTTTCCATGCTGAACCATTTCAACCCGAAGGTGACTACTAACCTCCAGGCTGGAGCAGCACTTGCCGCCGATGCCTTAATCACATTTGGTCTCTGCTGGCGGCTGAACCAAGGCCGTGGCGGAATTCAGTCGTGAGTCCGATTGACTTCAGTTGTATTCACACATTTTGATCGGCCCCAATACAGAACCAACAAGATTCTCAACTTCCTCATCATGACCGCGGTCAATCGAGGCGTTTTCACAATCATCTTCGCCGCACTCAACATTGTTCTGGTATGTTGAAATTGCCCTGAGTGGACTCCGAGAAGCAACTCATGTTTGCTTCAGTTTTTCAGCCGCCCTGGAACCTTTGACTTCATGCTTGTCATCTTCCTCAGTGATAAATGTGCGGCGCCATGTAAATCTGTGTGCTGATACTTTACTCACCTCTAACCGTACAGTCTACATGAACAGCATGCTCGCAATGTAAGTTGTACCTCAACACGCAAGTGTAGTCTTTGAACTGACTTTCTTTCCTTCAATAGGCTCAACACCCGCGAATATGCTGTCCACGCAGGACAAACCACTGTAGTGCAACAACTCTCCCTCCCGGTTTACGAAGCCAATCCCAATATCACCAAGAACACCATCTCGGTCTCGACAAGCCAGCAAACTCGCTATGATGAGCCGTATGTCATAAATTTGAACAATTCAAACTTATTTTTGAAGCAAGAATCACAGCACATTTGAAATGGGAAAGATGAGGGTTTGACTGGGACCAGTTACTTACAGCTAATGTCAGTACCGAAGGCGCGAACAGAAAAATTACCATTTTGGGTGTTTTTTGATCCCCGCGAAAGAGTTATCCGTAGCGCGCTCAGTTCTGCATAGAATGACTTGGGACCTAGCTAGTTCTGTCGGCATAATTCATACATAATTAGTGATACAGTCGAAACAGCAAAAAATCGTTTATTTTGAGTCTCCTAGCCATTTCAGCCCCCCAGAGGGTCAGGCTGGTACAGCATCCCCAGGGTCTGTTCTATCAGGCTGATTTTTTGGGAGGAAGTATCTATGGGTAGTATATAGATTTTCATAGAGTCATATGCTCGTATATATTTTATTGGCTCCGCTATCGTCCTCGGATTGATTCTAAGATAGGAAACCACGAGCTCAATGTATCTACCTAGGCTTTGAACCAAATCACTCCGAAAAAATACGCAGGACCATGCAGTCGTATCCTACACGTCCAGGCCAACTTGAATTAGGAAAAAACACGTTGTGGAACACCAATTAGATCGACGCGTCCCGTGTCACCAGTCACTGCAGTCACATCACCGCGTATCGCCACTGCGCCCACATCTCTATGAACGATTCGTGTTCATATGAGAGATCGGTTACCGGTCTAATAGGGGTCTATGTAAATGAAGTGCGTTTCTCTGTCCAGGCGGGAATGATCAAATTAGAAAGGTTGGGAAGAGAAGGGGTTGAAGGAGCTAGTCAAGCGTGAAAGATGTCAATTTAGCAGCTACTGATGCTCGTTGATAACTAAAGCGGAATAAAATTAGGTACGGGGTGGAACCCATCCAAATGACACGTTCAGTGAGCATAGCATAACAGCGTACCGTGCTCCTGCGCTGTAAATCGCTCCAAGTGCTCGCGCTTTTCCTTTCCGACGATAAATACTATCTCGGCCTTCCCGCCCACTACGAAACACTCGCCGTCGATCCCTGGTTTGTCATCATTGTATTTCCAAATCTCCTCATGGAGCGGGAGCGGGGTGCGCGAGGCGGCGAGGATTCGAGGGAGATGAAAAGTAAGTTATTCATGCTGCTGTGGGAATGAGATCCTCATTATGCGCCAGAGTTTTATTTCGAACCAGCTCCGCCGTCTTAGCTATTGATGTCATTCGATGAACTCGGCGTAGACCTTAAATACATGTCGATCCATCGTTGACTTCCACTCACTTCTCCGCAACAACGACGACCGCCTTCCCCCGGTTCTTCCCTTCTTGCACCCGGAGAATAGCGTCCCCAACCGTGTCTAGCCCCCTCGTAACCTCCTCCCGGTACTTTATCTCCCCCGTGACGAGCGCATGCGGGATCGTCGCGTAAAATTTCGGGCCGTACTTGTCCACAAGACGCCCGACTAGGAACACTGTGAGTGTCAAAGCTCATGAATTTCAGGGTTCCGATGCATGAAATTCATGATTCATGCACAAAGCCCATGAAAACTTTTTCATATACTTTCTAATTCATGTAGTTTATTCAGGTACTTGTCGGCGCCGTTGCTATATGCATGAATTTCACAATCAAAGACCATGAACTCGGTCATTGAGAAACCAAGTGAAAAATAATTGAAATTACAGGAGAGGGTATTGTAAGGATTGCGCGTCGGCTCTCGGTGCCGAAACAATTATGATCCGGGATCACTTTGTGATCCCTTCTCCTCATATGCTCTTTTAGTTAGTTGACTCGATAGATTACTCAGTACGACTCAGTACGACTCAGTAGGAGTCATATATTCGGACCCGTAGACAGTATAAATAACAGTAGCTTACCAGTAGATTAGGCAGTCTTCTTCAATACGAGGATTTGCACGACTCAACTTCGTCAGTCTCAACAAATCTTCAAGACCAAGATTCCTGTGTGCACGACTTTCTCAGCCGAGAAACTCCGTGCTTCACATTTTTTTTGAGTTCATTTTTTTCTCGTGTTTGACACAATCGGACTGATCATCCGATTAAGCGCTGGCGCACGGAACCATAGGTTCACGCAGACCATCTAGCAAGATTGTAATTATGTGCGAGAGGATGTACACCTCGACCGCGCTGGAAATTCGGACTTCCCCAACCAGTCAGTGGGGTGAAGCGGCCGAGGACGGGGCATTGTTGAACATAGTCAACAAGTCCCTGGTCGTGCACGCGGAGGGCGAGCGTCCTGCGGGAAGCGCTCCGGCGGCAGATCAGAACACCGTGAGCATGGGCTCTCCCCCTCGGAGTGAGGCGCAGGATGAGCGAACTCCGTTTACGGATAGCTCCGGACAAGGTTGGAGTGATTACTCACCTTGCGGCTGGAGTGGAGGCTCGCCGACGGCTGGGAGCGTGAGCTCGCCGTACATAGACCAAGCGGAGTCAGCAGTTTTGCGACCCTTGGAGAAGGTTGGCTCACCTTCTGGCTGGAGCAGAGGCTCGCCGACGGCTGGGAGCGTGAGCTCGCCGTACATAGACCAAGCGGAGTCAGCATTTTTGCGACCCTTGGAGAAGGTTGGCTCACCTTCTGGCTTGAGCAACGGCTCGCCAATGGCAGAGCGCTCCAGCGCGCCGAGTGTCAGTGTAGGTTGGAGGATTGACTCACCTTCAGGCTTAAGCTGTAGCTTACCGACTGCAATTCGGACTTCTCCGGACGGTGTTCCGGGGAAAGTGGCCGATACTTTCGGCGCGCTGAAAGCCGCGGACAAGAAAGGTCCAGAGGGCGCATTGTTTGCGCCCAGATATGCGGCTGAGGGGGCGTGTAGAATACCGAACCCTCGTGATGTGGGATGCAGATATTTCCCCACGTGGTTTGCGTCCGGGTATGACGCACTGGACGCTGAATTTGTCCAGGAAATGCCGCCAAAGGATGACGATCCTCAGAGAGCGGCGCGCTTCTCTGCCGGATGTGGACAAGATAAGAATAGATCTATTCCACAAAATGTACAAGTCAGTGTAATGGCAGTGCGGGTTGAGACGCCGCAGAATACACCTGTGATGCCTAAAGATAACGTGAAGGCCGCGCCGGGTAAATCTGCGCATAGAAAGTCCGGTAAAGGCGAAAATCGGCAGCAAAAGAATACAAAAGACGGACCTGCATATTTTAGCAGGCCTCCATCGCAGCTGCCGGAGGGCGGGTGGTTCAGGGCAACCACAAGTCAAAGCCCACTTGATTCGTCCGATTCATCGAAGCCTAGCAGTTCTTCGGAGAACGAAAGTTCCAGCGAACAATCTTCGAGCGCTGCGAGAAAGAAAGCTCGTAAGATTCGCAAGAAGTATAAAGAAAGAAAAAGGGACAGGAAGAACCAGAAGCGGGTCAAAGAGGCTTTGAGGGACATAAAAATCAAGCACCCATTTGAGTACAACGGCGAACCTGACATTGACGTATTTGATCAATGGACGTACGAAGTGGATACTTGGATTGCACTCAACGGATTGAGCGACAGATTGGCCCTGAAATTATTGGTGAATTTCATGAGTGGCCCAGCCAGCAAGTTCTTCATGGTGCATGTGGCGACAAACCAGGAACGATGGACTGTCAAAGATGTCTATACAGCGTTGTTCGACAACTGCTTCCCTGTCGACTTTAAGCAGCAATTACGGGATCTGTTAACGAATGCGCACCAGGGCGAGATGACGGTCCGAGATTTCGCTAGAGTAGTAAAGTCACTTGCGAAGAGGTTGCCAGACATGAATGAAAGACAACTCGTTCAGATCTTTTGGGACGGTGTCGAACAGTACGTACGCGTCAAGTTGCTTGATCGCGGCATGAGCCCAGATGATTCGAGCCTGAAAAACCTAGTCAAATGGGCCGTCCGCTTTGAAAGCGCCAACAAATCCATCGAGAATGAACTTCAGTTGGAGACGTACCTCACGGACGAGAGCCAGAGCGCGAAGAAACCGAGTAGGAGCAGCGGGCCGAGTAAGAAAGACAAAGGCAAAGCTTCTATTGGCGCAGTTAGGTTGAGTTCCAATGACGGTTACAGTTCGGAGGCGTTCGTTGTTTCTAAGTGGAATGAAAGTTCTGATTCAGAATCGGTGTCGGAAGAGGGATATCTAGACGAAGACCAGGCCCCGTGAAGCTCCTGCCAACGGTTGTCCGCAAAATAGGATTTTTGAGGGCGAAAATATGTGATTTCCTTGTCCGAAAATAGGATTTTTGAGGCCAAAAATCGGAAATCCTTGTCCGCAAATAGGATTTTGTAGGTCCAGAATGCACAACTTGGATGGTGTCCCCCGCAGAGGTGACTGCTCCAAAATTTCCCGAGGCTGATAACGGTTTGAAAGACACAGGTAGGAGCCGCAAGGACCCAAAATGCACACAAACGGCGCTCCGGAGCGAAAATAGCAAAAATAGGCAACAAAATGTCGATTTTCGGGACCCCTGGGTGGTAGACCCTTGTCCGTTATAGGATTTTTGAGGGCGAAATGCAGCCAAAAGATAGGATTTTTGAGCCTGAAATCGGGCACTTTTGGCGGACAACCCTTGCAGGAGCTTCACGGGGCCTCGAAGACCCTATGGAATCAGAAAATGCGACAGAAGATGAAGTCGGGGAGACTGAGTCTGAAGTAAGCAGCCTTGAATGAGTTCAAGAATCAAGGCTGTGTCCGCAACGCGAGCCTAGCGCATGCAAGAAGAATCGCTACGTGATCCTTGAGGGCGAATGTAAGGATTGCGCGTCGGCTCTCGGTGCCGAAACAATTATGATCCGGGATCACTTTGTGATCCCTTCTCCTCATATGCTCTTTTAGTTAGTTGACTCGATAGATTACTCAGTACGACTCAGTACGACTCAGTAGGAGTCATATATTCGGACCCGTAGACAGTATAAATAACAGTAGCTTACCAGTAGATTAGGCAGTCTTCTTCAATACGAGGATTTGCACGACTCAACTTCGTCAGTCTCAACAAATCTTCAAGACCAAGATTCCTGTGTGCACGACTTTCTCAGCCGAGAAACTCCGTGCTTCACAGGTATGCAATCATTCTGGGGGCTCTTCTGCCATCGCCGTTGCGTCTGGTCGCTCACAGAGCACCGAGAAGCGGCGTACCAGCAAATTACAAGCTTGCAGAACACCGTCCGTTCGTATCGGACTCAGGGTGGAGCCAGAGTGGAGCGTGTGACATCATGCTCACGCTTGCTCTCGCTCTCTCCTCCCCCATCTACCTCCTCCGCCGCAACCACTCGCGAGCACCAAGTCCCTCAACATCGCCAACATGCCTAGTTTTCTCCTTTTTCTCTCAAAAGCCCTATGTATAGTCTCCACGCTGGCCGTATCGATGGAAATACCGCACCACTCTACTCCACCACCTCAACTCGCTTGAACTCGTGCATAATACTTCAAGCCCGCTCTCTTCTCCCTCTCCCCCACATGTCATAAATCCAAAGACACTTTGGGCTCTCCATCAAAAGAGAACTACGACACATGGCGCTCTCACGGCAAGCACCCGCAAGCTGCGGCAAACTCGACATGGCGGGAACGGAATACTGAGGCAGACCACGTTGTGACTTTGGAAGGTGCGTTGCAACAACCTATATGTATATTCTTTACTGATACTATTCGGCCCGTGTAGTGGAGGAGATGAAAGAGGAGCAGCGCAATCGCGCCAATGACGCTCTCCATGCTGAGCGCCTTTGGGCTCCTGCTCCGTGCGAGCGCCCTTCCACTACCGCCGATGGCTTTATTCTTCGTCTGTCCAACACGTTAAAGGTCAGCTTCAAGGGATGCTGAGCGTCGATGATATGACATGGACTGTGATCCATGTGCGTCTCCTGCATCCATACCTTCCGTCTAATCTCACTACTATACACTAGCTGCTTACCATCCGGTCTATTTCGACGACGACGACGACGACGACAGACAGCGCGAACAGGGATGAAGATGGCGAAGAGTTGGATCCAACAGACCCCAAGGGAACGAATGATGGGGGCGTCGCCGCAGGAAGGGGCAGCGCCAGGCGTAGCAATACAAATGTATCCTATATTCATACACAATTATCATAATTTTCACCTACTTTTTGCGTGGATTGAATGAGATTGAACGGTTGGAAATGATGCTGGTCATGGTTTGATTTAATGGAATTCACGACGAAAGCAAGTGAATGAGGTAGCTGGAATGTTACAAAAACTAGCTGAAATCAATATGTGTGAATTTCATTCATTCTTTGTGGATTCCATGAACGATGTTGATGGATTTCATCCACAAAGCTCATGATTTTCTCGGTGAATTTCATGAGCTTTGACACCCACAGTGGAAGCCGTTAATCGTGAGCGATTTGGCGAACACATAATGCAGGTTCTGCGCTGCACATCAGCATAAGGGCAATATCGACTTCGGGAGAAGCGCGACGCACCTTGACTCCCTGGTAACCGGTGTTATAGCCTGCACGAGAGAGATGGTTAGTCTGAGCGTCTGATTGTTGCAGTTATACAAGGGAAAAATACCTGATATCATACCGCAGACCTGATGGGAAGAATTCAGCTGAATTCATTATTGGGGATTCTTGCACGTACAACAAAGCGCGCATGGATGGCAGCGTACTCGAGGGCGGCATCGAGGGACGCGCCGCCGACATTGTCCCAATACCTTGAATCACCGCACAAACAGCGTCAGCATCGCAGAGCAACTTGGGGAAGTGGAAAAACGCACACGCCGATGGGGCCCTCGCGCGCAAGCACCTCGCGTGTGTCCGTTGTTTTGTAGTTGAAAACAACATCCGCCCCGATGTCTTTCATGAACTGCACCTTCTCCTCGGAGCCGGCAGACGCGATCACTTTGAGTCCGCGTGTTTTGCCAGTTGGATGACCATCCTATTTCGGGCGAGGTTGCGTTCAGGTTCCGATTTGGAGACGGAGTAACTGCAACGTACGATCCGACAGGCCCTGAGGATAAATGTCTTTAGTACCGCATTGACGACGAACGGGACATGCCAGTTACCTGCACCGGTTGTGACGAATACGGTTTCTCCCTGGTAGGAAAATGAAAATACAGAACATTTAAAACGCAACACACGAATACCTTCTTCGCATGCGAGTACTCCTTCCAGCCCATGTACGCCGTTTGTCCTGGATATCGCACCCCGCTCAGCGTTGTGAAAATCGGATCGAACGTAAAACATACCGGGCATTCCAGCCACGCCAACATAAACTGTCCACGGGAGCTTGGGATCCTTCTCGAGGAAGGTCAGTCCAGTCGCGTTCGGCAGGATCGAGTATTCCTGATGCGCTATTGGTCCCGTCAGCCACATGCACCCTAGGTGGAACGCACGAGAAACTCACGAATTTCTGTGTCGTGAGCATACTGTCCAGTCGCAACATCCGGGTTTTCAGATCGCAGCACAATCCCGATGCCATAGCCTTGAAGCCTGAACAGAATCGGTGAAATTCAAGACGAACGGGTGAATACTCGGACGCACGGTGCACCAATTTTAAAGGCGACCTGAATGGAAAAAAGAAAATTAGTTGAAAATGGTAGAGGTCATTGGTCCAATGTGCGAACCGAATACGATGGAATGTCTGGACTTCGCATCCTCCCTCGCATGTACGGGTCGACGGAGAGGACCAGGGTTTTCAGTAGGAAGCCGCCATTGAGAGGGACCGTCTCAGGATCAATTATCTCCGATGTGTCGTAGACGGTGGTCTTCCCAGGAATTGGATAGCCTAGAAGATTTGCACTGTCAGAGCGCCTCGCGGAGTCCCGACAACCAACGTACCTTCGGGAATGGAGGCGAACAAAACGCGTTTATTGGTTATCGGAGCCATGCGTGGGTGAAGTGGTTTGGGTGCCGGACATCGCTCGACGACGTTCTTCTTATACGCCGTGGAATTGGAAGCTTAATAAGAGCTGGAAGAAAGAACAACCATATGACGACATGGCGGATTTGATTTCATGTCGCTGAGTGAGGCTACGTGACGGTTCGTTGCTAAAGTTGAAGACAGTCCCACCGACTATGGCGGTCCGGATGCACATTTAATCCGCGCCCCGAAAAGTCGACCCCCGCCCTATATATAAGCGTGTTTGATGGCCTCCGCCCGATAAACGACGACCCCCATGGGGCATTTTATTTTGGGCGCGACCGGAACCTCCGCCCCGAACAAAGCCGAGCTCGCCCTAAACAAACATGTGCCTGCCCTAAAAAAACTCAACCCCCACCCTATATAAACTTGACTCCCCGCCCCAACAAAAGTTTGGACATCAAATATCATGAAAAATTCAACCGATATTTTGTGTCACTCAGAAGAAGCCTCAGACCATTCTAAGCTTAATCTTAGGTTCACGGGACGCAGAATTGACTTCGTAAGTCCACAGCATCTTTTTTTAACAATCTCGGTTGTATTTGACTGTTATCAATCACAAATGCCCATGGCATTTGACTGAACAGTGAATCCTCATTAAACAATATTACTCCTAAGCAAGATCCATTCTTTGTAGTTGACATTTTTCGGCTAGGGAAACTCAGCAACATCGAAAACAGTCCGTCTCGATATATAAATGGGCAGAACTTCATATGTAGGCAACTTCTTTGGTTCGCTCACAGATCTTGGTGATATAAGCGAGGCTGTGTTGTAGTTTCAACTGGCTGTGTCACTACTAGATTATCACCCTGATTAACCTGAATGGTAAAACATCGACTACATCATCAAGTTGGAGTTGATGTACAGCCAGGCAGGCTTTGGAACTTGTCCGAGACAACCTCGGAGCAAAGCTGTGCATCTCAGCTGCCTGGAAAATCTCTTACTAGGGCCTGGGTTTGGACGTTTTCGAGGATATTGAGACTATAGAATTCACTCCAGATGAACACCCTGACAATCCTCTCCCTTCAGCACTCTCAGGATCCTTTATTAGTCTCAGACTTAGGGTGTTCATCTGGGGTGACATTGTTAAATACCATCACATTAGTTCTGAGAGGATCGGACGGCAATCTCACTCATACCATTCCTTTCTTCGGCAGGTTGGCTTCAAAATCATCACGAATGCTTCCAGCGGATCCCGCACTCTGGTTTCCAGTCTCAATTTCGTTCTTCACGATTTTAACGACTCAAAACTCGGGTATAGCAAAGAGTAAGGCTCCATATCAGGCTTTTGTTGCCGCCTTTAGGACAGTTAAACGGCCTCACGCTTCAGATACATCATTGAGTGTGTGTAGCTGTACACACAGGCTGTTGAGCTCGCTCAAGCAAATTCAGTAGCTTCATATTTCCGCCTGCCGAGATGGCCGATTCCTTACGGTTCAAATGTTCAAAATTGACTGTGCTTGAGGCTGTCGAATTCAGTTTATATACAAGCATGTGTAGTTCATCAATAGCCATAAATCTTGGGCGGGACCCAAGTTTATATGGGGCGGGGACCCAAGTTTAGATAGGGCGGGGCTCGAGTTTATATAGGGCGGAGATGCATCCGCGCCCAAAATAAACTTCTCCATGGGGGTGGCCATTTATGGGGCGGAGATGTTCAAAACACATATATATATAGGGCGGGGGTCGACTGGTCGGGGCGCGGATTAAATGTGCATCCGGACCGCCATAACCGACTGAACCAGGACTTGGATGAGTGAATAGGATCTCTGTTCTGGAACCGCTCCCCGAATCCGGTAAACAAAATATGTATCATCTTCCGGTTCAACGGTCAACACGGGATCGTAACATCTGCCGGCCGAACATTCATGAATCAGCCATGAATATTGGTTAATAAGCTCACCGAGGTATTATTCAGCGCGTGAAAAGTCAGCAAGGATGAAAGTTCTCCAGTGGTGATGACCCACAACGGTCGTGCGAGTTTGCGCTCAAAAAATTTGGGATCCAATAATCGATTGAATAAACAGTTGATGCGCAGTACCATTCGGGGGTAGCGAGGCTAAGCGAACGCGAAATGAAGTGTGGTTGGGCGAGAAGGACGGAGTTATCAGCTCTTTGAACGGCATCTGCGAAAGCGGCAAGCTCGATAGACGGACAGGATACGCAGTGAGCAATAAATGAAAGGGGGCCGAGCACTTTAGATTCGAATGATACCAACACCCACCGAGTGGGATTACATAAGAAGAAGAAAATATTCTGGCACACAAAATACAATGAGGGCGTTGTTCCACAGTGTTACAAATTACATACCTTTCGTCTGTCGAGCGTTCCTGGCTACCAAATTTAAAACTGGGGATCCCATTGGAACACGAGACTCTAGAGCACAATCAGGGCGTCAGTCATCCTAACAGCAGCACGAATCACTATGTACTCACTCTCCGTCTTATGACTGGCTAATCGCGAAATGCTAATTTCTTTGGCCCGTCCGCACGAGTGGATCAAAACAAGAAGGTGCTGTGACATGCAAAGTTCAATCATGTTTTGCAGCTCGGTACGTTCAACTATGGTCCGTGAATCGGTCCTCCAGTCACCGAGTTGAATGGTGATGTAAGCCCGCTGTTGAACCACGTAGACGTGAGTTGGGCGTAGAATTCAATATGGGACAGAATCAGATTCAAAAAGCGATTAATTCCACCCAGCGATGTCGCTGAAGGTGCAAATAAATTATGAAATGAACCAGGCAGGCTTACTGCGCTCGCTGTCCCAGATATCACAGCGCTGTGTGGACCAGGGACCTTACTATTTCGTCTTTGCGAGCGTCCGATTTCGGACGTGGCCTGAACCCGGGCTGAGTGGGGGGGGGGGGGGCAATTTTGGCTGGGGGCTTTCAGGGAAAAGAACGGCTTGAAAGGTGCTCAAACGCGGTTCCCTCTCTGAAGAGACCACAGTACCTCATGTATGGATTGTTGGGACCATTCAAACGATACCAACAGCTAAGACCTTGGAGCACTAGAACTAAAAGCCTGGCGCAGGCGCATAATGAGGGTGACATTTGTCCCCCCACCGGTGTTTGTGGTACTCGCGTTACTCGCGCTGCGCTGCTTCCCGTACTCGCCGTGCTCAAATGGCTCTCCCGCGCCTCACCGCCACACCTGCATGTGAATTATGCGAATGCGTCGGCGAATACGACGACGCGCTCGACAGCGACGGAAAGCTTTTCGTCGTGTGGTTAATGAGATTGTGGGGATTCGCAGCAACGAACCAGGGCGGGGGGAGCGACGCGAGTGAGGGCAGGTCGCGGATGGGCTCGATCGAACCCGCGCGGTACGTGCACCACACCTGCACGTAAAAGTGCGCGTCGAAGCGGGCGGGCCACACTCCCACGCCAAGCTCCCTGCCGTTGGCCTGGCGTTGGTCGAGTGGGAATGGGATTTGGAGGTGGAATGCGAGTACGCGTGCTGCACTTGGGCGCCGCTCGTCCTCGAGACCCCAGCCAGGTAAACGCATGCCCAGGAGCCAGATCTCCTGCCCGCTGCGGTCCGGCGTCGCTTCCGCGTCGGGCAGATAGCGCACCGCCTTGTCCAGCAGCCCCTTCGCCGCGCCGCCCCCGCCGCCCTCGGTCTACCTTGAAGTCGATGTTGTCGAGGACACAAGCGCCGCGGCGGCACCCGTACTCTGGCTTAACGCACCCGATAGCGGCGCAGTCGGCGATAAGTCGCTCGTGCTGCCCGACAGATGCGCGAACCACGCGCTTAGCCGCGCCGCGACGTCCCCGCCCCCCAGTCGGCTCGAGGACCGCATGAGCTGCAGCGTTTGCCCGTGCCCATGATCGTCGCTGTACCCCGATGAGGAGGGCGGCGGCGGCGTCGACTGCGAGAAGGAAAAGTGCCATTCCGAGCGCGTACCCCGCGTACGTACTACGCGCTAGGCGGACTACCCGGCGGCCGCAAATCGTCGTATTCAAAGTCGTCCGTGTTGTGGCTGCTCTCGTGGAGGGTGAGCAGCTCCGCCGCGCTCGGTGCTGTCCGTTCAGCGTCGCTGATGCGCTGTCGTTCGCGCTCGCGGGTGTCTCTCCCCAGGCCCAGAAAGCGCCGCCCGCCGCCGCTCGAGGAAGATGTAGATGTAGATGCCGCGGAGGAAGATGCGGCGGATCGCGGGTAGTCGACGGATAGGGATTCCAAGCGGTCGCGCTGGGCGGGAGACTGGAGGAAGCGCGGCAGTTTGGATGCAGGCGTTGCGGGAACCGTTGGTGAAGTCGGCGCTGGCGTGGGCGGGACTCTGGAAGTCGAATTCATCGCAGGCGGGCCAGCGGCCGTAGTCGATATGGATTTGGGGTGGCGGCGGAGGTAGATTGGGCGGTGACGGCGACGGCGGGCGTGCCCTGAGCGTTGTGCCGCGACTGCTGTGCGCTGAGTCGAGACGGGCATCCCAGCGCGAATCCTGCTCATGCAGACAATCAGATCGTGAGCGATGCCACACATAAGGATGAAGGGAAGGAAGGGTGGCGTGGCGCAGCGCAGGGAGAGAAAAAGAGGATTCCCGCTACCTTTAGGTACGGGTTCTTATATAGCGCCCCATCAGTGCACATTTTGGCGGACCATCACATTTTCGTCATCTCTTTTCACGTAAGCGCATTTCCTGTACGCCAAAATGTTTCGGCTTGCCTACAGCTGTCGCTCGTGCCGATGATTGCCTTGGCGGAGTGCATAATCATGCTTACGCTGCTGCAGTTCACATCGATGGCTGTCAACTGCGCTCAAGACTGCGCTGCTTTCTTTGTCTTTCCAGATTGTTTCCAGATCTAGCATAAACTTGTTCTCTCATCTACAGATCTTTCAGTTCCTCTCTCACTTGTTGGGCTTGAATTTAAATATTGAAGTGGTAGAGTGAAAGTACAACTGAAGAAATTAACCAAAATTGTACTGACACACTGCACTATAGTCTGCAAGTTCTCTGTCCCAATGTAAAATCCTTGTCACTAATGGAACTTTGCTTGAAGTTCAATTACACACCACTAGTTGTTCTGCGGCCCAATGCGAGCTGGTCGACCGAGCGAGCTTTGGGCCGCCCTCAAAAAACATTTCACTTGAAGGTCAGTTGCACGACACTCACTATATGAGAATTTAGCAGTTCTGCGGCCCAATGCGCTGGTCAACGCGGAAACGTCGACCGAGTGAGCTTTGGGCCGCCCTCAAAAGACATTTTCCTTGAAGTTCAATTACACAACACTCGCTGTACATGTATGTAGTTCCTGCATCGACCGATCGAGCACGCTTTGGGCTGCTTTCAAAAATATTTTGCTTGAATATTAGAATTTGAAACTGCAAATTGAGTCGAGAAGACAATGGTAGCGGGCTGTGCCGCTCGTCGGCCCTACCCGCTTTATTAATATTAGAGTACTCACGGGCGCGGTGGAAAAGTAGAGTTAAGACTAGCGGAGGATGAGGTGTGTGCTCGTGTTTGGCTGCGCCATTGATCTCTAGTCATTCGGTCTGTGTACTAAGGATTGCGCCCCGGCTCTCGGTGCCGAAACTTATGATCCGGGATCACTTCGTGATGCCTTCTCCTTTTCTGTTCTTTTAGTTAGTTGACTTGTTATATTACTCAGTACAACTCATTAGGAGTCATGGATTCGGACCCTTAGACAGTATAAATACAGTAGCTTACCTGTAGAGTAGGCAGTCTTCTTCAATACAAGGATTTGCACGACTCAACTTCGTCAGTCTCAACAAATCTTCAAGACCAAGATTCCTGTTGTTAGGGTTTAGCGTTTTACGAGCGTAAGTCAGTAGTAGATACTGAAGTCGTGAATGATGTTTTTGTAGTTTAGCAAGTTAGTCGTAAGTCGTAAGAGCGTATCTGAGTAGAGCAGATAGCAAGATTCGTAAATTCTCAATGCGAGTGAACTCAAACTTAAATCAGTCAAACAGAATCACACTACACGGGTGACCTTGTAACTCAGTGGGCAGTGGCTTAACAAGAGTATACAAGGCACTAAGTTCCTTAGGCAGCAAGGCTAGGTCTTAGTTTGAATTGGCTATAGGCTATAGAAGCTAGCGTCTTCGAAGTTGTGTGCAGAAGTGCTACATGATGGATTGAAGTAAAGATGTGGTGTGGTACATGGTATAAAACTTGTAGTTATATACTAAAGAACAGTAAACTTCTAGAACATTCTCCATAGCATTGGAACATTCCTGAGAAATGCTAGAATGTTCTGTCTGAGCTCAGAATGTTCTTCAGGTAAGGAATATTCTACAGAGTTCTGTGGATGTTCTAGAATATTCTACAGAGTTCCATGGATATTCTAGAATATTCTCTGAGGCTCAAATAATATTCAAAACACCATTGAAAGTAGGTAAAATCTATATAAATTGGCCATGTGACAACCATAAGGGTTGACACGTAAGGAACACATAAAAAGTATGTTATAATGAGTCTACTGGCTCATTAAAGGATAATCCCAATCAAGACAATAATCATGGAGAAGTATGTCTGCACTTGTAGATGAGATGAATAAGGAATGTGAGTAGGAATATGAGAGTATTCACAGATATACAAATATCCATAACACCTGTGTGCACGACTTTCTCAACCGAGAAAATCCGTGCTTCACAGTCTGATCCCACTTGCTTCTCGCGCCCAGCTAAAGACTGCTGGCTACACCGAAACGAATGCAAAGCTCAAGATAGTTCCAACATAGCCTTCATTCCCCTGAACTTCCCTAGTCGGAGTCTTTAGCCTTCGAAGGTGTGCCAAACATTCATCCTATTCACTAATTTGGGGGGTTAATACTGTGATCCGCCTCTAATAATTGTGGAGCTGCCAATTCAAAGATGACATGTCGACTGATCTACACTACTTGTTGACAATTTTGTTGCGGTGTGCGTGTCTTTACTTGATCATTAGTTATGTATATACAATGAAGTCACAGCGAAGGGTGTGACAGCCTATCTAATTAGAGGGGACGAAAATACAGTCCGGGCTAAGGAAGGAACAGTGCTGCAGCCGGAGGCTTTACTGCCAAAATGTTTTCGTCCATGTCCCTGGTGCTCTCGGCCACAAACTGAATGGGTGTTGTCGATATATCAGACGCAGGCGGCTCGATCGCCTTCCCAAGGGCCATCCGCACCTGAATCAGCGCATTGGCAATCCCGGCCAGAGGAGTGAGCGTGATGGTGAAAACAAATTGGCCCTCATAGTTTATCTCATGCATCACAATGTAGACCAATGCCCATGCCCTGCATGCCGTGAGTTTCAGAAGAGGGTACCGGTAGACATAATTGGATAGGGACGAACGTGTAAAATGCTGCACTCTCAATTAGCATGAAGAGGAAGTCCTGGTCCCTGTGAGGATCGGATGATTGGGAATATCTAATTGAGACGCACCCGCAAATTTGTCCCTTGAGCACGAATACAGCCCGAATACCGAGTGATGTTCCATACTTTCCAAAAGATGGTCCCTTGGATTTATCTCAGTCTAGATCTCAATAGAAATGGTTGGATTGATAAAATACCTGTGCAGTAGATGTTGGTTCTGTAAAAATGATGCTTAGATGAATGAGGTGGAAGGGGTGCAGTGTACATACATGAGGGAGAAAACCAAAGTGGGTGTTATGCTGACTATCTGAGCAATGTTCTTCAAACTCCGGGCAGTCCTCACTGCAACCAGCCCGCAAACTGCAGCACAGGTTAAAATTATCATCTTTGAAATAACTCACAACGGCCCACCTGCAAGACCTACAAGCGTCAGCATCGGCAGTGTAACTATCAGTTTGCTGCGCCTGGAGACAATCCAGAGGCGAAATATCTGTGTCTGGTGTCAAGGAAAAGAGTAATTATGCATGCTCCGTGCTCACGACCATAGTATCACTAATCAGCATGGAAATAACGAAAAAGGCATTCAGAGCGACTTCGGCTGGTTCTTGTGAATTCCTGCCCTGATCACTGAGGAATGCAGGAGCTGCAGTGCCATCTTCGAAGAAAATAAAGGCTTGGAAGACCCAGATGGTGATCACCACACAATTCTAAACCATGCAATTTGGTTAATGCATACCCCACAACTCAAAATCCACGTACCCCCGTGACAGCGAGGAAGAGTGCACATCCCAAGACGAACATTGCAGATCGATATAGCGGGCTGGCGTCTCCGGATTTAGAACGTCTGACGAGGATATACATTGATATCAAGAACAGGTTGAAATAGATGCCATAGAAGAAGATTGCAACCGTCATGCCGACTAGACACATCGATGAGAGCGACATGGTGAGAGGGGGAAGGGGTATCCATCATGATACCGAAAGTTTCCGTCTTTTTATATGCTGGACATATAGCACCAAGTGCGAAAATAACGTAATACCAGTATTGATCGGCTTTTGCCTTAACGGGGCTGTGCTGGTTTGACACGAGGAACTGAACAGTGAAACATTTACCCTGGTCCGTTGGCTTCCGTTGGAAGCATCAGAATCTCTACATAAAAGGAACAGAACAAGAGATAATTCTGATCAGCAAACCCCGTACCGGGGTTGCTAAATAGAATATTCTAATCAGCAATCCCCACGTGATCAGCTCGGCTAGGATAATTCGTGCTCCGCCATGCCGTGCCGTGCCGCGTTCCACTCGTTACCGGAGTCAGTTGAGGAACAAGTTAAGAACACAGTATTGTGGATGGCACATAGATCAAAGCCTGCAGTGGATGCTTGTGGAACATCCTGAACACAGAACAGTCAATTATTCGGAGAACAATAGGTTTTTTTTTTTTGGGGGGGGGGGGGGGGAGTCGGTATTTGAATCAACCTGGCGCAAGTACTATTATTGTCTGGCAACGTTCCGTGCGGGTTACACAATATTTTATTTTCTTCAAGATTTTAGGAACAGCATAGAACCGTACCCAGCCCTGCGGTCAATATAACTGACACCGTTCTGGCGGCAGACATTATCCAAGCATGTTGAAATTGCTCAATGCATGATAAGTTCTTGTTGAGGAACACAATAGGTCGGATGGCCAATGTACCCAAATTTCGTAGATAAACCACTGCAGACGATGTTCATGGAACATTCCGACGGCAACCTGGTCGAGTATTTGGTCTCTGAGTGGTATGGGATCATAAAAAATGTGGAGTTTGTTGAGGAGCACGGTGTTTCGCACATATCTAACACTGTGGATGGAATGCAGTGGTCAATTATGTCGCATCTGGGAATGTCCCATCCGGCTTTAGGACTATAGGAACCTGGAGAAGAACACATCACATCATTCAATATGACTGCCAACATATCAATAGCAGAGATCGTCCAAGCATACAATTTTCACTTGTTGAGGAACACAGGTTACAGTCAATTATCCCGTATTCGGGCATTCCGTGCGGCTTATTCCTTTTCAAGGACACCAGACCAGCTTGGAAAAGCATTTATATTCACACCCAAGATGACTGACAGTGTATTGAGAGCAGAGATCATCTAAGGGTGGCATTTCAGTTGTTGAGGAACAAGTGATGCTTTGTGCTACCAAAGCCAAACGGTGTATTAGCCCACAGAAGAAATAGAGGGATAGCAGTATTAGTAGCCCGTTAGATCGGCGGGCAGACGGCAACCGGTGGAGCGGTACGAAAGCGGCGCCGCACGGCAGAAGGCAAGGGTGCAAATCCCAGCGGTACCGCGGATATGTGAGGGGAGCCAGTGAAGGACCACGTACTTGCAACATGAGAGCCGTGCACAGAAGGGGGACGGCAGTACTAGGCGGGTGCGCGGCAGTACCGGGTTGATACGCAGCTAGTCTCTCGTAGACAGGCGCTTTAACATACGACACTCGTACCTCGCGTGTTAAAGTACGCAGTGGGTGGGGAGCGGGGAGCGGGCAGGCGTATCTGGGGATCTGATTCATCACGGAATGGTTAGTCTCTTATAAACAGATGCTACAACAATTCTCACTCGTACCTCGCGTGTTGTATGGAACGGTAGGCTACCTATGCGCCGTGATGCATCTGTGCGGCAAGTCATCGATTGGGTGTGATGCATCATCCTACCAATTCGGACCTGGACCTTACGCGGTCGATCCATTAATCACAGTTCATCGCCCCTTTCTGCTTCCGCTTCCCGCCTCCCGCTGTGGAAGATAGAGTTGTTCCTCTCGCGGAACTCAGGTCGGCCTAGGTCGTGCCGGACGCCGCTTTACGGGTGTACGGGGTGATGCAATTCTTGACGGGTAAAATCTTCTGCTGGCGTGGAAGGCGTAAGGCTCGTAGTTGGTGGCTCGGTGGTATCAGGTTTCAGCTCGGTTGGTGTTTCTACAGGCGCTCGCTCGGGCTCGTGGGTGTAGGAAGCAAAGAAAGGATTTTTTTCCCCCATACTCCAGGACTTCTATGATGGGACAGATTCCGGCTGCTCCCGTACTCGTGGGACACCGGAGTCCGGGTACAAACGGAACAAAGCGCGAGTGTATAAATATAGTGTCCATGGTAAATCCTCTTGCTAAACCACCGCCTCAGACGCGCACACGACCGGGAGACAAGCAAAGACATTATAGGGAGATGTTCGCCGCCCCCACAGCACCGAGTTGGTGGCCCAAGCCAACTCGTATCAATCCCCGGCTTGTTCGAGTCACGCTACGCGCCCTTGACGAGGCCTTCGCCGTTGGATTGCTACAAGTACAGTAAAAGGTGTTCAGTAGTGTAATAATATGTAGGAATATTTGCTTAGCCAATGTAATGTGAAGCCCAAACCCGTTCCAAGTCCAACAATAATATTGACATTTTTGCGCTGTGTCGAGCGACTTTGACAGGGCATTACGGGAATTTGTGCCGTTGCTGCTGTATTGGAAATTTTCGAATGAAAGGGAATTATGCCGTGTTGAATGACTGCGAGGGCGATGATGTGTTGCACTAGTGCATACGGCGCGGTGGCTATGCCATCCTACGCTGGCGGTTGTTTGGTCCTCACATGCACTTGAACTCAGACTCGAAGGCGACGAGTGGGACAAGTCGCACTTCCACACCTCCCGCGCCTCGCCTCCCGATTGGGCCAATATTTGTCAGAATTAGGAATCACCTGCGATGGCCCTTGCTTCCGCCATTGCCCTCCCCTTTCCGCCTCCGCCGCTACACCCGGCTTCAGCATTCCCTGTTTCTGGTCAGTACTGTGCTGCCTGGGCGTGGTTAATACCCCCCCGCTGCCGCGCCGCTGTCTTTGCCCGGCCTTCCCGGGGCCGCATGCCCTGCTCCCCCTGCTTCCGCATCTCCCTACCCTCCTTTCATAGCAGTGCCTTCTGTTTACATCCCTACCATGCCACACCTCGTCCCGCCGCCTCGCTCCAGCTGCCGCCAGAGCTGAATGCACCCCAGCCCGCCCCACCACTCATTTCGCCAGGGCCGCTCATCGCCGCTCATCCCATCCGCTCCCCGCTTCCATTTCGAAATTACCCCGTGTACGCTAGCCTCTACTTCCAATTAAAATTCCACAGTTGGCATTACAGCTCTTTGCAGAACTTAGGGCGCGAACGAAAAAATTTCCATTTTGGTACATTTTTGATCGTTTTTGCCAGGACAGCTGCCCTGTGCTCAATTCCCTGCTGTTTTCCTTGGGACCTGGTCCGATCGATCCGCCTTCGAAATACGCAGTGAACAGTCTCCTCAGAATCTTTATACAATCCCGAGGACCACTTCCTGAGCATGGAAATGAGCTTTATCCCAACATTTTTCATTATTTTCCAGCAGGACAGCTGCCCTGCCCTCAATTCTGGGCCTTTTTCTTCGGCGATAGGCTCAATCTCTCCGCCTCAACAATCTGGAGGGCATGGCTGCGTCAGATTTACAATTTATCACCCAATACTGCTTCCTGGCGGAAGAAGTCCTCGATAGGCCATCACTTTTGATTGACGGTCAGCAGAACAGCTGCTATGGCCTCATATCTTGATCATTTGGCTCGAAAATAGCATGATTCAATTGGGATCCCACGCACGCAGTGAACGGTGTCCTCAGAATTCCTTGATTACAACATAAAAAAATTGTTATTTTTACATCTTCTACGGACAGAAATGTACTGTGAACCTGTAAAATTGTATATCATGCCAATATAAATGTTCAGTATGCTACCAAACAGATAAAATTCAAACATTCCAAGACACCAAGTCACTCGAGGCACCATAAAACACTTTACAGCTGTTCTGGGCAATAATCTGTTTGAATTTGAACTCGTGTATCAGGAAGGTGTTTTGGGGGTCAGCCTGAAAATCTGGGACAACAGTTCACTGT
Source organism: Mycena epipterygia (assembly GCA_029281465.1). Lineage (NCBI taxonomy): Eukaryota > Fungi > Basidiomycota > Agaricomycetes > Agaricales > Mycenaceae > Mycena > Mycena epipterygia. Next base: position 317,909 of record JARJCQ010000063.1, on the reverse strand, counting down.
GCATCTGTGGTCCAAAGAGATTCATCTTATGACAGAGGCAAACGGCCAAGATCTGAGGCCGCAGCAACTGTCCTGCTGACTGACAATCAAAAGTGGTTACTTACAGCTCATTTCCATCCCCAGGAAATTGTTCTGGGAATCAGGTTGAGAGTTTGAGGACACAGTGCTCTGCGCATCTCACGGGCGAATCGATTGAGCTTATACATGCGATCAACGGCCCAAAACTGCAGCCGGAACAAGTGTCCTGCTGGGAAAAAACCAAATTTAGCTGTTGAAAACTGAGTTCTCATACCGGAAATGCGCCATGGAGGTCGGTTGGAAAATCCGAGGAGACCGTTCACTGCGCATTTTGAAGGCGAATAGATCGGGCTAGGTCCCGAGGCAAACGGCCCGGAATTGAGCGCAGGGCAGCTGTCCTGGCAAAAACAATCAAAAATGTACCAAAATGGAAATTTTTTCGTTCGCGCCCTAAGTTCTGCAAAGGGCTGTAACCTACCATGGAAAATAGAAATATCACTACTATGTTTGGGACCTATTCGCCTCTGGAACTGGACCCGGGCATCTGGTATTTGTTTTCTATGACTGATATGTATTTTTCTCATCCACTAGAGCCAACAGGAATGATCGATGTTCATTTAGCGGCTCGGAGGCTGGTTGACTAGCATTGATTTCAGCCTTTTGTGAAAAGAATTGCACCTGGCCTTCCGGTATTTGGTGTATATAACTGATCTGTATTTTTCTCACCTAATTTAGAGCTAATATTAGTTTCCTATTCACAGTTTTCAGCCCTCAAACCAGTGGGCTCGCCATAATCCGCCTAAAGGTTGATTTCCCGTTATTTTAGAAACTACTTTTTGAGATATTCTAACAATCTCGGAGAAAGATAAACCATTATAGTTCATGATGATACGCTCTATAAGATGTTCTGACGACTTTGGGTTAATTTTTTTGAGTTGCATATTGGACGAAGAAAGTGTCAACTGTGGGGCCTACGTAGTAACATACTGTGTTTATGGTTGTGAACAGGTACCTCCTGCGAAACATTTTGAACAAGCATCTCCAACTATATAAAGCTATATATTTTCAAAAGGGTTAGACTGCCTGAGTCCGTTTCGCATGCCAGAACCCCCAAAAGATAATTCCTGGTTCCAATCGTAGCGATTTTCAATGTTTGGGACCCAACTCGGAATCTCAAATACTTAGTTTTTATATCTCAATCAAATCGGTGTGTAAATTTGAAATATTCTGTCGCTTCAGATTTGCTTTAAAGGGTTTGACCGTGTGCCCAGAACGTCGAAATATTATTTGAAACGCCCGAAATGGCCATGTGTCACCCAGTCACGTTTGTGACACTCTCTTCTCACCAGACGACTGCACGCAAAACGACGTGCAAACCTTCCTCCATTAGTCTCTTATAAACAGACAATACAACAATTCTCGCTCGTACCTCGCGTGTTGTAGTCTGTCGATTACTCGATCACTGACATTGGTACCCGACACTATTATGTAATCTTAAATTTTTCGGGTGTCGTTCCCGTATTTACGACGTGTTTTCGTCGATTTTTATGTTGGAATATGATTCATAATGCCATAATGAATGACTTCTCCTGCCGAATCTCGCGCACCGACCTCTAACCCAAGATGTAGAATTTTGATGCGCAGGCACGTGTTTTGTTCAGTATTTTGCTTTACATGGAAGCATGATATAGAGACGAAATCTGAAGAGATAGTTCTCTTCAGAGTGTGCATAAAACATATGTCGCCTCCTAGGTTTTTCCGTTGAAGTGGCGGGAAGCGTCGAACGCTGCAGGTCATAATTCAAACTCCGCACTTTACATAATAAGTGGGGGTACCAATGACGTGCCACGCGGTTAACTACAGACTATTCCTCCATGCCCCTTTGCCCCATGCCTCTTTGCCCCCAAGCTTGGGCTATGTTTTTAGCATCCACCGATGGCTCTACACCGGCTGGCGCCACCGACAGTTCCTGGTACCGTCTTAGGTTCCAGGTCTACTTTCTGTAACTCAAACCTGCCTCGATCCCCTTCAGATCATGACATCATGTGACCTTTCCCACCCTCTCGGCATATTCCGAGACCCATCACCCAAAAAGCCTAAGACTTGGTTACCCTTAACTCAAACCTGCCTCGCTCCCCTTCAGTTTATGACATCATGCGACGCCCTCTCGGCATATCCCGTGACCCATCACCCAAAACCTTTATTATTAACTCAAACCTGCCTCGCTCCCCTTCAGTTTATATCATATGATTCTTGGCACATCCCGACACCACTCCCCATTTCACTCTGGGACCCAGCACTCTTGTACATGTAATGTACCAGGAATAAACCTAACTTGAACTTCTTCCCGATGTATATTCGTTTCTCACTGATTCGAGCCTCATGGTCGGAATTTGTTTCTCATTAACCATCAGAGTAGTGTGCTGGCTCGTGCCCTTTGCTCTAACACATCCTGTATGTCCCCTCAAATTCACATATATTTGATGTGATAGCCATGTGTTTGATATGATATCCATGTGTCTACAGGCCTAATAATATCCATGCACCTCAAATTTCCATTGCCAACGATCACAATGGCGTCACAATTCATCATTCTTTATTTCTTACTCCCTCCCATCATGGCCTCACGGCCCCCTGCAGGACCACACAGCTTCTCAATGTACTCAACTCCTGCCAGGCACTGCTCGGTCTCAATGGAGGAAGTTGAGGAGGAAGACATGCCCCGAGTTCACACTGCCCTCACAAACACACCACAAATCCTTGATCTCATGTCAGTGAACGCCAGGTGAGCACCTTTTAAATCCCCGAGCCCTGCGCTTATTTTATTTCACATAAGTTCCTGTCGCCAGAGACCCTAGTCGTACCTCTTCGCTCGGAACTTATGTTCCCAACACGGATTCTACCACAGTCCTCGGTAAATGCCGGGCTAGTCCCACTGAGGAGCCCAGCCCGAGTCCAACCGGCAGCCGTAGCCGTTTGCCTGAACTTTATCTCTCCAACACACGGCCCGCACCACACGGTGCGTCCACTTCTGCTCTTCTTTATATCACTGACTCTGGTACAGCGATCAGTGACTTAGGTTCCGGCTCCAGCCGCTCAGTCGACCCCACTACAGCGGCACCCACCAGAAGATCTCTTCCACTCGCTCAGGGAACATAGTACACCTGCTTCGCTTATCGCTTCCGCGTCATTCTAACTGTTCTACGCGCCTGACACCCGTTCCTGGTTCCATAGATGTACAACGTTCTGTTCAATAATCCATCGTTCACAGCAATGAATATCAAACTACCCATTTTTAGTCACATCACTCAACCTACCGTCGAAGGCGACGGCTCCACGTACCTGAGCTGTTATCTGCTGAAAAAGTCGTACAAGCTCAGGTACAGGTACAGGTGGAGGTGCCAGGGGTGCCCGGAGGGCCTTTTTTGAATTTAATTTCAAAAAAGTCTGACGACCCAAGCGCTGGACAAGCGCCTGATCAATACACCACAACAACTACACAGCCACATTCCCCCCCTTCGTCTACGTGGCGCTCATGGTCTCGTCGAGCCCAACACCGAAGGTTCCTCCTGAACTGGAGAGACATGTATTCGAGCTTGCAGCCTTCATGCAGCCAAGTTGTATGCCAGTTCTCTTACGAGTTGCTCAGCGTGTAAAAATCTGGTAATGTCCCTGCTCATCCCTTTGGACCCACCTGAGCCTTCGCACAGGATTGAACCACTGATGTATCGAATACTTTGCATGGTTCCTACTGGATTGCAGGCGCCACTGCGGCTTCAAATGCGAGAAATCCCTCACCTGATTGAATCGCGACCGCCCTCGTTCTTTCATGCACATGTTCGGCATCTATACCTCTGTTTGGATTTCATGGCCAAAGATCTGGACGCCATCATGGGAGTTGTCTCTCTGTGTGACGCTACGTCGAATATCTACCTCCATGGCTTCGGCCACCACAAACTTCTACCCCTTCTCACAACACTGCCGCTACAGCGTCTGTCCACAAATTTATCAACTCTCTTTCCTCCCGCACATCCGGATTTCTCCCACCCTCTCTGGGCGAGCAACACGCACCTCGACCTCTCCGTTGACAGTCGTTTTTGGAGCCGTTATGGTTGGGAGACCTGGTCCGGCGTCGGACAAATGCCTTGCCTGACTCATCTCTCCTTCCACAACAACCCCAAGGACTATATTCTCATTTATCATGGGGTTCTCCTGCACTGTAAATCGCTCCAAGTGCTCACCGCCTCGTTTGGAGTTGCGTGTCGGATGCTGCCGCTTGTTCCCGGCTACGCACCTATTGCGACCGATCCCCGATTTGTTATGCTTGTGATCACCAATCTCATTGCGGATTGGGAGATGGGTGCTCGTGGTAGCGAGGATCATTGGATCAGAGCGGACAAGCTTGTGAGGAAACAATGTTCGGGGGAGATTAAAAGCGAGTGATTCGTGCTGGTGTGGAACAACACCTTCATTCTCGAGTAGAGTATTCATTTGGACCCGATGACAATTAGCCATCATGCTGGGGGAAGCATGCCGAAGGAAAGGTATCCATCCTTGCTCCACCTGGGATCGTACGTTGACACTGGAGGCAAAGAACAAAGCACTTGAGATCCAAGTGCATCCAAAGCATGTGCTCCGCACTCATGCGTGACATTGACAATCAATCTAAAATAAACTTCTCCTTTTAGTAATTCTTTAGTTAACAAAGTGCAACTTCAACTTTACTGGGATACAACAAAGGTTTTATGTTGTTTTCACTGGTTGAACATTTCAAGTTTTTCACTGGAAATATTGGTGAAAAACCTCCTTCATTTTTCACCCATCTTTCACCGAAAAAAGAGGTGAAAAATTCAAGCTTTTTTCACTACTTTTTTGACTGGAAATCAAGGTGTAAAATTTGAAATAAAGTTGGTGATTTTATTTGCAAGAGGAACAGCCATAATTCATGCACATTCACACCTGAAAATGATGGTGAAAAATTCAAAACTTTTTTCACAACAATTTTCACCACAAAAACCACAATAAAATGTGTGAATAATGTTTGGTGAAAATTTGTGTAAGATTTGAAACCCAGGATCTAGGTTTTCAATCCTTTTTCACCATCTTTTTTTCCACTTTTTCACTGGAAAAATGCGGTGAAAAAGATACCTTGTTTTTTTTCACATTTTTTGGTGTAAATACAAGTGAAAATTTCAAAATATTTTCCTGGCATTTCCCACCAGCAATCAAGGTGAAAAATGTGAAATAGGGTTCAAGACGTTTCTTCAGACATTTTCAGAGGAAAAGCACATAAAACAGCTTTTGAATTGGTCACTGGAAGCAGGAACTACATTATACATTAAAGTCCACCATATAAAAAATCTAGGGCAATCGGGATTCAAACACTAATGCTAGAGCTATCCTGCTGGGAAATGTCCCAAAATGTGTTTACTTGGGCCATAAATTTGATCCGAAAACCAAGTAAAAAATCTGATACAGAAAACTCCACATCGGAATTGTGAATCAATTGAGTATCACCCTCTTTATAGAATTACGTCCGTCTGTCCGTCCGTCCGTCGGAAGCCTTTTCAAACTCGGCTAATCTAATCGATCATCTCTTTAGGGCAGGTCTCGGGAACTGGCGAAGCGGAGTCTAAAAAGCCTGCTCGGCAAGGTCGGCTGCCTCAAACGAAGTGCCAGGGCGCGAACGCCCCAGTGCGCTCTTGTACTCATAAGGAAAACAGACAAGAACTGAGCCCGCAGCTGCTGTTCTGCCTAAAATAGCTGCAAAAAAAAAAAAAAAACAACCGCACCCTAAGTTCTGCAAAGAGCTGTAAGATACAAGTAATCCTGCGGTGCGCCCGTTCGAAAAAATGTATGCATTTTGCGAGTCTACAAGTTCCGAAATTTTCTCGGCGCTGAGCTAGAACTCGGTGCACTGATGGCTCGGTTGAACTCATGTTCGCGCCTCAAATGGTGCATGCTTCTCTGCCCTCCATGGGAGACACTTCGAAACATATTGGTAGCAGAACCAATGTGAAAACTACAGCCGTTGCCTCAGCGGCATATCCACACTCCAGGTCGGTCGGACTTGAACGAGTAATGTTGAAAGTGATGGAACATAACGAGCGAGAATGAACAGATACAAAGATCGGGCCACTGGCACAATCCAACCCAAGAACACCTGAGATTTCGGAACAGACAGGATAGTACATGAGATAATCCAATGAGATATCGAAGTATTGAGACTGGCAATCATTCCTGATTCAAGTGGGAAACTGGTTGGGAATAATACTGTCGGCGCTGGTAAATATGTGGTACACCCACGCCATCTAGAACTCACTTGATATCGTACAGGCCTGAGTTGCACGGGGCCTCTCCGCCAGCCAGGTTGGGGCACCGCGACAGGATGGTGGATGCGACTGATGCCTGGCGAGCTCAGATTTAGTTTTTCCTTTTGGAGTGAGTTCATGAAAAATGATATGCACCCAATTACTTCCGCAGATTCCCGTAGTTTGGGGCCCAACCCCAAAGTCAAGCTGGCAAGTATTGAAGATGATGAAGATCACTTGATCCTGCAGGACGGTGAAGGTCGGAGCTGTCAATCAGCGAGTTAAGAACGATCGTTTGACCCAGAACCACTACGCACTGAAGGCAGCCACCGAGTTGAGCAACATTTTTCAGTCGGCTGCGAAGGTGGGTGGTTCGGCGAAACCGAGACACGACGAGACAAAACCTGTATTGAAGCAACCCGCTTCAAACGTATGCGGGGTATGAATGATATTCAGACTCACAGGTGGCTGGGTCTGGGAGGCAAGTGTCACGCTCTGTGAGATCGACATTATCGGTGCTACCCAGGGCCCGACGACGATCGGGACACGATGCAGTAATGATCTGCAATTCATGGTCTTTATCTCCGATGAACGAAGATTGGCTTGTAATGGTCGCGTTTGAACCATATCTCTCTTGGATGGATGGAGCTGCAGCACAGAAACCAGAGACCGCGAGGATGGAGGCAAACAGCAGAGTGAGCTTCATTCAAAGTGAGTCTGCAAAGGGTGCAGTGACTAAGACGCAACTTGGAAGCGAGCCTTTTGTAACCTTAGAGACTTCAGACAAAGTTCAATAAACACTGGACAGATGTGCCTGAAGAGTGTGCCTGACGAATCAATGCCACGCCCGAGTCAATAGAGTCGCACCCGTTCTATTTCGCAAGTTGGTACCACCTGAGTAACGTTAGCGAACAGAAAGCTTGAGAATGTCAATAGTAGTCGGCAACCCTGCTGGAAATCAGTGATGCGAAAACTGGTATTGCCGCATTTGGAAGGTACCCCCTATTTCCACCTCTCTTTTGCTCAGAACACCCTCTTATGGTATCAGAGGGTCCTAAATTGACATCTAAATATTATATACATTCAAAAGGTCTTGCTTGAGTCCCAATTTGAGGAGTAAAAGTCATTAATAATGAAAGATGGCACAGCAGCCCCATCACTGCTCCTCTAGAAAAGCTAGGCCTACACAGGCAGTCCCGGGTAAGAACTCAGTGCGGGATATATGTGGTACTTATCCTAGATTTAAATGACTGAAGTCAAATTTTAATATCTGCCCAGTCAGAGTAGTTAGAGAGGGATTTGTAGTCACCAACCCCGGATTGAGGTGCATACGGGGGACAAATAAAAATTCCACTTCAGACATTCTAAATAGGGACCGCAGGCCATCATATTTGCCCATATAAACTTGGCTGTCCGGTGGATGTACAGGCCAGAATTGTCCATGACCACGGCGCAAGCGCGTGTCGGAGTTTGAATTTGGCACAGCGTTGCCGACCACCATCAATGACAACAGCGGAACATCACCGACAAGGTCTGCCGCAGAAGTTCACTAAAGACAGATGTGCCTGTCGAGTCAATAGAGTCGCATCCTTCTATTTGGCAGGTTGGTACCACCTGACCTAGGGAACAGAAAGCTCGACAATAGCGGAACGTTACCGGTGTGAGCCACATAAAGATGGCATCGCTGCAGCGCCATGCAAACGGAACTGGGCATTGCAAGCCACAATGTATTTTTCTGTTCGCTAGCTCAGGTGGTACCAACTTGCCAAATAGAAGGATGCGACTCTATTGACTCGACAGGCACATCTGTCTTTAGTGAACTTCTGCGGCAGACCTTGTCGGTGATGTTCCGCTGTTGTCGAGCTTTCTGTTCGCTAACGTTACTCAGGTGGTACCAACCTGCGAAATAGAACGGGTGCGACTCTATTGACTCGGGCATTTCATTGATTCGACAGGCACAGACTCTTCAGGCACATCTGTCCAGTGTATATTGAACTTTGCCTAAGTTTCTAAGGTTACAAATCATTACCCTCAATTAAGGCTTCGGATGATTCGGCGTCCTCGTTAACCCGTAATGTTAAGGCCTTATTAAGGCCTAACCCATCTTAAGCCTTAGCCCTTAAGCGGAACACTGGCCCTACTAGGGATGCAAGTGGTTGGCAGAGCAGCGGTGGCGAGGGGACTGTTGGACTCGGCGCGGTACGTGGCATGCTGCCTTTATTTTCTTTTGCAGGACCGCCCATCCACTGGCCATGATTATAGGCTAATGCTAAGCGCTGCCTCGTACTCTCGACCGCGACGCACACTTCTCGTTCCCGTTCGCGTTCCGGCACCCCGCGGCCATTTCCAATCTTTCGTCAACTGGACTGCAACGCGTCCCCATAGCTATCTGCCATATAGGCCTTATCCTTCGTAATCCGTGCGTACCGGGGTCCCCGACTGGTTTTGGAAGGGTACAATATTAATTCGCTCGGTGAAGCATCTATCAGTTCCTGTTCCTCTGCCGATGTCGTCTCTGCCACTTGGTTTTAGAAGGGTGCAACATTAATACGCTCAGTGAAGCATCTACCACCTACCTGACTACCCACCTGACTACCCTATCTAGCTGGCCATTCGGGAGCTAGAAGGCCAGGCCTTGATAGTTGCAATTGGATGTAATGGAGGAACAGAGTAAGACGTCCAACGAGGGTCCAGACCAAATTGGAACCCAAACTTGTGATAGGTTGATGAAAAGTTATGGCATGTTGGATCTGGATCCGACGGGTGTAAACATCAATTTCTTAGCGCCGACACGCATCCCTTGCTCGTCTCAGCCGTCTCTCTACCAATCCTTCATTATTCCGCAACACCTTGGACTCGTTCTGCTTCCTGATGTGGGGCATGGGCTTCCATCGGTCCAGTGCGCTGATTGAGGATGAGGCATAAATGCCTAGGTGGCCAGGCAGGTGAAGCATTTATCAGTTCTTGTTCCTCTGCGGATGTTGTATCTGCTACCTGGTTTTGGAAGGGTGCAATATTAATACGCTCAGTGAAGGATCTATCAGCCCCTCTGCCGATGCCGTCTCTGCTACCTGGTTTTGGAAGGGTGCAATAGGGTGTTCCATATATCCTATTTCGCGACCAACTTCAGACCCTATTTCGACCCCAACTTGGCTCCAACTTGGGCCATCATTTATCGGAATTTGGCCCCGGGAAATGCAATGGGCAGGTCAAATCGAGCGGGCGAAGTTGGAACACGAAGTTGGGGTCCAAGTTGGATGTCAAATCGTGGTCCGGAGCACGATTTGACATCCAACTTCGAGTTCTGAACTATTTCATGTTCCAACTTCGCGCGAAGTTGGGCACGAAGTTGGGCCCCGAGCCGGGCCCGAAACAGGATATATGAAACATCCTAATATTATTACGCTCGGTGAAGCATCTATCAGTTCCTGTTCCTCTGCCGATGTCATCGGTCCTTCCAAAATGCATTCACCTAGGTCTATTTGTCGATGAGAATGGTGCTCATAAGGCGGCTCCCTGAATATGGAGGGCACGGGCAGTCCATTATCCCTAGTTCTGGCCCTATATATCCCGTCTGGGTATGGTTCAGGCCGCACAAACGACCGAAATTGGATGAAACAAAGAAGCATGTATACCACCCCCTTGCCCTGAATGATACATGCTGCACTGATAGTATGCCTCCGGTTCTGTATATAAGCCAAATCCCCCAACGACTGTCGAGCAGCTCGCAAGTTACATATCCTTTTTAACATGCGCGGAGTAGGCATCCATTTTCTGTGTTCCCTGCGTCGTGCATTCAAATTGCCCTCCTTAGCTTCTCAGCTTTGCGGTCGTGGCTGTAATCACCACCCCGGGCCTTGCTCAGCTTCAGACCAGCTGTTTCTCGGGTGGGCCTACATTCGATTGTTCCATGTTCATTACAGCATTCTGCAATTCCATCGGCACCTCCACAGTCAGTCGAAAATATTGCTGTATAGCGGGACTTCATACTGATCGTCTTCGTCGCGTAGATCGCGCCTAACGATACAATTTCGCGCTGCTTCAACAATCCTGCTGTCGGATCTGCTCAGTGTGCGTTAGCCGCAGACCAGGGGGAGCGGATCATGACTTACGCCGCGTCATTTTCTCGCAGGCACATTTACCGCAGCGAATATGGTAACAACGGCCGGAGTCCCCAACGTTTCCAACTGCGGCTCAGCGCTGGCTACAGTGGGTGCAGTGTGCCCTCCGGTATGCTGCCGTTCTCAGATCACATTTCCCGAGCCGACTTATACACAGGGTGGTAGTGGCATGTTTAGCGGATTGACATTCAGGTTCTGGATGGATCCTAACGACGGGACGTGTGGAATACCTGAGCTCGATACGTAGTATTCCTGCAGTGAAGGATTGAAGGGATCCTGGTCATAATCCGGCTAGTTGAATTTTGAATGGAAGTCTCTCGGCGGTTAGGGGATAACAATAACTTTGTAATCCAGGAAATGCTACATAAACAGATAAGGGGATAAGGAAAGTTTGTGTTGTCTTGCAATGTCACCGAGTCGACGAGAATATGATAAAATAAAATTGGATATTTACTTCCAGAGCAGCTGGCAGAGGACGGGAAACGTCCTCGTTACCTGTAATCAAGTTAGATCTTGAACTCAAGCGCAGTGTGGTAGAAAGACACACGTTTGGGCCCAGAGGAACTTCGAGTTGGTCGAAGGGCGCCAATCCGGTTCTTTCTGGTCATGATCTTCATCGGATTGTCTCTATATCTATTCCATAGACCGCTGAAATGGAATGAGGGGGACCTGACCATCCGGCCACAGACTAAACGGGACTTGAGATTCACCCATCCCGCATGGTAACCTGACCCTTGAAAATACCTGTCAGAGCCATAAATTCAGGAGATCTGGAGGAGGTAGAATTTAGACCACTGGTGGCGAGTGTTGCACACCAGGAAAACCGAACCGCACATTCTTAACTCGCCGCAAAACGAAACCAGTCCAATCTGAACCCATTGGTGTTGCGCAACGAAGAACCATGGATAAGAAGAGACTACTGTCTAGCGGATGGGAAGCTGCAGCACTTCTCCGGAAGTTTACATTGAGTAATCGGCTGAATTTGTGGCGAATTTTGGGTGCGCCCAGATCAAAAGTGTCATAGAAGTGTCGGCCGCAAATTTGCGTACGAAAAAGAGGCAGGGTAGAGGCACCTTTACAAGCTAGTGAACGATAGGTTCCATTTCTTCTTCGCAAGTCAACCGGGCAGTGTTACAAGATCCCGGAAGGGAACGTTGAAAGCCGGTAGATCTTGTGTAAATCATTCAGTGACCGGTGGGATGGTGTTTCTAGAGAAAGCTACCAAAGAACAGAGCTACAACTCAGTTGAGGGTAAATCGAGAAACCGTCCAGACCAGCACTGGCAGGCTTTCCAATGTTGACGCAAACCAATCACAAACAGATGCGTCGAATGATTTTCAGAAATGAATGTGATGGTTGTCGTTGAGGGAAGTAAGACGTTCACTCTTGTCGCCGTCGCGCGAAGGAAGTTCAGCTAGAAACAATTCAGCAGACTCGGACTCTTTTCAAAGAAAGTCTGCCAGCACTAGGAAAGGAAATGCGAGTCGAGGATATGCGGGGCGGGACATGAAATCCTCTCCACAGACAAACGCGAATTTCCGCGTACGAAATCAGCTTTGAGACAACGGCAGTTTTTGCAACGGGAACTTGAAAGAACGAAATTGCGCTTTCGGATCTGATAGCACCGGGAAAAAATTGTTCTTGAATGTCTTTGAGTTCGTTCCCGATATACGTTGATTGCACCTCCTCAGTCTCCAAGACAGGCGCCTCAGCCAAATTCAGAAAGGTTTTTCTCCCAAGTTAAGGTGCTTTTGCAGGTTTAACAGACCCTGGGATCAATGTTTTTCACCAGCCGCGTCTTCTAAATTGCGCCCTTCAAAGTGCTTCCAACAAGGCCGCACTTTTAGCACCAAATTTTCTCTTAAGCCACAGAATTAGCGCAGATTCAGGAGGGGTTGCACTGTGTGCATGAGCGGCCCATCAATACATTAAATTATATTCTGGCTTGCGGGAAACCTGAGCAGCGCGAATATCCTTGCACTGATCCCATCACTGGCACCTTTAAACAAGCTCGGAGAGTGCACCAGAATAGATTTTCCTTACGGGAAGTCACCCAATTTTTTTTCCACCAGCAGCAATGGATGTCCTGATGTTGGTGGTCACCCGCAAAATCCGTATATTCTCATCCTTGACTCTTCTTGCTTATAACACGACACGAAATTCCGTAGAGTCGATTCTACTGTGTCGTATATATTTATGGTACCGCACAATGTAGGAAGAAGCAAGCGCTTTATTGCACTGCACCCCAATTTGAAAAGCGATCTGCATGGGAAAAGAAAGAAATTAAAAATGTATCGACAACATTCGTGAAAGTGCGAACCGAATACGATGGATGTCTGAACTCCACATCCTCCCCCACATGTACGCGTTCATGGAGAGGACCAGAGTTTTCAACAGGAAACCGTCATTGAGAGGGAACGTCTCAGGATCATTTATCCCTGATGTATCGTAGACCGTGGTCCCCCAGGAACGGGATAGCGCGCGTACCTGCGGGAATGGAGGCAAATAAGACGTGTTTAGTTGTTGTTAGAGTCATGGGTGGTTGGAGTGGGAATGCCAGATATTCGCTGGACAACATTCTTTTTATACGACGTGGAAGTGGATTTGAAATGGATTTTGCATAAGAGTTGGAAGAAAGAACCACCATATGGATGAGTACGATAAAGGTTCGTTGCCAAAATTGAACAGAATGCCGCCCACCGAACCATGCCTTTGTTTGAGAATGGTATCTTTGTGGACTGGATGCCTGTCTTCTGGAACCCCCCACCTAAACTAAAACAAACTATTTACTCAACCGGGTCAAGGTTCAGTGGGTGGAGATTCATGCATATGGCCGTAAATATTCATGTGCTGGTCGAGGTATTATTCAGCGCGTGGGAAGTCAGTAAAAGCTGAAATTTGATGATTGAGCTGCATTTTGTTTGCATGCTATCGTAGCCGGGATGTGTTCCTTTAAACGCACACCATGTCGGTAACACTGTCCAGCTTCCGAATAAAAAGATGGGAAAAAGCAATGAGGGCCTCGATGCCTAGTCACATTCGAGTTAATTGCGAGAGCGCCAAGATCGATGGACGGGGAGGATATACGGTGAGGAATAATTGAAACTGTAATGAGTACTGTAAGGAATGAACGGTTTCATGCGGGTTGAGTATTAATCATCAGAGTGAATTTGGGAAATTCAGCAGGATGAAATTACAAGAGGGGGGTTGGAAGGTTGGCCAGTGGTAGGGTACGGACCACCGCCCGATCCAATAAAAGTACAATTTCTCAAAGGCGAGAGGAAATTCGATTCCTGCTGATTCCTCTAACCGTGGCTTGCCTTCCCATGTTCTTCTCACGCCATCTTAATTATAATCATCAAAATGCAGTACGTCTAACGAGGTTCAAAATGCTAGAAGAAAGCACCGGTGGTGTATGGTACACGCGCCGCGCCTGTATCTCCAGGGCTAGGTGTTTATCGGCGAGCCGGGGTTCGAATCCCCGCCGGTGCACCAAAATTTGGGCCGCATTTTTTCTCCCGCACTCGGCACTGTCTAATGGCGGTTACTTATTTTGCGTTACTTATTTTGCGTCGCGTCCGCGCGAGTGAATCAAACAAAGAAGGTGCCGGACAGAATGCATTGCTGTTGATGCCTCCAACCGCGGCCTTCCTTCCTATATTCACCTAGATTATAACCGTCGAAATACAGCGCGTGCACGTAACGAGGTTCAAAGGGGTAGCAGGAGGCACCGGTGGTGTATGGTACACGCGCCATGCCTGTCTGAGTGGAACCACGCGTTTATCGGCGAGCCGGGGTTCGATTCCCCGCCGGTGCATACGGTGTTCATCACTTTTTTGTCCCCATATCGGACGAATGTGTACGGTGTAGTTTAGCTGATTTTTCGTCGTAATGAGCGACGAACGAGCTGGCACCATTGCAGCGTGTGTTTAGAGAGGCCAATTTTTCGTCCCGTCCGCATCAGGGGATCAAAAACAAGTGGGTTCGACAGAACGCAAGATATTTGCCAGTGGGTTATTGTACGCCTAACGAAGTCCAAAGTGGTAGCAGCAAGCACCGGTGGTATATGGTACACGCGCCGTGCCTGTAAGCGTAGCGAGGCGTTCATCGGTGAGACGGGGTTCGATTCCCCGCCGGTGCATTAGGTTTCGTGATTCTTTTTTGTCCCGATATCGAACATGTGTGAACTATCAGGGTATCTGATTGTGTCATGTAGTAGCCGGGATGGGCCAGAGGTTGTACGGGGTCGCAGGCGTACGGATAGCGGTGCCTGCCGTGATGCATCATACTGCATGATCTACCTACTGTCTAACACGACCACACACGTCCAGATAGGAGTGGCCCTAGGCCACTGCTACTGTCAACGTCCGCACCGGGGCGTTAAAAACAAGAATGTAGGCGACAAGACGTATTGATAGCCAGTGGGAGATGTCCCGCTGAACGCGTCGCCGGGGGATATTTATCCTTCGTTTACCATTTATGCTCTACATTTGGGGTCGACGGGGATTCGGGATTTGAAATGGACCGCGAGGTGATTCTGGCACACGTAGCACACCACTGGGAATACACATACTTTACGAAAATCGATTCCCGCTCGTCCATTCGTGGATTCTTCCCCCATGTTTTTCAAAAAATGCCGTGGGTCAAACGAGGTTCAAAGTGATAGGAGAAACCACCAGTGGTGTACGGTACACCCGCCGTCGCTGTGTCGGGCTAGCAGTGCGATTATCGGCGAGACGGGGTTCGATTCCCCGCTGGTGCATTAAAGTGTGGGGCGTCCGTTTGTGTTTTTGTCCCGCACGCGGCACTGGTGTATAGTCTGCCTGATTTCTGTGAGGGGGTTGTGGGAGGCCTCTCAGAAAAAGGCCGAGAGAACGGATCGATGGTTGCCGGCGGGCTGAGCGCTTCTTCGAGGGATATTTATTCCTGGTTTAACTCCCTCGAGGCCTCGCTCTACACCATTCAACTCTCCCCGAGCTATCCACCATTCTGATCCACCGCCATTTGGGATTCTCATTCGGAACTGATCTTTATTCATCTCCCCTATGTATTGGTGCTGATATTTATTCAGCCTGAGGAGACTCCAAAAAAGAGAGAAGAGACGGTTGACAGGAAGACGTGTGGCCCTGCGACCTGCGACCAAAATTCCTGCGCGTGAATCCAGTATCCGCGAGTATATATATATATATATATGCTTGGAATCCGCGCAGACCCGGATTTAATGAACCCCGGGATCGTGCGTCCGGGTTCAACTTCTCAGCCCCTTTCTCGGGCACATTTCGGCCGACGATCGGATTCGGGAGCTAGATCCGAAGTCAAGCCGCGATTTGCGACTGTTATGTCAACGCGGCATGTGAGCATCCTTGAAGCCACACTCGTCTTCACGGTCCCGCCTTCGAGAATGCAAGGCTTTGCGCACGATACGATTGAAATCGATAGCTGGATGGGCGGATGGCTGCAGGCATTTCTTCACCTGGGCCCAGCCACGTCCCGCTGCGCCCGATAGATCTCGCGTTCCAGCGTCATCGCCGGGAATCTGCGCCCGCTCCTCTAGTTCCGCCCCCAAATCACCGCAGCTGCGCCCGTATCGATGGACGCGCGGAGGCGCATCTCCATACTCCCGCCTCCATCTCCATTTTCCCATCTTCTCCATCCGCCCGCCGCCTCCACCTGCACTTCACCGACCGCCGCAGATCAAGCTCTGTGTGCCCGTTCCACCACGCGGCTCTATCTTCGCCCTGCTCGCTGCGCCGGAGCCGACGCGCGCACATGGCTGCGCATCTACGGCGGCGCAGACGTGAAGCTGGAGTACGCGGCGCGTGGCGGATGCGCGCGCCGTGCCCGAGGTCGCGGGAGGGAGACTATACTGTGGAGAGCGAGACTGCGCTGCGGGGCGGGAGGAATATGCGTGCGTGCTACTGGCATGAGAAGAATGCACTCGGGGCTGGGGCAGGAGGAGTTGGGACGGATCGGCTGCCCGCGCGTCATCTGCCCCGCAGTCCGGCATTCACTCCAATTCATTCCATAAACGCCCGCGCGTCCCTCTCACTGAGTCACTCTCAGCTCGTCTCGACGGATTCCCGCGGCTTGCTCGCCTACACTTGCACCCGCTGCATTGCCGCTCCTCCGTTCCTCCATCTGTGGGTCCCGATGGCTACGCCTGCGCCTCCGTTTGCCCGCGTAGTGCGCAATCGATGGATAAACATATCCGCATCTGGCGCCGCGATCTCGCGGCCCCGGAGGCGGGACCCGTGCATATTATGGACCGCCATCGATCTACATTCCATAAAGCCTTTTCCGTAGCTTCGAATACCCATGATATTTGTCATGTCTATGGTGAACGGAAAATGCTCCTGCAATCCTCATGAGGCTTTCAAATCCACCTTCGAGTCCAGCTGGAACGGATGGGAAATCGCCCATTTAGGCAACTCATCTTCCCGTTTTGTACTAATTGCTGTGCATGGCTGTATCGATCACATAACGGTGACGCGGCTTCTCTGACAGCGCATCGCCTCGATTAAAATCAATGGTCAAATTTTGCTCCCTCGCTTCAGACTCAGACTCTCTCCTCCGCACATAGCGGCCGCCGGCTGCGGGTGAGTTGCAAAATAAACCCTTATCGCCTCCCGCTGACATGATATCGCAGTTGGAACGGGACGGCCCGGGCGGGCGGGCGGGGATGAGGGGTGGGGCAGGCTTGCCAAAATCCTGTTGGCCGATTTTTCCCGGGCATGTTACCGTAGATCTCGAGCTCAGCTACTTCGAAAGTCAAATATTTCTTTGAGCAAATGTAAATATCTCGTTCCAAGATTTTGAAACGTGAGCATAAGCCGGACTTCTAGATAAACTTGCAAAGTTTTCGACTCGGCCATTCAGATTGTCGACGAATATCTTGCAGAACTTTTAGAATATCTCAGGTCCGGATATTCGACACTTCACCATATCCATAATATCCAGTGGGTGACTTCCCGTAAGCATAAAATAGTATCTGAGCTTGTTTGAGAGTGCCAACGATGGGATCAATCTGCGGAAAACTTGTGTCGTGGATTAACTTCTTGTGTTCCCATAAGAAAATAATAAAAAATCCAGACTCGTGTTTCTCCCTGTGCGAGGGCCAGAATGCAACCCTGACGTCGGGCATGCTGGTGCTCTGGGAGCAGGCGGCCAATTTGGAAGTTTGCGCGTCAAGTTGAGGGCAAGATCACCCACCACCCACCTAATGCGGTTTATTCCGTTTAATAAAATCTATTGTGGGGGTAGGTACCCCCCCTACAGATTTGAATAGATAGGAATGGATTCATATTAAATCTTGTACGTTTTCACGTCCCAAAATTGATGGGGTCCCAACAGCTGCCTCGGCAAAGCACTTAGATATTCCCCAGCATTTATCTATGCTTATGGGAAGTCACCCAGTGGCGACCTACAGGGATATCCCAGGCCGAGATTAAGTCGATATTTTTCAAGATCCGCACTCCGGATTATCATGGGCGGTTTGACGCATCTCAAGTATATCTCACGTTTGGATTTGATCAACGATCAAGTCGAGATTTCAAACCTTTTGTGATAGCTAGAGTATGTCCCGTCAAGATATTGTTCCAAAAACGCAGTGACTGGGACGCTTGGATTGGCCCATAATATTCGAATACCGGCATGGTACCCGGAGCATATGAGTGAAAAGATGGCTCGTCCTGGGGGGAGAATATACCAGCCATTATCGTCGTCCAGGACAAGGAGTGGCAAAGAACAAACACCTGATTTCGTCGCGTCGAATTTTGTCGTGTGGACCGCGGGTGAAATTTAGCAGTAAACAGCCTTTTAAGGAAGCCGAAATGGCTGCTGTACGTATGTACGCTAAGTAGATAAAAAGGGACGGGAGACATGTACATATGGGTAGGAGACCAGAAATTATTACAGGCGCTGACGAGACAGAGTGAGAGACGGTAACAGCATTACAGTAAAGGACCTTACCTGGCGAGACAGAGTGAGAAACTTGGCGAGGACACCAAGAATCCGTCTCGCCAGGCTAAATAGAAATATGGATTTAGGCATTAGCATTTTGACCTTACTTCCGGCCAAGGAGCGAAGGTCAAAGATGTTTAGATTAATGGGACCTGAGGCCGTAGCACTTTGCCCTTACTTTCGGCCGCTAGGGGCAAAGGTCAGAGATGTCCAGGTGAAACAATCTGCATAGGACAAACCATTTACGACCCTGAGGTAGGTTGTCCTGCGTCTCATTTCCGACCTGTGAGGTGGAGACGTGGGGTAAGATTTGGGTGCGGACAATGCACGCCTCCGAAATTAGACTTGAGTAAATACTATTTTAAACCCGATTAACTACCTGCAGGATGCAGCCAAACAAAACAACATACGATTACATAATGACAGCGACCGCTCAGAGTCACAAACCATGTCTCATCCTACCACCATGTTGACCGCCGACGAGTTTATGGCGCGAGTGGGCAGCTTGCCCTACTTGAAACGCCATGGCTTCGCTACAAGACTCGCCCTCGAGAACGACCCGCAGCTCCCAAAACTCATCGAACAGCTCCTCGCCACAACGGCGCTTCCCTCCAGAATCCCGTATCCCGCTGTTCCGGGCGATGCTGACGCCCCAAAGTTCATCGACCTGCAGTTTCCGCAGACAACCGCATCAAAATCCTTTGGCCAGCGCGAGCTGGGGTTGGCCATGGCTATTGCACTCGGGCGACCTGCTCTTCCCATTCTCATCGAAGCTCTGCTTCACCCTTCTACTGCAGGCAAGGCCAAAGTCATCGACGCTTGCGTCAAGTACGCCCCAGACGAACAACTCCTCGACGTTTACCGTCAATGCGTCCCTGCTGTCCAAGCCTCTTTGAAAGAGAGCTTAAACAAAGCCGACCGACGAGAACTGCTGGCCAGTCTCGGCGTTCCGCTTCGCCCTGCTCAAGCCGTCGCTGAGCCCGAATTGACTGTGCTGGAGCTCACTTTGACCGGTTGCGCCGAGTATCAAAGGGAAGGCGCCTGGAATAAGATGACGTTAGTGGCTCATAATCTGTCATAATCCTCATTCATGGCACTTACTCTATCTGTGACACAGACTTGGTAGCGTTTGGCCCGATCACCATTTGCACAACCCCCAGTACATCAGCGAGGATTCGCCGCTCAATCTAGTGGAAAAACTCTTCGAGCTCCTCGAGACCTTTCCTCCCACCAGATCCGGTGTCAAGTCCACGTACAAGTTACCCACCGCTATCAGCCGCCGATTCCTCTCCTTTCTCAAGACGGATCTCCCGCGCAGCTTGACCTTGGTGACCAGGCTTTGTCGCTGGGTCGACTCTAACGGAAAACACCACATTTCCTTTCCCGAGTCGTTTGCGAAGGACAAATACTGCGCACGCTTCTGGCATAGTCTCGATCTCCAGACGCAGCGCACTCATGTGGAACCGTTTATCGCCAATCTTCTCGAGGCGAATAACGGCGCCCTGCTCAAATCTGGCCAACTCGACAGCCTTAATCTGCTTAGCGAGGTCAGGTGGCCGGTGGTACACTCCATCGGGATGAAAGCCGTTGCGCTTTTGAAAGATTGCAAGGCCGCGGAAGAGCGCCCGAACGCCATCGCCTTCATTCTCGGCGCCATCAAAACACTGCACGGCCGCCTCGTACCCCTCGCGACGATCGACTCGAAGATATATTCCCAGAGTGTTATCGAGAAGGGCGCTTCTGAGCTCATCGCCCATACCATCAAGCACTTCCTCGCGTCTCTCACCGCCACCGAGGAATCGGATGAACAGATCATGCTAAAGCTGCAGTCGATGTTCCTCAGGACCGTACTTAGCACGATAGACCACTACCACACTCTAGCCAAGGTGAGTCAATTTCCGAATCTTTTCGACGACTCGTAGCTTATGTATCTGTAGGTTCTCTTCGAGAGCGTGCGAGGTGTCTTTGAACCCAACCCTAGCCACGTTTCCGCCGATGTGTTGCAGGGCCTCGCGTCCGAGTTTTTGGATGCTCTGACGCCCAAGACTCGCACTGTGTACACCATCCCAAACTATGGCGTCGCCCAGCCCTACTCCAATCTGCCGTCGGGCGACAATGATTGTAAGTTTGCTTAACGGCGGATTTGCGATCGCAACTGACCGCCATCACACAGGCATTTTCCAGGTTGTTCTCAGTCTTTGGCCGCCGAGAGAGTACCTTTCGTTCTACACGAGTTATGTCTGCCGGTATCTTTCGACGTCCCAGAAAGACCACGTCTGGGCGATGCTCAATGATCCAGAGTACTTTGTGCGTATCCTCGGCACCCCGGACGCGCGGCACACTGCGCTATCCGCTCTGGAATCCTTCCCTCCGTCTCCCTCAGCACGTCATGCCGTAATACAGCAAGCACTATTGTCAGACGGCACAGATCAGATACTCCTGCAGCTATATGCACTTTGCGACATTTCCGACCCCGCCGCGCGTGTCGCCCTGACAAAAATGACCTACACGCGTCTGTTCGAGGAGCGGCTCGAGGTTTACAGAACCTTGATCAACGCCACGCAGGCCTCCAAGAGCGTCCGGGAATTCATCACCACCATGAAATTCTTTGTTCCTAGGATCAAGAACGAGATTCCGCCAGATGCGGGACAGCTGCCCTACCTTTTCTCTGTGCCTACCATCATCGACTTGCTGCGATGTGCGACGGACGAGGAGGCGGTGGAGATTGCCTCCGTCTATGCTGCTTGGGAGAATCAGGTCAACGAGGCAGTTTCGCCGGTATGTGACGTGTATCTGTTAAATCCCCTTTGACTAATATTATATTCCAGATCCCTGCTATCTCGTCGCACATCCTCAGTATCGTCAACCACTGTCTTTCGATCTTCGCCGCAAACCCGTCTGGTGTCTTTTTCCAGATGGCACTCCAGATTTTGTGGGCGCGATGCCTGAACGAGCACGGGCTTTCGAAGGCCAAAGTCGAGTTCGTCACCCGCTCGGCGCACCACACGACCGATACGCGCAACGAAGCGGACGAGCTCGCGTTCCGCACGTTCTTGGCGACGGTCGACAAGCACGCCGACTACGGCTTTTGGCGCATCCACGAGGTCGCGTACGTCGACTTCATGTATCGGCAGAACCAGAAGATCTACGAGCCGCAGATCTTTGACGAGGCGAATCCGACGTACCCCGCGTTCATACAGGCGATGCTCGGTTGTTTGGGGACGCGGTGGTCCAAGGTCCCGCGCATCCGCGACTACGTCGAGCAGCAGATGGGCATCATTCGCGGCGACAAGGGGACGGGCGACTCGCCATCGGAGTGGAACAAGAATCCTGTCCGCAACGCTGTGGAGTTTATGTCGAGGCTCCAGCGTATGTACCCCAGCACGACGGACGAAAGTCTTATACCATGGTGGACGGAATTCCGAGACCTCCGTCTGCTATCCAGTTCTGCCACGGATGAGATTCATCTCCGGTGGAGCGAGTGCAGGGACAAGAAGGGTGCCATGGATTCGGCGAAATTGGATGCGCTCGTTGAGCTTCTGCTCCGTACTGACGACACCGCCGTATATGTCCCTTTCGTTTCTCAGCACCTCATCAACGTCCGGCAAGACATCCTCCTCGATCGCTTCATCACAACCGGGAAGTACGGCGTCTTCAACCCAGCACCGAACGATTATGTAGAGGGCGATAAAATCGAGCCAGCGAGCTGGGACTTCCTATCCGCCGCCCGTTTCTCCCCTCGCCAGTGCGAGGTTTTCGCGGAGATGTTATTGAGCGTCATTCGCTCGAACGAGTTCCCGCTCTCTACTCGGGTCCGAGCAACCGAGCAGTTCACGAAATTGCCAACTACCACCATCCACGAGCTTGCTGCGCTGCTAACTGAGGACGACCTCAACCCTCGGATCTCGGAAGCCATTCTCATGTTCCTGCCGCGCCTAGACGAACCCGCAGCGGGGATCCAGTTCTTGTTGGCGCCGGCCATTCTCGCGGGTGAGCTGGCCAGAACCGCTGTGCATTCGGTGAAACGGTCGTTGGAGCATGTTCCGTTGACCAGCGTGCCGACGTTCTTGGAGCCGCCGACAGCGAAGCCGTTGAAGATTGGGGTGTTCAAGGAGCTCGTTCGGATTATCACGACGTACATCGAGCTTCCAGAGATGCAAGCCTTGGTCAAGCGGCTTTGGGATCGACCGCTGCATCAGGATGGTGAGCAAGCATCTTCGTCTTTATTGCCACGTTTTACTAGCTGACGCCACTTTCAGTTCGTATCGCTCTGTTACAGTCGATAATACCTGCACTGGACTCTCCGCACCAAGATCTCGCCTGGTATATCATCGACAAAGCCATTGCTTCGCTAAGCACCCTTCAGGCGGACAAGTAAGTTCATTGTTCCGAGTCAAAACGAGTACTAAGATTCTCTAGCACCCTCTTTGTCTTGCTCGCAGTCACCCCTGAGGTTTCGACTGCTTGCGGAGACGATGTCCTGTGTACATATCTTCCTCGGTCGCCCGTTTTGGCGGACATGGCGACGGTCACTATCCCGAAGGCCCACTGCGAACGCTATGTCGAGACCGTGCTCTGGCCATTGACCCAAATTTGCCTTAACACGGATCTAGCTGAGTCGATCAAGGCCGACAAGAAAAAGTCGGCAGAGCTCGCAGAACGCGTTCCCTTCATCCGTTCATCCTCCTACATCGCTTGGTTCGATTTATTCGTGGGTCCGAACAACGCTGTTTCATTCGCAGAACGGGCGGCAAAGGATGCTCGGGAGCTTGTGGATATCGGTCTGGAGAGTTATAAGCCTGGCAACAACTTTGGCTCACTTCCAGAGGAACGACTGTTCCTCTACTTGACCGAGTGCATCGGCTGCTGCGTCGTTCAGAACCAGAAGTGCTGGCGATTCCTCCTCGAGATAATCGACTTCCTTGCTTCCCGGGTCGCCCATTTCCAGCGCAGCCCGACACCGCAAGGGCACCGGAGTATCAAGCAGCTCCAGGCTCTCCGTCTCGCCGACAACTTTCTCTTCCATAGCTCTGAATTCCTTTGCTTGAAAGTGACGCACGATCGGATGGAGTTGCTGAAGCCTCTTGCTAACCACGGCGTCGAGGACTTCTTCGCCACCACGATTTACCAGCGACGTCTCAACCTATTCCGCAAACATGTTGCCAGGGTTTCCAAGAACGGAACTGGCGAGGATATTCTACCAGAGGCCCGCGCTCTTCTCGCAGAGAATATCAGGCTTTCCCATAGCTGCCACCATCCCTTCGAGAAGTGTATCGCCAACCTGGTAGATGTTCTCGGCGTCGTCCCCTCGGCATCGAATCCAGTAATTCGCAGAGAGATCCTCGCCGGTGATCATGGCGTAGCTGAGGCTCCCTGGGTCAATTCCATCCAGCTTAAGACGCTGGAAAGGACTTATAGCTGCACGCTGAGCTATGCGAAGGAGCTAGACACATTCCATGCCCATGTTGCGACCCAACAGCCCACATTCTATCAGCAGAGCTATGCGTCCTTCGAATCTCTTATTCAAAAAGTCCTCAAGGACTCGTTGCTCAAGGAGTCGCCGCTCAACTCGCGCGAGGCGTTTCGACTTCTCGTTGAACCGGTCATCCATCGCCAACGCCAGAGCAGCAGCGAGGAAGAGGGGGACATGATCGTCAACCTGTTCAAAGGCTACCCTTACCTCTTCTTCACCTCGGCTCCGGAATGCGCGCAGAGCCTCATTCAAGATGCTCTGGTGCGTGCGCGTCCCGGGAAATACGAGTCGCTTGCGCGAGCAAGGGAGATGGTGGCGCTCTTGATCAAGCACGTAACTAGGGCCGGACAGGATTCGGCCTCGTTCCCAGCTGCGTTCTTCCTCGAAACGATCTACTCTGGCAATTTCTTGTCATTAGCACTCGACCAGCCCATCCAATCTGGGGACGCCACCTTGTCGTTCCCATATTTCTTTGGCAGCGATGACCCTAGCGGCGGCGACATCGAGGACAGAAGCGCGAAATCGACGGTGGCCGCAGTCCAAGCCCTCTACGACGGCTGGAAGGATCGCCATGCGTCTTCGTTCACCCACAAGATCAGCAACAAAACATCCACCTATTCCTCTTCGACTGCGCTCCTTGTCGTATTGGACACTTACAAAACCTCGCCCAAGCTCATTCTCGCGAACCCCGGCCTGTTCTTCGCTTGCTTGTGTCTCTCCCTCAGTGACGCGGATCTCCACTCTTACTCTACCAACCTCTTCTCGTCACTGCGCGAAGTTTTGACTCCCCTGGAGGCCCACAAAAAACACGTGAAATGGGTGCCGCCTGCGGAGCTGACGCTGTCGTTTGCGCACAAGATGCTGGTAGAGCTTCCCGATGAGGTGTCGGATGCCATTGTGGGGGCCTTCAACGTTGGTGTAACCGAGAGCAAGCGCGAAGCGGTTAGCCTGTTGATTTGGTGGGCGGAGACGTTCTTCTCCGGCAACGCCCGCTACACAGAGCTAGCGGATGCAGAGGGACGTGAGCGGTTACTCAGTCTTTATGAAGAGCTGCGTGTGTTGGCCATTGGAGACGGAGATGCTGTCGTAATGGGAACTGCGCTCGAGAAACTGCGGAAGGCTAGTGATTTTGTAGGGATTCCGGCCCTTTGATAGGGCGTTGTTTGTAGCTTCCATTGCCACGTATTCTTGTGTTCTGTGTGTGTTGTTTCTACAGCTCCTGGTACCATCTAACGCAAATAACCTGATGTCCTCCCTCCGTCTGCGTGTTGTTGTTATAATACCAGTGCTATCGCCGCCGAGTTCCGTGAGAGCCTCTGAGAATTTGCGAGCATGTGATTTTACAGACGTATAGAAGTAGATATTCCTTCCTTTAGTACGTTTCTCTGGCTGGGTATAAAGAGGCGGCAGCTCTCCGCAATATTCCAATCACCAATGACTCGCAGAATGTTGAACAAACTCATTTCAGGCGCCGGAATTTCTATTTTTCCAGGTCTCGTCCAGTCGTGTCCAGGACCTCAATGCATGCATCCACGGATACTTCGCTCGCGGTGGTCATAGTGCGCAGAGAACTTACAGTAGTCTGTTTCCATCTTCCATCCGGATGCTTCGCCTCCGGTGCCAATTTTGCTATTGCTGGCAGTGGTTCTCAAAGCTGTTGCGATTGACGCCTAGGAAATGCAACACGTAAGGAATCGATTTAAAGACGATATTCAAGTTGACAAGAATTATTTACATATCTGAAACTGCGGCAGCCACAGAGTTTTCAACGGAGCGCCGAATTTTGGAGCGGGCCGAGGTAAATAAAGATCAGTCACAATTGTGGAGGAACCTTAACATAACTCAGCGAGGTCGCAACTCTTCCACTGAGGCATGGAGCACTGAATAAAAGGGGACACTGATTTCAATCGTAGTCGAAGAGCAAGGAGATGAACATTGAGTGATCTTCAACAAGACCGAGGCTGATGGTACACCCAAGGTACACCAACCCTTTCTGGGTGAGTTCCGACCGCATACTACTGAATATAATAATCACTGTACTATTTCAACCGAGTGTCCGTGATGCGGGCCTCTGAACTGACCACTTGGGCCACCGGTGCCGGGCGCTCAAATAGGTCGAAAATTTCCCATGATTCACTGCGTTCAGCGACTGGCTAACCACTACGTCTGTTCAGAGATCCGGCTAGCATGTGTAGGTAGGTTCGGCCCGGCGTCTAACCACACCTAGCGAGGTTCGGCAGGTGAACTACCCGAGGCTACTCGCAGCACGGCTATTCGAAACCGTGACCTCACAACCGCTAATTATAATGCGGCTATACAACCCTGGTTAGACGACAATCAAGGAGGTCTCGGTCCGCTCCTCGTCACTCTGGAAAAAGTGTTGTTTCAGGGCCCCCGAAAACGTTCCTGAAATGATTGATATCATGAACAGAATGGGTAGAAAGTACCTGAAATGCAAAGTTTCGGCGGCGCCGAAATGCTTCCCTAAACGGAACGTTCAACGGGAACAGTACTAGTTTCCGATGACCTGAAGATTTCCTTATCAAAACAATCATTTCGGAAGCAGTTTCGGCCAACGTAAATGCAACGTTTCAGCACGCCTGAAACCGTTCCCGATTTCAAAAGAATCCGCCAGAAATAGTGATGTGTTCAAGACAGGATTAAATGTTACACCGCGGCAGTCCCGGGCTCAAGCTAAGAAGCCAGGCCAGCCAAACCATGGTTTCATCCAGCCAGGCGAGGCCATCCCGCTGGACTCAAAAGGTAACGAGAGCAAATTTTCCTGTGAAATCAATCTAAGTGTGAGATTTGAATGCATATTTACATCACTCACAAATCCCAGATGAATGCTCGACGAATGGGACCCTTCTCGCGCGGCGTGCGCAATACCTTGTCTGCTGGGGACAACTGGTTTGAACATTAATCTAACCACCAGCCCTGAATAAAAACACTGACACCTTCAGTGACGCCACCCCCGGCGAGTAGAGGATCAATCACTACTAAAATATGCAGCACTAGAATTCAACGAGGCTAGATAATTCAACTACAAGGCTGCGAAGATCTTGCTCTCCGTGTTTCAGGAGTCATTCCCAGAAAGCCTGGTTGGGGGTGTCGTGGGACCCAATTCACAACATATTCACACATCGGGAAGTAAATATATGATTTCAATTCAAAACGCGCTGCACAAATCTGTGTCGACAAAGCGCCGGCACTCGTGCGTGCGCCGGGATTACGACCACCGCAACACTACCCGCCCGTTCCCACAGTCATCCCTCGTCGACAAACCTGTTTTCCCCATTGTCTTATGGCTTCAATATACACTACGCCTCTCGTTACCGAATTCAAAATTTTGGGCTTGACGTCCCTGCTCAGATTCACCGACGCTGATTACCTAGTAGTATCGAGTGGTCCTCCGGGGAGGCCATTGCACAATTCCGTGCAAGCTCAGTTCTGTCCGGATCCTCTTGAAAAGTTGAGGATGTATACTACCCCCTATGAGACACATTTTCAATGAAAATCACCTACCCAAATAGATGAATCGGCCATTGGTCTCCGCAGGTTTCTGGTGTAACAGGCCTGCGCCCCACCACTTTCCCACCTGAAAAAACTGTTTGCCCCTCGGTTTTCGCCAAAATCAACTACCCCAACCCATCATAAGGCCCAAACGTCCGCCCTCCCAAATTCCTAGCTCAAACGCACCATTATTGAATGTTTTACACCTCAGAAACCACCCGCAGTCTGAAAGCGCAAAACTTTTCAGAACATTTCAGAATCACCCCTTTTCGCATCAACTTCTATCCTCGCCCATACTATCCTCTACACCGTCGGAAAGCCCTCATTCGGTGATCTCTGATGATATAACACTCATATTTCTTCCTCGCACAATGTGAGAGCAGTGCATTTTTCTTTCCAAAATCCCGTCAAAAAACGATCAAGCGATGGATTTTGATGGCCACCCCACCTTCGCATGTGTTTTTCGAACGCGTCCCAACTACGTCATCGTCGCCGACGTCTCCCTGCTCATTCCGGCCACTTCCGACAATACCCACCCTCTTTCACCCCACCTCCGATTGATAAAATCAGGCAAGTGATGATAAATTCGCAGACGCGTCGAGGTAAGCACGACCTCCAATTCGGCAAAAGTGGGCTCCTGCATCCATGCCTGGCCCCTTTGAGTCCGCATACGCTCCCCATTCTGGAAGAGCTGACTTTCAGCGGCGCAGCGGTCGATCGCGTTGACAATTGCGATTTCTTCAGGGACGCGACAGTGCTGCCTACAAGTGCTATGTTCGTTCCACATATACATCTCGTCTTCCTTGCATACAACATACTCTATCAGTCTCTCACGCACTCCTATTCTCAAACAAAAACTTGAAATCCTCGCGCGTCCTCAGCTCGGCGATCATGTCCCGGCAGAACTCATTCCCGTCATCCGCCAGCGCCTGGAACTTGGGCAGGTTCTCGCGCGTCCACTCGACATCTTGGCCGGCCTCCGATACCATGAAGCCCTCCTTGTACGAGGCCGTCACCGTACCGAGCACATAAACGCCGGCGAAGTGGGCGTGCGCCCCGCCCTGGGTCGCGGGATCGCCGATGCTGGCTATCCAGGCGGCTTCGATCTGGTGGCACAACGACTCGTAAAGGTCGCGCGTGCGCGAGGGCCCTTGGCGCACGTTGCCGATCACCATGTTCAGGGTGCCCGTGCGCTTCTTGCCCCCCGTGTAGTGCTCCGTCGCCGCGTAGTTAGTGAAGCGGACGTGCACGAAAGCCGCGGGGACCGTGAACACCGTGCTGTGAATGGCGGTGATGCGCTGGGCGAGGTCGGTGCGCTGGGCCTCGGTGAGGGGGTAGCTGTGCCAAACTTCGTAGAAGGGCATGGTGAATCGGCGTCAGTGATTGGGAAGATGTCTCGACCCTTTATACTATTCCCGCTACCGTTAGGTAAGGGTTTTACGGCGCGACCACTCCGCGATAACAGATTGATCCAACTCTCACCAAGACCGTCCTATTTTCAGACCTGAAGTAAGTCACATTTTTGTCATTTCTTTTTGCGAGCCGAGGTAGAACCAGTTTCGTCAAAGTTTCGTCTCACTCTTTCTACCAACAACGTCTGCCAACAACGAGTTGATTTTTTTGTATCTATTCCTTCGGAATGAACTTGTCCCGATGGTTACGGCAGTCCGGAGAACGAGGTTTGCCAGGACCGGTGATAATCCCATGGGAGGTCGGATCCCTAGCCCAGACAAATTTTGAGATTTGGACCACACAGGTCACCGCTAAAGTCCAGACAAATGTGCCTAACGCCTGAGAAGGTCTGAGTAGCTTTTTCGACCACCTGCAGCGCATTTTTGAGAAAAATTTGAGGTCTGAGTCGTAGTCTGGACAGAAAAAAAAATTGGACCTATCTGAGGGCCAGAATCCAGACAAAATTCTGGACCCCCCGCGAGGCAAAGTCCGGAAAAAATGTTCTATAGGGCCAAAATCAGGATCAGACCTCCCATGCGATTATCACCGGTCCTGGATTGCCGGTGTGGTCCCAAATTGAACACATGTGACGCCTATGGATAATCGGGAACCAAAGACATGGCTCCGCACTCTGATGGAATTAAGCCTCCACGCACTCTAGCGCCCACTAAGCGCCCGGTCATCTGACCGTTCAACTCGGGCATTCGCCGAGGATGTGCAAGTACTCGGGCTCATCCCCGACCGCCTGAGTCATCTCGTAGAATTAGTATAAAGCGAGTGCTCCCCCAAATGTGGACACAATTATTCTTTGCTCAATCCATTTACCTTGATTACTAACTTGCGTGAATCTAAGAGTTATCACCGACTGCTTCAAGACAAAACTACGTGCTTGCATTGAGGTCAGTACAGCAGTCCTGAAGGTACGAGGACTCGCTCTCATCATTCAGTTGCTTAGATAGACTCGCAGAGGAAGGAAGAGTGTTTGAAGGGATTTCCGAACTAACTTCTATTGCCAACCACTAAAAAATCGCACCACGCTATTTGTACGTTACACTCGCGGTTTCGTTAACATGCACTTATGTTAACCGTTCTTTAACGAAATCCTCTTCGATTCTTTGTATCTATTTTGTACTTTTATCCATTTAGCCGGAACCCTTTCATCTTGCTCTAATGCTCATCCGCGTCTGAGACCAACGAGAAGCGGCTCACTCGCCCGAATTAGAACAGCAGCACTTCAAATCAACGGCGGCACATGAGATAAATCTATTTGGAAACCGCCTATGTTCGGCAACCGCTATCCCATGATTTGTAAGACCAGAACTGATGACGGGGCCGGCGGGATGGGGCGCGCTCTTCTCGGAGCATTCTTACTGGTCTAAAAGACCTCTTAGACTTGCAGGAAAATTGCCTGAATAATAAGCTGTCTCAACCAGTTGCCTCCCATTTTTCCCCTAATATCAACGGTCCAAATCCACCTACGACTGTGAGTTCAACACTTTTTGTACGAAAAATGGCCAAAAAGTGGACAGGACTTGGCGAGAAAAATCAGGGAAAAATCTGGTGGCTGTCAGGACGTATTAAATATGCACTCGCCATGTTTCGCCCTCCATAAAAACCAGGTGCAGCTCCAAATTTGGGCGGGACATTGAGTTGGATCTCTTATCTTATCAGTGCCTTGGGGTTGCCAAATAGTGATCGGTTATTTGGCATGGTACTGGTCACGTGGGGGTTTCCAAATAGATTTATCCCGGCACATGTGCTTAGTCTCCTTACCAAATTAAGATACAAAGGCCCTCCGGGCACCCCTTGGTACCTCGTTTCCAATCTGGTGTCAGATGTTAGATATTTCTCAGGACACGGCTCAACATTCGCTCGGTCGACACGTACACGTCGACCAGCTCACATTGAGCCTTCCTGAAATCGGACAGATGACGATGGTCAGCTACAGTCTGTTCATCTCCAACATATACCGGCTCACAATGAGCCTGGTAGTACTGTACAATATATTATACTAATTTCTAAATTAAGGGTATACCTACCGTGATTTTTCAACTCACAGCTTGCACAAAGTGGAGCATGAAAAGTTGAAAGAAGTAGGAAGAAAGAGCTGGGGGTTTAAGAGAATTTGGCGCCAGACGCACTGTCATGCACATCCCAATAATTTGAATTAACGAGTCTTGCAGTGAATTTTGTATTGATTTATATTAATTTATGTCGAAAGAGACTGAAGGATATTATTATTTTCTGAGATATTTATCGTTCGGATGTCGGACCGGCGCGATCAGTGAAAAGTACATTATCGATTTGAGACCTGGTTCCTAAGTCAGTACCAGGAATTATTATTTTTAATTTGAGAGAGAGGAAAAAACAACCAAATATATGGTCTGATTTCACTCGCGCCTCCCAAGCCGTAGGTCAGGCTTCCGGATAAGGCAAGACCCGAAAAGGAAATCCATTTCTGGAGCTCAGCGCAAGGAGGCCCAGGGATTACGGTCATGTTGGACCACAAGTGGCATATTTACCCTTTATAAATTGACATCCCTTTCAAAAGATCCCTCAAACTGTTAATTTGGATGTGTGGTGCACTTTTTTGCTACGCGATGGTGTACCTGTGCACACATTGGCAACTCGCGAATGTTGTGTTTTCGAAGGAATCACAATGAAATCAATTGAGATGAACTAGCAGGTTGATACTTAGAAAGCCTCTAAAGCTTTCCTGACAGTTTACAGGGCATGCATGGGCTTACTGAGCACAGCATGAGAGGTGCGGCGGAAGCTTGACCTACGCCTACCACATGACAAGTAAAACTAGACTAACATGTGCTAGACTCGAGGCAGTCGCTTTTCGAGACGGCAGAAAATTGATGACAATCCATCAGTAGGCCGGCGGAAAAGCGACTGGAGCTTTCTAACCGGCGGCCAGTACGGTCGGAGATTGCCGACGTAGGTGGTTTCGACTTTGAAAGATTAACCCTAACGAAAATCAGCGTGAAGTATTGCAGCCAGAAGAGTTCAGGATCCCACCAGAGAAACCGATTTCGTTCCGAGGATAATCACAGTGGAAGCAGTACCACGCTGACGCAAGGAGCCTGGCGTGAGGATTCAGATGAAGCAAGTAGGAGGGGACGGCCCGACAGCCGATGGCAGGTGTAGCCAAACACTCGCCCACACTTCCCAGCTTGGTCTTTCCTATCTCCGAGTCGCGTTTGGCTTGCACTCCCGTACGTTTTCCGTCCTCTTTTGTATTCTAGTTTTCTCTGCAGGCTCTGTCTCTTTTCCTTTCTCGCTAGACTTGTGAGTGGCATCGCTGACAATCCCCGATTCAGGATGCCCGCCTCGTCGGCGCAGCCCAAGCGCGCCTCAAGGCGGCTTCGACCTCGTCCTCTAGCAGTGCCACTCCCCCTGAACTATTAGATGATCGCCGAGTATGAGGTATCGACCTTTCCCTCGCTTCCGACCCACTGACGCTTCCCACGTTAGATCAGCGTGTCTGTCGGATCCATAAGACGGTACGGTGCCTATGCAAAGCCCCGGATTTCCACGCGCTGGAATATTTTTGTAACCCGTGGAACAATTCTGCAAGCTCTTTCCAAACCCAAGCCTAGGGCCGGTAAGTATGGAACTGCGATGATCTGCACGGAACGTCTCTGCACGGAACGTCTGCACCTCCGTGTTGCTTCACTGCCGGCAACCCCGAGAGAAGAAGGTCTGTGGAGATTTCAATCACGGCATCAGCCGGGCCTAGGGCCGGTAAGTATAGAACTGTGATGATCTGCGCTGAGATTTTCCAAGCCCAGCCCGGCACAAGCCCATTATCACCTTGCTTAATGGCACCACTTTTCCGACCCGGTGTGATCTTATTACGCTAAATCCCCCGAGTTCAATTAAACTTACGTCTGTTGTACGTCTTAGTCGCTATTACATCTGCGAAACTCAATGCTCTCTGCAGCTCCGTTCAACTCGCATTTCAACGTCATCTGCAAAAATAAATATGGATTCCGACTGCGTCGGAGCTTCCTAGTCTATAGTTAAAATGACTCAATACTCTCTCTGCAGCTCCGTTCAACTCGCATTTCAACCTCATCTGCAAAAACAAATATGGATCCTTCAAGCAACCTCGCCAAGCCCCCGCTACCTGACGCTAGACGATGGGCAGCCCTAGCCGCACGTGGCTAAACCGGCTGGCCGGCATCTAGCGGCATCTAGATGGCACCTCCGGCTATCTCTGGCTAGGCGGTGCTGCGGCTATCCACCCCCTGCACGCAGTGAACGGCTCTGAAGATCCTCCGACAGGTGTCGACACCACGTTTGCTAATTCGCGCTCGGCCCTTCAATTGTATGCCGGAACCAGCTTTAATTAGCACAAGGTGTCGACGGCCTCACACCATCTCAAAATTCTTTACAATGCGGACAATTTTCTTAGCTCTGGACGTAATCAAACCTCCTTTTGATGGCTACAAATATTTCAAAGCTTTTATCTTTAACGGTTCGTCTTTTCTTGGCTGACTGAAAGTCGCAGTTAGGGCGCAGTGCCTCCGGGCGGTGCTATTAAGAAGAGCGGCATGATGGCCGTCTCAATTGAGACGGATCCCGGGACCTGATGGGCCTAAAGGCTTAAGGACGTATTTGGGCTATCTTATAAAGATTCTTGCCCGTTGGCTGTGTTAGCACCAGCTGTCCCTTCTTGCCATCCAGAGCTATGTCGCTTCCTCTCACTGAGGCTCAGCTCCTGGGCAACTGGCTCGAGACGTTGACCTATGGGATGTATTTCGTGACCTGTGGCTTCTGCGCTCGAACGCTCCTCTGTATTGGCCCGGACAACCGTTGGCGAAAGCCGAGTGAAATCAGAGGGTTCATTCTCGGTGTCGGCATAGCCCTATTTGTGGTGGCGACTTTCGATGTTGTTGTAGGTCTCGCTGTTCCGATCTTATTCAATGCTTACAGTTGTATAGATTGGCCTTCTCCACAACCTGCAAGCATTTGTGTTCTATACAGGGGGAGGTGGAGCAGGCCAAGTACTCGCAGATATTTTAGACTGGATCAACATCGCCAGGGTAAGTGGGGATTGTTGTATTTGCTGCAGCTCATTCAGTCATTCACCTAGACTGTTACGCAAGTCATCCAGATGATTTTGGGAGACTTTGTTCTCGTAAGTGCATGCCACTTTTTTCTGCATGCTTACTTTTGACTCATCGGCTCCCATACCTTCTCAGATACACAGGTTAGCCGTTTGTTCCCTGCCATATCTCTATTGACATTTCCCTGCTAAGATGCTACATTGTCTATTCCCGCCGTTGGAAAGTCCTAATACCCTCTTTGATCCTATATCTCGGTGGTGTCGCCATGGGGATCAAGCTCATCGAGGCCCAAGTCTCACTTAATCACGTGAACGCTACCATGAATTCTCCGGAGATTCGTCCTTGGTGGTTCGCATTGTTCTGTATCACAGTGGTAGGTTTCACATTTGCTCCTAAATCCCTCGAATCCAACACTAAATCCGTCGGTAGGTTCAGAACACGTTGACGACCGGCACGTATATTCCTGTACCGTGTGTGACCAGCTACTAACTCTTTAAAGGTCTCCTCATCTGGCGCATCTGGCGGGTTGAACGCCAGATTGAGAAATTCCGTGTCACTGAAAGCGGAACGAGAAAAACTCAGGCCCCGCTTCGCAGAGTCATCCGCGTTATCGCAGAATCTGGATTGGCATACACACTAATGGTATTCATGACTTTCGTGGTCGGCGTTTGCAATAGCAATTTAATCTATCCCTTGAGAGATGCGGCAAGTACACATTTATATATTCACGCAAACTTCATGCTGACGGATGCGGGATATCTAGACACACCAAGCGACCGGGATCGTGTTTAATGTCATCATTATGCGATCTTCTCCGAGTCGCGACGAGCAGTTCACTGTGTTCGAGGCTAATGAGCGTGCCGCAGCTGAAAAAGGCGCACTGACTCGTCTGCGTTTTAGCTCTCGCATCACAGGAATACCGGCCTCCATTGACGACGGTGCCTTCACAGTCCAGTCTATGAGAGGTCCGGTTGCCAGCCCCCATGAAGATTGTATAGATGAACATAAACACATATAATACCCACGACAAAACGGCACCAGAAACCTATTAAAAGTATATTCCATGTATGCTCATCATTTTATTCGCCGCCGAGACGGCATAATATATAGTACCTACACCCCGTCACAAAACGTCGCCGAAACTGTTATATCGAAAGTGCACGAAGGGCCATCATTCATGTATATGGAGATAACTCAAGTGGCACGGTGCGAGCGCGGTATCACATCCTCATCTCATCTAAGTAAAACGAGGGAGCGCGAAATTATTCTTGTCCAATGGTGGTCTTCATGGCTCAGGCTCTCCACCTGGCCCCAACCTGGCCCATCCTACGCGTGCGGCAGCACGCCACGTCCTCATTCAGTAGTACCTCTCTTTACATCCGCGGTTCCCCTGAACGTACGCTGCCCCTTGAGTCCTCGTGTGCAGATGTACTCCCATGCTGGCACAATGCGAGCAGTGACGGCGCCACCTTTTCCATCTTCTCGACCTTCCACTGATCCACTCCCGGACTCCCCTGAGGTGAAACACGCTGAAGCAGCATCCGCTCGCCTTCATTAATACCACCTCCACTCTCACTCGTCCATGGCCGCACCAATTCCGTTCACAGAGATAAGGGCCAGGATAAATGGCTAGTTTATCCTCCTCAGGTTTTCATCAACGTTAAAAATACCCCTTCGGGTCTCAGGTGATATTTAAAATATTTTTGTGTGACGCACGTACCGCGCGGGGTTCGAGCCCATCCGTTACCTGCCCGGGCTGGGCGCGTTGCTCGCCGTGGGGGACAGGACGCCGGCGTGGGTGGGCGCCGGGACTTCTGCGAATCATCCGGGCGCGGAGGACGCAACGTGCACCTAACCCTAACTCCACCTTTTCCATAAGTAACCGCACGCCGACGGTTATCTATTTGCGTCCCGATCAAAACCGCTTCGTGTCCCGCTTCTTTTCCCACCGCCACGTCGCTCGCTGCGCCGCCCTCAATCCTTCGCAGGGCTGTTATATCTCTCGATTAAGTACTCGGGATCCTTACCCCCTCTTTCAATCGCCCCACCTCGTTCTCTTCCTCACAACTCACGCGATTCTGTCTTACTGCGCGGCAGCTCGTCTTCATCTTCCGCTCAACTCGCCCAGGAATTCCCAAGTGTTGCTTATATTTTCTCTCCGTCCCTAATATCCATCTCATCTGCAGACCCTCGACCCTCCCTACGGCGCACTGCGACTACATTTGCATCTCTTTCACGCCCGCCCTCTCCGTCATCCTCAACCTGACCTACCACATACAATATTGCATTGCTAGTCCTATTGTGATTGCTTACCGCCGCCGCCATCGCGTAATTCCTTTGATTTTTTTCAATCCCTCGCTCGACGTTCTCGTTTACTCCCTCCACAAGCCGTTGATTTCTATTCCTCTCAGATTACAGCCCTACCCCGCACCAACTCGGCAAAACCTGCACTGATACTCAATGTCCCCAAACGGCATTCCCTGCCGATTCCTCTGCACCACCGGTACGTGCGGCTTGTATTATCGTTCCTTTTTATCCTTCCCTCCTTCTCTTTTCTCTCGATCCCTCACAAGCATCCTCCCCTCGACCGTCTGCGCAATTCTACCCTGGTACAGACACAACCTAAACCATCTTCCTTACATGCTTATGGAATTCGATTCTGACTTGCCGTTTCACCCAGGCAAGTTTTCCGAGTCCTTCCTTCCTTAAATTCACTCGTTATGAGTCCTTGGTCAGGTTGATTTCTTACTCTGGTTCTAAGCAATAAATGTGCAAGTGCGCTGGTTCTGATAAATGCGGAGGTGTGTGCACTTCATTGACTTCTCATTTATCAGTTGACTGACGACTTGATTAGTGGCAGATCTTTAAATACTGCGGTGCGGATTCGGTTCCCTCGCTGGAGGGGAGGGTTGACCATTCGAGTTCAATGGACTTGTTTGGATTCGGCTTGGATTTGCGAGAGGCACCGCTTGCTTCAAGGATCCGAGGGTACACGTATGTCTTGCGACTTGACTTATTTGGAAGTACCGCTGATGCAACTTTCTTTAGCTGCCAGTGCTCTCGAGTTGAGGCTAGGATAATAGAGCACGGGGTGGCTGGTATCAACTTGAAGCTGGTTGGTATACAGCGAGAGGTGAGTCCTTCGTATTCTCTTGTATTTGACTTATTGACGCGATTCTGATTCGATTCGGCGCAGACACAAATTGCATTTCGGCGTCAAACGAATCGACAGTAAGAGGTCTTGTTTTCAAAAGAGAGTCGGAAGCCGACTCTGGCGGGTGGGGTGCGCATGCCCGTGGATTCGATTCAAGGTATGTAATTCTTTTGGATTGTGGGACTCGAAGTATCGACTCGAGTTCTTCAGAAAGGCGGCGGCTCATGCGGATGCGAGATGCGGCGGCCCATCCGATTGGATGTATCAGCATAAGTGCTTCATGCCGTTTGTTTCGCGCGCATTTCTCATTTGACTGTAGTAACAGCATACTTCGGCAGCTGAAACGCACGCAGGATGCGATGCAATGATTATTCGGGTGTGGGGTGCACTTGCATATCGCGGGCGAGTTGATTTGCAGCCAGTAAGCTCAACTCTTGGCTTTAAACTCACTTGCTAATGCTTTGTGTTGGTAGATAAGCGTTCGGCCATCTCGCGGCGTGGATATGGGCTCAGTCGAGGGTAGAAGGTAAGCAATTTAGATTTTATTCGAACTACGGACGACAGCTGATGTGCGTACGTAGATACAATGT
Organism: Mycena epipterygia; assembly: GCA_029281465.1. Taxonomy (NCBI): domain Eukaryota; kingdom Fungi; phylum Basidiomycota; class Agaricomycetes; order Agaricales; family Mycenaceae; genus Mycena; species Mycena epipterygia. Next base: position 280,240 of record JARJCQ010000063.1, on the reverse strand, counting down.
CCGTACACGTGCAGCGCGCAAATTCGAGTCCGGGATAGCGCGCGCTCGACTGCAGTCGAATGCGACACACTCCAGCTGACGCCGGCGTGTGCGCGATCGAGCGGCGATGATCTAGGTTAGAAGAGGCCCGGTGGTTTGCAAAAAAGAAAGAATGACCTGCGGGCTGAGGGGGCACGGTCAGCGAACCCGGCCGGCAAGGTCGGCCCTACGGATTCGCATTCCATGGCCTAAAAAACGGTTGGGACAGTCGAGAACCTAATTTTTGCTCATGTCCGTGACTCACAAAAAAAAAAATGCTATTATATGGGTGGCAGCTGGGGTGGGCGCGACAGAAAAGCGCGCAATTCTGGGCCGCATCCGAATTCAGAATCTGATTCCGCACTTCTGAAAACGTGGGGGAGAATGGAAAGATTTGAATCGTGCGTGCCGGGTGCGTCGCAAAAGATAAATTTCATGATAATCGCGCAGAAACATGCCTGAAAAAACCGGATCACAACCTGCATATTTGCCTGCGGCCAGCAGCGCTATGGTGATAATCTTGTATATCACATCCGAGAGTATCCTGTGAAAGCTTTCAGTGGCTTCTAAACTAAGGAGGGTGGATGGGCAAGGCCCAGAACCTGCCATTTTGGGCAGATTTTGGAAATAATGATTTGTGCATGCCGAACCATTGCTCGAGAGGGGAAGCGGATGAGATTTTCAAATTCGTCGGCCCAAAAAACAGTGGGATGCCCCTGACTTATCCATTTTGAGGAAAGGACCCTCCCACAGGAATTTTGATACCATGAGTGTCCGGGAGGGGCGCTCGTGAAAATTTAACCAGCTAATTTCATGTCAAGCGACGTAAATAGATATTCATGTTTCCAGACCTCGAAAGAGGGGGGGAACACTTCGATACTGGGAAATTGAAGTGCGGGCTGCGCGCAAAAGTTCACCCAGGTAGAGGGTGGGTGTGCGGACCCACCCCGTACGATTGGTGCCCGGAAAACATGAAATTCGGAATCGTTTACCTCGGAAACGGTGGGGAAGGGTCGAAATTGTATCGCTATTGCTACTGGGACCTTAGAAATTACCCGATTTAGGTGGGGTGTCCGGGAAGGATGGGATTAACTCCCCAGCGCGTACACCTCGACTTAAGCGGGTTGCAGAATCGAATTCTGCGACCCAAAAAAACGGTAAGGAGAATTTTAAACTAATAAATGAAGCTGCGGGGGACTCACAAAAAATGATTTTTTGCCTCGCAGGCGGGGGGGACATAACTTTCCAACGCCTTTATGTGTTTCAATGGGGTTGCATATTTGTCATCTTGGAACCATAAGATACTCAATTGTGTCCCCAATCTCATCTCCTTATCACACAAGATACCACTCCAAAACGGGCACGTTCTGGACCTAAGTGCCAAATTTCACCCAGACCATGCGGTATAGTGTTTCAAAAACAACCTCGCCGAAGTCCTACCCCAAGCGCCGACTATTGGATACGCCACGAATTATTTTCTACCTGTGTTCAAAAAACCATAATCTGATCATTCCCGTTCATGTCGTGCTAGGTCGTGCTATCCAAAAATTTCACCAGTACTTCGGACCTTTGTGATAATGAAATGTCATTGAATGCGCTCATTTTGAGCCCCCACATGATGTATAAATGCGTCGGGTACGTAAATACCCGCCCCTCTGCCGCCCTAAGCAGCTATCACCTTCCTGACGTCATCCCTCCGCGTCATTAAACACCGGTGACCTACATTCAGCCGACATCGGCAGCCATTCCCGATGTCCCCGACGCTTTGAACACCTACTTTTTTTGCTATCCGCTCTATGCTCCACCTACGCGCCTATGTCCTCGGGTGCTTCCGGCCCCGATCCCCCGCCTACGTGCGTGTGTCGCTCTTGAGTGGCAGCGGACTAGAGGCTAAAAGACTCGACGTACCAGTCGGCGATCGGCCGTTAAAACGACTCTTCTGTAAGTCATTTCTATCGCCTACTGTCCACGCTTCAGCACTTAACCAGAAAACAGAAGCATCACGGCCGAGTCGTCCAACGGGCCGTGAAACTTAACCACAACTTAGGTGTTTCACGTATCCTGCAACCCTCGGACGGTCCAGATTCTTCCAGAAGCTGTACCTCAAAATATGGTGCTTATCTTGCGTAGCCTCTCAACTGGAATCATGCGCAGAAGTACATCATTGTTTGAATTGCATTTTTCGTACGCAGGCAGAGATGTATATGTAGTATGTACCTGTTTTCGACTTCTTTGCTGAAATTCATCAGGGCACCTTCGCGCTTACGAGTTCGAGTCTCGCATATGCGTTGGACGTTTCCATCCTTGGTCCATCCTTGATCCATCCTACATCGGCTCGTGCACTCATCAGCAATAAAAATACATTATTCCAGCCCTTTAGATGGCCCAAAATGTTGTTCACCATCATTTGATTCGAGTTACAGTCAAGTTATACTACACAGATAGGCGGTACGGCGAAGCCTGTTGCACTAAGATGTGGTTCTGGAAGTCTAAACAACACGGGTCTCTTGAGGCAAGACCACACGCTTGACTCCCGAAACTTTATCGAATGTTTTGAATGCTTCCTCCAATGCATTCAATCCACCGTGGACGATTTCAATCTTCATTGGCTGCAGACCCCGAGTGAGTATCAATCAGTTGTGTCGAATGAAAGAACGACATACCTTGATAGTACCGTCAGCCAACAAACCTTCCAACTGCGAGTACAACTCCCTAGACAACGCATTGTTCTGCGGCCACGCCGATGTCGCCCACCCCATATAAATATTGATGGCTTCGCTCTCAGCCTCGGCGATGGGGATAGGAATGATTTGCAAGAGTGTCTTGTCGCCCTTGCTATTATTTTTGGACTCCTTGAGTATCTCGAATCCCAACGTGACCGTCTCTTTGGTGGAAATGGTGTCGAAGACGACGGAAAGCGCGGGAGCTAAGGCTGCGACAGCTTTGACAACCTCGGTGTCGGGAAGGGAACGGTTAATGACATGGGTAGCACCAAGTGATTTCAGGAAGCTCTCGTGCTTAAGAGAAGCGGTAGTGATGATGGGGGAGAAACCAGAGAGCCTAGCCAGTTGAAGAGCTGGAAGCAATATTCACCAGACAAGGATTAGGGAACTCTGGGCACCCAAGAAACACATACCGAAATGGCCTGTCGCACCCGCACCGCCCAAAATGACGATCGGTTGCCCAGCATACTTGCCGCGTCCACCTGGGGACATAGCGGAAACGAGGCCGCCCCCATATGGAGGTTGGGAATACAAGGCGTGATAGCTCGTGAACAATCCTACCGGAATAGAGGCACCTTCCTCCATGGATATGTTTGGAGGCAACTAGATAGAAATGCGTCAAATATAATCGATACTTCAGCCACGGGGACTTACTTTGGTGACAATAGCCGAGTGTGCAAGACTGTACTGTTGATACGACGATACATCCACTTTCTGACCGGCGGTTCCAAAGGCGCTACAAAAAGAGATATGAGACAGTTGAATATATTCTCTGAATATGAGAAAAGAAACGTACACCCTATCGCCGACCTTGAGTCCCTTGACCTCATTGCCGATCGCCACAATGACACCAGAAGCTTCAGCGCCGGGAACAGTAGGCATGTCTGGCCACATTGGAATGTCCATGTTACCAATGCGCGGATCTACCGGGTTGAGTCCCGCGGCTTCGACACGAACAAGGATTTCTTCCGGTCCCGGGGTGGGTACGCCTCTATCCTTGATAGTGCGAGACAAAGGCTTCGCGTCGACGATAAGAGCAAGATTTGTTTGAGTAGGCATGACTGGCTAGATTGAGATAGGCTACATGGGCTTGTGTTGGTGTGCTTTTATAGTCTGAATGTCTATTGGCTGATTGAATGCTTTAGGAGCTTCGGTGTCAAGAATCCATGGCCGAACGGACCTAAAGAGAGGAAAGAAGCCACATCGGTCATCGCCGGGCGAATCAGTAATCGGTTTTGTCAGAGTCGGGGCTCGGCCGAGTCGGCCCGGGGAGAAAGTGATCCTGCTTCTTTAATTATCCTTGGCTACGAGTGGGAAAGCAAACGAGAGTAACGTTTTCGGCTTGACCAAACGGTTCGCCCCTGCGCCAAACGGCTTTTTTGGGGCTTGGGCTTGGATTTGGGTGGCATGCCAAGCTCAAGCCCGCTTGCAAGCCACCTTGGCAACCCCGTTTGTCCGCCTGCCACTAAATACCCAAATTATTTCCCGGGCTTGACCACATTGCAGCTCTCATAGTTCGTGCTTATGTTGTTCTATCCGTTCCCCTACATCCCCTGAGGCTACCACTGATGTTGGTGTGATTTAATTCCACTGTTTTGCTCTACTAAGCACGAAGACAGTCGAAGACACCACAAATGCTGCAACAACCACCAGCTACGAGGTCGACTGTCTACAAAATTAAGGGTTTGTTGGCTTCAATCTAGACACTGACCATCCTCCCATCATTTGGCACAGTCAAAGTAAGGACTGGCCTCTTGTTTTGTATATAAATCCAATTTTTAACGGAACGTTCTCGACACAAAACAAGTTCAATTGGCCGGAAAATTGGTCATGGAATTAACAGTGTGAATGGAAATTGAACGCGGGTCGCTGGCTTGCAGACCGTTAAGTGGCCTTGGACGTGGCTTGTGTAAGGGCATCGGGGCTTGGACAGAATTTATTTCACCCAAGTGGCTTGTAAGTTGTTCCCGCCTTGTTGAAGTTGGGATGAATATACGGGAATTACCATCCTTCGAACGACGGCGTATGATACATATCAACCATATATAGAGTTAGCGGGTCTGGACGATCCTCTGAATGATTACGTTGCACACGGCATTTGATTCCCTCAAGTGACAGTGTCGCGACTTGCCAGACTGGAGAAATTTTCGCCAGTGTCGCAAGTCGGACCAACTAGCCGACGAGTCTGAGAGTGTTGCCGTTACACGAAAACCTTGAGACAGCGACTTTTTTTTTTTGCACGTGTTATGTTTGGATGGAGTGCTAAGGCAAGAGGCGAGCGATCCTAAAGTCGCCGACACAGACCTCACTTTGTCGGTGACAGCTGTCAAGGGGGGGGGGGGGGTATGTAAGCAGCCGATATGGCAATTTCGATCAGTTTCTGTCTACTTTGGGTTGTCGACCGAGATTATGGCGGTTTCATGACATCACCATCACCGGCCGAAGTTTTTGCCGAAGTTCACCGAAATATGTTGTAAAATCTATTGCATTGCACATGGGACAGAATAAATTATTTCAAGTATCTAGAACGGTGGAGAAGATATGAAAATGGGGGGGTAGGCAAAATCTCAAAACCGCCAGAGGACAGCTTTGAGCCGAGATAAAAAGTCCAGCATCGAGCTCGATGAAAGTCCAAAGAAGTCATGAGACGTCTCGATTTGGGGACCTTGTCAAAGAGGTCTGTGTTTGATCGAGAACGATCGCTCGCCTCTTGTAGGCCCCCGGTCACTACCTTTGATGACGGTCGGATTTTTTCTGAACTTTGACGCTGATTTACCCTAGGAATTTTGGCCCAGGAGGCTTGTTTTACCCTATATCCGACCAAGAATTCCTAAAAAAATGTCATTTTTTCTCTCCCTGGTCCAAATTTTCGCTCTTGAACCGCTGCGGGCGCTTTATGGCTGCCCGCGCTCCCTCTTGACCCTGTTATTATCAGGCCAAAATCTCTCAAAATCATCGTGAAAGACGATCTGAGGTATACTGTTTCAAAAAAAAATCTCGCGCTCCGCGCGATTTACCCTATTCTAGACGGACCGTGCCCGTTCGAAAGCTGTTTCACCCTATAAGGCGGCCGGAGGTAGGGCCATTCTGGAGCGTTGATTTACCCTATCGCCGACCGTCATCAAAGGTAGTGACCGGTCGCCTCCTCTTGTGCTAAGGATTACCGGTTTGGGCTCGGATCAGTGCCATTTTGGGATGGGCCCAACCCAGCCCTTTCTCTCCATATTATTTTATGTGTAGGATAGAGTGGTGCAGAGGTATGGAAAACATCATTACTCATACCGATGGGTCTTCTGAGCCTAAACTCCTCCTTTAGTGTTTGCTTGCATCGCACAGAGAAAAATCTGATGGCAGCGGCGGCGCCCTGGGCTTGGCAACACCAAATGTGGTAATTCTTAGCGCTCAATCAAAAATTTGTGCGAGCCAAAAAAAAAAGTTGTCTCAAGGTTTTCGGAAACAGCTGTAACGCATACGGTGACATCCCCCTGTCACGCCAAGAGCTAGCCGAAGCTAGCCGGACATAGCGCCAGCTCGCCGACGGCGAGCCAGAGCGGGGGCAAACACGTCGGCTAATGGGGCCTGAATGCAGTGAAAGCCGCGGCGATGCCGAGAGCAAGGAACAAGGCCCCCGACAATAGTGTAAACTGTTACGGGGCTGCTCCGAGATGGCCGAAGTTAGAACGAGAGCACGAACAAGGAGAAATTTCAAGGGCTAGGTAGCCCCCAAACTGGCGTTGATTCGACGAAGCGTACTCGACGAACCAAGAGTATAAGTGCAAGGGTCAAGGCAGTGCTACAGGTGAAATGTATCGTAAGTAGCATAAGTCACTAAACAAGCGAATCATAATAAAACAGGTACAATGAAAGGGGCATGTCGTATTGATCCGCCATGCTCCTTACAAGTACCAGGACTTCCGCTTGCGTTCTCTGCTCCCTCTACCCGCTTGGCCTGAACGCTCGCGAAATTCTTGTTCCCATCCCGAACTCCATCGGCCTATCGGCCTATTACTATAGTCTTATTCAGGTGCGTTCTAATTTGCATCTTTCCACACAGATGAACTGATCAGAGGCCATACAGCATGGGTTTTTGGTCGAACCTTGCGAACGCGTTCGGTAAGGATGGCGCGGCCACCACCTTCATGGAGAAGCTGCCCGTCGTTGGCCACGGGGTCGCCCTCGTACATGTCATCACTGGCAATCCCGACCATGCCAAGCGTGCGGCTGCGACAGCCACGAACTCTGTTATTACGGCGGCTGGTGCGGTTGCCGGCGGTGCGATGGGCATCGTCGGCGGCCCCGTCGGCATCATCGCGGGCGCATCGGCCGGAGGCGCTCTGGCCGCTCAGGTTGGGATGGTCACCGAGTACGGCATCGCTAGCACCATCAAGGACGAATCGGTCAAGGGCGACGTCGGCGAGATCTCGTTGAAGCGTGCGCTGACCGATGGCGCGCTCGCGGGCGTATCTGGTCTTATTGGTGGCGGAGGAGGCCTCACCTCCACTGGCAAGGCCGTCGGCAAGATGGCGATCGAGTCAACGGGCAAGGCGCTCATGAACAGTGGCTACGACTCAGCCGGGAAGTTGATGTTCAAGTTGGCAACGGAGGGAGCTGCCAAGCACGTCGCGACCACCGGTGTGTCTTTGATCACTGTGGGTGCCAGCAAGTGAGCGTTGTGGATTTTTTACTATCGACTTTCTTTCTGATGTGCTTTACTTCACAGGGGCGTTCTGAGCAAGACCAAGGACCCCAAGACCGGCAAGCCTGCCAAGCGGCGCGTCTGTACCGCGGCTCAGCAGGCGAAAGCGGCTCACGTTGACCTGCTGTGCCGCAGCTTGCACGACGACTGCCCTACGTACGCCATCATTAGCGCGATGAGCAACATCAACCAGCGGCTCGTCGAGACAGTGGTCGTCGGACACGACTGGGCGCCGGCCGACGTGATCGTCAAGGGCCAGGTCACCGTCTGCGACTCCTATTATGACGGCCAGGTGGGCGGATTTGCGCCTCTGCGAGAGAGAATCGCGCAGGAGTTCGACATCATCGCCGGGGCTGAGAGAGGCACCCTCGATCAGTCAGATACCGCCGTCCGCCGTCTGCTCGACGAGTCGACTCGTGAGGTCGCGGAGCCGACTGTTCACCATATGCTTGACGAGATCAGGACGGAGCTTAGGGTGTTGAATACGCTTATGGACACCGACTTCGCGTGGGTACCTATGTAGGCTACAACATAATGAGGTGTTGTAGTTTCTGTTCATGAGAGACTAGTGGGCACCGGCGCTGTGCAAGAACGTTCAGTCGACCTAGTATTATCGACCCGCCGATTTTTAGGGCCATTGCACAATTCTAATACATTTCTCGATATTATTCGATTCCTTTCAAATATTCAGGGTCTCTAGTATCCCTTCCTAGAACCATATTCAGAAGGTGGCCCACCTCCCAGTACTGCAGACGCCTCTGGGAATAAATAATTCAGGGTGGGCATATTTCCCGCGATGAATGCTATATTCAACCTCTGATGGCACTGATCGCTGCTCACAAAACCTGCTTGCCCTCTAATCTAAGTAGCTGGGTGCTATTACACTATGGATACCTACATTCTATCAAAATCGCGCCTAGTCCACTGCATTATTTATCCCCGATCGTCGGGCGGAATGTCAGACTACTATAAACGGGTTTGCGTACCCAATTTTGATGAAATCACAACTAAATCGACGCTGAACCCCTGGTTGGTGAATATGACTCGAAACACCACATTCGGGGCTTTCCGATGGTATATGAATCATATTTTCCACTATCAGATGAATTGCAAGATATTATTGTTTCCCCAAATCGGGCTTGAAATCCAACGCTTTGACCTTTTCCCACGCGTTTTTTCACCAAACCACCTCGCCAATCGTTGTTTCCATGACTTCACCCCGCCCACTCACTGCGCGGTGACTTTGAACAAATATTTGACCACTTTCACTCATGTCGGGCATCTCGGCGACCACTTCCCGCCCCGCTGTGACCATATTTGGCCGCGTCCCGGGCACCACCCATACACCTCCCTTGTAAAAACCGGCCACCTGCACCCACCTGTGCACCACCGCGGTATCACCTGGCCCACCCCCCCACAAACGTCTCCACAAACTTCGGCCATCCTCCCCACAGCGCGTCCAGGTATTATCTGGGCCCGGCAGCCGACGTGTGTCGCAACGATGTATGCGCACACTACCCGTCCACTGTTACCACCCCCGCCCCGCGCTCCGCCGTTCATGACGCGACGCGATTGCTTGCATGTGTATTAAGCACGTGATCACCGGCGCCGGCCGTCCGACGAGTCTGCATCACCTCCTACTATGTAGTACTGTGCGCCACGTCTCGGCGTCTCCCGCTGTGGCCTGCCCTCCCCACACCCTACGCCTCCTACCCAACCACCGCCCAAAGGGTCCCAAACTTCGGTCCCACCTTTGCGCCCGCACCGGGATCGCGCTGGATGACATCTTTGGTCCCGCGTTTCATTTCCGCACCTGTTCCAACGCAGGGCGATGCGCTGCGGTCCTATCACTTGACGGAACTCTCTGCTATGATCTATCGTGCTCAGCAGAAAGATTCCTTTAGCTGCTGGGGTCTCTTACTAGCCAGGTGATTTCCGCACGCCCAACGACCTTGTTTACCTGGTCTCCTTATCTTGCCTGTAAGTCCTCCTGACTTCGGATCCCGCCCTTTCATCTACTTCCCCCTGACTCCTGCCCTATTTCCCGGCATTCAGGGCCCACCAACTCCAACTACGCCCTGCTGCGCCTCCGGATGCGTATTCCTGTGTTAACTGTATTTTCGTCAGGGAGTTCCCGGGCAGGATTTCGTGCTCATCCCGCGCCGTGGACACTTTCCTCAATCCCTCGTGCGGTGAACGCCAGCGTGAACGCCACCAGCGCTAACCCAGTGGAATATAACCATAACCGGATATTTCCTCCCCCGCGCAACGCTTCCTGTATCAGTCGGTTCCATGCGGATGGCGTCCTTTCTGCGAACTTCGTGACGCAACTTCGTTGTCGTGCGATACTCCTGCACCGCATGATTCCCGCCGCGGTCGCCAAGGAACGCGCTGTTCGTCCATCGGTATATGCAATATGTCATTCATTGGCTTCCAAGGTGAAGTCCTCAGCGCCCTCAATGTTCACCCTTCTCCGAAACTGTCGCGATTTCAAGTCCCAAACCCCACCGTTTGCTTGCTTCTCTTCCTTGCCTCCCTGCATTCATCTTCAATCTCCGCATTCGCATTCTTGTATTCTCCAAATATCCTAGACATCGTTAGAATATGCGACCTTGCCTCCGCACTCTACTCTTTCAAGGTACGTACTCTCAGCTATTATCCAACTTCTCTCGAATGCGTCGGATACACATCGCGCCTCCTCTAGAAACACGCACCGAGACTGGCGTGTAGTCGGTTGCGGGGGCGCCGGACGCGATGGAAGGTGAGCGGAAGTTCGAAGGATAGTGGGTCGCTTAAGGGTGTGGATAATAATAGAAATGTACGAGTGGTACGTGAGCAATATAAATATATATTTACTTTCCCAACGCTCGCACTAAAATTCAAGTTGTCTTTCGAGCATTGAATTACTCGTATCTTAAGATCCCTCGTATCACATTGTACATGTTTGTCCATCAGCAGATGATATTTATTTTTCCAGGGGAGAAGGCCCAGGACCGGCGCCGGCGATCAAGCACGCCGGACACGCTAACACACACGTCGCGTTATCGACGATGTATTACGACCAAGTGTTCAGGTGACGCGTGAGGGCCAATTTTTCTGAGATTTTTTTAAATCGTCATAGATCAAAAGAAAATTTATCGGCCATCTCGGTGGGTGAATTTCTGAAATTAATGAACACTTGGTCGTAATAGTACAGGATTCTTTTTCTGCTGCCATGTACATGCCTTGGAATAAATGGCAACGCAGCTACTGATGCTATGCGACTACACCTCCATCTGTGAAAAACTGCCTTGCCCTTGAGCGAACACTCGACGGCCGTTTCACCAGCTGTGGCCGACATCTCCGAATCGTCGCAGTGCACTGCGCAGCGTTCCTTCACGTCCAGATCAAACCCTTGAACCCATTGTCTGGACCTGTCTTTCACAGGTCTGCGATGTTTCTGTGATGATCGAGTATGGGCTATACGCAGCCAGCCCAATGCCATGTTGGACGAGGCTGGACGTGATGACTCAGCTTTCCTCCGTTATGCTTAGCCCCAAGCGTTGGGGGATTGACGCCGCGACTTGCGAAAGTGTTCGCCGATCAACATCCAAAGGGATGCATCTCCTCATGTGTAGCGCAGAGGTTGATGGGCGACTGGAATGATGAGTCCTACTTCCATCTGCTGTGTATTTCCCGGCTGCACATTTTCGAGAGAAGTCCAGACAAGGACCCCGGAATGTACTATCGCTATGTTCCGAAAATCCTGGATCTAGTGATTTTTGTCCGGACAGGTTTCGACGGGATCTGGGCGTTTTTGTCCGTCCTGGACCTAGCCTAGACTGATGATATCACCCAAAAAGGGTAATTTTCGCTCCCCCAGGACCGAGAAATACCTATTTTTCTTCTCGCCCTCTTTATGGCGTTGTTTTCGTCAAATTGGAGCGATTGAGCGAGGTTGCACAGCAAATCAAGCTGAACTAGGTGAGTTTCTCCAAAAAAAGTTCCATCAATCTCTCAAATTTTGTCCGGACAGGACCTAGCATTTTTACCTTCGATCCCCAAATTTTGTCCGTCTGAGACCTAGGTTTTGAGGCCAAATCGTCAAATTTTTGTCCGGCTTCGGACCGGGATAGACAAGACCCGACTTACACATTCATTTCAAGGCCGGCACATTCTCCAACATGCACGGCACATTTCATCAGACCCGGCACATTTCCCGGGAAACTCGGCACATAGTGATGAGGTGTTGGCACGATAAATACTGCTTCGTTAGACCTAATGGTGGAGCAAGACTCATGTTATACGCATTCACATATATTTCAGAGTGCGCACTAGTAGAATTTATTCAGATTAATGAGAATCCAGGGTAATATAAGGAAACTGTAGTTTCGCGACACTTCATTCGAACTTGATGAGCAGCACTCGAAATTTACTGCGTAAAAATACCTGAAACCACCTGGGAATAAAACTACCAAGCTGAGAAAGAAGCACTAAAATATTAATGTGGCTCACAAAACACACTCTGCTTGCATGGGTCCTTTTTTTGCTAACTGCTCCAAACCATTGTCGTCCGCATGGCTCCGACTTTACTGGGACTTCTGGGAATATCACCCCATTCGTGTTTGAGGAAAGGGCTCGCATTGGGTGCAATGTGAGCCGGAGTATAGATCTATTATTATTTAGGCACGTCAAAGCGCTGGTGACACGATGCGGCGCGACTTACATAGTTCCGGAAGTCCATTTTGACGCGCTTTTGACGCGTCGGTGGGTGATATGAGGGCTGATAGTGGTGGTCAGAGGCAAAGGTGGGAAGGAAAAAAAGTCTGCCATATGGCTCTTCCTCAATGGGTATTTGCGAAGCCCGGCACATTTCTAAAAAGGCAAGTGCCGCCTCTGGTTCAAACCCGGCACTTTGATGCAAATGTGCCGCCTCTCAGAAAAATGTGCCTGGTCTTAAATGAATGGGCAAGTCGGGTTTTGTACATCCTCGCTTCGGACCTGGCCTCCTAGGGTATATTCCGGGGTCCTTCCAGACACTGTGCATGCTCCATCTCATGTCAAGTCGGACAACTGAATAGGGAGCATGGCTTATTTTATATTGCCGCTATGCACGCATCATGATCATCACGCCAGCGACGAGTCACAACGTACACCTGTATACCGAAGAATCACCGAAGAGTACACAGGCTTGTTTGTTGTATTCCTTAGCCTGACTGACTGATTACGTTTAGTGGGTGCCGTACCACGGCTTGCGGGGGACCTGAAGAGAATATTTCTATACGCCACGGCCGGTGAGGCAGTTTGTGCGAAGAGTGAGAGATATTTGCTGTCTCGCACGCACTTGATGGCTTTAAGCACCCTCATCAAAGAGAATGACATCCGGTGGGGATATTTTTGCGCATTCTATTGAAGTTATCAGGTGGTTCAAGCTTGCCCGTGAGTCGGATCTGATCTATTTATTCTTTCTGTATAAGTACTGACAACATAGCTCAACTCGCGTTGGTGATTATGCACATCTCCGCCACGTTTCTGTTGCTCGCAACGTCAATCTACGGTACGCGAAATCACAGGTGACATAACAAAAACTCATCTTGTGCTCGAAGTATCTGCGCAGACGCTCTACGATATCCCGCAAAGCGTTTTCCCCTCAGGTGTCTTCACCCCGGTCGTGCAAGAGTCCGTCTCCATCTCCGCTGCCGGCGTCGGCGCGGACGGGGGAACGACATACGTCGAAGTAGACGTTGAAAGCCTCATCATCGACACACGATTCCCCTCCACGACCGTCACCTTGCTCAGCGTCCCCGCCACCGTCACCGGTTCGTTTCACGCTTTGGGCACAGAGGACTCGCTCTCATCTCGTTGCCAGGAACGTTCATCGTCGACGCGTCCGATTACGAATACAGCTATACGACGTTTTTCCCAATCGGGCCGCAGAGCAGCTCCATAACCTTCGCCGAGAAGTGCGCGTTCGGGACCGGTACAGCCGGGATGGGTACCTGCGTCGAGCAAGGATTTGGAGCCCCCACCACGTACTCGGGCCGCGTGGTCCCCTTCTTCACCCTTACTGCCGCGACGCCCACACCCACCACATCCGCGAACGGGGCAGCCCCGTACCACGTCTTCGCGCGCTGGAGTGTAGTGTGGATAGTACTGGGCATCCTTTTCCACAATTTGTAGGCTTGTACCGGTGGGGTATCATACTTCGGGTTTGGGATTAACAAGATAGCAACCATAGATTTTTTTTGTATTGAAGCTATGTATCCCTCATTACGATAGCTGGGCAGTGGGCTTCAATTTTGGGAACAGCGAGATATTTGTTGTCTTTCACAACTTGAACCCCTCGTCTGAAATGCAGGAAGTCTGTGACGGCAAATAATTAATTGGCGGCTGGAATCCCCACTCAACATTTCATGATTTCATGTGAAAGTTGGGTTATTCGGGGCGAGTGGGTTCATCGTGGGGAGAAGCACGGATCTGTTTTTGAATCCAGCTTACATCGGCTCGACGGTGGACGATCCGTACCTGCATCTCTGCCAGTCTTGACTGTAGAGGAGCCAATTACATACATGCATGAGAACGTGAAGTTCTTTCGCCTCGTGCCCAAGCAATCATTGTTTTTGATTCTCTGGTTTACATCCAGACAAACGCAAGGACTAATACACCACGCCAACTATAGAGCCAGTTCGAGGCCAATCCCCAGTACCTAAACTCCGAGCGTGGTCGCTCTGAGATTAGACCAGACTGTATGCAACCAGTCAATGATTTGAATGGTGCCTGGACTGTCTCGAGAGATAACGTCACACGCATCGCGTTCAACGGGCAATCGAGTGAACGGATGCCACGACGATTCAACTTCAAATTAATAATCCCCGACTCCCGCGCGGAGTTGCCCAGACTTCGCGAACGGACAGCGCGATAGAAATACAGTAGGGTTATACAACTGCGCGGATGGGTAAGCAAGGGAAACCAAAAAGTGACAGGAAAGTAGAGCTGACCTACTGGAAATGATGCAAGTAAAATACAGTGAGGTATCAGATATGAGTTTCAACTAATGCCGCTTGTCAGAAATCGGAGAAGCTGCAGCATAGAATAGCAGAACGACTTGCGACTCACCGAGTTTCTTACTCCCTTCTTCAGCATGTACCGCCAATTGTCGCGCGAAAACCGCCAGATCGCGGTCCGCGTGCTCAGAACACGGGGGACAGGCGTCGATTGTCCGGCGGTTGGCCGCAGAGACGTTGCGCGCCCCCTTTAGTATGGTATGGTGTGATGGGACGAGACACAGGCGCCCCGCAAGCCATTCATGTGGTCGCAAAACTACTTCGCGGGAGTTACAGGCGGGAAAGCGCACGGGCCGCCACACTGTTGGCTGTGTGCGCCGCGTAGCCAAATGAACGGCAGGGGTCGTAATCCAAGAAACAGTGGTCGTCGTGCTGGCGGCGTTTGTGGATGGCGGAGGCGTGGCAGGCCCCGGGGAGGAGCCGTGGCGAGAGGAGAGTATGGACGTAGCATATAAGATACTCATAAAAAGTTCATTGCCGAGTCTTCATGCAACTAACACCCGTCATACGTTGATGGGGATGCCTATGCTATGACGTGGGTCGACGCACGTTGGTTCCTTCACGAGAATAGTTGCTTCTACTCTGCTTGTTGCCTTCTTCTCCGCTGCACGATTTGGTAAGCTATTCAGTCCACTAATACTTAGCCGATTCACGTTGACGCCCGAATGATTGCAGTGGCAGCTGGGCCTGGTCCATTCAACGCCGTCGCCGGCCAGGCATCGACCTCGGATTGCACCAATGCATACGCGGCATACAACGAAAGCGTATGTCCATACCTCTATTTTCAAATTTGAACCGGTGGACACCGAATCGCCACGGTCCGTTTCTGCGACAGCACTTTCATCAATAACGCCGCGACGTGCTTAACCTGCACGGTTGAGGCCGGATACAGAATGCAGGTCGGCGCCCAAGAGGCTCTTAACAGCGAGCAATCGATGCTTTTTGTTTCTATTAAGTGGCGGAACACATGGACATGGAAGGAAGTTGTCTTGAGCTTGAAATAAATAGATGGAATAAATAATCATAGCGTACAAATCAAAGCGAATATATTCTTCGATCCAAAGCGGACGTGGTATTTTCTCCGCAATGTACATCGCAAATGTTGGTACGATGTACGGCCGGGACGCAGGCAGATGCTGACGAGGATGCCCGCGCGGAAACGTTGGAACTACAGAAAAACAGGTTGAAGCGGATGCGTGGACGCCTTCCACCTCGCCTCATCAGTATTACGCGGAGCGGACGGCGATACGGCGATACCTGCCACAAGCTCGCGTCAAAAATGCTTTCTAGGAATCAGTGAAGAACCCAGATAATTACACACCTGCCTCGCTCTCCTCGCCGTGTCAAACCTCGCCCTTAATCTTCCTCCTTCTCCTCTCGTCCCCCACCACCCACCCCAGCCCCCACTTATAAAGTCCAAGCCCATATCTTCGCTCGACTTCGTGCAGAACGACGAACGCTATACCCGCAGCGGTTGTGAAAACAGCAAGCAGTGCAAGGGGGAAGAATATCCCCCAGGCCCACCAGTAGAGGTTCCAGAGTTGGCCTACGTAACGGATCATGACCTACACGAAAACATAAGCTGCAAGTACAACGACTGGGATGGAAACGAAGGAAACCGAGGAAAAGAGCATGGGTATTTGGATAGTAGGAGAAGAGACGCACCTTCCCACTCAACTTACTCTCCCCCACCTCCCTCACACCAAACGAAAACGGCACCTCTTTCACGCCGCCGCGCGGGATTGGGGCTTTCAACAAGAGCTCGAGCCCGATTTTGAAGCCCGTGGGGGTGAGGGGTGCGGAGTGGAGGAACTGCAAAAAATCATTATTACAACGATCCAAAAAAAACAGTGGATGGTAGGGAAAGAAAGAGTATGAAGCAAGAGAAGGGAGGAACACGGGGGGAGGGGGAGGAGATAGGACGAATCAAACGTACGAGTTCCTTCCGAATCCCAAAAAACCCCGTCATCGGATCACTCGCGCTCGTCAGCGGCCGCGCAAGCGACCGTGCGCCCCACGAAATAACACGTCTATAAAGGGGCCAGTTCTGATCCATCTCGACGCCGGGGGCGTACCGCGTGCCGAGGGCGAAGGGGGTGGCGGGGTCGTCAAGGGCAGAGAAGAGGGCGGGGAGGGCGGTGGGGGGGTGCTGCGGGGCGTCGGTGAGTCATTATATATCCGAGAATTGGATTTGAGAGAGAAGGAGTAGGAGTGAGAGAGAGGAAAGAAGGACGCACACCTGCAAATCCGCATCCATAACAACCAAACTCTCCCCCCTCGCCTCCTCGAACCCCCTCAACACCGCACCCGACAGCCCCTTGCCCCCTCGCTCCTGCTCCTCCTTCGTCCGTACAATCAACACCACATTAAACCCCTCCTCCCGCAGCTCAGCCACGACGTTGTCGGTCCCATCCCGCGAATCGTCGTCGACGATGACGAGCTCGACGATGGCGGGGTCTGGGAGGGCGGTAAAGACGCGTGTTACTAGGGGGCGGATGTTGGCGCGCTCGTGGTAGGTTGGGACGATTATGCTGTAGAGGGTTTTGTTTTCATGTGCCGAGGATGAGGAGGGGCGCGCGTGTGCGGCGGGGTCGTACGCCGCGGTCCCGGCGCCAGAAAAGAAAAGATAGTAAAGAATACAGAGGAGGGCGAGTGCGCCGAGGAGGAGACGGCGCGGGGTGGGTCGCCGGGGTTGGCGGGCGCGCATTGTGAGGACGCGCTAATGGAGGAAAGGAAGGAATAGCGTGACGTGACGGACGCCACGTAGTAAACATCATTCAGCGGGTGGTGATCGGATGAAGACGGCCGATGAGTTTTCAAAGTCCGAAGGTGCGGCCCGATGTCGGCGCGTTGAAGTCTTCGCGTTGTGGCGCGGACAATCTTGCGTTTTAGATGGATTCCCAAAGGCCGCGCACTAGATTGTGGCGCACCCATGCATTGCGCGCGGGAAACCGCTCTTCGTAAACCTTCTAAGGTGCTGTGGAATCCCGCTCGCTTGCTGCTCGTGTAAGTATTCGAGTTCACAGGGACGAGTACGAAGGCTTGGTAGCGGTGGGAACGCACCTGCACTCGATGCTTCTGTTTGCGTCCTCAATTCTGCGGGTGATTGCTCGTTCGACTCGATTTCTGCGGCAGACCGCGCTTTTTTTCTTCTTCCCATTCACTACCCACTAAAATGGCGATTCAGGCGCTGTTGGTGGGCTCACATGACGTGAGACAACACTTTCTAGATGTCAATAACTTATCCGCGAGCATCGCTGTTTGGATACGTCGTGGGTGAGGTAAGGTTCTAGCAATATTCCCACTGAGATTTGCACAGTATATCGTCGTTATTGGGAACCGGGTCAACCCCTATACAACGATACCGTTCCATCTCGCAAGATCAAAGATGTGTTTTGGTCTCAACTCGTGGCAGTTTTGAGCCGGTGTGGCTACAAAGGGCCTGTGAGTGGTAGCATCTTATTCATTGAGGGCACTGATCACTAACAAGTCATTGTTAGGATCAAGTCGCTGCGGTGAGTGTATACGCTAGATTGGGTTAAGCTCTGACAAAAGTCAGGCATACAGGGATAAAGTTGTAGGCTTCACTGCGTGTCACCATTACACATTGTTGATCAGTGTGCTGCACACTGTGGAGTCTAGCAAAGGAATCATTGGGTAATGTGTAATGCTAGAGATGAAGTCGCGTGGGACCAATTCGCTTTAAGTATGCTTTATTTGATGTATTGGAATGGGAATTTTACTATGGATTTATTTAAGTGAGAATAAAAAAAAATCAAAGTACGAAGTTTCTGCCGGGCGAAGCCACGGTCCCACACCCCAAGTACAACATAGGAATATTCCACGCGGAACACCACGCACTCCACGAGCGGGCACCGCATAATGTGGAGGGCGTGTTAGACTGTGAATCGAAGGAAGTTGTCTAACGGGGCCGGCCCGCTAAGGCAGACGACGCGGTACAGGGCGGCTTCGACCCTGATAATTCTGAGGGTTAGTGATATGCATTGTGTATTACGCCTAGCTGGACGTACCACTCTTTCACGCGCTGTGCAATCAACATTAGCCTCGGAATGCCTGCCGGCGATCGGCGGCACAGAGTTCAAGGATGATTTGCTCAAGCTCCGGAGCAGAAAAAGCGAGCTCAAGGCGAGCTGGTGACAAGCTGAGAGATGGAATGCCACATGACCGTCCAGATGCGGTTGCAACCATCCCCTCGCGCAGCTTCTTGTTGCATTGCAGTGCATTGCCTGATTGCTCATGGATTTAGTAATGCTTGCTCATGGATGTAGTGATCTCCGTTAATATTCCGTTTGTATTCCGTTCCTGAAGCGGATGCTTTACGAGACTCACTAAGCATGATCGTCGCGCCGCATGTTCGCGAGTTGCGGCTGGATTGCACCCGACCGTATTGCAAGAGGCAGACAGGCCCCCGGTCACTTTTTCAAGAGCAGGCGGGAGAGAGGTAAAATAAGGCCCCGAAATGATCATTAGTTTAAGTTATCCCGGCCTCCCAGAGGGAGTAAAACAGGCGAAAGCTCGTTGTACTTGGGAGGACTAATTCGGCAACCATAGGAGTACTCTGCCTATTGGGGACAGGCTGATTCAAAGGCTGAGTAACGGTGTATAACTCCGTCTGGTGTGGCCATTAATAAGACCGGCGGTTCGTTTCCCACGGCCAGAGTCACTCAGCATTTTCAGAAGATCATCACCCATATAAAACGTCAAATTATCAACCAAGTAGACTCCATATCAGTCCCTCCAACTCAAAGTTCAATCCACTCAAACAGATAGCCATCAAAGACTTGCTGCACTACCCGGAATGCAGCTCATCCGCATGCTCTCTATCTTGTCCCTGGCCGCCGGCGGGTTGGCCTGTGGTCACCCGCATACGCATGATGAGCACGATGTGGTCGCGCGAGACTCGCTCAAGATTGCACCGGGCCCCAGTGATACACAGATCCAATTTGCGCCTCTTCCCAGCACCGTCGACCCCGTCATGATTAACGCCACGTTCGGCTACTTTGTTGGAGGTCTCGGCGGTGGCGTGTATTGGGTGACGGATGGCTCGTACACAAACATGTTCATGGTGAGCACACATGGAGTCATCGTGGTTGAGTGAGTCCCGCCACGCCAGTTTGACAGCTGCCCAACGTCTAACGTCGAATTACGTTTGCAGCGCGCCGCCGACAATTGGGCACAAGCTGCTGTATGCGATTGGCAACACGACGCACCTCCCCGTCACCCACCTCGTGTACTCGCACTTCCATGCGGACCACATCGGCGGCGCGTCGCTCTTCAACGCCTCGCACCCGACCATCATCGCCCACGCGGAGACGCTCAGCCTGCTCGCGTCGCTGTCCCCGCGCGACCCGCTGCGCCCGCTGCCGCACATCACGTTCGAGAATAACTATACCGTGTGCGTGGGCAACCAGACGCTCGAGTTATCGTACCATGGCCCCAACCACACGCCGGGCAACCTCTTCATGTACGCACCGGCACAGCGCGTCGCGCTGCTCATCGACGTCGTCTTCCCCGGCTGGGCGCCCTTCTCAGAGCTCGCGATATCGAGCTTTATCCCTGGGTGGACCGCCGCGCATGACGTGCTGCTCACGTTCGACTTTGACGTGCTCGTGGCTGGCCACGTCGGCCGACTTGGGACCAAGGATGATGTCTTGTTGCAGAAGAAATGTGAGTCCCCTTCCCCATCGATTAACCACATATTTATGTCCACCGTCTATAGACATCGAGGACCTGCACGACTCGTGCGCGTCCGCGATCAACGGTGGATTCAATGTGACGGCCGCGATCGAGCCAACCGTCGCGGCGAACCCAGGGAACGCCTGGGCCGAGTTCAAGGCGTACTTCCGCGCCGCCGTACAGACGTGTGCGGACAACACCACCTCGCGCTGGCTCGGTGTACTCGGCGCCGTGGATGTGTTTGCGTTCGAGAATGCGTACAGCATGGTCAACGCGCTGCGCGTCGAGTACGATGTGCTTGGCCCGTTCGGCGTGTCATAGGCGTGGGTGTAAACCCATTCTCCTCATTAAAACCTGCCGTATATTTTTCGAACGATTTACTTACCTTTTACATACTCTCGACACGCATGCGGTAGCTGGAATTGTCATTAGAATAGTACGACAAATCTAACTACACTTTCAACGACTTGCGTGTGGGTGCCTGCTGCCTTTTCGTTGGCGCCACTCACCCGGCTCGCGGATCCTGCAATCCAATCCATAGCGGTTCCACAAGACCTAATGCATCAGTAAATGTTCAGGTTTGTCGTTGGCATCTTTGGCGTCTGCGGCATCAGAAAATATTGTGCGAGAGTGGGACGGCCGAGCAGTACGAGACTCGAGTCAACTCAGGCAATTTCGCCTCGCCGGTTGCAGACCTACCGTCAAAATAGTACAGTACCGCTTGTGGGAAGGCACTTGTTCTGGCACTCACACAATCGCCTCATACAGCTTGGCGTCGTCCTCGAGCCCCATGGCCACACGCAGGTTGAAGCCATTCTTCTTGTCCCCGGCTTCGCTTTTGGGACGCTCGAGGCGCTGGACCTCATCTTCGTCATTGTTTCCGGAGCAGTACCACGAGCCACATGCTCAGCGATCTTCTTGTTGGCGACCGCAAGTTCAGCTACGCGTCAAACACGACAATAGTGCCTCAAAACCTCGTAGGGACTGATGACTTCACGCGAATAATGTCCGATTCACCTTGGACAGTCGCATCGGCTGCTGTCGTCTTCTTTCCCTTGGGACGGCAACCACCTGCTTTGGTGCGTAGATTCTGAGGGGAGACTTTGAGAGCAGATGGTGGGGGTGACAGATTCGGATTGATCTGTTACGGACTTATATAATAAGTACAAGCGGCTGAGGGACCGCTCCGCGGTCCCTCATCCTCTTTCCGGTCACGGAGAGCAAGCGGAGAGTGTCTTTGATAGCTGATGGTGCGGGAGCACTTGGGACAGCGGCATGTGCTCCGAACAGTACTGAATTGATGAAATGAACGGCAACCAGTTTGATAAAGTCTAAAGAGGGGTCGGCAGCAAGGAAATCAATCAGCGGAGATGGCGGAGATTAAAAAGCTTCGGACAGACAGAAGGTCGTAATTTTATAAAGAGGGAGTTTCACCCGTACCTGTAGCTTACATTGTATTGTTCACAGGTAATATATGAGTACTACACGCGACTGAGGCTCATTGTATTGTACAACTTCGGATCCAAACAGGAGAGAGATGGTGCAAGAATAGGTTGACAGATGGCTGATCTTGGCAACTCAAACAATCCGAGGTATTTCTGTTCATAGCAAGCGTGGGATTTCTTGAAGTCATGCAGTTGATGTACCGAAGATGTGGTGCGGAAGCTCCAAAGGCGGAGTTTCAAAAGCTTCGGACAGACATTCATAAGGCCCTCCGGGCACCCCCTGGTACCGATACAGTCGACTGCTACCCCTACCTTGGTTAATTTGCCTTCCTTCAATGCTAATACATTTAAGCATGCAGATGTGATTTCTGAGCAAGCGGTAGCATATGCAGTGTATTTCCTGAGCATGCCGCTGGATTTAGAACAAGAAAAACGCGGGCGACGCTATGTGCCGCCACTGCTTGAAATTTTGATGGCCCCCAGCAGAGCACATCAAGGCACTGTACATGTAACTTAGTGACTTAAATCATTACCAAAAGAGATAAGTTGTGGAAGGAAACCAAGACACAGGAGATATGTTGACCCACTCACAGGACCCCAGAACTCCAATTGAGACTTTTTAAGTGCACTCTGAACCACGTGCTGCTTGGGGAAAATCCCTGAGGCATATTATCAGTGACCAGGAAGCTGGCCACACTAGGAAGCTGGCCACCTTGTAAACATGCTGAATTTTATCAAATGTTAAATCTGAGTATCGGACAATGGTTAGGGACATTAGATGCTGGTGCGCACCAAGTTTGACGAAAGTCGGATGAGTTGATCTAGAGCTGTGCCCCGATCATGATCGGAGGGAGGCCCGATCGCGTGATTTTCTTAATTTTGATCGGACCCGCAGGACAAACAAAGCGCTCAGGCTTGTCCAATTCTGCCTCAATCCATGACGTCAAATGCGTGTTCCCCACTCTTAATGTCGGGCTTTCCTCTAATCATCTCGAGAGATGGTCTTGTTCCTCTCTAATCTTGCTATCTGCTCTCAAGCTCTCACTGTCAACTTGAAATTAATGGCATGCGACCCCATCAGCGAGCCTGCACGCTGCGGCGCTCTGTACGGCTACCGCTTCACAACTTGGCACGGACATTCAACGACCTTGAGGGCCTACTTTGCGACCCCACGCTCGATTTTACCGAATTTATTTCCGCGGCGTTGGTGCCATTGCAAAAAAAGTGATAATTTTGCTCAAATGTCGGGTTCTCAGCAGCAGAGCCTGGCGGTGGAATAACTAGTCTAGGTATGTTCATCAGGTTCCTGTGGACCCTGTAATTTCTCATCTTTACAACGCATGCACGGCCCTCTGCAATTCGGGAGGTTTGGGGATTTTCTACTCACACATAGTTCACCGTCTGGGTTGGATTCGCCTGTGTCTTTGTGTTTATTTCAGGTCAATACATTCGTCCCATATGCTCTATGCCCATCTTGAGTCCGCGCGCAACGCCCATATAAGCCTCAACGTGGAACCCCTCTTTTTCAAAACTCCCGTTCCAACCTTCAACCGTTTGCGTAATTGACGAGCCGTAGGACCCCTTCGATCATGCTACTGTCACAAGTGCTGACACCGATCTGGACTTCCAGGAGATCAACATTGAGCTACGCTATCGCTGGATGAAGAGGGCGAAGTGGCACCCCCTCGTAGACGCGGTGCACGAGCGCGAGGACGAGGGTGTGGATGTGGACAGACACACAGTGGTGGGGCGAGACGAGGTGGAGGTCAGAGCGAGTCGGAAGAAGATGATGGAAGTCCCAGCGAGTCAGAAGACAATGATGGCGGGGTAGATGAAGACGACGCACCCGAGTCCGACAGCCCATCATCTGAGTTGTCCAGTCGATCTTCCAGTGGCGGATCAGGCCGTAGCGAAAGCCGGAGTCCAAGTGCGAGGCTTGCCATGGGTATCGAAGACATCGATGCTGCTGAGCTAGAAGAACCCGAGGGCGACGAGATTGGGATTGTGTCCTTCAATGGACATCGCTGGGCGAAGGGAAATGTGGGGTTTGGACAGATAACGACATTACCTGGGAGCCACTGGCCAACGTCAACAATTGCGCGAAAATATACTTGGCTCACCGCAGCGTTGCCGATCCGCTTCGGTTAGGGAAGCGGAAATTCCCCATTAACAAGTCCCTCAGTGGCAGTAATTAGGAGATATAGCATCAAATTATGTTCGTAGTGTTGTTTGGTGTCATATAAAAGTGTCGAGGATACGGGAGGAAGCGTGTGTGACCGCGAGACGACGGAAAACGAAGGCATCAATTTGCCATCAAAGTGGTTCCCACGCCTGGCCAGGATCACCGTTTTGGCCGCTTTTGGACTTGCCGCCGTGAAATAATTGCTGAGTCATCAATATCCCACCAAATGACGGGTGAGTATGCTCAATCTCTTGGCAGGATGCAAGCCGAACTGCTGGGACGGCGGGGAGTGGGGTAGCACTCCCTCATGCCCTTGTGCATTGTCAGAACCCTTAAGGTGGCCAGGTTCCCAGCGCGATATAGTAAGTTGAACAGAATTGTGTTGAAACTGGACTTACAGATTTTGTGCCGCTCAGTTGAACTCCATCATGTGGTAGCGTGTCAGCAAAGGCAAGAGACTTTATACTAATAGTCTCATGAGGTTGCATACTTTAACGTGCTCATGGGCAATGTACCCAAGAAATTTGGGAGTTGGAAATCCCAATAAACATACCAAGATCAATACTGCCATCAATACCAACGACATGACCGGCAATCACATCGGACTCTGAATTTTGATGGTATGCCCACAACACCAACTGGGGACAATATGCTGCCTCTTGTGACCCTGCTGTCCCTCCTGCTCCAGAATGGGGCCAGCTATGATGCCCATAAACATAAACCATTCTTTGTTGAAACATCTAAATCCATTTTTTACCAGTCATTTGTCGATGATTAAGTAATTGCGGACTTTCAATTCAGGTCGTGACTTGTGCTTCAGGGACGCAATTTTTCATAGCATTATGGTGGTATCATGACTTGAGCCAGCTTGCGGAGCGTTGGTTGCCTTCAAAATATGCAAAGGTGACCTGCAACTTGTGGTAAGAAGTTAGTCATGTGATCTTGCGGCAGGCTGTCCAAAAAGAAAAAAAGCAACTGTGACAGCGGGTGCACCAAAACAAAGAAAATCCCAAAGATTTCATGAGACTCTTCTGGGAAGATCTTCTGGAAAGGCCTCGCAATTGTTAAATCCCCTCAAAGAATAAACAAGTTGGCTAACTACAGTATGATGAGCATTCAGACCCAAAACTTGAAGGGATAGATATGTGTTCAGATAGGGGTAAGATGGAAAGCAGCCAGTGAACCATCCAAAGATAATTAGGAATATTGATATCAGGTATAACAGTGATAGCCCCCAGGAGAGATGTCTTGGAACGAGTCGAGGTTATGAGGAGCAAAAAGCCCTAACTTTTCCCTGTTGTTCATTCACCGAGGCGATACAATATATGGACACTCAGTTGAACGTGGAGAGACGTGGTACGACAGTAGTGTCTCGTAGACAGACACTTCAACAGATGAGCTCATACCTCGCTTGTTGAAGCACGACAGAACCTCTGAGGCGAAGTGCCGGGGGTGCGGAGTGCCCGCGGCACACTCTTATATTTCAAACTTTTCTCTTTGCTTTTGACCCTGCCATCCCCGGAACACAGTCGGACCCCAGGGGTGATTCTCAGAGCATACTAGATACCCTCGGTGATTTGCGTAGCCGGTTTAACCAGTACATAAAGTGGATCCAGCGGATTCTGGACTCGGCATATTCGTCGAGTCTGGATCCTCAGATCTCAGATCCCAGGAGTTGCCAGAAGCATGAGGAGGGATTCAGAGGCAGAAGAGCTAAAACACAGACAAAATAAAGACAATGAAGTTCACACTTGCAAAAAATGAGAGTGCGGTGGAAGGAAGAATGAATTAATAGCATCATTTCGCGCACTCTCTTAGTCAGCCGGCTTTGCGCCTTAGCTCGCAGGCTGAATCCAAAATCCACTCCCGATCCGCCGCATCAAATAATGACAGATCCAAAGATCATACCAACGATTATACCAACGATCCGACATCCAAAAACCTTAGTATTTCCAACTCCCAAATGCACTCAATGTCAGGAAGTTTGGGATTTGGAAAGTCCGGCAACTTAGTCCGCCATCAGATTGGGCGGCACCATCGGCCAAACTGTCGGAGTTTGAAAGTGTTGGGAGCGTCTCTTCTCACCGTCGACGGTCGTGCACCGCATCTTACCCTCTCGTGCCGTTCCCTTTATGTTTCATTCTCACTCACCTTGCTCCCCCATGTCCCACACATAGAATCCCGGTGTGGTCGCTGGTGGTACGTTCTACTGCGCGTTATCTCCGGCCCCGGCACCCCAGGGCCTCACTTTCTGCGCCGCACCAATGCAGTACACAGGAGGCTTCACACCGGTGGTGTACGAGTACATTGACATGACCGCCTCATGACGAGGTCGGGGTAATGATTTTGTTAAACAGAGACCCTATATTAATGTCTCATGAAGAGAAGTTGTGTGGATATATGTATCTGGCGTAATTATCCTATAAGCCTGCGTCGCGTCCCCACATGGCAAAGGGCTGAAAAAATAGAGACGCGTTCCGTGTGTTTATATCTATTTCTCGATCACATGTATTCACGTCCCGACAATGCCGAGATGGATCAGGTTATGTCAGAGGTCCGCCGATCAGATCAAAAGTCCGCCGATCGGGTCCACCGGACCTCCAAAACGCCAGACTTTCCATTTCCCAAACGCACTCCTCAATGTACCCCGAGGTTTGCTGAAATTTCAAATGATTGAAGCGAAATAGGGGTCCGGTGTTCTTAAATATGCCGTCATGATCGAGACACAATTTTTTGCCGTCTGAGTTACAGGGTTTTGAGGGAGGTAGGAAGCGCGTGATCCGGTAATTAAACAATGACCCATCACGATCGAGACGGGAAAATTTGCCGATCAGGGTTTAAGTTACGGGTTTGAGACCTGGTCCCTAGGTCGGTACCAGGAACAGTTAATTTTATAAAGAGAGAGAATCGTTCATTTAACAAACTCATATGAGGAATTCGAGGACCTCTGTTTTTACTTGTCCCGGAATCGCATATATTACTCATTTAGTGGCTTTTGACATTTCTTCAATACGATTTTTGTGAGGTATTAGAGGCTGTGCAATCTTATGTCATCCTAAGGTCTCTCGTTCGAACCCCGACTTCAGTGTTCCATTTTTTATCCCATCGGGCGCCGGCGAGTCTTCGCGTCGTGGCTTGTGTTTTAAATGGATTCCCAAAGGCCGCGCACTAGGTTGTGGTGCACCCTTGCATTGCACGCGGGAAACCGCTCTTCGTAAACCTTCTAAGGTGCTGTGGAATCCCGCTCGCTTTGCTGCTCGTGTATTCGAGTCCACAGGGACGAGTACGAAGGCCTGGTAGCGGTGGGACCGCACCTGCACTCTATGCTTCTGTTTGCGTCCTCAATTCTGCGGTGATTGCTCGTTCGGCTCGATTTCTGCGGCAGACCGCGCTTATTTTCCTCTTCACATTCACTGCCCACTAAAATGGCGATTCAGGTCCCTGATGATTGCTTAACATGTTATTTCGCAGATAAGTATACGTCGAAGGATGGGAACACGAGGCTCGTGGATAATCTTGTCCGTTTGAATGATTTTCCAGTCCATTCCAGGTGGTGCAGGCCTACTTTCCACGATGAGGGTTTGCCGTGTGGACACTCTTATCGTCTGTTGGAATTCTTGCTTACCTTGGTGCTGCTATAGTCAAGTTCACAGGTACAGTTTCTAAGGTCTGGTAGCGGTTGGACCGCCTCTGCAATTCATTGACCCTGACGAACGTACTGCAGGAGTTTGCTTGTTCGATTCGAGTTCGGGCCATTTGATTGTCTGATATTTTTTAATGCACGCTGCGACTCCTCCTTCCTTCTTCACAATAATTCCGTTTGTGATTCTGTTCCTCGTCTGATTCGGGACTCATCGCTAATTTATTCAAGTTCACAGGTATCAGAGGTGGGGCTCGGACCGTCCCTGCAGTCACTGATTCGCAGGTTCCGCATTCACACCGGAATGGCTCGTTCTACTGGAGCCTGCCATAGTTTCGGTGGCTCGGAACTCTGTTTTCTTCCATTTCCTAGCCATTCACTTACCACTGAAATTCCCGTTCAGGTGCTTCACAGTGGCTCAACATTTTACTTCGCAGAATCCAAGTAGTGTCTGTTTTGTCTCATACAACAACCTGTGTTTTCATTTAAAACACGTAGTGCAAGTTATTTTCTTCTGTGGCAGGTGAGCATTGAATATAACTCGAAATCTCCTCGGAGCGGTGTAATTTTGAACGAAAAACAGACCGGCGATGTACTATATAATAATGTTACACTACTGTACTATTTTGACTGTAGGTTCAGGTGACGGGTAACAGAGGGTCGTGAACTAAACCTATTTAGTACCTGTGACGGTGACGACGGATGAATGAACATCTAAATTTTCGAAGCTGGCAAAGGGTGTAAAATCAATGTTGAATCCGTAGACGAGAATATATTGAGCAGGGACAATCATATTATGAACCGGAGAAGCCGGTCGTACCCTTTTTTGACGGGCAGAGCACGTAGATATTTGTGCTGGCGAAAAAAAACCAACCCACCCCCCACCCCCACCGTCCCACCCACGGAAAATACCAAGCTCTTCTAAAGCTCTGAATGGATCGGACAAGGCAAGGTGTGGGCATCCACCCCACTCCTGGTTCGAAAAATCGCGACTCTTCTGCTTTCTATTCCACAGGAAGTGGAAAATATACTTCCATCGCCGTTCCTCTCCATCGCAAAAATGCTTGAATTCCCCTTTCCTCTCCAGAATACAGCTGTCAGGGCTGCCCAGCCTGCGCAGTACTTCAGCAGGACTGCTATAGACATCACCAACGAGGCACTGATGCTTCGCGTGCAGTATCTTTCTATGGGAGGCCCAAGGCAGCGCCAAGCTGCCTGAGAGGGACCGGGCGGGCCAGGGCGGGCCTGGCGGCTTGCGTGATGGAATGAACATGAAAAATGAACATTTACAAGGAGGTAACGGTGACGGGTGGGGCTTGAACATCTAACCCAGTGAACATGTAAGGTGACGGGTGACATAGTGTGAACCTACGGTCGAAATAGTACAGTATTACAGCCATACCCCCACAACCAAAACTGACGTTACTGATAGATATTCCCGCAATTCGATGCCCGCGCTACCACAGGAGGATGCGACGCGAATACGATCTCTACGCCTCCACCAAAGATCCACGAGGACTCGGAGCGTGCAATACGTCGGCTTCGGAATCTTCGGCTCGCGCATCATGTCACTGGGCGGTACTTGTCACCCATGGTCCCCACTCTTAACCTTGACCGACCTCGACGGCAGTGGGAACACATCAACGCAAGTTTCATCTACAGCGAGAAAATGCTGTGTCACCCGGATGTCGCTAGATTCTTCTGATTCCAAGTAGTAGAAGGGCGGCGCCCTCCTCGCAAAGTAAAACCGCGAGTAAAACCGCTAGTACGATGCGTCATTCCTGCACAAAACTACGAAAAATACCAACGGATATTTCAGCCAAGGTCTTCGCCTTTGGCAACGACCTCCTCGAAGGCCTCTGCTGGCGGTGGATCTACTCACATTTCTTCCTCAGCGAAGCCCACAGCATCTGACACTGTGAGTCAGCTTTGGCGACGTGGTTAACGAAATACCCATCTCTGATCAGTCGAAGGTTCCACCGTCTTCAACAGGGCACTCGACGCCCTCGTCGCAAAGTAAAACCGCGAGTAAAACCGCTAGGCTCTAGCACGGTGCGTCATTCCGGCACAAAACTAATTAAAGTACCAACGGGTATTCCAGCCACAGTCTTCGGCTTCTGCAAGGACTTCCTCGAAGGTCTCTGCTGGCGGTGGATCTACCACCCAAATGCCCTCCTCAGGGAAGACCACATCATCCAGTAAACTTGGGCGGCGTGGTTGACGTAATACTCATCTGCGATCATGCGAAGGTTCCAGCGTCTTCAGAAGGGAATATGACACCAACCACTAGTAGGGTGCGTCATTGCTGCACAAACTGTGGAATTTACCAACGGATATTCCAGCCAAAGTCTGCAAGGACTTCCTCGAGGGCCCCTGGTGGCAATGAATCTACCCATAGCTCCTCCCTAGCGAGGACCACAGCATCCAATACTGTGAGTAAGCTTTGGCAAAGTGTTTAACAAAATACTCATCTGCGAGCAGCCGTGCGCTGAAGCACACAATTGTTGAAGGCATCCTTCCGCAAACGTTTTCCGGACTTTGAATACACACGGAGGGTCAAAGGTGTTGAACGCACATCAACAAAATCCGACATCCCTCCAGGTTCGGTACCCGAAGAATCATCTACGCAACCTTTCACGCACCACAGGAAACGCATAAAACAGATAGCAGAGCCATCTGGTAACTGCTGTGGTAGTACAACACAGAGGAATCTCACACAGTGGAGTACGCCTTGAGGCCCATAAAGGTTCGTTTAAATCAAAAATCCTTACTATCAGCGACTGGGTACTGGGCCACCTTGAGGGTTTTTTGTTGCCCAAAACACAACATGTTGAGCTACCAGGTATTGTAGCACGCCAAAACGTAGTCTGGCATCATATGAGTGAGTTGTGGGCAGCGGCGCGGGATTTGGTCACGGATTGATGGCTCGGCGAATATTTTGCCGGGGCAAGTCCAAAATCGGAAAAACGCGGTAGTGGGCCGATCGTGGGAACTTTTTCAATCGGCGACGCTCCTCGTCGCTCTGCTTTCCTCACACCACCATAAATGCTATAAAATAGTTCAAGGGATACAAAAGGCCTATAGGACATCCAAAACTACTCGTTCATGGCCCTCAGCCCGGCTTGGTTCGCTTGAGTAGCGGTGGCAGCAAGCTGCATGTGTTTCTCCCAAGGGAGATCTGTGATGTCAGAGCGAGTCTGGGTCCTCCTCAGGAGCGGCGGTGACAAGTGTAGGCTCATTCTGAGGGTCAGGTTCA
Source organism: Mycena epipterygia (assembly GCA_029281465.1). Classification (NCBI taxonomy): domain Eukaryota; kingdom Fungi; phylum Basidiomycota; class Agaricomycetes; order Agaricales; family Mycenaceae; genus Mycena; species Mycena epipterygia. The sequence goes on along the minus strand of JARJCQ010000063.1, from coordinate 249,540 downwards.
TTCAAACGAAGTCTCACGCGGTGTGCATACCAAATTGTGTGGGGAGTGAGGTGAAAATTTGGCAGAAATGCGAGTGAAGATGAGGCCCGCAAGCCAGCTATATGCAACGACAGAGTGCCCAAGGCTCCTTAAATTGACATTGGGGGATGGAAAACATCATATTGAAGTGGTAATCGACATGCAGAGATGGGTGAATCAACATGAATATCAGTCAACGATATGACGAAAAAACCGGCCGATAGCCTCCGATAGCGAGCACCGGTACGGCGGCAAAAATGAGGTGCATATCCAAAGTGAGCAAGGATCAGCCGCAGAGGAGCTATATGAACGTACATGAATTGCCCGCTCGAGGACCGGGTTCGTCGAACTCCCAAAAAAAATCCCAAGTGGCGGATATGTGTAAATGGTGGTTTTCCACTGTGCGCTGCAATGAGGGAAGAATAAAATTGATAAAATCATATTGGCACCATCAAAGGAATGCATTAACCATGCTCACTGCCCATGCCAAGTTTCACAATCATAGCACCACGATGGAATCCAATACAGCGGTGGCGAGTGCATGGCCTCGGAGATGAATTTTGGTATCTTGCACGAATCTTCGGCATGATAGCAGGACGGATAGAGCATCCAGTGGGTTGGACAAGGTTCCGGGGCGTAGACAGGTATCCGCCGAGCAGAACGAGCCCCGGACGTCGTGGAAGGATGAAGAGGTCGTGGAGAACGAGGCGGTTTCTCACAAGCGATGCCATGCCAAAAATAAGCAAACACGTGTTCGGCAACCCGCCCCGCCGGCAAAACCGGCACGGCATCACGTCAACTCCAGCAACCAGCGTCGAACTTTGTTTTTAGTGGCGCCTCTACATGTCTTCCAACATGCAAACAAGCTTGGACAAGAAATATGTATCCATACCCATCTAGAGGCGAAGTGGCCCACTACCTAGTGTGGCCCACTAGGCAGTCGCAGATAGTATCCCTACGAGGGGAATATTTGCCACTGGGAAATCGATGATAAATGGGAACGATTCCTAGATGCTTTTGAAAGAAGAGACCTGCGAAACAGTGAGAATGGTGGGGTAAGACAACTTCTGTAGTATATTCATCGCGCTCCGTACCAATCCGTGTATGGGAAATCGTCGAGCCAGTCCCGGGTGTTGCAGCCGTTTTCGGCCACCACAAAAAAGTTCATCGCACCCTCGATTTTTTCTGAGTTATTGCCATTTGCAGAAAAGTTGGCGGTGGCGTAAATACACGTCAACTGAGGCGTTTTGCGTCAAAACTCGCGGGCGCCTTATCTCAACAACCACTGCACAGAGCCTAGCAAGGATATAGTCAAAATTGATCGTTTTTTCAAGGTTAGTTTTGCAATACGAGCAAATTGTGAGAAGTTTTGTCCGGGAGCTGTCTCCGCTCATTTTGAGCATTTCTCGAGAACGGCGGAGTATTTCCCGTCAGTTTAAAGATGAAAGATGTATGTGTAAGAGTCCCGGAGATGGCCCCACCGACAGATCTGCCTGATATTTGTGTTTCTTGTACCGACGTCCAGAGTGGAGCTGAAAGGAATCGACGACCACCCCAGCTCGTAGTGCTGAACCTGAGCCTAATATAATTGTGACGAGTTTAAAGTAAGCAGATTTCGCAGTAGGAAACTCATGGTGGATTTGAATCCCTTAAGAGAAGAGGGAACTAACGGATAAAACAGAGTCGGGAGTGGCTTCAACAATGCAACCGCAGACAAAAAGAGGCGGGCCCATGTGTCACCTGGAGTTCGTGTTGCCGGACCCGAATATAAATCACGATCAACCAAATTCTACAAAGTCAGAGAATGAAGAAATTTAATTGTGATCTGGAAACTTGAGGTCCATCACAAGCGTTCCTTCCCCGGAAACTCCATTGTGGAAATACATACATATCGTTTAGATCTTAGTATCTATGCGATGACATCCTAAACACATTGCATATGCTACCCCAAAGATTAAACACCAACATGAATGAAGGGCACCCAGTGAAAGAGGGATTTCTGTTCAGACTTCGTCCGAAGCTTCTGCACAGCAAGATGTAGCGCTTCAGCTGCCCTGGTCGAATCTGGTGGAAATATCTTGAATAGGTGCGCATAAACATCGCTGGCAACTTTGGGGGCATCATTATCCATGATGGACCACATTGTCCCAATAACGCCGCGGTATCCCGCCAATAACATCCCGGCAGTCAAGTGAACCGATTCATCCTGGAGGGCCCTGGACCCGGTCGCAGTTTGGCACGCAGAGAGGAATGCCAGATCCGCGTGCGGAAGACGAAGCTGGATGATACGTGATAATGTCAACCGCGAACTTCCGGCAAGCAGCAGGGCACTTTCTGTTGGATCTGAAATACTCTGGACACCATGACAGGCAAAATGCACCCAGCGCGAGGTTTTCATGCCATCCTCAACACTACTCACTGTTGCCTTCTCTTGCTCCAAACATATGACAGGAAGTATTCCATCAGCAAGCTTTTTGATCTCGTTGATTTCTTTCTGGGTCCCAGGGATGTAACTTTGTCCTAGTGCAGACGGTTGAGCAACAGTAAGGATCTTCACTTGCTCCCGGGACTCGTACGTGGCTCGGAAGCCCTCGATCAAAGCCCCCAATGACGGTGTGTATGAGGAAATGAAGAAGTCGGACAGCTTCGAGCCCGGGACATCATCCTTATCGTATAGGCCTGCTGCATGTATAGGAAGGAATACAAGTGGTCCAGTTGGACACCACCAGATACGCCCTAGATCTTCGGTTGGTGGGTTCTATATCGATGTAAGATCTTGAAAGAAAGGTGATTTAGTCAATAACATACCATAAATGCAATTCCCCTAAGAACAGGCTGAACAATTTGTTTCCATAGCTGAGAGAGAATTTTTGAAAACTCGGCCTCAGGAGGGAGCTGTCCCTCAGGGCCACCGTACAACCGATCTGTGCGCCCACCTCTGACAAGAGATCCCAGAGATTTTGCCAAGGAGTTTACATCATTGAGTGTGAAGTCAGGGAGTGGAATATGAATAACTTCATCCCCCAGGCATGGCATGAGAATGAGTCCATCACATCCATAGTTGCTGATATTCACCAGGACCACAGGGCCCAATGTCGCAGCGAATGACAGCTCCGAAATTGGCTTTGATAATAAAAACCGCTCAAAACCGGCTAAATTCCTGATCCGCTTGAGAAGTCGGTCCCTTTGATCAGCGAAATCATGGGATTGCTGTGCACTGGCCTCAAGTGAGAGTTCTGGGGTATTGGTTATCTCTGCAGCCGAGCTTCGGATACCAGATACCTCCAACTGGGTAGAAATGGAGACAAGTTCATCTGCAAGTTTAGGATGACTCATTCTCAGAACATCCACAGGAGTGCGAAGGCTGAGAATTTGACCCCAGATGACCGAACGCCCTTGTTCAAGCCACTCAACTGCTGTGGCAAATTGATTTGCTGCAATTGCTGCTGAGGCGGCATCTCTCACCACTTGGCCTGCTTGCAAGAGGTGATGATGTCTGTCTCTAATAGATAAGCCAAGCCAAGCCAACTCGGGCAGTAGGTTGATGGCTGTTGTATATGCCTGGAGGAGAGATGGATGCTGAATACGTCTGGCATATGTTGCCCACATTCCTGAAGCATGAAATCGGACAAAGGCGGAACCAGTTGGGGAGCATGCTGCACTAGTGTATTGAGCAAGCATCTCTTGATAATCATGAAGATTATGGAGCCGTTCAAAGCGGGAGTGGAGAGAATTCCCAAGATTGTTCAGCAGCCAAGGCTTGCTTGGGTGGCCCTCTGGAGTGAGTGCAACAGCAGCCTCAGACACAGAGACTGATTGGTTGATATCAGTGACATCCCCAAACCGCTCAAACCGGGTGAGTAGGGCATTCCCAAGATTGTTTAGCCCCACAGGCTTGTGTGGGTGATCATCTGGTGTGAGGGCAAGAGCAGCCTCGAATCTGGAGATCGACTGGTCGATATCAGTAAGGTTACCCAGTCGCTCAAACCGACCAAGTAGGGAATTTCCCAGATTGCTGAGCTGCAAGGGCTTTCCTGGGTGGCCATCTGGAGTGAGCCCAACAGCAGCCTCCAACTTGGAAACCGACCTGTTGATATCAGCCAGGTCACCAAGCCGCTCAAAGCGATTGTGCAGGGAATTTCCAAGATTGTTCAGCCGCGAAGGCTTCTCTGGATGGCCATCAGGAGTGAGCTCAACAGCAGCCTCAAACTTGGAGACTGCCTGGTTGATATCAGTGAGGTCGCCCAGCCGATCAAACCGATTGAGCAAGGAAGTTCCTAGATTGTGAAGCTCGGAAGGCTCCTCTGGGTGGCCATTTGGAGTGAGCAGAATAGCAGCTTCAAACTTGGAAATCGACTGGTTGATATCGGCGATATCACCCAGCCGCTGAAACCGCCTAATCAGGGAACTTCCAAGGTTGTTCAGGCGTGATGCCTTGTCCTGGTCACCATCTGGAGTGAGCCTAACAGCAGCCTCAAACTTGGATACTGACTCGTTGATATCGGTGAGGTTGCCAAGCTGCTCAAAGCGAGTGCGCAGGCAAATTCCAAGATTGTTCAGGTGTGCAGGGTCATCCGGTGTGAGCTCCACAGCGGCCTCGCACATCGATATGGCCTTTTTTATATCGTCAGGGTTGCCAAGTTGCTCAAAACGACGAAACAGGGCAACACCGAGCCTGTCTAGGAGAATAGGTCGGGCAAAATGACCATCCTGAGAAAGACTGACAGCAGCTTCCCCGACCGACACAGATTCGTTGATGTCTCCCAGGTCGCCGAGACGCTCAAAGCGTTGCCGCAGAGCCATGCCAAGATCTCCAAGACGGGTTGGCGCCACTGGATCATCACGGAGTGCATCTCTGTATACACATACTGCCTGGTTCAGAGGCTCCAAAGTCCCGCACATATCATACACTCCTAAACAAATGTCCCCCAGTATATTCAGGCATCCGGCCCTGCTTGGATGGCTATGAGGGAGCAGAAGAATCCTCTCATGCATGACCCAAAGCTCGAGGAAATCCACGGTGGTTTGTTCATTTGTGTCAAACATTTTCATTAGGTCGTCTGTGATCCGATGACTGTGTACCGAAGTAACTATGGAAAACTTAGGAGACAATGCCGCATGGTGTAGAAATGTTCTTACTATGGTTATCTGGAATGTCAATCAGATTCAAATTGGATAGTTCGGTGGGCACAGCGTTAAAAATAGAGAAACCAGCACTGAAATCGAGCAAGGGACCATCAGGGTTCACTTTATTGAGCTGTAGGTGGAATTCTGATGCATTATAATAATCAGAGGGTAGGGTCAAGAGCACTAGCACCTGCACCTACGCGGGTTCGACTCCACAGATACAAGAACTTCACCTCTCCCGATCTCGATAGAACCCAGAAGGCGAGTGCCCCGAGTTTCACTGTGGCGCAAAATTGCTATCAAGAAGATAGGGGTGTGGGATGGTCTGCAACAACCCATTAGCATTATTTTGTGATAAAGGCCGCGTCATACTCACATGTTGCATCCAAAATTGAGTTTCCAACTATTTCGAGATTCCTCCGAATCCACGGGCACGGTCTGCAGAAAAATATCCTCTTTGATGATCAGTTGAGCGAACATTTGCATATCCGCGGGAAGATCATCATGAGGATCGGTCCGGGACTTGATACGAATACCTATGGCAGGAAATTCAGTGGATTAGGATGATTATGACAAGTGGATAATCACTTTGAATGCGGATGCTGCATAATTGACGGAAATGAGGAGTTTCCCTACGTAGTGTTCGAGATGCTTACATTTTCGACATCACTCTGGCGGTTCAAGGGGAATGAGGCTCGGTCCTTTTTATATAAACGATGTCCACGCTGCATTCCCTTGGCTACCATCTGCCATGGTCAGGATCCGACGGTCTTCTGTGGCGTCTGTCATGCCGTCCACGCTGCATTACTATCTGACGTGGCGTCTGCCATTAAAAAACATCTGCAACGTGCATGCCATCTGTCGACGACTTAAGCGCTGGTGAGGCCGAAGGCATCTGAGGGAGCGCTGTTTAACCACGTCGTAGACATCGAACGCCACGAGCTATCAGGCGGATGTAGGAAACGGTATTGCCATTTACCTATTGCCTGGTACATTTTATGAGGCTGGCTATGTCACGCCGCCTAAACCGCTGACACCTGTCAGTGTAATGAATGTAATGAAAACAGAAGCACAGTGAAGCGCTGGGCACGGAGATATCCGAGAGATAGCACAAAAATGTTCGCACAAGTCCCCGCGGCGCCAGTCCTAGACTAAAATGTGAAGGGAGCCATTGCGAATAGGCTGAGCGGCGATATATCTATGGGAGGACATTAACCTTGGACCAGTTTATGGCATTGGCGCAGCAGCGTCGGATAACAAATAGGCGCCGAGAAGCGGGCGTAGAGCCGCCATCAGCCGGTTCCAGATTCGTGTAAGGCGCGTGTCGCTTGGAATCGATTGCCTGGTGGGAGCCTTGAGGACGGAGGTGGTAGTGGGGGCTCCGGTGTCATATGTGGAACTAATCTCAGCCGGAGTGACCTGCAGCCAGGCCGCATTGGGCCTGGCTATTTCCCACACCCCTATTTTCCTTCCCCCCTTGTTGTTTTATTCATTTCATGTATTTGCGAACATGAAATAAGTACATACGATGGATATCGGTCAGGAGAAGATATATAGCGCCGCAGACCCAGAAAAATTGGCTCAAAGTGACGTCAGAACTGGAGAAAGAACTAAACATTAAATCAGGCAGAATATTCAATTAGCATACATTGTCAGATGGAGTACGATGATGGGATGTGCACTTGCTTCCCCCTGTTGCGGGCGAGTGCCTTCTTCTCCCTTGCGTTCGGTTATTTTTTAATCAAAATGATGCGCTCCTACTCTTCTTCATCGATGAGCGAGCACGCTCTGCGCAACGACGTGGCGCGTGTCGGACGGAGCACGCGAATGGGATGCGCGAGCCCTCCCCCTCGTTACGTGCGTGCATGCATGCATGCTTGCCAAATGCACCGCCCACGTTATTAAATAAACCATAGGATCCCCACCGTTGTCACATACCCCCTGTCGTCCGTACCCACCCCGGTTGCCCGTTGCTGAACGTTAATTAGTTGCTCATCCAAGCACAGTCTTCAAATTTCATCTGCGATATCCATCGACCTTGCGCGAGGGCATGATACGAATCAAGCCGCCTGAAATCCTAGTTCAACTCAGGATTGATCATGTATTTTATTTAAACACGATATTGATGTGTTAATGACAAAATCCAGGAAAACGGCACCTCTGACGCGTTGCGATCCAACATCAAGGACTCAAGTAATAGAAAGACCACCCAATAGTGCGCATAACCCTGCTTAAATAGAATGCTTTATATACCAAATTGCATGCAGGCACTCCCGTTCGATTCAGGGTTGGGTGATAGGTAGTTGAAAATGCCTTTTTTACGTGTACGATTTTTGGAGGGAGGTAACTACGAGTCCGTCGATGCGGCGAAGACCCGGATGAGAAAACACTCACGTTTTGTTCATCTTATACAGTTTCGCGGAGCCTTGTGGGCCCAGGAACGCAGGGTGCGAAATGAGACCCGCCCTTGCGCCAGTATCGCGTCCAAAATTGAAGCGGAGTCCCTCCGTATCGAGGAGGGATCTCCTGGCCAACCTTTAGTTGTGGTGAAAAACGGGGACGACATCCTGCTACCAGATGATAATCCAACTGGCCCGATCCCGGGACGAACGGGACTCTGAATTTACTAGCGGATATAAGATATAATGAGATCAAACAGCGCGGTCCCACCGTTATCGAGCCGATAAGATTGCTCGTGGATCCTAGATCTGGTTTCAACTTCAAGGTAAGAAGACGCGAGAGGACGGGCATCGATATGAGAGTAGAAGAGAAGAAAAAGCAAAAGCAAAAAGTATACAGTCGTATAGCCAGACTCCGAGTCGAACGGGGAACCTGCAGGTAGACAAAGAATGGTTGTCATTGAAGCCGATACTCGCTTGAATTAGTTTCAGTATCTGTGTCCATGTTTGAAGACGATTTTGAGGTTTGAGCCCGTAGATTTTGTGTAAATCCGAGAGGACTTACACGTCGGGCAGTATAACTCCAGACAAGGGGAGCTCCAGGCGGTGGTTGCTGGTATAACTGAATCTAGAAGGAAGAGCGTAGTTTTGGAGGAAAAAGTGAATTGTGGACGGGGAATGCGAGAAGACGCACGTGTGATGAAAGTTCGTAAAACGTAATAAAAATAGAAAATAACAATGAAAGATGACGGAGAACGATATTGGGTCGCACCGCCATCGAGCCGAAAATTCGGCTGGGATAAATCCAGAATCTCGATGTATATTTGAAGAGCGTGATATTGGAGGGCGAATTGATTACTGAGGACTGCAAGAACAGGCACGCGGAACCGACGAGGACTCGAGCTCTAATGAAGGTGAGAGTGGAATCTCCCAGGGGCAAAAAGGAACGCGCCAAAAAGACAGAGATACCGCGCCATGGCTCGACCCCGAGTCGAACGGGTGACCTGCATTCAAGGAGTCCAGCTTTGAATTTTCGCAGGCGCGATCCTATCGCCTCTATTGCATCAGATTCCTACGTGAATGAGTGAGCAATCGTGGTCGCAAATGAGCAGGAAATTTCCTACCAAGAAAGTGGGAAACATGGTTCTCCATCGAAGGAGAACCCGAGCGTGAAATGGGAAGAAAATGGCGTAGCCGGCAGAAACGGAGTCCAGCATTACCTTAGCGAGCTCTTACTATCGCAGTGAACGTTAGAGCCCGAACACAAAAATCGACGTGGTCCAGATACAGTGATAGCGGAGAACGGCGAGTTTCATTTGTGCCGCTTGCCCCAAACTTTTGTGCTACATCCAGCCCGGGTTCGCACGCACCTCCCTCCGTGCATCCTCGATTTGACGAGAGGATCCCGGTCTATCTTCGAGTTGCAGGTAAGGATGGAGGGGAAAGGGAAGGAAAGATAAAAAAGGTGTCACATACAACGCAATTGCTCGACCGCGAGTCGAACAGGTATCCTGCATTTACTCCTTACGGCACTAATGAAGTTGAGCATGTACAGTCCCACCGCCATCGAGCCGATATTAGCCTGGTTTGGATCCCGTCATTCGTAAACCGTGATTTGAATGACGACGTGAGTTGAAGATGATTGTATGTAATTGCGAGATGGCAGAGGGCCGGTACAAAGGCAGCAAGAGGATAGCTTGGAGATACGAGGGAGAGAGCAAGCCTGCGTTGTACCTTGAATGAAGAGCAGAAATGAGAAGCAACGGTGAAAGAAAGCTTTGCACCCGTGAATGATGCGACCCAGAGTCGAACGGGCCGCTCTTGGCGTTCACTGGTTTCGATCCGGGTGCATGGTTGAGTAGCGTGTTGGGAGTTATTGTGACTACGGACAAATCCAGGATGACTTGCATGCGGGGGATCTAGCTCCCGTTGTCAGAACCGAGCTTGCGGAAGAAAGGAGGAAAAAGTTGTCGGAATGCGGACATGGCTCGACCCCGAGTCGAACGAGTTGACTTACATTCATGGCATGCCAATGGAACACGCCATCGAGCCGATATTCGCTTGCATTGGGTCCTATATGAATGAGCGAGCATCACGGCTTGAAAAGCGTGAAAAATCCCGTACCGAGGAACCGAGCAACATGGCGCCGCCGCATATGTCATGGAAATACGATCCGAAAAGAAGGAAAGACTAGTGGTTTCAGATGCAGTGCGAGTCACCGAGCGGTGCCAGCGAATATCAGTAACACGTCCAATTGAATGCAGCTTGAACTTCAGCGAAGCAAAGATGAGCTCCTGGGATCCACAGCGAGCGTCAGAGCCAGGGTAGAAAAAACGACATGGCAGCAGCGGAGATGGCGAGTCACACATGTGACTGCCATGTGACCCGCCTCTTCCTTTCTTGCCGCCACTTTGCGCCACATCCAGCCCTGGCCCGCAAGCCCGCCGGTCGCCGTCTGCGCATCACCGGGCAGGCAGCGCGTCCGGCCCCTCTCGCCCTACATTTTTTCCATCCACACGTGCCCACCGCGACTCCAACACGACCACCCGCGCGCTCGGACGCATCCCGCTCAGCGGTCATGCGAGGATGCTAGAACGAGCTAGTATCGATAAAGCGTCTGTCAAGAGAGACTACGAGGAAGCCCACCGATACCGTTCTCACTCGGGCGAAGACAGGGCCGAAAACGTCAAAGTCGACGCAGCGGACGTGCCCATCTGTGAGCGAGTGCGTGCGTCTTTGTCTCTCCCCTTGCGTTTCGACTAATATTGCTTGACTAAATCATGCGCTGGCTACTACCCACCGTCTACCCCGCGTCTGCCCTGCCCACGCCCACCATAACCGGTGCATTCTGCCTGCCGCCACGTGTTCCTCTCTCCTCTTCCGTTTAGGTGCGCGTGGTAGTTTAGGTGCGCGTGGTAGCCGCACGATGCGCTGACGGCCCAACGCACGCTGTGTACGCGTCTCTCTCCCGGCGTGCTTCATCTACGAGCAATCACGCCACTGTACACGCCTTGCGCCTCCGCCTCCGCTCCTGTTCGTGAGGCTCCGTTTCCGCTCGTCTACATGTCCGAGCACGCCCCGCGTGCGTGTCTACGAGGATGGAATCCGCGTCCGTCTTCTGGGCGCGGTTACGCGTGCATCTTTCTCTGCGGGTGTGTCCGTCCGTCTTTCCCCCCTCCTTGTGCCCATGCGCTGATCGTGCCATGTACATGCGCGCCTCCGCGGCGGTGCCGCTCATGTTCGAACGGACGGAGCGCGTGCGTGCGTCTGTCGCCCCTTGTGCTGTGCGCGTGTCCGGCGCCTCTCAGCTCCGCCCCCGCGTGCTTAAGCGCTTGCGTCATCTACGAGCATGCCCTTTACAGTACACTGCGGGCAAGGCATGCTGCATGTGCCTGCATCTTTGCGCCGTTTTCACCCCTTGCGCGTGCAGCCGGCGGCGCGTTCTCTGTCTACGCGTCTAGTGTTTCCACCTCCGCCCCTGACAGCGAGCGCGGGGCATGTCAGAACAAACTTTTTTGCGCACACGCGGCGTGTGTCAGACGGAGCATGCGCGTCTTCTCCCTTGCGTTCCATTAATTCCCAACCAAAATGATACGGCCCTACATACTCATCCTCGTCGATGAGTGAGCACGCACTGCGCAGCGGCCAACCCCGTGTCCGACAGAGTGCGCTATCTCCCGGTGGGTGCCTTCCTGTCCTCTCGCTGCCTGCGTACTTCCGCTCCCGTTGCGTGTGCTTGCTACATTAAATAAACCACAAGATGCCACTTATCCCCTACGGTCCGCACCCACCCAAATGCATCCATTTCGTCTGTATGAGCAGAACCAGCTCCCCGTCAACCCCATCGAGTGCAGGTTGAGTCTGAACTCTGGAAGCATCGTCAGCTGTTGAGGATAGAAACCGCAAGAATCACCGCGGTGGAGGTACGATACGCGAGACGCAGTTATGTCGAAGACCCAATTGCACTCGGAGCGCGCTTGCTTCCCATTCTTGGATGGCGGTCATACCTAAACTCAGCAATTTCAGTTCGACGCGGGATTGGGTCATGTATTTCTTGAGCACAAAATCAATGCGCTCTTGCCAAATCCAGGGACACGACTCCAACGCCGAGGATCTAATTCATAGAAAGACGACCCAATAGTGCGCGGAGCACGCCTGCTCCTAATAATAAGGCGATTGGTGTATCCAAACTGCAGGCAGCAACTCCCGTTCGATCCGGGATTGGGTGATACGGTAGTTAAAGGATACTTTTTGTGAAACATTTCGAGTGTTGAGGGAGGCAGGTACGAGTCCGTCGATGCGTTAAAGGCTTTGGTGAGGTATCGTTGGTGATCAAAACATACTCACATTTTGTTCTTCGTATGCTGCTACAAGGAAGTAGGTCCACGGACTGGACCTCGGATTCACGGCGCGGAACCAGACCCGCCCCTGCGCCAAAAACGCAATCAAAATTCAAGCGGGGTCAACTCAAGAAGGCGTTTGCGGCTAGCCTTGAGTTGTGGTGAACAACGTTGATTACCCCCCGAACCATAGCCATTCGCCGGGAGCGGGTTGCGCGCTCACGGATTTTGGTGAAACGCAGTCAACGGATTGAATTTTCGATCACACTTGTTGAAAAGTAGCGACGCTCTGGTGGCATTCAAGTTCAGCGAAAGGACCAGGGAAAGAGGTTCCTAGTTCCTAAATATGGCTCGACCCCGAGTCGAAGCGGTGTCTCATTCATTTACTAGACATCCATGAGATTGCAGGTGCGGCTCCACCGCCATCGAGAGTGATATTCCTATAGTTCAGTCTTTGTATTAGTTTGAAGCCAGCGGCGATGTTCACCTGCATTGCATCCTGTATCGCGATAGTGCAGAACACTATGTCAGTGCGGAGTCGAAATCTTGTGATAGGCGTAATAAAAGTCATGGTGTGAAGAAAGTACAGGTTATCGTAATGAACTCACCGCTATCGTAAGTTAACTCAAAACATCGGGCCCACCCGCATGGGTGCTTGATCTGGAGAGACGGTTAAATTAGACTTCAGGTTCGAACTTGCAGTGTACCAACCAAGAAGACGATCGCGAGAAGAACGCAAGAACGACCATCGCGCGAAAGGACGGAAGAATTGGCAGATGCAAGAGCGCGAGCCTAGTACTAGTGATGACGCACCGAATCCTGGTTCTGGAGCTCAGGTTCGGACATTACAGACATTCGAAGGAGAATTCAAATTCAATCTTGTAGGGAACCTGCGACGAAAAGATCATAGTCTATGTACCCGCCCAAGGAAATAAGACATCCGAAACATCCAGTCTTGAAACGAGAAGAAACCAATAAGGCAGGAATCGCAGGGAAGGAGAAGACGACAAGCCTGGCCAGAGAGAGCACCAGAGATTGCCCCCAAGATGAGGAAGTAAGCGCGAGGAGGGGAGAAGGAGCGACCCCAGAAAGGACGAAACCAGAGGCGGTCTGCGATGCGAATGGTATAAAAGAAGAAGGGTGCTCCTGCGCTTGCGATCCGGGGGGGAATACAAGAACGCACAGGTCGGATTCGCCGCAGAGAGAGGCTCGAGTGGTGTGGAATTGAAACAACTCACAAATCGCATTTTGCGGGCTGAATATTTCCCTATACCCTGTATATTTTTACATAGTTCAAAATGTGGGATGGTATAGAACATCCTGAACTAAAATCTGGTGCATTCGGTTTGTTCAAAATAAAATCCTGGCTTCAGTTTGAAAATTCGCATTTCCAGTCTTTTCCGTATTTAGCCCCGAGTGATGGTGTATCAGTATATTTTGATCTCATCACCAGTGCAGAACGGGTCGGGAAGATCCTTCTCTACAATTCTGTACTTTGGTTGACCCAAAATTATTGTCTCAATGTGGAGATATGATCGAAAAACTGATCGGTCAATCATTTTGGTCAGTTAATGTATGTACTTCCAGAAGAATTTTCATGTCAAGCGCTGGAGGGTTACTGATTGTATCGACCTCCAGATAGTTTCATCAGAAGACGTATACTTCGTTTGGGCTCCCTGTCACGCTTGGGATGTTTCTGCGTGATGCTCGACCGAATTTCGACATCGACAGGGGGGTGTGTGATGCCTGACTATCGAAAAAGTACAGTAAGCGGCACCCCCCGCAACGTCGGGCGTCTTTTCTCTTGATCAAGGGTCAGCACCATCCAACTGTTACGCTCCAGTGGCGTACAAGATGTGAAAATTGAACTGAATGAATGCGTCGCGGTGATTCCGGTGTTGGAAAGGGCTTATTTAAGGGCGTACCAAACGGTAAAGGGTTTTTCCCATTCAGCGAACACTGTCATCAGGACCAGGTCAGGACAGTGGACGAGAATGTGATCTATTCTGACATAATGGTTGGCGTATTACGGATATCCATTTCTCATGCCGCCCTGCTTTACCTCGTCCACCCTCCTCCTTCAAAAACTCCGCTACACAAAAAAACAGAACTTCGGTCAGCTGGATTCATTTGTTCCCTAGAACATGTCGATCAAGGGTGTACTGTTCGGCAGAATCCACTGAATAGGATGCCAATCAATATATAAATGCTGATTTGATATATTTCTGGAAGCCATTCGAAGGCAGGATTCTGACCGGATCTTGCATGATTTTCCGGCGGGTACGTCTTATGACTCGCTTATAATTAGGCGCATCAGTATCTAATGTCTATCAGTATCATGCGTCCCGCACATGGTAGGTGGCGCACTTTAGGCGCCGCGCAATATGCATATATATCGGGGGCAGAATGCGGAAGCCGGTGAAAGTTGCAAGGTAGCGGTGGTGGAAGGAACGAAGGTGGCTGCGAGACAGCTCAACAGGAAATTGAACCTTCGCCACAACGTGGTTTCTCGCTGTCTATGCACCAACCGAGTTTCTGACGCTCGGCGCGTAAATTAGGCGCCTGCGAAATAGCTGACCGGGCGGCATACTGATGTCCTCGGACGCAGCTCAACGGGAAATTGAACCTTGCCCACAGCGTGGTTTCTCACTGTCTATGCACCAACCGAGTTTCTGACGCTCGGCGCGTAAATTAGGCGCCTGCGAAATAGCTGACCGGGCGGCATACTGATGTCCTCGGACGCAGCTCAACGGGAAATTGAACCTTGCCCACAGCGTGGTTTCTCACTGTCTATGCACCAACTGAGTTTCTGACGCTCGGCGCGTAAATTAGGCGCCTGCGAAATAGCTGGCCGGGCGGCATATTGATGTCCTCGCATTTACCACGTTTTTGCCTTCCCTTTCCGTCCTACTTCCATTCCGGAAGTCAAGATCTTGCCTCTACGGATTGTCCCCGGCGCCAAACCCGGACGGCCATCGTCAGAACATCATATGTCAGTGGACGAGAATTTGATTTATTCTGACATGATGGGGCCGTGTTACGGACATCCATTTCCCATGCCGCCTGCTTTATCTCGTTCATCCTCTTCCTTCAACGACACTGGCCATACCCCATTGAGCTACTGCTCGGACGATGCTGAACGGACGCGCAAAGAACTTATACGGCATCAAGATTTGCTCATCACACTCTGGTCCACGTTGGACTTGGCGGTGCGCGAACGCAAATGGCGGGAACACCGCGCAGGAGTAGTCAGGGATCAGGATGTGAGTCTTCCGCTGTTTATCGCTGAGGACTCTGTGATATGTACGCAGATTTCAACGTTACAGCTGGGTGGAGCAGCAGCTGGCGCACAACTGATTCTTCATTCTCTCCATGCTTTCCAATCGTTTGCGAGGAATGGTAACTGGAACGAGAATTGGATTGCAGAATTTTGCAAGAAGCAACCCGATGGCAGTCCCGGCGACAATTTCATGCCTGTTGCCACCTTTGACGACCAAACTTTGCTCTGTGTACGAGTCGTGGAAAGAGCCCTTCCTTTGCACGTATCATCATTCGCGTGCGTATCATTCCTGTTTATTCCATACCTCAAATGATACGCTAGCCACAGAGAACATGCACAAGTTTGGTGGACCTCCTTGCACAGCCTGACTGCAGGCCGCAAACTGTATTTCCGGTCTCCCCAGAGAGAGATGGATGAACTCACTCAGGCCATCCTACTTCCGCGATATAACCGGCTTCAGGCCGAGATTTCTTCATTATCAATCTTCATCCGTCTGCCAGCCTTGCCCTGGATTGGCCTTGACGTCGATCAGTATCGCGGAGCCGGGTCTGAGGCTCTTTTGCTTTGTCTGGATGTCACAGAAAGCCTCTTTAAATCCATTCCCGTGGTCGGTACCATAGTTGAAAGCACATGCGCTACCCTCAAGAAAATGTTATTAGCTGCCGAGGTGCGCAACTGCTTCTGACACCAGCTTTGCACTCATGTCAACTGTAGAGTGCGCGGGCATGTAAAGAGCAGTGCATGCTATTCGCCAACCACACGACAAAGATGGCTTTGGTGGTGCTCAGGAACATGCGGTCGTCAAGCGATCTGTCTTCGGATGTTAAATGGAGGCTAATGGAGCTACACTTGTATTATGTCCAAATGTGTTCTGCTCTGCCGATGTACTCATCGAGGTTCAGGACTCTGTGTCAAGTCGAGCAGAAGCTCCGCAAGCTTGGAAATCTCAAGCTCTGGAGACGTGTTCTCAACAGCGCCGACATTCAGGGAAGAGTGCAAGAGTTGAAGGACATATTCAGTGATGCATACACCAAGTTTGACGTGAGTACTCTTTTATTTATTTTTTGGCGGCAAATTCGACTGATTCGGCGCTGCTGACTGCCGACAGATTGAGAGCCATGTCACGGAACTACAACTCCTAAATGATATGAGGGCTATGCAGCACACCGCAGATGCCCGGCTGGAAGATATGAGCAGGAAGATTGACGTTATGCTTGTGGTTAGTTATCGCTTCTACACCAACGTCTGCGTAGAGTCTGAGATCTGAAATCAGATAATGACTTCCGGGAACGGGTTGTCGCGTCAAGATGCGAACGAGGAAGGACATATCGAGGAAGTCGAGGAATCAGTGGCAACTGGGGAATCAACCGCGCAAGTCAAAGAGGAAGATCCACCCGAGTTATTGCCGCGCATGGGAGTACATTTTGACGACGGATAGTCCGGATCCCGCAGCGTGGTCTTTGAAGTTGATGGGCCTTTCAGGCGGACAGTAGGACTCAGAGAATCGGTCGATGGGGTACCAATACGAATTGAGGGAGATAGTCCGATTTATTGATTGACATGTTGAACCATTCCAGCATTCTTGGTCTCACTACCATGTCACCCTATCACTTTTCTGGTGAGGCGGGGGGGCCTCTAAAAAAACTGGGAGCACCAATAGATATCACTTGGAAAACCATATCCCATCATTAAAGTATGTCGGTGGCAGTCACCGTTGACTCACTATGGTTGCCTTCAATTAGGACGGCCTACAAAAAATGGGACTGCCGTCCTTGCAGGGGAGAAAGCAGTCGGAATTCAGGTATAGCTTGATCCAGAAAAGTCTCGTTAGAACGTGGTCGAGGAGGGAGGCCAGTCGGAAGTTGAATTCTGACATGACCGTTTGTGGCAAGCTGTGAAAGCCACCGGGAAAGTCGGGCCGGTTCTGACAGCACCCGAAACTTCTCAATTCGGTCTTCCAATTTCTTCCACAATGCAGCAAGTGACTTCGACGGGTTCCTCCTCGCAGACCTTGCCAACGCCACGACTCTCCTGGACGCGGGCATTGATTGATTCTCAATGGTTTGTGCTGAGCGCCAATGGCAAATGACTATGGCCATCGCGATAAAACCGTGACGGGGATTTCAAGTTTTGAGACGCTTGGTCTACGGAAAGCGACACCCCAGTCGGCGCTCTCTTGTAGGCGGCCTCGTTCTTTCTGTCTTGTCAGTTGCGGTGATCGACGGGCTCGCTTCATCGTCTGAATGTCTCGTACTTCTGGTGGCTGACACCTTTGCTCCAGGACCATCCGAATACGGCGCGGTACCAGCGACAGAGAAGATGGAAGAGATTCGTTGCGGTACCCGCGCGACCAACGCATAAATGTGTACACCTTTCTTGCGGTCCCATCCCTTGCTGCCAGACTTCCTTACTTCCCCTCTCATTTCATTGGCGGTGTAAATCCCTTATTCTCGATTTCCTATCACCATACTCGACTTCGGTGCCAGTGCATCGCACCTGACCGACGACGCTATAATAAGTCCCTTTTGTCTCCGGCTACACCCAATCAGATCCGTGCTCTCCGCGCACCGATCCTCCCGCTAGTCCCGCATCTTTTCGCAGGCTGCAACTCATTGGCCACAGCGCCTCGTGTACCTCCGTGGAACGGATCTCGGGCAGGATGCACGGAAACTCCTCCGTGCGCTGGGTGGAGTCCGCACCATCTTCGTCGCTTTGCTTAGCTTTGCGGAAGTGCGTGAGTTTGATTGCTTTCCGTGAAAGTTCGTGACTTCAGCTGGATGTATCATGTAGTAGAACTTCGTCACTTCCTCTGTACACTGTGAAAGCTCATTACTTAGGCCATCGACGATCACCACATGACCGTGTTCATCCACGTGGAGAGTGCACGTTCAGTCGCGGGCATAGTGCACACTGACACTGTATTCAATTCAGGGCTGGCGCACACAGTACACTTGAAGCCCGGCACACACGTCGATGCGTTAAAGGCTTTGGTGAGGTATCGTTGAAGGCCCAAACCCAGTGATCAAAACACACTCACATGTTGTTCTTCGTATGCTGCTACAAGGAAGTCCACGGACTGGACCCAGGATGCAGGGCGCGGAACCAGACCCGCCCTTGCGCCAAAAACGCGTTCAAAATTCGAGCGGGGTCAACTCAAGAAGGGGGTTGCGACCAGCTTTTAGTTGTGGTGAACAACGTTAATGAGCCCCCGAGCCATATCCATTCGCCGGGAGCGGGTTGCGCGCTCACGGATTTTGGTGAGACGCAGTCAACGCATTGAATTTTTGATCACATTTGACATGTGGGGTTTGAAAAGTAGCGACGCTCTGGTGGCATTCAAGTACAGCGAAAGAAGGACCCGGCAAAGAGGTTCCTAGCTCCCAACTATGGTTCGACCCCGAGTCGAAGGGGTGTCTCATTCATTTTACTAGACATCCATGAGATTGCAGGTACGTCTCCACCGCCATCGAGAGTGATATTCCTATAGTTCAGTCTTTGTATTAGTTCATTTTAATGTTTGAAGCCTGCGGCGATTTTCACCTGCATTGCAATCCTGTATCGTGATAGTGCAGAACACTATGGGGCAAATTCGAGGCTGCCCCGTGGAATTAAAACTGAGCGACGCACCTGAGCGTAGTCGATATCGGGATGAAGGTAAGGATGAGAGGCAGGGATCGCGAACAAACAAGAACGAGATTGGCTCATGAGTAATGCATGACTCGATCCCCACCGTCATATTCTATTCCCGTTGAAATAAGAATGACGATGAAAGGAGAAAGAAAAACAGAAGTCTGAAGTATGGCTCGATCCAGAATTGAACACGAGCAACCTGCATTCAAGTCGTTGACGTCGCGACTGCGCGATCCCACCGCCATCGAACCGAGATTAGCCTCAGATGATTCCTCGATCTGGATGCCTATCTGGGGAGTCATTAATTTCTGGCTCAAACTGGTTCAAATTTCGCTTCCCCTGCCCCGCCCGGACATCTGGAGCCGAGATCAAGTCGGAGAAATGTGGCTCCACTGCAAGAATCAATCAGGGAAGGCTGAGGCGTCAATTTCGATTCGTTGATTCAGCGGGTAGGTTGGGGGTCGTGCTCTTGTTCCCCTCCTGACGGTATAGTGAAGCCATAAGACAATGGGGAAAACAGGTTTGTTAACGAGGGATGACTGTGGGAACGGGAGGGTAGTGTTGCGGTGGTCGTAATCTCGGCGCATGAGTGCCGGCGCTTTGTTAACACGGATTTGTGCAGCGCGTTCCGAATTGAAATCAGATATTTACTTCCCGATGTGTGAATATGTTGTGAATTGGGTCTCACGACACACCCAACCAGGCTTTCTGTGAATGACTCCTGAAACACGAAGAGCAAGATTTTCGCAACCTTGTAATTGAATTATCTGGCCTCACTGAATTTATTCCTGCATATTTTGGTAGTGATTGATCCTGTACTCGCCGGGAGTGGCGTCACTGAAGGTGTCGGTGTTTTTATTTAGGGTTGATGGGTAGATTAATGTTCAAATCTCGGGTGGCTGATGACATGAATTCAGTAGACTCAGTAGACCTATCCAAATGATCAACTCGGTCCCGGTTGGACCGAATGGTGGTTGACAAGTATGGTTGAGGATGGGCATATTTTGAACCTCATTGACACACGGGAATGCATGAAGCGGAGTTGTGTCAAAGACAAAGTACAATAATCTGATGACCGAGATATCACCAAGCCATGACTGAACGGAACATTTCCGCCCCACCCATCCCACATGCTCAGTCGCAACAAAGGTCGGAGAACCGCGCCACGCAACTTCATCCCAAAGTCAATTCAGCATCCCTGTTTGAAAAGCAACGGACAGGCTTACCAGGTGCCACAGCAATGCGATGTTCCCGGACCTGTGAACGCAGTGAGGATCAGCAGATCAAGGTCGATGAGGGCCCGTGAGCAATGATACTAACAGGCTGGCAACTGAAACCGGAACGAGATCAATTAGCTCAACATACTCGCTAAAGGGAGGGAAACACCTACGCCGGGTCCGCCTATTTCACAAGTTCGTGATCAGTCAGTGGTTGTGAATCCAGTATGAGCTGGAGGACTCACATTCAGTCCGAGGAGCAAGGGACGGAGTGGAGGCGATGCCCTGTGCCAGGGCAAGGAGAAGGATGGCAGTGGAGATGAGCTTGGATAGCATTCTATGAGAGGAATATTGTCCAGCCCTGGATGGATCATCGCCGTTTATAAGAAGGCAGGCGTCAAATCCCCATAAGGCTGCGCACCGAGCGCCGATACCAGCTCTCGGATTTTTCCTGCAAGAGCGGGATTGCGTAAAGCCTTCCGTGATGCGCAGTACTGTGCTGTCATTCCGTGCTCTTGCCGCCACGGAATCAGGGTCCTTTTCCCCAGGGAATACAAGAGTACAATAGAGCACACGTTCTTATAGAGTTACCTTTTACATGACCTATATCAATTTTAGGGGGACTGACTTATTCCGTTCAGTTCATGAACGGAGAAGGATAACGATCGCTCACTTTGAGCGCCACCCGCAGCTGGTCCCAGTCTCCTAAACAACCGGTGCTAGTCTTTCCCGGGCTTGGCTTGGCCCGGAAACCATAGCTTTGGCTTGGCTTCACCTCGCTCAGGCTTGAAAATTCCTGAACCAGGGCCAAAGCCGGGAGAAACCAGGGCCAGGCCAAAGCCAGTGGCTTGAGCCATGGCTTGGGCTCAAATTTTCACAAGATATCACTTTGTGTTTCTGGCCTGTTGTGAATGGTATATAGATATCTGTGCACCGATTACATCTTTCATAACCAAAAAGGACTTGGATTACCGACTATAATCGAACTTTCCCAACTTGCCTACACAGCATCAGTTGTCCCCAGCAACCAGCAGGCAAGGTAGTGCGCACGCCGCGCGAGAAGGGTCCCATTCGTCGACGATTCATCTGAGATTTGTGAGTGATGTAAATATGCATTCAAATCTCACACTTGGATTGGTTTCACAGGAAAAATTGCTCTCGCTAGCGCATTTCAACTTGGTTTGGGTTACCTTTTGAAGCCAGCGGGATGGCCTGGCCTGGCTCGACGAAACCATGGTTTGGCTGGCCTGGCTTCCTAGCTTGAGCCCGGGACAGGTAAACACTACGTAGATCACACCATTCAAGGTGGATGGATGCCGCATCAGCTCAAGTCTTATGGTCATCCTGCCGCGGTGTAACATTTAATCCTGTCTTGGACACGTCACTATTTCTGGCGGATTCTCTTGATATCGGGAACGGTTTCAGGCGTGCTGAAACGTTGCATTTACGTTGGCCGAAACTGCTTCCGAAATAATTATTTGATAAGGAAATCTTCAGGTCATCGCAAACTAGTACTGTTTCCGTTGAACGATCCGTTTAGGGAAGCATTTCGGCGCCGCCGAAACTTTGCATTTCAGGTACGCTTTCTACCCATTCTGTTCATGATATCAATCATTTCAGGAACGTTTTCGGGGGCCCTGAAACAACACTTTTTCCAGAGTGACGAGGAGCGGACCGAGATCTCCTTGATTGTCGTCTAACCAGGGTTGTATAGCCGCATTATGATTAGCGGTTGTGAGGGCACGGTTTCGAATAGCCGTGCTGCGAGCAAGCTCTCGGGCAGCTCACCTGCCGAACTTCGCTAGCTGTGGTTAGACGCCGGGCCGAACCTACCCACAGATGCTAGCCGGATCTCTGAACAGACGATGCCGTGGTGGTTACGATGCCGTGGTGGTTAGCCAGTCGCTGAACGCAGTGAATCATGGGAAATTTTCGACCTATTTGAGCGCCCGGCACCGGTGGCCCAAGTATTCAGTTCAGAGACCCGCATCACGGACACTCGGTTGAAATAGTACAGTAATTATTATATTCAGTAGTATGCGGTCGGAACTTACCCGGAAAGGGTTGGTTGGTGTACCTTGGGTATACCATCAGCCTCGGTCTTGTTGAAGATCAATCAATGTTCATCTCCTTGCTCTTCGACTATGATTAAAATCAGTGTCCACTTTTATTCAGTGCTCCATGCCTCAGTGGGAGAGTTGCGACCTCGCTGAGTTATGTTAAGGCTCCTCCACAATTGTGACTGATCATTATCTACCTCGGCCCGCTCTAAAATTCGGCGCTCCGTTGCAAACTCTGTGGCTGCGCAGTTTCAGATATGTAAATAATTTTTGTCAATTTGAATATCGTCTTTGAATCGATTCCTTACGTGTTGCATTTCTTGGCTGGGTATAAAGAGGCGCCAGCTCCCCGCAATATTCCAATCACCAACGACTCGCAGAATGTTGAACAAACTCATTTCAGGTGCTCTCCTCTTTCTTGTCCTGGCACAGGGTGCCTTATCCGTTCGTTGTGAGTGTCCTACATTCCGTTTCTTCTCATTCAAGATGCCTAGCCACTTCCGAGGGTAGGTGGAACCGATGTAGGTCTGTATCATGGTTGCACTATATTTATCTAATCGACACTCCCGTCCTAGTATCCTCCCTGTATGCTTCCTAGGATTTTAGTCTCGCGCTACCCACCCTAACGTCTTTCATAGGCCCCTCCGACGAAATCTGCTGTGGCACAGAGACTCCAGGCGTAAACCTGTGGGGCTTTGAATTTAGGTTCATGAGAAGCCCAGTGTGAATTGACGATCATCGAAGCTGCCTGCTAGTGCGTCCACCTGGTGGCCCGTTGTGTCTTGCTCCTACCTGAGTGAAATGTCCGCCCTTCGTCGGAACTTGAGGGATACGTACCGTGGTGCTTGCGGATATAGTCATGTACGCAGATCATGGCCATGTAAATCATTTATATCGTTCAAATTCCGGCTTCGAATACCGCTGGCCCTGGGCCCAATTCATCAGAATGATTTCTGGGTTTAAGGTTACTCTGCAGCATATGCAGGCTACAGTGAAGATAAATTTTGGGAAGAACCACGACAAAACGAAAAAATGAGAACGAAATTGATTAAAAAGCTACAGAATAACGCAAGATATTGTGAAGACGACCAGGAAACCGCATGTCAAATCAGCGAAATCGTACACAAGTTTGGCGCCGGGACTGCCATCGGTTGCTTCTTGCAAAATTCTGCAATCCAATCCTCGTTGCAATTATCATTCCTCGCAAGCGATTGGAAAGCATGGAGAGAATGAAGAATCAGTTGTGCACCAGCTGCTGCCCCACCCAGCTGTAACGTTAACATCTGCGTACATATCACGGAGTTCTCACCGATAAACAGCGGGGGACTCACACCCTGATCCCTAACTACTCCTGCGGGGCGTTCCCGCCATTTGCGTTCGCGCACCGTCAAGTCCAACGTTAACCAGAGTGTGATGAGCAAATCTTGATGGTCCAGTGTCGTTGAAGGAGGAGGATGAACGAGGTAAAGCAGGCGGCATGAGAAATGGCAACAATCATGTCAGAAGTAATCAAATTTTCGTCTACTGACATATGGTGTCCTGACGATGGCCGTCCGGGTTTGACGCCGGGGACGACCGTAGAGGCAGGATCTTGACTTCCGGAATGGAAGTAGGACGGAAACGGAAGGCAAAGCGCAGGAGCGCTCTTCTTCCTTTATACCACCCGCATCGCAGACCTACTTTGGTTTCGTCCTTTCTGAGGTCGCTCCTTCTTCCCTCCTCGCCCTTACTTCCTCATTCTGGACGGGCTGCGTTCTCCCCCGCCGTTTTCTGGTGCGCCGCGATGCTCTTGGATCAGCCTCATGCTGGGACCAATCTCTGGGGGCTTGTCTTTTTCTCCTTCCTTGCGATTCCTCCCCTATTGGTTTGTTCTCGTTTCAAGACTGGATGCTTTGGATGCGACGTTGGTTCAATCTTATTTCCTTGGTCGGGTACATAGACTATGATCTTTTCGTCGCAGGTTCACTATAAGATTGAATTTGAATTCTCCTTCGAATGTCTGTAATGTCCGAACCTTAGCTCCAGAACCAGAATTCAGTGCGTCATCACTAGTACTAGGCTCGCGCTCTTGCATCTACCAATTCTTCCGTCCTTTCACGCGATGGTCGTTCTGGCGTCCTTCTCGCGATCGTCCTCTTGGTTGGTACACTGCAAGCTTGAAGCTAAAGTCTAATTTAACCGTCTCTTCGTCTCCCACCCGAGCTCCAGATGGATGTTTTTGAGTGAACTTACGATAGCGGTGAGTTCATTACGATAACTTGTACTTTCTTCACACTGTGGCTTTCACTACGCCTATCATACCACAAGATTTGGACTCCGCACTGACCTAGCGATGGACCACTTGGGTAAATGTGAGGAAAATAACTCAAAAAGGTGCTGTTATTAATCCGTTTTTTATTGATAGCATTCATTACACAAGTTCGCGCGGGCGAACTTGAGTACACTTCGATTGCTCCTTTTCGCTGCTAAGATCCAGTGAACTAATTCCCGAGGCGTAATTCACGGCCTTCTTCACTGCGTTTAGCGGGTTGATAGCCGCGGGTTCGGCTAGGTGTTGCTAGGTCTGGCTATGTTTAGCCTAGATGTTGATGGTCGCCTAGCCAGGGTCGTATAGCCACGGTCTGATTAGATGTGGCGAGGTCATGGCGAGGCCGCATAGCCGCCCTGCGGCTAGCCCTCGGCTAGCCCACCCGCCGAACCTCGCCAAGCCCCGCTACGCGGCGCTACCTGACGCTTGGCGATGGGCAAGCCCTAGCCGCACGTGGCTAGACCGGCTAGCGGCATCTAGACGGCACCTCCGGCTATCTCTGGCTCGGCGGTGCTGCGGCTATCCGTCCGCTGAACGCAGTGCTTGCGGGCATGCATCGTGTGTATGCAACAGATTTCCGCTTGTGTTCCACGTCGCATCAGCCATTTGATGCAATTACAAGTACGTGAATTCCAGCTTAAAGCAGTCCCCTGTGTGTCTGTGGATGGGCAGTTATGTTACCTGAATTTCTGCTTATCGCGATTCATAGGTTGATGTTCATTGCGGACGAGTGCACCCCGACTCGATCGCGGAAGGCCACACTCGCGCCAGGATGCCAAATCGGAAGAGACCAGCGGTGGCGATAACCTGTGGTCTCGCAGCGAGTTCCATCACTGGCGGCGGTGCGTGTTCCGCTGTCACCAGCTCGCTGAAACTCTCAAAGCTCGATGGCCTACCACGGTATCCGGAGCCTGAATGATTTTTTTGGTTAACGCAGGGTACCTTCGTTCGAACGCCCTGATCATTATTTTACTGAACCTCGGACTCTGAGGCTTTCTCCTACGGGCATTCTGTGGTGGAAATTTCACGCCACTCAGAAATGGGGCCCACTCCAAATCGGAGACCGGTACATCTTTAATCGCATCATGTTCAACAACTATTCATTCCCACCCTGATTCCCGAGGGATCGATGTCTTAATCTCTTCTGTAACGTCTGTCAGCGAAGTTCCAGATGCCTTCATGAAGTCGAATATACTGTAGCTGACGCCCTCTTCTTCCACCATCATACAGACGGACGTGATCTCCGTGGTTTTCAAGTTTCTCGGACCACGGTGTAAGTGCCATTCTCGTCAATGACGTCGAAGAGCCTAACGACATTATCCTAGTTTGGGGCGTTCTCAGCTCTTTCCCTGCCGGAATGAATTAATCGTCATTCATTACCTCGATTTCCAGCCACCACTGTGCTGAATGTTACCCATTAATTCTTGTATATAGTTCCAGGGCCAGCCGGACAGAGACATGGGGCGAGCAAGATCCGAGCCTTTTCGTTCAAGTCCTCGCATAATTGGGCGCCAAACGCGTGCCTATTCCTGGCGTCGGACTGATTGGGTGACCGCGAGTACGGCAGGTGAAGATGGTATGCATCGTGTCAACTCTAAAATCGCTCCACAGATCGCCTGGGCCACCATTCCTCTTTCATCGCTCGCAATAATCGGCGGAATCTTAATGCAGTTGCTCCACTGCCTCGACGCTTCCTTGTTCTCTCTTGTCAAGCAGCTCCAGCTCCACACCCCCTCGCAATTTAACATATTCAAAATATATTGCTATTCAGAATGCAGCTATGATGTATGTAGAGAAGGGCGAAGGCCTGGGAATGTTCAGGTATCCCAAACACAACTATCACAGCTGTCCCCGTTGAAAAAACCTCCGCCTCGACAGTTGCCACCGACAAACCACTAGTACATAACTTTCAACTTCAAGCGGAGAGGTGGACATACACCCACAATGTGCCGAGCGTCGCCATCAGTGTGAACTTCACACTCATTATTATGTTCCAGCTCCGGGAAGGAGGTACGCTGTCGAACCTAGAAAGCTCCGAGGATTCCTCAACACTGAAGATACTGTATCTCGCAGTTTTAGGGCCAGCGTGATTTAATAGTTGAGCGCTAATTCTACTTCCATGTATTATTTTCCATTTGAGTGGTAAGCACAAATAACGGTCGATCGGGAGGGTTACGAATCCGAAGTTAGAATGAACTTATTGGTAGCGAAGAAAGGGGCTCAGCGGCGCGGCGGGGATCGCCGCCATCAAGGTCCCACACAATTTGATCGCTTACGTCACACTCACCTTCCACTTGCCTTCCACACGAATCCCCTCCCAGTTGTCTTAGTCCCGCCACCCACCGTCGAGGGAAGAATACAAGGCGCAGGTCGACTCACGCCGTTTCATGAAGGACTTGTCAATGTAGGATTTTGAGAGGAGGCGGCGGGATGCCTTCGCTCTTCTCGCGCGCGCGGACGGTGTCGATGCCGTCTAACCACAATCCCAAGCTCGCCACCGCCCGGTTCTCCGGAACACAACAATTTCCCACCATCGCATCGGACGGCTTTGAGCTGATGCGCGTAAGTACGCACAACGGCCAGCACACGATGTCCTGGGGTTCCCAGACGCCGCATTCATTATCGCCTGGTCGCGCGCGTGTACTCTGAGCTCCTGCGCACCGGCGTCGCTCCACCGTTCTCGGGCCGATATGATATGGCGGGCGGACGGCACAGCTGAGGTGAGTTGCGCAGGTGAGGTGAGTGCTCAATCCCTTTTCACTCCCGGTACCACCCGTTCGCCAATCTATCCCTCCCTCCTTGATATCCTCCTTCTGCCTTTCTCTTCTCTCGTTCCCCTGCTTCCTTCTCTATTTCTACTCTGTTTCTCCTACCTGCATTGGCTAGCCGCACCTCGACGAGCAGTCATCTGTCCCGCTTTCCATGCGCAGCACGGATATCTCCGTATAGGACTGCGCCTTAATTCATCCGATCCTGAACTCTGTCCTCTGATTATGAACTCTGTCGGAACAAATTATACCTCAGGTACGTCTTCACAGCAAGCCTTCGTGACGTTACGATTGACTCTGTTCCATCCCAATCTCTCAGCACCTGAGATCCATCTCGGTACCGTTCCTTCCTTCCTTCCTTCCGAAACTCCAACTCACTGATTCCACAGACGGAACAAAACGAGCGCTGGGTGTATTCAGCTGGGGAGGTTGGCTGTTCCTGAGGATGGCCTTCCTTGACCCCGCATTTCCATATCTGCGTCCCTTGTGCATTTCGTTATGCTGACCGGACGGTGAATCCAAAGGTAACCGCGAGGACGGATTGAGGAAATACGGATGCGGTGGGCTCAATTCCGGTGTGGGTTGCAGTCTTCATCGTCGTGTCGTTGGTAGGACCGCGCGGTCCAGCTTCCTTGGATCTTCCTACACCAGCTTCGTTGACTCCTCCCACTCCGCCTTCGCTTAGATTTGACGTCTCTCCCGCGATGCGTGAGCAACAACCGATGTATGAGAACGTGTACACTGTTTTGATTTCCGTGGACGTCCGCTCATTGAGATTCGCAGTTGTTCGATGAGCGGCAAGATCAGATTCATGTGAAGCTTGCGAATCGGCCAGGTCGGAAGTACCTGCATATAACAGACCGGTGCGTATATATCCCATCCGCCTTCGGCGTAATACGCATTTGTTCATTCTGAAACCCGATGGCTCAAATGGCGCCTTGTGCGCAAACTCTATAATATTGCATTGCTAGTCCTATCGCCCCACCTGATTGCTTGCCGCTGCCGCCATCGCGTAATTCCTTTGATCTTTTTCAATCCCTCGTTCGACGTTCTCGCTTAATCCCTCTACCAGCCATTGATTCCTCTCAGATTACGGCCCTATCCCGCACCAACTCGGCCAAACCTGCACTAAATGCTCGATATCCCCAAACGGCATTCCCTGCCAATTCCTCTGCGCCACCGGTACGCCCGGCTTATATTATCGTTCCATTTTGTCCTTCCCTCCTTCTCTTTTCTTTCGATCCCTCACAAGCATCCTCCCCTCGACCGTCTGCGCAATTCTACCCCGGTACGGACAGACCTAGCCCATGTGCGTTCAACCTAAACCATCTTCCTTACATGCTTATGGAATTCTGATTCTGACTCGCCGTTTCACCCAGGCAGGTCCTCCCTCCATCCTTCCTGAAATTCACTCTGGTTCTGAGTCCTTGTTCAGGTTAACTTCTTACTCTGGTTCTGAGCAATAGATGTGTAAGTGCGCTGGGTCTCATAAATGCGGAGGTGTGTACACTTCATTGACTCCCCATCTATCAGTTGACTGACGACTTGATACGTGGCAGATCTTTAAATATTATGGTGCGGATTCGATTCCCTTGCCGGAGGGGAGGGTTGACCATTCGAGTTCAATGTACCTGTTTGGATTCGGCTTGGATTTGAATTTGCGAAAGATACCACTTGCTTCAAGGATGCGAGGGTACAAGTATGTCTTGCGACTTGACTTGTTTGGAAGTACCACTGATGCGACTTTCTTTAGCTGCCAGTGCTCCCGAGTCGAGGCTAGAATAATGGAGCGCGGGCTGGCTGGTATCAACTTGAAGCTGGTTGGTATACCGTGAGAGGCGAGTTCTTCGTCAAACGAATGGACAGCACGCAGGTTCGATTTGGAGGAAGCGGGCACTGTATTTAGCTAGGTATATTCCTCTCGTACGGCGATCGCGTCCGTTTGCAGTAAATATTTACTAGTTTCAATCAAGGCCGTGCGAGGTTTTGTTTTCAAAAGAGAATCAGACACCGACTCCGGCGGGTGGGATGCGCGTGGATTCGATTCAAGGTATGTGATTCTTTTGGATTGTGGGACTCGACGTATTGACTCGGGTTCTTCAGGAATGCGGCGGCTCATGCGAGATGCGAGATGCGAGATGCGAGATGCGAGATGCGGCGGCCCATCTGATTGGATGTATCAGCGTAAGTGCTTTATCCCGTTTGCTTCGCGCGCATTTCTCATTGTGGATATGGGCTCAGTCGAGGGTAGAAGGTAAGCAATTTGGATTCTATTCAAGCTACGAACGACCTGATGTGCGTACGTAGATACAATATTCGTACGCATGTAGCGCGGAAATTCGAGTCCGGCACAGCGCGTGCTCGACTGCAGTCGAATGTGACACACGCCAGCCGATGCCAGTGTGTGCGCGATCGAGCGGTGATGATCTAGGTTAGAGGAGGCCCGGTGGCTTGCAAAAGAAAAAAGAATGGGATGAACTACGAGGGCAGAAAGTCAACAACCTTTTTTCAATCACTCACTTCTTAAGTCTTTCTTCATACTATCCTCTCCCCGTAACCCTTGGTTTTTCATATTACTGTAGTCAAGTAGTACATTTATCAATCCCGGAAACCTCCAGTGAAAAAGAGTAAAGTAGGAGCGAGAAAAATGCGAAATTCAGATCCATGGTCCAAATTCATACCCCTTAGGCGAATACTAGCTGAGCTCTGGCAACGTTTCTTGAAACATTTTTTGGCACGTTATATCTGTCATATGGTTCGCAAGAAGACAACCTTCATTATTTTTTTCATATCTAACACGACACTATCAATCCAAAAAACCGAGCGTAGACTTTCAAAGAAGAGGAATATAGCAGAACCGAAGAGAATTTGGGAAATGCCCCCCAACCGTGTCGGCGGAATGTCTATCCGCATCACAGGGTCCACTGGACGGTGATTAAACCGTCGTTCTCATAATTTGAATCAAGCGCAGCGATAGCCCCTTCGGCCAAGTCGATCGAGTTGGGACCGTGTAAGTCCTCGCAGCCTGCGCACCTGTCCGCGACGGTAACCGAGATGGTGATGCCCATATCTAAAGCATAAAGTGAATCAGTTATTGTCCTTTGTTAGGTATAATTGAACGGCGACATGCGTACATTGAACAGTGACGGTTTCCCCGCAGTGTGACCCATTGTCCCAGTTATCCACCCCAAGGGCGACGACAAAGTCGGAATTCTGAAGCACGGTTCCGCAGGCGCCGGTACCACCGTCGGGGTCATAAAATGAGGCTGCAAGAATTCTCAGTACGATTAATCAGAAGTTGAGGTTGAACGTGCCGATTGCTGTGAAGGTGGATCCTCCACCACCTCCGGTGGGTCCTGATCCTCCGCTGACGCAGAGGGTTTCGCCGACTTGAAGATCTAACAAAAACATTCAACACGAATTGACATGGAAAGGTGGCAGAGAATCGCACTTGTGCAATCACTGTTAATTGTGGGATTCTGTGCGTGCAGCTGAGCGTCAGAGACGCCAGTCTTCGACTCGATGGCCGCACAGGTGTCTCCGCTCGCGACAGTGTACGTCTGCGAGCACGTGTCACCAGTGCCTGTGGATCCCCCGCTGACGCAGAGAGTTTCGCCGACTTGAAGATCTAGTGAAAATATTCAACACAAATCTTCCAAAAAGGTGGAAAGAACCCATACTTGTGCAACCGCTGTTGATCCCTGTATTCAGCTGGTGCAGCTGAGCGTCGGAGACGCCAGTCTTCGACTCGATGGCCGCACAGGTGTCCCCGCTCACGACAGTATATGTCTGTGAACACCCACCACCACTGTTCCCCCCACTGAGGCAGAGGGCCTGGCCGATTTGAAGATCTAGAAAAAAGATATAGCGCAAATTAACATGGAAAAGTAGAAGGGGAACATACTTGTGCAACCACTGTTAATCGCCGGATTCAGTGAGTGCAGCTGAGCGTCGGAGACCCCAGTCTTTGACTCTATGGCCGCGCATGTGTCTCCGGCCACGACAGTATATGGCTGGGCGCAGGCGCGTTTCTGAAATGGGTCAGGATTAGAAAAAAAGCGGTTGTGATTATTAAGTACCGCAATTCTGGACAACGCGTTCGCCTCCGGGGACGCAAAAGGACTTGCATTGACCACGGCGGCAAGTACTATCGCGAAGAGAGGAGTAAAGACCTTGGAGACCATTTTAAACTAGAGGAGGTAAGCAGTGAAGAAATCTAGCTTGGCAGAATTGCGAACAAAGCCTCAGCTTTTATACCACGACTCAGGCCGAAGAGGAAGGAAAGTTGAACTGCTGCGGTAAAGATCGCACGTTCTTACCCGGGACTGGACGTGCTCGGTGTACTAAGTGGAACCGGATGTACGTGTCCGGTTTTCTTTTGAATGCATCTTCAGTCGGCCAAGGCTAGAGCAGATAAGCGCTAAGGGCTACGATCTCGGCAGTCATTTCTTTATAAGTTGTAATTGAGGTTTGGTGATCCGGCTTCAGAGTAGGGCATGCAACCGTCCCGTAAATTTACGGGAAGACGGGACGTAAAAACGCTTACAGCCCCGTACTCTCAGGCAAATTCGCAGCCGAAGATACGGCCGTTTTTCGACGGGTTTTTTACGGATGTCAGTAGCGTTTCACCGGAGGCTTTCGATGCATCCCGCGTCTCAACGCAGTTCATGGATCCATGTATCAATTCTGTACTATTCTGACCGAACGTTCATGGTGTAGTCACTGCGTTCCCACCCTATGTAGGCCCACCCCTGTCTACGTTAAATTACATGCGGCTACATGCGGCGATGTGCGGCTATGTGCGGCTACCTGAACCCGTCGGCTACATATGTCGACCTGCATCTACGTTGTAGACGCACGTAGACACATCGGCCAACTTCATAATGTGGATTTGGGATTGAATTTATGCATCCACTTCTGCAGGTTTGGCTAAATTGGTCCAGGTATGTGTACATTTGTCAACATCGGTCTATGTACGGGCGTCTACGTCGGTCTATGCACGTGGACCGACATAGACTAATGTAGACAAATGTAGACATATGTAGACCAACTGTCCACAAGACTGCCCCCCCGCACCATATGCTTCATGATACGTTATTGCCCCGGCATTGGCGTATTCTCCCTACCAAATATTTCCCTACCCGCTTTCCCCTTTTACTCTCTCATTAGTACGTACAAAATGGTCTCTCTCAATAACCCCCATCGTATTTACTGCCCTTCACCCCCATTTAGTTATGCTAGAGTACTGCTGCGTAGCCTTCATGGCCAGATACAACAACAAATAGAACTTCAGTTCAGTTCAACTGTGTTTACATGACGTAACATAGTAGACAAAGACATCCATCTACCCTTCGTCTACAGGGGTAGGCGGACCTTCTGTCTACTAGGGGTGGGAACGCAGTGATGTTCAGTCTTTTTTTTAAAAACTTGCAGGAGAACGCCTCAAACGCCGGAATTCATTCATCGAGGACTGTACCCAGCTCAAAAGAGGGTCGGAAGTATAAAAAGAATAAATTGCGCAGCAGGACGAGTAATTACGACGCAGATAAAGTGGGAATGCAGTAAGGAGAGTATTCGACACGGCGGTCTGAGAAGGGACATGTAGGTAAGGGAGACGGAGGGCGGGTGCGACGTGTTCGGTTGGTAACGGGATTCGCTGTGCTGCCAGTCATGGCGCGGTATCCTTTAGGAGCTTCCATCGAGCGCGGCGGAAGCATGGTCAAAGAGGCGACTGCGCGGAATGATGGCAGTGGGTGAAGACGTTGCGCAAGCATAAAATTGCGCGGATGGGTGTCGAGTCACCGTTGAGAAGGCACGAGGAGGTCGTGCGTTACGTGCGGGGGGTGTGGAGGAAGCAATCGGCGAAAAATGTAATGCTCGTAGAAATGGGGCGGGCCTTGCGCGTGGCGAGGGCTTGGGTCGCAAGATCGTGATGGCCCGGCGCGAGAACGCGGCGGTGGATGTGGGTGTGACGTGGGGGGCGTCACGGACGCGACCAGCTCGTTGTACGCAGCGTGCGTGTAAACCGTTTCGACGACGTATTGTGGCTTACGGACGAATGCGCGGGGGCTCACCGAAGGTGGTGCGGGAGAAGCGTCGTTGGATGGGGGGAGAGTGGTTGCTGGAGCGGAGGCGCCTGGGCGGAAAAGCGACATGCGGGGAAATTGACACGGGGATGGAGATAACATGGTGGAGAGACGGATGAAGGCGACAGGGCTGTAGAGACGGCCAGCGAAGGCAAATCGAGGGCCAGGGAGCCAGGGGGAGGGATGGGAGAGAAGGAAACGACGTACCTTGAGCTCAGCACGGGGGGACGCGTGCGCCGGTCGCCAGGGGCTAGTATCGACCATTCATGAGGCCGCGACGGGTACGGAGGGTGTCGTTGATGAACGGGCGGGTGCTGTGCTCCCCGATGCTTGACGATATGGCTGAAAGGCGACGTCAGCGCAATGTAGAAGGTATGGGGAGGTGGGCGGAGACTAGCCGCCGTGTAGAATCGTGGCGCATTGAGCAGGATATCTAACAGCGACGGTGCAAGCTTAGCCTGATTTTTTCCCACAAGATGAGGACGTTGGTAGAAAGGAAAGGAGTGGGAATGACGTACCTCCCCAAACATGCGTGCTCTCGTGCATTCCGCGGTGGCCTGAGCAGCAAAGAACACATTGTGGAAGTGTGAGTTATCTGGTGAAAGGAGGACGTGCAGGTGGGTGCACCAGGTTCTCATTCCCGGGTTTGCTGCGGTTGCGTAGTGCTGACGGCGTACACGAAGTGGACCCGTCAGAGCGACGCGAAGGAGGCGGACGCGACCGCCGTAGAACCGTAGATTACGAGCGCGGCGCGGGTGAATCGCATCGCCGGTGCCCAAGCCGCCCAGTTACCCAAGGAACGATGTCGTTGCTTTGCGGCGATCGGTGGGCGCGAGAGGAGCGCATAGGCCTTCAAAAATGCGCTCGGCGGCAGCGAGAGGCATGGTGGACGAGGGCACAGGCGGATTTGGGTGCACTCGACGCTGTGGTGACTGCACGAAGTCGGTGCGGATGTGCATGGCGAGGACGGAGGCTGCGTCGAGGTGAACACCAGGTCCGTGGGCACTGACGGACATGGTGTGTATGGGCATGGCATGCGGCGCTTGTAGGGGCAAGGGACAAGGTTGTAAAAGAGTCAGCAAGGGAACAGATATTAAAATGAGAGCACGAAGGGAAATGGCCTGGGAAACACAAGCTGAAGACGTACCTCGTTGTAGAACACTCTTGTGACTCGGTGGCATGGAGGTTATGCCGCAGATAGTTATCCGTAGGGCGGGGTATCGCGAGCACGACAATGATCTTTGTTTCAAGAAAGGCGCCGGGTCCGAGGAGAAAGGGCACGAAAAAAGCCGAGGAAGTACTGAGAAAGGAGGAGGACGCTGGCGAGAGCCAGCAACAAGCAGCGTTGGATGACGCATGGCGGCCGTTGGGGTCGTAGCACAGCAGAACGTCTTCTTTGGGTTGGCTTTATTTGTTCGGGGGGGAATATATTGAATAGGCGACTTCTGGCCATTCTCGCCTCTGCATCTCACCATCGACGGCGTGCAGGCCGAGGTGAGCTGATCGTAGAGTCGTCGTGTGAGTCAAAGACGTGGCGTCGGCACCGGCAGAGGGCGCCGCCACACACGCGCAAACAAACACGTCGCGTGAGGCTGGGCAGAGCGCATACTGTACTATTACTGTACTATTTCGACCGTAGGTTCACACCGTGTCACCCGTCACCTTACATGTTCACTGGGTTAGATGTTCATTCCTCGGCAATCACATCAAAATTGCCATAAATGGTAATCCGGCAAGTGCCGGAGGATATTTTTTTGCATTTTTACGCCTATCTGGGCCACAAAAGTTTGCCGTCACCGTCACTGGTAACAAATAGGTTCAGTTCATGACCCTTCGTCACCCGTCACTTGAACCTACGGTCGAAATAGTACAGTACAATCAATTCGACAGTCACACGTCACAGGAGGGGTTGTCGGCGACGAATTTTGGTTGTTGGTCACGGGTCACAGGGGGGGTTGTCGAATTCGCCCAGCGTGACATCCCATAGGGTTCGCCTAGAAGTGCTGGTTTTGCGAAATTTCGCGTCGAAAGTATCGAAATTTGCGGTTCTGTCACGCTAAATTTGTAGTTTGTCGAACTGTCGAATTGGTTCAAGAAGTCACGCGTCACACCCCCTGTCGAATTGATTGTAATAGTCGGACCGCAATAACGAGTCTAACGACCGTCAGACCGGTGTCGCCGAACCCAAACATTCCCTCTGTGGACCCACTTGACACGGTACTTTCAGATCTGTCTATCCGGAATGCGGAAGATTAGTCCAGGAGCCTGATCACACAGGGGGCAAACCCCGTGGAAGCTGATGCGCAGCTTCCGGACAGGAAGCTGCTGAGCACCTGTGTGGAACCTGTCAGGGAGCTGTCAGGGAGCTGCCCAGGAGGTGGTAGGCAGCAATCACTTGATTTAATTAGCATTGATTAGATTGATCTTCAGATAAGCACTCGACCATGTGACTTTCATAATGTGCAGACTTCTGAAAAACAGATGATTCCTCATGAATCAGGGTTAAACAAAATGGAAAGGATATCAATTCTCGGCAATGATCTGCCTTCTGCCTCAACATTGTGACACACCACACTCGCTGTCGGGAATTTTTTGCTCTATTCTTGCTCTCTTGGCCCACTCGACGCAATGTGCACACAGTATTTACTCCATGGAGACCCTCCAGCCCCTGCTTATTGCACTGGGATTTATGCCCAGTATGCACCACCATGAAGCTTCAACTGTCAGAAAAAAATCCAACTCGGACCACAGTAAGACCTCTCAGCTCTGTATCAATAAGATTGTCAGTGAGGCCCCGTTACGCTGTAACACCCTATGTCTTCTGTTTCTGATACGGCCTCTTTTTTTTTCCCTTCCTGCTCTGGCGTGAGTGGTCCTTTTTCCCACGAGTAATAGCCATCGGTGCTGCACTAGTTTGAGTGCAACATCTGTCTACATCATTTAATATTCGTAGGCGCAACGAGGTACGAGTGAAACCTGAGAATGGGGTTTATGTCCCCATTAGGCGATCGCTAAGAAAATCTTCTTCGCGGACGCACTCATCGCCCAGCTCGCGCAACTCGCCTCTCATCCGCTCATTTTCTTTGCTTTTTTTTTTCTTCCCACACACCCAATCACCGATGGCCGATCTTACCGAGGACCCAGGACTGCAGACATGCCCTGACTTCGCGTCAGTCGCCTTCGCTCTCATCCGGAGCCCCGCCGTCGCCTCCGGGCTAGGTACGGACGTGCAGGTTGCGGATATGATGCGCGACGCATGGAAGACCGCGAACGATGCCCAGAAGCTCGTTTGGGAGCAGCAGGTCCAGCGCGACAGCGATGCGGCCGATGCTATTCGACAGGCACAGGAGCAAGATGCGGAACGGCTCCGCTCGTTGGCGCAGAAGGAGGCGGACGCTGAGAGGAAGGAGGCTGAGAAGAAGAAGCCGAAGCTGGCCGATTTTGACGAGAACGTCGGTGTCGGAGATCGCATCGCAATCCTCCCATCCCCGTTTGCCGTCAAAAAACTCGATGAGTTCTCCTACATCGAGCTATACTATTTCACTCCGGAGGGCTGTGCTGATGCCGCGGACCAGCAGCGCACGGTCGCAGAGGAAGGTTTCGCCCTCGCTCGTACAGATGACGCCCTGGCTCTTCGCCCGATTTCCTCCTTCAAATCATCGCGGAATGTCATCAAGGACGCCGACCTCACCTGGCGTCAGATGGAGATGGGGGCGAACGGCCTCCTCGAGCAGATGTCCCGCTCGGGCTGGTCCGTGAAGCACACGACATCGCTCGCTACATTCTTCTACACGCTCAGTCGTCACCCGTCTCGCGAGATCGAACACGGGGAAATCATCCTCCTCATTTATCAAGCCCGTGCGCGAAGGGAATGGCACGATGCTCTGAAAAGATCGAAAGGCTTCAACATCGCGCTGTTCAACGACAGCCTGCTTCGCTCGATCTCGGACGAGTACTGGAATAAAATTAGAGCAGAGGGAGTCAGAAGTGTGCGTATATTAATCCCCCTCCTATTCATTTTCACTAACCTTCCATCTCGCACTTCACCCAATCTCGCCATCCTCCCCCATGTCCCCTACGCATCATATCATCATCTACACCTCGCGACACCCACGTCTCATATATGCATCATATCATCCGCGTCCCGTATACGCCTTTTTATCATCCGCATCTCATATATGCAACTCATATCATCCGCATCTCATACACGCAACGCGTCCTGGCGCGTCCCATGCATCGTATCATCTGCGTCTCATATACGCTTCTTATCATCCGCATCTCATATATGCATCTATGTGGTCATCCATGTATTATCAACGCGAAATTATCATCCTCATTATCATCTCATTATCTCATCGCTCCGCGTCTCATGCACGCATTATCATCTGGCTTATCATCTCATCCGACTACCTGTCGTTCAACCGTTCCCTTGTTTATTTTGGATTCGCTTCGGTCTGATACTCGGTTCTCTCGTGTCTCCTTTCTCGTCTCGTGGCTCTCCTCTAACTCGGCTCTCATGGAAACTTGGGATCGGTGCGTCATCTTTCTCTTTTCCTAGTTTGAGGCCAGGACTGGCGGCGCTCGTGACCTGCGTGAGACTCCCCGGGGACGCAGCGGCAATGGAGGTGGCCGAATTAGATCCCAGCGGTCCTTGTCTCCACCGAGGCGGACTCAGGACAATCCTAATTCGCTGGCACTGGTGAGATATGGTGCTCGTGAACCCGTCAACCAGTCTTTTCAGTCGGGCGCAGGCCAATCTGCCCATTCGGCCTGCGCGCTCTGCTTGGGCCGTTTCTCGCACGACGTCAACTCATGCAATTCCGCCACTCTCTGGAACGGGGATCGAACTTATTGTTCCAAGGATCGCGACGGACATCTCATCACTCCGAACGGTGCGCAGCTCTGTCTCAAATGGCAATTACCCCGTCAATGCACGATCAATGCTCATCCCCAACGTCATCTCTGTTCGGGGTGCGGGGACAAAAATCATGGCGCTCAGCGCTGCCCTCGCGCAGAGAAGGCGTAATGCTGTCACCCCCCTTCGAGCGGACGCCTGGCAGCGTCTACTTTTCGAAGCCGGCCTTCTCCACCAATATCCTCATATTCCTTCTTCCATCCGGCGCGGCTTTGACATCGCTATTCGCAAAATTACCTCATCCAATACTCCTCTTAATAGCCCGACTCTTCTGGTTCATGCTGCGGCGTTTGCCGCCATTGTTGAGCACGAATTTCGTTGCCACCGTTATATCGGTCCCTTCTCTCGTTCCGAACTCGAAGCTACTATCGGTCCCTTCCAATCATCTCCACTTTCGCTCACACCTAAGCCCCATAGCCCACAAAAACTCCGTCTTGTGCAGAATTTCTCGTTCCCTCATACCCCATCCCATGCCTATTCATCCATTAATCACTCCATTGACTCCGACAGCTTCCCTTCGACATGGGGCACTTTTAACATATTCTCGCTCACATGCTCCCGCCTTCCCGCCGGCTCTCAAGGGGCTATTCGAGACGTTGCTGAGGCTTACAGAACAGTCCCAATTCACGAGTCTCAGTGGTCTGGGGCCGTTGTTCGCCTCTCTCCACATGACGAGTTTGCCGTGGATACTTGCGTCGCGTTCGGTGTTTCCTCTGGCAGCGGTGCGTACGGAAATCTCGCCGATGCAGGGGCAGACATTTTACGCTCTCGTGGTATTGGCCCCCTCGCGAAGTGGGTCGATGACCATTGTTTCATTCGCGTTCTCTGCACCCAGCTCGCTGCATATAATTTGCGCCGCCGCGAGTGGAGAGCTCGTATCATTGCCGCAGGTGGCCGTCATCATGATGGCGGGCGCATTTGGTTTGGCGGGGGTAAGCTACCGGCTGACGTTCTGGAGGAGTTCGACGATGACATGTCTTTCCCTCTGCTCGACCTCTCCAAAGCTTCCCCTCGCTCCCCATCGGATTCCTTATATTCATATGATTTCTCCGACATCGACCGCATTTCCACTGCTCTCGGGACTCCTTGGGCGTTGGACAAGGACATCCTCTTCGCTCACGAATTTCCCTTCACCGGATTCGTATGGAACCTTAATCGGAACACCGTCTCTCTGGGATCAGCGAAGAAATCAAAGTACTTGCTGGCCATTCAGGAGTGGTCGACGGCGTACTCCCACACGCTCGAGGACGTCCAGAAACTTCATGGAAAACTCCTTCATGCTTGCTCAGTCGTCCCAGAGGGCCGTGCTTACCTCACCAGCCTGGAAGCCATGCTTAGCTTCTGCCACAATCGTCCTTTCATGCCGCGTACCGCTCCCCGCTCAACTGCAGCCGATCTCGAGTGGTGGATCTCAACCCTTAGCCAATCTAACCTCTCGCGTCCCATTCCCGGCCCAGTTGAGCTCTACGACCCCGGCGCATATTCCGATGCAAGCTCCGGCGTCGGTATCGGTATTGTCATCGGGAATTTTTGGTGGGCTTGGACTCTCCTACCAGGTTGGAAATCCGACGAGCGGGACATCGGGTGGGCAGAAGCAGTCGGGTTCGAGCTCCTTCTGCGTGCCCTCGTTGCCATGGGTGCCATTCGAGGGCATACCAAGGTCTTCGGCGACAACGACGGCGTTGTTAAAGGTTGGTGGAACCACCGCAGCCGCAACCGTGAGGTCAACACCATTTTTCGGCGCCTACACATCCTACTCAAGTCCTGCGACTGCATCATACACACACGCTACATTACCAGCGCTAATAACCCCGCAGACAATCCCTCGCGCGGAAAGTTTCCGTCTCAAAATCTCCTCCTCCCCCGCATCCCTATTCCCCTTGAACTCCAGCCCTTCATCGTCGACTTTGACCGTCAACCGCTCCAGCGTACAGGGTTATATATGCCCCCCTCTTCCCGCAGCACTTTCGCCCTCGACGCCAACGCCGCCTTCGAGGGAATGGCAGTTAGCCTCGCCAACGAGCAGGACTTCTGGCGTAATTAGGCACCGCATGGATGCCGTTCTTCCGCCTCACCATCGTTCGGGACGGCGACCGCGCCCATACCCCACCCATCTACCATTGCAGCCGTCTCCACTGCGCCCCCTCTGCCTGGCACGAGACAGGCTTCGCTCGTGGCTTCCGTTTACCCCGTGTGAGGCCGTAGACCATCTCGGAGCCCCACTTGCGGTTGACCTGCGGCGGCTTGAGGAGGTAATGTCTTTCGCATGGGCTCCGGGAACGCACGAGGTCTACGGCTCAGGCCTTTTAATGTACCACGTCTTCTGTGATGCACAGGAGATCCCAGAGCGCCAGCGATCCCCAGCCAGCTCACTCCTTATTTCATCCTTCATCGCAACCCTGGCGGGCTCATATTCGGGCAGCACCCTGGCCAACTATTACTACGCCGTTCGGGCGTGGCATTTCCTTCACAATCTCCAGTGGTCTGTTGAACAGGCCGTGATTGATGCGCTGTTGAAAGCCGCGGCTAATCTTGCCCCTGCTTCGTCCAAGCGCAAGAAACGGTTGCCATACACCGTCAAGGTGTTGTGCATCATACTCCTTCATCTGGATCTGACGTTGCCTCTCGACGCGGCGGTCTGGGCCTGCTTAACCTCGACTTTTTATTCTGTCGCACGGGTCGGCGAGTTCACAGTGCGAACACTGACCTCATTTGATCCGACCGTTCATGTTACCCGTTCGAACATGCGGCAGGTTTCAGATCGAAATGGTCTCGAGCAGACCGCCTTTTCCTTGCCCTGGACAAAATCTGCGCAGAACGCCGGCGAAGATGTATTCTGGTCCCGCCAGGACGGCCCGACTGATCCAGAACAGGCTCTGAACAACCATTTCGCCGTCAACAACCCACTACCCACGGCTGCTCTTTTTTCTTATCATCATAAAAATTCGTCGCGGCCTCTTACGAAGTCAGCATTTCTCAAGCGGCTTCATGCCGTATTCACCTCCGCAGGAATTGATCCACTGCAGGGACATGGTATCCGCATCGGCGCTACTCTCGAGTACCTCCTCCGAAACGTACCCTTTGACGTGGTCAAGTCAATGGGTCGCTGGGCGAGCGAGGCGTTCACTGTTTACCTCCGGAAACACGCCCAAATCATGGCACCCTATATGCAGGCCAATTCCACGGTTGAAGCTGCCTTCTATCATCGCAGCATGCCTCCCGTCCGCTAATGTGAGTAGTCCACAACTCCTATTATCTTGGGGGGATCCGCATTCGCCTCCGCGTCGTTGCTCTCCTACCGCGTTGGGTGTCGTACTCATTTCGATCCCCTTACAGACTTCTTGATTGGCACTTTCGCCGGAAAGCTTGGTGAACTTTCGCCCAAAACCCTATCGTATTATACCTGTCAATCTTTCATTCCATCTGCGAGTAGCGCGGGGACATAAATCCAGAGCCCTACCATTTACCTTTCCCTTTGTCTTCAAGTAATTATTCCATTAATGCTTGTATGTATGTATGTACTCACACGGCATCGGCCATGGATGTGTGTTGCCCCCAGTACACTGACAATCACACCGTGTCACCAGAGGTACATGTTGCATGCCCTATTGCTGAAGCTATGTGTTATGAGCCTGAATGCACATGGGTGCTCATATGTGCTTCTACTGTCATCACATCACCCACATAAAATTTCTGCACCTGGGGGCCTGGAAGCTGTACAGGCATTGTACAGTCTAGCCTGAGGTACATGGTCTGTACCTGGGTGCATTTGGCAGCCATCGGGGAAAACATCTTATGTGTTTGATGTACTTGATGTTCGCTTACCAGTTTTATTTTCCCGCATCTGTGTTCCAAGAATTTGAGGCACAACCCTTTCGAAACTCAGACAAAAAGTTTTCCCACCTACCTGTTCTATAGCATGCACACACACAAATGTATGTCCTTATACTGGCTGCGCTTCCTCTACTTTTCATATGTCCTTGTGCCCACTCGTATTACTCATCTCTTTCTACATCGTTTTATTTCACTTTCACTGGTTGAACATTTCAAGTTTTTCACTGGAAATATTGGTGAAAAACCTCCTTCATTTTTCACCCATCTTTCACCGAAAAAAGAGGTGAAAAATTCAAGCTTTTTTCACTACTTTTTTGACTGAAAACCAAGTTGTAAAATTTGAAATAAAGTTGGTGATTTTATTTGCAAGAGGAACAGCCATAATTCATGCACATTCACACCTGAAAATGATGGTGAAAAATTCAAAACTTTTTTCACAACAATTTTCGCCACAAAAACCACAATAAAATGTGTGAGTAATGTTTGGTGAAAATTTTTGTAAAATTTGAAACCCAGGATGTAGGTTTTCTATCCTTTTTCACCATTGTTTTTTTTTTCCACTTTTCGCTGTAAAAAGGGGTGAAAAAGATACCTTGTTTTTTTCACATTTTTCAGTGTAAATACAAGTGAAAATGTCAAAATATTTTCCTGGCATTTCCTGCCAGCAATCAAGGTGAAAAATGTGAAATAGGGTTCAAGACTTTTGTTCAGACATTTTCAGAGAAAAGCACAGAAAACAGCTTTTGAATTGGTCACTGGAAGATACAGAGAGTTTTCAATGAACAATTTGGGTGTAAAAGGGCTATCGTAGGGCTGGAGACTTTAAGGCTAAGATGGTGTAAAATTCCAAACATCTACACCAGGTATTCAAGACTTTGAATCCAGGAAGCCCTGAGCCAAGCCAAAACAACTGTCAGCCACTTCAAAGTCCCACAGATATGATATCCGTGGCCCAAACTGATTCAAAATCACAACTTTTGTGGGCATTTCCTCTCCGGCGATGCAACGGGGGCATGGATTTTGGGTCTGTGACCTGTTTCACACTCACACAGATCCACCAAGCTTGGAGCCAAGCCACAACATCTGTCAGCCTCTTCAAAGTCCCATGGATATAATATCTGTGGTCAAACTGAGCCAAAATCATGACTTTTACAGGCATTTCCCGTCCAGCAAGGCAACAGTGGCATGGATTTCTGGTCTGTGACTTGTTTCATACTCAGACACATCCACCAAGCCTTGAGCCAAGCCAAAACACCCATCAGCCACTTCAAAGCCCCACGGATATAATATCCGTGGTCAAACTGAGCCAAAATCATGACTTTTGTGGGCATTTCCTCTCCAGCGAGGCAACAGTGGCATGGATTTTGATCTGTTACCTGTTTCACACTCACACAGATCCACAAAGCCTTGAGACAGGCCACAACATCTGTCAGCCTCTTCAAAGTCCCACAGATATAATATCCATGGTCAAACTGAGCCAAAATCATGACTTTTGCAGGCATTTCCTCTCAGGCAAGGCAACAGTGGCATGGATTTCGGGTCTGTGACTTGTTTCATACTCGCACGGATCCACCGAGCCTTGAGCCAAGCCAAAACACCCATCAGTCTCTTCAAAGTCCCACAGATATAATATCCATGCTGAAATGAGCCAAAATCATGACTTTTGCGGGCATTTCGTCTCCGGCGATGCAATGAGGGCATGGATTTCTGGTCTGTGACTTGTTTCACACTCACACAGATCCAAGAAGCCTTGAGCCAAGACAAAACACTCATCAGCCACTTCAAACTCCCACGGATATAATATCAGTGGCCAAACTGGGCCGAAATCATGACTTGTGGGCATTTCCTCTCCGCCGAGGCAGCGGGGGCATGGATTTATGATCTGTGACCTGTTTCACACTCGGACAAATCTACTAAGCCTTGAGCCAAGCCAGAACATCTGTCAGCCTCTCCAAAGTCCCACGGATATAATATCCGTGGTTAAACTGAGCCAAAATCATGACTTTTGTGGGCATTTCCTCTCCGACGAGGCAACAGGGGCATGGATTTCTGGTCTGTGACTTGTTTCACACTGACACAGATCCACCAAGCCTTGACCCAAGCCAAAACACACATCAGCCTCTCCAAAGTCCCACGGATATAATATCCAAGGCCAAACTGAGCCAAAATCACAACTTTTGCAGGCATTTCCTCTCCGGCGAGGCAAGAGTGGCATGGATTGTGGGTCTGTGACTTGTTTCACACTCACACAGATCCAAGAAGCCTTGAGTCAAACCAAAACACCCATCAGCCACTTCAAAGTCCCACGGATATAATATCCATGCTCAAACTGAGCCAAAATCATGACTTTTGTGGGCATTTCCTCTCCGCCGAGGCATCAGGGGCATGGATTTCTGATCTGTGATTTGTTTCACACTCGCACAGATCTACCAAGCCTTGAGCCAAGCCACAACATCTGTCAGCCTCTTCAAAGTCCCACGGATATAATATCTGTGGTTAAACTGACCCAAAATCATGACTTTTGTGGGAATTTCCTCTCCAGTGAGGCAACAGTGGCATGGATTTTTGATCTGTGACCTGTTTCACACTCACACAGATCTACCAAGCCTTGAGCCAAGCCACAACATCTGTCAGCCTCTTCAACGTCCCACGGATATAATATCCGTGGTTAAACTGAGCCAAAATCATGACTTTTGTGGGCACTTCCTCTCC
Organism: Mycena epipterygia; assembly: GCA_029281465.1. Classification (NCBI taxonomy): domain Eukaryota; kingdom Fungi; phylum Basidiomycota; class Agaricomycetes; order Agaricales; family Mycenaceae; genus Mycena; species Mycena epipterygia. The sequence goes on along the minus strand of JARJCQ010000063.1, from coordinate 204,846 downwards.
AGCGATGCAATGGGGGCATGGATTTCTGATCTTTGACTTGTTTCACACTCACATGGATCCAAGAAGCCTTGAGCCATACCAAAACACCCATCAGTCTCTTCAAAGTCCCACGGATATAATATCCATGCTCAAATGAGCCAAAATCATGACTTTTGCGGGCATTTCGTCTCCGGCGATGCAATGGGGGCATAGATTTCTGGTCTGTGACTTGTTTCACACTCACACAGATCCAAGAAGCCTTGAGCCAAGCCAAAACACTCATCAGTCACTTCAAACTCCCACGGATATAATATCCATGGCCAAACTGAGCCAAAATCATGACTTTTGCGGGCATTTCCTCTCAGGCAAGGCAACAGTGGAATGGATTTCGGGCCTGTGACTTGTTTCACACTCACATAGCTTCAAGAAGCCTTGAGCCAAAACAAAACACTCATCAGCCACTTCAAAGTCCCACGGATATAATATCTGTGGCCAAACTGAGCCAAAATCATGACTTTTTTTGCGGGCATTTCCTCTCCGGCGAGGCACCAGTGGCATGGATTTTTGATCTGTGACCTGTTTCACACTCACACAGATCTACCCAGCCTTGAGCCAAGCCACAACATCTGTCAGCCTCTTCAAAGTCCCATGGATATAATATCCATGGCCAAACTGAGCCAAAATCACGACTTTTGAAGGCATTTCCTCTCCAGCAATGCAACGGGGGCATGGATTTCTGGTCCGTGACTTGTTTCACACTCACACAGATCCACCGAGCCTTGAGCCAAGCCAAAACACCCATCAGCCACCCGTCAGCCACTTTGAAGTCACACGGCGATGAGCAGCACTGCTCGCTGTTCATGGAATTGGTCCGGTCAAGGCAGATAACTTTCGATACAAACACCACCACATACGTCTCCTTGGATTCTCTTGACACGCTTGTTCCATGCGTCCTTCACATTGTATCAGTTCATGCAATACCTCGCAGCATTCTCATAGTTTCCATGGATTTCCAAACCAGTGCAAGGTCCCTGTTGTCCAAATATATTGTTTTTGCCCCTATTGATGATATTTCCTCATTTATTACCAATTTCTCTGATGACGTAGCACTGACACATACAGCCTCGTACTCATCATTATTCATTCCCCCCTTTATTGTTTCACTTTTTAACTATATATACAGCACTTGTATTCTTATTACAGGCTGAATTGATCCCACCTTTCGTATGCCGCTGCATTGAGTCTTCGTCATTGTTCATGCCCACCTCTGTCTCCACTCTTGTCCTGTCCCCTGTCGTACACCTCCTATTAGTCTTGCTATGCTTTCTCATCGTCCCCGCCGCTCGCCATCACGCGAACTCATTGTATCCTCGCATTCCCACCTTCACTGCCGTTCGCACCCAGTCGAGCACTGAGCACAGATTGGCTTACTCGCACACACACAGAATATATTGGTTGTAGTTGGAGTTGTGAACCCGGTATTTGTTTTATCAGCTCGCACTCTCAGACGCGCTGTATGCATATCAACAGATATAATATCCGTGGTCAAACACAATTTGCCCTGGCCACTTGCTAAATCACTATCCAGTTGGGGATTTTCTCTCCGTCAGGTTTATGAATTGAAGTGAGCAGCTGGGCATTTATCTGCCATGGGGCTGTACACTTATCTGGCATCCATCCATTGGTCTAGAGAGCACATCGCTGGGAAAGTCGTGATTTTGGCTCGGTTTGGCTGCAGATGTTGTATCCAGGGGACTTTGAAGAGGTGATGGGTGTTCTGGCTGGGCTTGCACTGCGGGCAAAGTACATTGGAACCACTGATTTGAATTGGAGTTTTGGATGATTTTATATTTAATGACTTCAATATACTATCAACTGATATTATTGTGATTGTATCGCTATTTAACAATATTATCACTGATAGCATCGTGATACCCAATGAAATCAAGGCAAAATCAGACTAAAATCATTGATAGTTTAATGAAGGCATTAAATATAAAATCACCAAAAACTCCAATTCAAATTGGTGGTTTCAATGTACCTTGCCTGCAGTGTTGAGGCGTGGGGGATGTCTACGATCTCGAAACAAGTCGCAGAGCAGAAGTCCATGCCCCCGTTGCATCGCTGGAGAGGAAATAAATGCCCACAAAAGTCATGATTTTGGCTCAGTTTGACCACGGATATTATATCCGTGGGACTTTGAAGAGGCTGATGGATGTTTTGGCTTGGCTCAAGGCTTGGTGGATCCTTGTGAGTGTCAAACAAGTCACAGACCCGAAATCCATTCCACTGTTGCCTCGCTAGAGAGGAAATGCCCGCAAAAGTTGTGATTTTGGCTCAGTTTGGCCACGGATATCACATCCGTGGGACTTTGGAGAGACTGATGGGTGTTTTGGTTTGGCTCAAGACTCGGTGGATCAGTGCGAGGGTGAAACAAGTAACAGACTCGAAATCCATGCCACTGTTGCCTTGCCTGAGAGGAAATGCCTGCAAAAGTCATGATTTTGGCTCAGTTTGACCACGGATATTATATCCATAGGACCTTGAAGAGACTGACAGATGTTGTGGCTTGGCTCAAGGCTTGGTGGATGTGTCTGAGTATGAAACAAGTCACAGACCAGAAATCCATGCCACTGTTGCCTTGCTGGATGGGAAATGCCTGTAAAAGTCATGATTTTGGCTCAGTTTGACCACAGATATTATATCCATGGGACTTTGAAGAGGCTGACAGATGTTGTGGCTTGGCTCCAAGCTTGGTGGATCTGTGTGAGTGTGAAACAGGTCACAGACCCAAAATCCATGCCCCCGTTGCATCGCCGGAGAGGAAATGCCCACAAAAGTTGTGATTTTGGCTCAGTTTGGGCCACGGATATCATATCTGTGGGACTTTGAAGTGGCTGACAGTTGTTTTGGCTTGGCTCAGGGCTTCCTGGATTCAAAGTCTTGAATACCTGGTGTAGATGTTTGGAATTTTACACCATCTTAGCCTTAAAGTCTCCAGCCCTACGATAGCCCTTTTACACCCAAATTGTTCATTGAAAACTCTCTGTATCTTCCAGTGACCAATTCAAAAGCTGTTTTCTGTGCTTTTCTCTGAAAATGTCTGAACAAAAGTCTTGAACCCTATTTCACATTTTTCACCTTGATTGCTGGCAGGAAATGCCAGGAAAATATTTTGACATTTCACTTGTATTTACACTGAAAAATGTGAAAAAAACAAGGTATCTTTTTCACCCCTTTTTACAGCGAAAAGTGGAAAAAAAAAACAATGGTGAAAAAGGATAGAAAACCTACATCCTGGGTTTCAAATTTTACAAAAATTTTCACCAAACATTACTCACACATTTTATTGTGGTTTTTGTGGCGAAAATTGTTGTGAAAAAAGTTTTGAATTTTTCACCATCATTTTCAGGTGTGAATGTGCATGAATTATGGCTGTTCCTCTTGCAAATAAAATCACCAACTTTATTTCAAATTTTACAACTTGGTTTCCAGTCAAAAAAGTAGTGAAAAAAGCTTGAATTTTTCACCTCTTTTTTCGGTGAAAGATGGGTGAAAAATGAAGGAGGTTTTTCACCAATATTTCCAGTGAAAAACTTGAAATGTTCAACCAGCGTTTTGATATGTTGCCTTGCACCCGCCATGATATCAGTATTTCTGAGACAAGGACACAAACTCTACATTTTCTGATCACTTCATCCTTGTTTTATACCGGATCCCGTATTTTGCTGCGCAAGGAGCAAGCACATCCAAGAAGCCCAATAGGCATCAGAGCATGTGACCATGTTTTGACAGTCTATTGATAGTTCTTACACGCGATGAACATGCGGCACAGATTTTGCAGGTTCCAGCATGTACCCGGTGTCACTCCACGACACCTTCCTGCACACCTTCCTGCGCACCTTCCTGTCCGGAAGGTGAAATTTGCCTTCCACGGGGTTTGCCCCCTGTGTGAGTTACTCATCCCATTCGAGATGCGGCCGGAAAGAGAATGAAGATTCGACGCGACAGGTTTGCGGCCAATAGGCTTGCAGTATATTTTTGCTCACGCACTGCACGTTATTCCTGCATACCTTCTTGCCTGCTCATTTCGTCGTTATGTTCTCCCCAGCGAAGAAGCACTTTTATTCCTCTACGATTCAAAACGACTACACAGCGAAGCACGAAAATGGATCAATCGATTATCATGCAAGAATATCGTTGAGAAATGGTTTTAACAAGATATAATAAGCAGGACTCTGCGCAAGAACTTTGACGGCGTTGAATATCGGTGAACGGATTAATCCGACTGGCTAACCCTCCTCATTACCGGAACCCCAGGCGGAGCTAAATGATTACATTATCCAGACGAGCGTTGACCAATGAACTTACTTTCGAAGATCTGTGCGGCCACCATTCACGAAGGTCCTTGATGACCCTGCACGTAACCTCTACCGACGATACCTCGGAGGGTTTTCCTGCAACATCGACATAGCGGCATCCGCTTTCAGTCTTCAAGAATTCATTTTCCCACCGAGTCACCGCTTCGCCAGCGGAAGGGGCACTGAGTTGCGCCTGAATGAGCTTGATCGCAAAGGCGCCGGTTTCCCCGTATTCCTGGACGAGCTGGTGCACAAACGCGCTCTGCTGCTGGGGTAACGCAGGAACCAGCATCTCCATCACCGCTGCGATGCATCCAGGGTCACCGGTGGCCATCGCCGTCTGCACGGTGAGGCGGAAGACGAGGCGCAGCAAGAATTTAGGAATCCCAACAGGCTGAGGACCCATAGGAGTGAAGAACACATAGTTGCGCAATGAGGTGGCGTCAAGGTACATTATCTGCTGGACAAGAGCGGCTGAGCGGGCGTATTTGTTGTGCGCTGGCCCAATGCGCCGCAAGAGGAACACGGCTTTCACTAGCGATGCCTCACATCAGCAAACCCTGGGCCCGCTACATAGCCCTACATAGTGTGCTGTAGTGAAGGTATGGGTTTACGTAGTTCTCTGTAGTTGACTAGGGGCCCTACATAGTGCTCTGTAGTTGAATAGGGGTCCTCCGTAGTTCTCTGTAGTAAGGGTCCTCCCGAATTCAAATAAAAGGTAACCTGTTACAATGTGCAATTGTAATGACTTCTGTGAATCGTAAGCTTGGATATGAAGTGGCTACAACAGTAAGATTGACAACTAAGGAATTTTATTGCTTTCTACACATTTTAAATAATTGACTCTAGTGGGAATCGAACTCTCGCCCTCGCGCGAACGAGGAAAATACATGAGTTGGCAAAACAGTCATTACACTATGGAGACCATATATGCCAAGGAAACTAACAGCACTTTATTGGGCCCTCGCCCCGCCCCTGCCATCCACACCCTACTATTACTACTCTATAACATCTGACCCTCGTTGTGTAATTGAACTCAAGCAGGGGATGGACTCATCTTCCTTGAAAAAACAAAAAAAAATACAGGCCCAGCTCTTGTAAGGTGATGGGGGTCAGATGTCTAAAAATAGACCAAAAAACCAAAGTTGTAGAGCTCAAAAAGCTCTACAAGAGTCATCTAGGGTCAATTTTCATTTAAGGGCTTCGTTCTCTTGTAAAATGCAAAATACTTTCCCAGAGCCGGCGGTTGTGGAACCAATATCAGGTCATATGCAGTCCCTCAAGCTATGTTGCGACTAGCTAGCAATTATTCACATTCAACATATCAAAGCTCCTGGTAGACCTAAGGTTATAAAAAGACCCCAATCCTACCATGTACTACATATCATGGCCTGCACACTACAGATGACTACACGAAACAGTGATACTACCAGGAACTACATAGATGTGTTGATAAACTACAGAGCACTACATAGATGTGTCGATAAACTACAGAGCATTACATATTGTGGCCTACAACTACACACCGCTACATAGTGCTATAGACACTACAGCAACTACATGGACAATTGGATTTGCTACAGCCAACTACAGCCAAAATCAGGGTTTGCTGATGCAGTGTAGAGGGTAACATCCTTGACGATGGCACAGGTGAGTGCCTTGCCGCAGATCTTTTTGTGGCTCGGCCAATACAACACTTAGCAGGGTCTATTCAAATAACGACGCATTAAAGGGAGCGAACGGCTGACCTTGAGCAGTAGTAAACCTTGCGCGAGACGTTCTCATTACATCTTTTGTAGCCGGAGAACTGGATGTCCCTCCTTTCCTCCGATTGACAACCGTCGCAGAGGCGCGCGATGCGATACACTGGTACCGCGTTTGATGATTCGCTGATGAGCTTCTTCCTGGTGGAGTCGGATTTGACTGCCTCGGAGGCCGGATGACGCCAATGACCGATGAAATGGTATGATGCAAGAACGCCGCTGCAGAATTCATCTCGAATTTTGACAGATGCATTTAGTCGGGAGACTTACAAAGGAACTCGTCGCGGACTGCGACACGCCCTTGCCCTTCTACTCCATGTCCAGGGGTCTGGTAAAAATGGCGCGGCAGGCGCGGCACTGACGCGCATTGACGCGGCAGTGACGCGCTGTGACGCGGCGTGACGCGCGATTGACGCGGCAATCGGCGCGCCAGCTCTCACTCAACACAGAATGCTTTATTGACCCTACAAAGGATTCGCGCAAGGTTTTCTCATGTAAATGCAGAGTTTAACATCAAAAAACCCTGGTCGGAAGTCTGGGTCAGTTCAACCTAAACCTTCGCTAATTAGTACTAATTAGTCCTGGTTTTTATTGTCTTAGGCTCGTAACTAGGGTTATTGACACCTGGCGTGTCTTTCTACCTCACTCCATTCCTCAGATTCAGTTGAATCAAATTGCAGACTAGTAGTCCTATATCTCGTTAGACAAGTCTGTAAAGTCAGTATCAGGTCTGGTACAAGTGACACAGAGAGCGGTGCACCGCTTCTAACATTTCAACAGCTGTTACTACACGGTAATTGAACTCAGTACATGATAATTAATTTAAAATTTTGCCAAATTAACCACAAGTTAAATCGGCGGTCTGTTATGCATTGATGGCGTACCACTCTGCTTCCAACCCAATTTTCCAACCCAATTTAAGCCTACATTTCTAAAGCTCCTTGAACCGGAATAAATGAGTAAGTACGGACTCCAATCCAACATGGTGTCTTCTGGAGGACCTGGTCTGTTCACCAAATCAAAATACACAGTTCAAACTGAAACAGCAGAAGAAAATTGGTACCTTCCGAGGGAAGCAGATCAATTCTCTCATACACAGAGGAGGGAAGCCCTTAAATTTGTCGAAATAAAACAGATCTACTATATGAGGCCTGCCATGGTACATAAAGCGGGAAATGAACATATGCCATCTTTAGTGGAGAATTCAATCAGATAAGTGTTGACCATCTTTAATCCGAAAGATAATGTCCTTTGGGATCAAATAAAGCGAGGTGAGAATTGGGAGGCCACCTGAATACCTGTTTAGAACCATCATTTTGTCCCACTCCGGATGACTGCTAAAGTTATGATTCAGGCAGAATGTTGAACCAGGATTTACGATTAAGTGCTACTTACTGACAAGTATACTTGTTGGAAGAGAACTTTCTTCCAATCAATGAAAGTTGAGGATTCACCTTTCCCTGCTTTCAATTTTGATTCCAGCAGAGCCATGGATGTCTCGCGAGTTCCTGCACAGGGAATTTCTTTGTGAATTAACCACAGTTTGTATCATACCCTCAACACCGAACCTGTACTTACTGGAAAGACTAATTGGTGTTGAGCATCATAAACTTTCAACTTTGTGATCCCCGGTCGTTTGTCTTCAATTTTGCCAGCCAGAAAAAGATGATTCTTGCAATAGGGCCTAGTCTTTGAGCTTTGAGTTTCAACATCGTAAATTCCTCTCACACAATTAGATGCTGTAGTATCAAGAATTATCAGCGCTCAATCAGTCAATTTCTGGATGCGCGGGGCCCGCCACTCGCGAATCACTTCAAATATGTGATATCTCTGAAGATGGGCTCGGTATTTTATTCTGGGTCGTTGATGCAATGCGAACCAAGCAAGTCCTCAATCTCAAATCCACTTCAAACACGGTTCACCGTTCCTTATTACAATATGATCGTGCCCGAGACTTCGAGGTCTCACGGTGCTATAATATAGTCAACCCCATCTTGATCAAGAGTCTAGGGTACACGTGAAGGTATTTGTGACATACAGTTGACTGTCTGTTTCTTTATTTGAGGTTGATTAGAGTATATATTTGTACCAGAGCCCCCAGATGCCCCCGAGATATTGGTGAGCACTAACTATTCAGATACACGGATGAACTGAATTTGTGCTTCCCTAAACCAAAAATAACTGAGGAATGTAGCCCACATTTTGCCTTTTATCTGGGTTCCCAATTTTTTCGATAATTGAGCACCTTATCTTAAGCCCACGACTGAATGCCTGCCATAGTGAACGAGATTTTGAACCGTGGGAAGTGCTCAAAGTCCCGTAGGTTTATTTGGATTCGTGTCTCGCTGGGCAGAGTTTATATTCCCTCACAATTCAATCATTTGTTTCCCACTCCACCACTGCATTCTTCTCGTCTTTCTAAATCATCATTTCCTGCTACAACACTATTCATCCAGATAACAACACTTGTGAGATTAAACTCGGACATTGCATGACTCTCTCTCTCTCTAATGAACACACTTACTTGGAAACTTGTGCAAAAAAGGACAATTGGGGGGGGGAGCAAATGACATGATGCCCTACATCTCAGAAATCAGACGGACACAAGCGGCTCCCTGAATGGTCAGCTTGAGCTGCACTTGTATTTCCAACTCAACTCATATGGTCAGTACCCGTATGAAATCACACCCTCTCTTCTGAATTATTACCAGCCAAGATGTGTGCAAGGTGTTTGGGTAACGTGGCATTGACGCGGCAGTGGCTGTGCTGACGCGGCGTTGACGCGCACCGGCGCGGCACTGACGCGCACTGACGCGGCACCGGCGCGCATCGACGCGGGGGGCAGCGCGGCATTGGCGCGGCAACGACTCAGTTTTGAGGGCTCTGTAGAGATCCCAGGAGTGGTTAAACATCATTTTACATGTTAAAAATGTTAAAAGAAGTTGAGAAACTGGCCACCCAAACCAAATCACCTTATACTTCCACTCAAACAAGGCCACGGTGTACCTAAAAATGCTTAAATCGTCACCTAGACCTTACCTGACAGCCTCTGACTATGATGTGAACACAGTGTATACTTAAAAAACATCGGCGGTGAGTTCAAAAAAATGCCGCGCCGGTCCGCGTCAATGCCGCGTCATTTTCTCCGGACCGCATGTCCAGCGTTCTGAAGACGCTCCATTGCTTCATCGGTCCATCCCGGATGCGGGTATGATATGCACCCGCCCTTTGACACACTCACCTCACCGTCCGGAAGATATCTCTTCAGGAGGGTGAGAAATCCTTCGCCGTTGCCGCTCTCCAGAGACGAGAGGGGGATGTCGCAGGTAAGCATCCGGGAGTTTGGCCCATAAATAGGTTCAATCGAGCAGGTTCGCAATAGTCCCTCGAGCATGTGCGCTTTTCGCGCTGCGGGTGTGAGTCTTTTCCAGCAGAAACTCGGCTGGAGGACACTTGTAACGGCGAACACGCGCAACTGCTCCTGCACCCTGCACAGCCTGCGCATGGTGTTGTAGTTGTGGACCAGATCTTGCTGCGCGGATGCCGGGGACAATGTCGAACCTGCAACCAATGTTTCCAAGTTGCCCACTATCGAGTTGAGCACAGGAAACCGAGCTTCCCAAGCGGCGTTCCACTTTGTAATATCGTCTCTGAAGTCTGGTATTCCCGGAGCCGCAGACAGCGATTTCTGTTTCGGGGGCGGCATGAGAGAAGAGCGTCCTGGAAAAACGTGGCTTCTTTGCTTTGCACTTGATGAACCTGCAGGTGCGTGAGCTGTCCAGAACATTCTTGCTTACGTCTAACGTTCTTTTGCGTCAGCCACTTCTTCCTGACCCCACTCTACGTCGAGGCACTTTCGTTGTTGCCAGTATGCATTCCTCTCTCCGGCTCAGGCCCCGTGAAGCTCCTACCAAGGGTTGTCCGCTAAAAGTGCCCGATTTCGGGCTCAAAAATCCTATAATGGACAAGGGTCTACCACCCAAGGGGTCCGGAGAATCGACATTTTGTCGCCTATTTAAACCATGTTGCCCCCAGGCTCGCCCTCTGCAGCGGTTGTTTTCACGTACATCTTCACCGCCGGCATACTGTGCTTCTTCCTCCCCAAGTTTCGTGCGAAGGACGAGAGGTGTGTCCCCCCGTTTTCTTACAATACGTTCTGCACGGCGATCAAACTGATATTATGTTGAGCAGATTTGGAGCAGATAGGACTTCTTACTTTGATCTTTGTGAATGTCAGGGATTTCGAGACCGAACGTTCACTGATTGTGATTGTGGTCGTTCTTGAAGAACAGCGCAAACACAGAAGTGACGTTGTAGTCCCAGTTGAATGCATTTGCCATGATGGAAGAATATGCGCTGTTGCAACTTCGTGCTGGGTTAAGAGGGCTTGCACGTAGCTGTATCCATACGTCGCGGGCACTTCTACAATACTGGCGCAAAACGGCTGCTTTTGCAGCGTCCAAATCAGTGTCGGCCCGTGCTGAGTTACTGAACTAGCCGCATTCGACTGGTTGAGCTCTTCGAGTGACAGGGAGTACGGCGCTCAGAGACATGAATATGAGAGTGAAGCGGTGGTGCATACCATCAGCTGACAAGATGCTCCATAGCAGACATTTAAGCCAAAGTTGGCATCGTTTGGTGTCGTTCTGTATGTGTAGGATTTGAGTTGACAGGATACCCGATGTCAGATATTCATTGCTCGACGCCGTGAAGAATATTGAGAGATCCGTATTTGGTGCAATTTGATCCACAATTTTTCATGCATGGCGGAGGCCGCATGATAGATTCGCAGTGGAAGTCAGAGATGTGCAGAGCTTGCGCCTCAAATAAGCCGCACGTTGAAACAGGGGGTATCCCAGTGGCCGTTTTCCATCTCTCGAGCCTTCAGGTCCACGGAAGAGTTGTGATCGTCGTAATCAGCTAGACTGGCCCCTAAAAACGTCGGCGCCAAGTCGGCGCTCAATATAACACGAGTGAGTTGGGCTGCACTCCGATCGGAGCTAAAGCGAGTTCACTGGAGAGGAAGATCAGGAGGTGAATCGGAGATATTCCGACCCCGGATTGCTTCGGACGCCGCTGGATGCCAGGACTTTCAAGGGACCTGTGACAAGAGCTCGCGCACCTAAGGAAGCGCTCGCAGGTATTGTCTGAGGATGTGACTTGGCGCCCTTGCCACTGCCACTTGGCGACATCGGATCTCCTCCAGCGTCTCTGCCGGGAGTGCTGGCAACAGGAACGAGCGGGGGTGTTTGCCATGCACTGCAGAGAGAAAACGACTCGGAGTGGGTGCTGGTTCGGCGGCGAAGAGACGGGTGAGGACAGAGAAGTCCGGGATGTGAGGCGCAGCGTCGGTGTGCACTTTCTAGTTCCCGAGGCTAGGTGCGGGCGAGTGGTCGACTACTTGCTCAAACGTGGACGATGGGGTGAGAAGAAAGAGATTGCAAGCACGTGCTTCTCGGTGCCGACAGATAGGGGCTATCGCTATATGCCAAAAAAAAAAAATCACGCCCGAGAGACGCCTAATTCATGTGCTACTCCGTCCATTGCTCAACGTACCACTCTTCCATCTTCGTTATGTCATTTCCTTTGCCGGGTGTAAGTGAATGGACGTCCCACCGCGATAGGTATGTGAATAAAATATTAAATGCGAGAACCACTTGGATCTCGGGGCATGGCTGTGGTTCACGGCGAAGAGATAGAAAAAGCATGCCACGCCTACTTCTTTAGCACGACATTCTCCCGCACCCTTTTATGTTTAAAGGGAATCCTGCACCTGGATAAAGACTATCTCATCCCGCCGTCCATCACGTCGGAACTCTGGTTTCGCGTCTGGTCCCCATCCCCAGCGCAGAAGGCTGGCAATGATGGACGCATCAGTAAACACCAGGCTCGAATGATCCCCGCCACCTCTTTCTGCTTGCCATGACATCCTTCTCAACTCCCGCGCATTTACAGCTAATTGCAGTACCTAAGGCGCGAGCAAAAAATTACCCTTGTGGGCGCTTTTTGATCCCCGCGACAGAATTGCCTGTAGCGGCCTCAAATCTCAATGGATTTAGATGAAACCTAGCTAGATCCCTTAGGCTAATTCATGCGGAGTTCGTGATAGGCTTGGAATTCGGAAATATATATTATTTTGGGTCATCTGGCATCAATGGGTCCTCCCGGGCGCGAATCATGCGTAGCATGCCCAGATGCACTCCAATGGGGCTGGTATTTTGGGAGGGGCGAGCTGTATGCATTTAGAAACTCGTTATAGAGTCCGATAGATGTATATATTTTCCCCTCGTCTCTTACTTCCTTCCGATGCATTTTGAAGTGAAATTTAGTGAATTTGATTTATCTATGTGAGTTCTTGACCAATCCAGGCAGGGAACAAATTCAGGACAACACAGTTGATGTATATATCTCCCTGCCCAATTTGTTTGGCCGAAATCACCTCCTGAAAATGTAATTAGAATGTGTCGCGTTACCATCGAGTCACCCTGGTCACACCTTTGCCGACTGCCATCACTGGGGGCGCGATTTCGGCCAGAAACATTGGGCAGGGAGATAGATACATCAACTGTGTTGTCCTGAATTTGTTCCCTGCCTGGATTGGTCAAGAACTCACATGGATAAATCAAATTCACTAAATTTCACTTCAAAATGCCTCGGAAGGAAGTACGAGACGAGAGGAAAATATATACATCTATCGGACTCTATAACGAGTTTCTAAATGCATACAGCTCGCCCCTCCCGAAATACCAGCCCCATTGGAGTGCATCTGGGCATGCTACACATGATTCGCGCCCGGGAGGACCCATTGATGCCAGATGACCCAAAATAATATATATTTCCGAATTCCAAGCCTATCACGAACTCCGCATGAATTAGCCTAAGGGATCTAGCCAGGTTTCATCTAAATACATTGAGATTTGAGGCCGCTACGGGCAATTCTGTCGTAGGGATCAACCTGATGCCAGATGACCCAGAATAATATATTCCTCGAATTCCAAGCCTATCTGGATGGATAAATCTATTTGGAAACCCCCCACGTTTGGAAACCCGGGGTTGCCACTATATGTAAACCCATGATTATAAATCATGTCGCTTAGATTAAAATTCCAAGGCGTAGCCGAAACAAAACCTCTCATCAAGATCCGGAATCAGTGAGACCATCACCACCCGGTCCGTGATCCGCGTTCCCAATGGGGACATACAGACTTTGACGCATCCTCGCTAAATATCAGTGCAGCACCATGAATGAGCTCGCCGTTCATGAAACCAGTGCCAAATAATTGTATTAAAATCCATCAAGTGCTGGCCCCTTGCGCTAAGCGCGCCTAAGCATCCCCCGAAAGTTATAGACATAAATATTGTACGAGCGAACTAATGGACTATGTATAATTAGAGGGGAGTATGAAAACTTTGTATATAGGAGTAATGTACAAATAAACCAGAATATGGTGAGTAGATATGTGTAGTTGGACGAATAATGTACTAATAAATTGGAATATTTACAGTCTAGGGCATTTGGCAGCTTCATTTGTCGTAGCAACGAGTGCACGCTTCGTTCCACAAACAGGTTCGTTAAGCGCCTCAGCAGAAGGAACATCGGTAAGTCTCAATGCAATGCCAAGGGCATCAAGTTCTTCCCGAGAGATCGTGATCTTGTTTGCGAAGTCTTGAGGAAGATTGCACGGACGACCGTGGAGATCATCCCAATATCTGAGATGATCAGCCTAAATATGAGAGGAAATAGAGTAGTTCCAGAATGCAGGGGGCGTTTGACGAGGTGGGATAATGTCATAAAGCTCACAAGCAATGGGAACATTTGTCCAGGGTGTAGCAGCGGAATATTTCTTGGCGTGTCCGTAGGCAAATGGGTGTTGATGTATACATGTGGACGTCGTTTTGAAGGACCTCCGAGATTTAGTGATCTCCACAGCACAGGATGCATGGCCGCAAAACCCGCACGGATTAGGGAGTACAACCTGGACAAGTATTATTTGCAAGTCGGAGATGTTGAGCTAGATTTTGACTCACCTGTTCATACAGGTTTTGTATCCCTGGAAGCAGTGCATCGCTCGGAGAATATGGATGCCCACATGCGCTCAGGATTCGTCCAGCTTGATAAGTAGATGACACTGGAAGCATTCGATCTTCGGTGAATCATTGTGCTGCTTTTGAGCGAGGGTCTGGGTCGCATCTTTCTATATGAACGCTGCAGTGTCTGGAAATAAATTAGCTTGAATGAACGGACTGAGGGGAAGAAATATGTACTATGTGCATTCATGTACGGAAAATCACCGCTTTTGCTGTGCTTTGGAAGCAACTGCAGCAATGCAGCAATGTTAAGACCCTCATACACTGCAGATACAATGGCCATCAAGTCTTTGTTGGAGACTCCCCATGGGTGGGGAAACTGATTGGCACGCATAGCATCCTTGTCCACTGGATCGAGTACAGAAATGCGTTTCAGAGAGATTAATCTGGCTAACATGACAAACGGCGAAATCTGTACTAATCTCCCCTTTCCATGGGACAGCTGGACCGGTTGTGCCCAGGTTTATGACACCGCGAACACTTATTCAGACGTCTTTGACCACCCTGGGATGCCTCGGGTGGAATGCCAGCCCCACCACCTCGAGGTCTTCCTTCCGTCGTTCCAGTGAACCTTTAGCTGAAAGGCCTACCTTTGCGTCCAATCGTTGGGGGGTCCTGAATGCTCTCGCGTCTGTCTTCCTCTTGAGCCGTCAACCTTTTCCAGAAAAAAAGAAGAAATCAGTGTACATTAGACGGTGGGTGATTCATTTCGCTCTCACATGGCTGCATCTAGTCTTGCTCTAAATTCCACAAGCTGCTGCTGCGTTTGTATCGCAGGCATAACATTGCGCAGATCGGCCGTCAGAGCATTGTAGACCTCACGTTGAGGAATCGTCCGAGTAGGAGGAGGTGGAGTCAAGATCCTAGAGAGAATTTGTGGTGCAGAAACCACCGACACCGGGTTGGCGATTGACTCAGCGCGTAGGGACATTGCAGAAAATCGGACAATGGGGTTTGTGTGACCTTTTAATGAAACCGTTGGCGTATTGCGGACATTCATTGATGGGTCCTGATACCATCTAATCGCCCAAATTTAGCCATTTCATGATAATTGATAAATGAGCAGGCACGCACCTTGCCCGGATCAAAGAAACGTGGAAAGGGAGGCCAGGAATTTTGACCCATGCAACGAAATAATGCCTACACACCACACCAAGGTTGGCACCCATGCAGCAGTCACACAGGTACCGGCCATCCGCGAATAGAGCAAGTATATGGGTTGCCCCCGTCTCTGTGTGAACGATCTTGATGAGGTGGGAAGGGACAAGACCCTGCTCTCGAACGAGACGAAGGAGGAACTTTGTGTCAATGTAAGCATTGTCATTGGTGAATTGATTTCTGGGTTGCTAAAGTTGTGTGGTCAATATAGAATTATGAATGCGGGGCAGGTACATAATTTACCTGTTCCTCGTTCTCCTGCCACTGGAACCGTGGTGGCGAATTAATTGTCAGCAGATGAGACAGGCAATACAGATGGAAATTGAAGAGCATGACCTGAGCGACGGCTGCGATGAGCACCCCAGAGCGATCCGAGATAAAAACTTCCGGGTGCATGTCAGTGGTAGCTCTGAGGTGACAGCGTAAAATCCAAGCATGCGTCTTGGTATCCTCCTTCTTCTGGAAGGCATACCAGGCATTGCGGGATTTGCCATGCGAGTCGATGATGATGCCGATGGAGAGGGGGTATTGTTTGTCGTTCCGATTGTACGAGTTATCATTAATAAGAATGTCCAGGTAGTGGCGGGTGAGCTGAGCCTGCGTGGGGGACTGCCACCAGATCGTAACAAGTATATTGTTAGTGTCGATCTGCACCGCATGATCCCAACCGGGCTCTGTGCGATTACGCTCCTCCAGGGAAGCCAGAATAGAGTTGATATCCCCCCCGAGTTCATCCATCACTGCATGCGCTTCACGCCGAGCTCCGTTGCGCATGTTACCGATCTGTCGTGGTTCCAGCGTATTATTTGGGAATTGCGAGTTCAGGATCTCGCCCACTTGTGTTCGCGAAAACCCGTCCGCAAAGCGCGCAACAACGAGGCGCTGTTCTGCGGTAGGAGGTCGCTGTGCCGTACCACCCTCTGGAATAGAGCGGTCGTGGTTATGAGTTGCGTCAATTGTGGTAATTCGCCACCGCAAGCCCATGCGACATATGTTAACATGTGCCTTGCAGTTTGTGCGGCCAGAATTCCCCTGGCGATGGTCGGAGGGATCGATGTCCATAAGGTGCGATTCTTTCGGGTCCTGGTAACGATTGCAGCGCAATGTCCGTTTCTTGAGCACCCCGTTAGCGTCTTTAACGGACTGAGCAAGGATCCATTTATGGCCAAGAACCTCCTGCGCCTGATTGACAGCGGCAATCCCCTCTGCAAGCGAGTCGTATGTCAGCCCCTCTTTGATGGGGCCGAACGCAAGCACAATCTCCCGGAGAGGGGCAGGTGCAGGCTCCGTTTTGACTTTCCAGTGCGGGGGTGAAACGAGATCTATCACCAGCGCCATCGGTTCAACCTTGACTGGGATATGCTTGCGCTTGACACTGGCTCGGAAAGGGTTCATGAGCTCGAGGATGTCTTGTGCGGTAGCGAGACGGGGTGGGGTGGAGAGATCAATGATATCTGGGCTGCACAAATCCACGACCTCCTGTTTGATCTTCCGAGGAGGTGTTTTAGGCGGGGAGGGGGAATCCGGGATATCGATGATCGAAGCGTGGAAGGGAAAAGGTGGAGGAGAGTTAAGACCGAGGACTGCCGAGGCCGACGATGATCCAGAAATATCAAGGGTAAAGGAATCCAGGTTCATGTGCGAAAGCTGTGAAAGGGACAGGACAGCGTTGGTAGGTGCTTGGAGTACAAATGGTGCAGCCAAGGATGGCTGACTGATGGAGGTGAAACCGGTATGTGTTTCGACCTCTGCAAAAATTCGGGGCTGCTGCGAAACAGAGACGACCCAGTCAAAGATTGGATGCTCTAACTGATGTTCAACCAAAGATTAGGAGGGCACCAAAAATCAGGTAAGAAATGGAACATACATTGTATGAGAGGATGTCAAGATTAAAATCCGAATAGCCCACACCAACATCCGGAATAAAAAGGGGGACTTCGCCGTTACTGACACGGGCACAGGGTACCACCCAGTCGGAATAGGACTGAGTAAATCATTGAGGACACATTCATGACAATAATGTAATAGCAACTCACCGAATCTTTTTTCCGCGCGATGAGATGGTAAAGGATCAAATCACGCAAAATCTCGTCACGGAAGTTGGCCGACTCCTTGGCGATCCAACGAGGACCGCCCATACCAGCACGGCCTTCCACAAAATTCGTCAAGGCAATCCCACAACTACCACCACCGGCAATCGATGACTGTCGGTCAATGGTACCTATCTTCATTTTACTATCCAGGGCGAGCTCATAGCCTTGAAGTCCCCGGAAAGCCCAACGAAGGATGGGTACAAGATCCTGTGCAGCAGGAAGGTGCATAGAGTCACCATGTTCAAGGTCGTTGAACGAGGGTTTTACAAGTCCAGAGAAATGGGATGTCGTCCAGGACACCATTCCGAGGATGTCGACGTTGCCGCTTCGAATGCGCTCGCGCAACTGCACAAGATTGGCACTGTACTGCAAGTCTGGCTGAGAGTAGAGCTGGCGGCAGTCGTTGATAAAGGAAGTGGGGAGAAAATGAAAGGCAGGTTCTTCGCCTAGGAAGGTAGAAGATCTTCGAAAATAGGTTAACTCGGCCCGCGCATTGAGAATATCCTCCATAGCCCAGCGCTCATGGAGCAAGCAGCCAAGCGAATGAAGTGGTGCCTGTGTGATGCAAAAACCAGAAATGGGCTCAGCAAAGTGGGTTTGTTTGAACTCTTCGATGAGGTCGGGGAGCAGGTGGGAACAGGACTCCACGCGGTCCAAGACATTGAACGCAGATTGCAGATGGTAGGCTTGGTTGTTCACATTGATAATTAGACGGATCTGATGAGAGGTTAGGATTGATATTTATGTTTCAACAGAATAGAACGCACTTTGGACAAGTGATATCTAAAAAAAAATTGGCCGATCTGAAGGTTTACGGAGCGGGCGCCTCGCTGGAAAGCAGCTTCCATGGACTGGGTGATTGGGAGCATATCCTCCAGACAAGGAATGTGCTCCTCGGTGGTCAGAAGTATTTCTGCGACTGGACTTGGTTCAGTACAATCGAATACCCATTTTTTAATGCTATTTTTGGGCAGAAATGCCGGCAGACGACTATTTTGAATGATGTCCTTGGCATCGGTAAAAGTCAGAGCTGCAAAGTACTCTGCAGAGAACCGTGTGCTGGGGTGTGGAGTGGTGTAATCTGCAAAGGACATGGTCGGGAGTGAGAGGCAAGAGAGAGATGGACACTCTGAGACATTGAAATTTTCATTGCCAAGACGCGATCGAGATAGTGCCAAGTATTTTTATCTTAGCATGTGTTTACACTCGGAGGAATGTGTGCGAGCAGGTGGAGTCGAACTTCACAGATTTTCGTGTACCTAGGATTATAAAGAGGGACAGTGTACATGTGTTTGTTGGTTGAAGCTAACATCACCTACATTGCTTGCTAAGAAGGACTTCTTATACTGTCCAGGCACGGAAACGACCAAAGCACCCGAATGATCAGAGATTAGATTGTGCCCGGTCCGGTGACGCGGGGTTTCCAAATAGTGATCGGTTATATGGAAACCCTGGTACTGGTCACGTGGGGGTTTCCAAATAGATTTATCCTATCTATATCGGGCTCCACAATATCGAGCTCCCTGCTGCGTGCGCAATCCTCGGCTTTGCCTGAAAACGCCTACTTTCGTTTGGAATACTCATCTGCCTATACAACACATCTTCCCAGCGCCACAGGCAGGAGCATAAACCCCGGCTCTTCGTGGCAACTATGTACCATTCATTGCTCTTCTACACAGTCCAACTCGACGGTTGCCTCCCTGGTTTTGAGCCTGCCACAGGCTTGCTCGATCGTGGTTTCAGCGATGTCTGGACAACTCGGGGCTCTAGAGAGCGGGACGTCGTTCAAGGCGCTCAGATCTCGCTTACACCTCAATTTCGCCTTCCGTGCAAGTACTGCGCTATATGGAAGGCACGGCTAAGAATACATCAATCTCAGGCCCAATATTTGTTCATGCGATGAAATCCTAATCCACCTTACTCTCTGCGATGTAGAAACTGTTGGAAATACAACCCGTGGTCGCGCAAACATCAGTTGGGGTTGCCGCCAAACTATCTCGATTCTTATTTCACCGTTGCTACGTCCAACTATGGTTTAGCTCGCTTTTCCACATGCTTTTCCACATGCCTTTATTCAGACCACATGGTCCTATTTCAATTACTTTCTGACTCATAGATAAGAGACTTGTATAAATACCCGCCTGCCTCATGAATATATTCAGTCTGTTCTTTACTTGCGAACCCCCATCAATAATATCTTCCCATAGGAACTTAATCTCACCCCGACTTTCTCTTTCTCTTCCTGCGTTCCCACCATCATTTGAACGCCAGTTTACTATTTGAAATGGACAAAAAAAATTAAAGCGCGGTAGATAGTATTTTTGACCTAGTCCCCCACGCGCATCTATATCCTAGAACCACATTCCCAATCGACAGCTAGTTTTATGAAACTAGGGAGACGTCTATATACGTGTTAGCTTGGTGGCTAAAAATTCAAACACAAAGAGTTTGGCCGATTTGAAGGTCTAGGAAACACATTCGGCCCATATTGACATTGAAAGGTAGAAGGGGGACGTACTTGTGCAGGCACTGTTAATCGCGGGATTCTGCGCGTGCAGCTGAGCGTCGGAGACGCCAGTCTTCGACTCAATCACGGCACAGGTGTCTCCGCTCACGACAGTGTATGTCGAACACCCACCACCCCCGCCACCATCCCCGCTGAGGCAGAGAGTTTGGCCGATACTCAGATCTGGCGAAAATACTCAGTACAAATTGACATAAAAGGTGAAAGAGGAACGTACTTGTGCAGGCACTGTTAATCGCAGGATTCTGTGCGTGCAGCTGAGCGTCGGAGACGCCAGTCTTCGACTCGATGGCCGCACAGGAGTCTCCGCTTACGACAGTGTACGTCTGCGAGCACGTGCCACCAGTGCCTGTGGATCCCCCGCTGACGCAGAGAGTTTCGCCGACTTGAAGATCTAGTGAAAATATTCAACACAAATCTTCCAAAAAGGTGGAGAGAAACCATACTTGTGCAACCGCTGTTGATCCCTGTATTCAGTTGGTGCAGCTGAGCGTCGGAGACACCAGTCTTCGACTCGATGGCCGCACAGGTGTCTCCGCTCACGACAGTATATGTCTGTGAACACCCGATACCACCCCCGGTGCCTGCCTTGACGCAGAGGGTTTGGCCGGCTTGAAGGTCTAATAGCAAAAACACTCGGCACAAACTAACATGGAAAAGTGGAAGAGGAACATACTTGTGCAACCACTGTTAATCACCGTATTCAGCGCGTGCAGCTGAGCGTCTGAGACACCAGTCTTTGACTCTATGGCTGAGCATGTGTCTCCGCCCACTACAGTATATGTCTGGGCGCATCCGCTGCTTCCGTTTCCGCCACCACCTCCGCCAGCACTGCACCCATTCGCCGCTATGATATTTTTGACTTGCACGTCGAATCTTCCATTTCCTGGGTTTAATATCGTCATCCATACAAATCTATTCATTATATCCAATCAGACGTACCATATGCCTGAGAGGCGTCCCTGAAAAAGGCGGAGTTGGTTAGTATTGGTCACAGCAAGGTAAAACTTTGTGTAGGCCCACCAAAGCATAACTCCTCCGAAGCTCGAGTACTGCGCACGGTTTTGGAGTGCAATTGAACCCAAAGTAGTGGCATCGACGTAGCCTCCACCTGCGCTCGTGGATGCGGGGGCACCTAGAGTCCATCGATTGAGAACATGTCAGTGCGTGATTAAGGTGAACATAACAACCTATGAAGACTTTGACATTCGGATTGGGAGAGACAGTCTTCGCCCAGGTGTCCCAGGTGCTGTAATCCCAGTCCTAGAAGAAAGGTTAAGTAAATTCAGTCTGATGATATCAGATGGGCTCACCGCAGTAGCTGCAAATGCGACCCCACTGTTGATTTTATATCATTAGGAAGAGCGTTGCACAATCTCTGCAAGAAACATTACCAGTTGTTGTTGTAGAACTGGTCAATTCAACCATGTGAATTTTAGAGTCATCGAGAAGATTAACAACGACTTTACCTGAACGTAAACGGCATCGAAGTTCGCCGTATCGAGGGCGGATCCGATGTGCGCGTCTGGAAAAGGGCACTGGGGTGCTGCCGTAACGTAATAACTAGAGAATATACTAAGAGATTATGACTTGAAGTAGAAGTGAGAGCACACGGTTTGCTAGCACCGGCTGAAAGCGCGCGTATCTGGGACACAAACGCAGCGTAGCCCGTTGGGTCACCAACTTCAATGTCCAGATCAACACCATCGAGCACGGCTGAACCAAAGGGACGCGTAGAACTCGAGCCGCCGAGGAACAAGTTCCAAATGGTGTTCGCGAAGGCGACTCCCTGAGCGTCCGAGCTCAAAACTGAGCTGGTCTGACCACCGCCTGGTGACCAGGTTCAGAATACAACTAAAGCGATAGAGGTCCACGCTTACCAAGAGAGATCGTAACCAATTTCCCCATCGCTTGGCAGGCCTCGATACCGGCAGCCAGGGATTGGCAATTGGCCAAATTGGATCCCGGGAAAACGCCGCTCCCGGTACCGCATATCTGGCCAAAAATTGAGAAAGTGGTATAGAAAGGTATGAAAATACTTGCATTTGACAGGTCCAGTTGCGGCAACCCGCCTGTGGAAAAGTACACATTCACAAATGCAATCGGGATAACGTCAATGACGGTGTCCTTGCCAGACGGTTAGTTGTAAGTCAAACGAAGATTTGGAGTTGGTACCTGGCAGTAAGTCGATATAGTCTTTTGCCAATTGGCGGGGTCATTCGGGTTCGCAACCCCATACGAGTTCTGACCTAGAAGCAGACTTGTTAATGGCTAAGTGGTGAATAAAGAAAGAGAGCCGAACCCCAGTAAACAACCAACTGGGAAGAGGTGAGTCCGCTGTGTTACACGGTGAGAAAGGAGAAACAACAAACATTATCTGAACAAGTAGGATCATAGCCCATAGCCTTAACAACGCTCAAAGCGAGGACCGAAAGGACGCCGGCAGAAAATATCATCTCAACCGAAGAACTGGGGGATGAAGTGCTGGCAATGGGAGGTATGGTTCCTCTTTTTATTCATTTTTTGAATCTGCAAGGGGATACCCATTCCAGTCAAGTTGCTATATCCCGCAGTGGCACCGGACCTCACGGGCCTGCTTCGTAAAGAGCCGGCACTTTGTATCATATCCGGCAGAATTAAGAAAAGCAAAATCACAGAGATACGGCGGCAGAGTTACGTGCAACTCCTCGGCAGCCAGAAGGACAGAGAACTATATGTGTCTAAGATCAAAAATCCCAGAAATGACAGGCCGCGTATCCATGTTCGGTAAAATTGAGGGTTTCTCTTCATTTGACTCGTGCTTCATCCGAAAAACTAAAGGATGCCGCCGACATTTTGCTACACTGGGTAATCCGGTGACTTGATAGGACTTCGTTCTTCCATCCACGGCAGAAGAAAATGGGCCCTAGTGCATATTTGATGCCGTACCCTTCTCCCCCGTACCCATCGCTCCGCATTCTGCGGTCTTCAACGAATTCCCAGCTGAATTTTACAGCGGTCAGCGTCAATGGATGAAGCCAATGGAGTACTGTACCGATTGTAGTGCAGTTGTTCCTTTGACACATGGTAATCCCAACGCCAAGCAAGGCTCTGACTTTCGAAGATCATATTCATTGGTTATTTGGACCGTGCCCTGTATTTCATGCTATGTCCTATATGATAGTATATCCGAAGTTCCGCAGTGGCATGTGGTAATTGCGGGTCGGGCGGCGCTCCGACTTCAGCAGTTCAAATTAACACTGCGGAAACACCGTTGTTTCTGGATGGTTTTGGCCAATGGTTTTTGAGGACTTCAAAAAATCGGATTTCCCGAAGGGATTAGGGCCGTGCCGTGTATTCTTATGCTATTTCCTATATTCTCAGTCTTGCAGAACTTGGTCTGCCAAAAGCCAGGACCCAGGTTTACTGTATAGGTCGGTTCCGCGAAGTTATTCCGACCAGGAGCGCAAGGGATGAAAAGCTGATGCTGGCCTTTGGTGAAGGCAGCTAGCTGAAATAGGAATCCAAATTTGCGTACGAGGAAGCATGATCAACTAGGGACATTTCCTCAATTTCATGCGATGCGAAGCCGTCGGGTTCGACACAATGTCATGCAGCTATTCAAGGGAATGAAAACGGCCGAGACCTCTGTTCTGCTGTCAAAGTTTTGCCAAGCAGGCACAGAAGAGCAGGCAGAATAACACAGCCCCGGATTGAACGGGACATCTGTTCGGGCTAGAATGCCGACAGGAAGCGGGAGAAGCATGGGCATCCACATGCTGCCGGGCTTCGGTGAATCACTGCGGAAAAACCGGTGTTTTGGGACCCTAAGAACGTTCCTAAAACTTCAACTTTTAGGACATGATTTGGGAGCTGGGAAATGGTTCCACGCGCATGTGTGAATTTTGATGGAGTGCATATAGTGTAATATACAGCTGAGGAGCAGATTGCCTGATTTAGACACGAGAGATTGATGGCCGGCCACGAACTGACACAATCAAGGTCAACGTGTCAGCCCGTCCCAAAGCAGCCCAAAGCCGACAGTGTCTCATCAACATGTCCCCGCTGAGGGTTTCTCACGATAGTGTCGCAACTAAACGCCAACCACCAGCAAGTACCCCTGCCAGTCTGCTCTCGAGGTAGTTCACAAGTAGCTAGCCGCGTTCACGGCCCTGAACACCAGCACACAGAAGAACTTTAGCTTAAGAAAATTTATAAGTGAACAAAAACAATTACTGCGAGGGCAAATAATAATTCGTAGTTTTGCGGTGCAGGAGGGTTATATAATGATGATGAAGCCTAAGGAGTAACGTTTCATATTCAGTGTCTGTGATCTGGCTCCAGGGAGGTCGATCCCTGATTCTCCAGATTTACACACAAATGTTTCAAGCTCCTTTCTTGGGTTAACCGAGGTTTGGTCATCTTTCACATACTTTCTAGATCATGGAGTAAAAATATGTGAAAAAAACGAGATTTATTCTTCACTTGTTGTCAAGGAATTCAAGGCAGATTCAGATGATGAACAGCGCACAAGAACTAAACTGAACAACATAAAACAATGCTGAACATCATGACCATTCGCATGACGAACAGAAACTCAGTTCTCATGGTTGAATTTTGATGGCTTCGGTCCCTCCAGTTCAGTGTCTCAACAGTCTGATAGATCTTCCGTGAATTCAGGGTGGAGGAAGAGAATGGCCCCAAATTCAATCGAGGTTCCGAAATCAACCAAGATGTTGACTGAATAAAGCATAATTTAAGACACATACCTTAAATATACAACCGCAGTACCACGGCTGCATGCTATGGGAGTGTTAGCAGATAGTGCACTTGTAGCACACTCGGCATTCAAGTCCAACCGATATATTGTCTTGCCACAAAGCTATATATAATTATTACCTGAAGGTACGATATAACAGGATAGCTCGTAGCTGATAGTTTTCGCATTTTTCTCTTGTAGTTATATTCGTATTCTTTGGGTTATACTCAGGCACTCATCGTTGTGTATATATTCACACTGTACTCAAGTCACCTTCCCTCGGACTTCGCTGACTTCTGTGTGCGTGAAGACTGAGTTATTATTGTTTAGCTCTCGTGCACTTGAAGTCTCACTCTTATAGGGAGTTGGTCAAAATTCTTGTGAAAGCCAGGGTTGAACCACTGTCGCTTCCATCTACATATTCTACATATGGATTGGAGTGGGTACATTGCACAGAGTAATTGTTGGGTGTTTACTCAAGAACAACTGAGTGAATTATCTGTGTTCAGTGCAACAGGCATCTGCAGCCCCGGTTATACAACTGGAGTGTGGTGTATGGGTACCTTGACACACGAAGACAACGGATCGACATAAGTTAGGACTCAAGCTCAACAGACATGTGCGAGATTGAAAGCCTGTGCTTAGGACAAAAACTTGCACGTCAGCGCGTCACCTCGTAGTCCTATAAACAATCGTAACTCTTCAGGTACCTGGCATTCATTGTCCGTCTGTGAACAACATCGGTTTATGTCTCGCTTGAAATGGGGCTGAACGTCGTCCATAATTGCCGGTTGAATAGTTAGTTCTATGTTGAACCCGGATAGTTTCTCCTTCTTCAGTTACATAGTCAAAAGTCCACGAGGCAGAATCGAGTCCCATATTGCCCGTTCAGAGTGGAAGACATGAAGCCTAGTGTCGCTCTCTTAGATGGCTCGATAAACCCAGTCCTTAGGCCAGCACATCAGCCAATTTATGAAGTACTGCAGGAATAGTCCGAATCATTTCATATATAGAAAATCATCAGGTGTCTCGCCAATACACGTTAAGTCGCGGCGCGGCGCTTCAAAGACCGGCCTCGAGTAGTGGAGAATAACCAAAAATAGTTATTATACATCCGATGTTTATCTCACCTTCCCCAGGGGTTTCAAAACAAGTAGAGGCAGTATTTACGCCGAGATTGAGACAAGATAGAGGGTTTGAGAATATAAATTTGGGAACTGCGCGGTAAATTTTGTGGCAAAAGCACTTGGAGTCAGTTGTCAGGAATGGGATGAATGAAATATAACATGCAAGTCGCCGTATTCAATTCTGCATATTGAATTACATGCATAAACTGATCCCTGAACTTGTCATGTGTAGGGATAGAGAGCAATTACTCGGGATCCCATTCGTGATTTTCAGGCAACTGAGCCACCATGCAACGTAGTACTGACAAGACCAACAATGACTACCTAACACTAATTAGTCAAGATTCAGGTTGCACCGACCAAATTTGGGGGAGGCTGTTTTTGCCTCAAATGGTATTTAGGCTAGGAACTGTTTCGAAAATAGTTTCCGGGCTCAAGGAAGAGATGTAGGATGCATGAGAAGCAGCGCGCCGGTCGCCGCGTCAATCGCGCGTCACGCCGCATCACAGCGCATCACTGCCGTGTCAATGCGCGTCAATGCCGTGCTTGCCGCATCAATTTTACGAGACCCTGTATCTTCGATTGGATGACCTGAGGCTATATCAAACCAATTGAGGCTTATGAGGGAGAAAGAATGAACAATTTAATTTTGAAGCCTGTGGATAACCTAATGTATTTTTTCAAGTCGGTGGCAGCCAGGATTGGCGTTTGAAACGATGAATCTGGTGAAAAAGTAGGATGGCGGCTACTCACTGCATTCCCAACCCTCGGACTGACATAGACCAATGTAGACTAATGTAGACAAATGTACACATACCTGGACCAATTTAGCCCAACCTGCAGATGTGGATGCATAAATTCAACCCCAAATCTGCATTATGAAGTTGGCCGAGGTGTCTACATGCGTCTACAGCGTAGACGCAGGTCGACATACGTAGCCGACGGGTAGCCGGACGTAATTCAAGCATGCCGAAGGTCTGTCTACATCACGGCGTACACATAGGTAGCCGCACATAGCCGCACATCGCCGCATGTAGCCGCATGTAATTTAATGTAGACAGGGTGGCTCTACATAGGTGGGAACGCAGTGACTATCCCGTGAACGTTGGGTCAGAATAATACAGAATCGATACATGGATACATGGACTGCGTTGAGACGCGGGATGACATCGAAAGCCACCGGTGAAGCGCTACTGACACCCGTAAAAAACCCGTCTAAAAGCGGCCGTATCTTCGGCTGCGAATTTGCCTGACAGTACGGGAACGTAAGTGTTTTTACACCCCGTCGTCCCGGAAATTTACGGGACGGTTGCATGCCCTACGCTGAAGCCCAGTCACCAAACCTAAATTACAACTTATAAATAAATGACTGCCGAGATTGTTCTAGCCCTTATGCCTCCGGTCTTAGCGCTGATTTGCTCTATCCTTGGCCGACCGAAGATGCATTCAAAGGAAAGCCGGACAGGTACATCCGGTTCCACTTAGTACACCGAGCACGTCCAGCCCCAGGTAAGAACGTGCGATCTTTACCGCAGAGGTTCAACCCTCCTTCCTCTTCGGCCTGAGTCGCGGTATAAAAGCTGCGGCTTTGTTCGCAATTCTGCCAAGCTAGATTTCTTCACTGCTTACCTCCTCTGGTTCAAAATGGTCTCCAAGGTCTTTACTCCTCTCTTCGCAATGCTACTTGTCGCCGTGGTCAATGCAAGTCCTGTTGCGTCCCCGGAGGCGAACGCGTTGTCTGGAATTGCGGTACTTAATAATCCCAACCGCTTTTTTTTCCAATCCTGACCCATTTCAGAAACGCGCCTGCGCCCAGCCATACACCGTCGTGGCCGGAGACACATGCGCGGCCATAGAGTCAAAGACTGGGGTCTCCGACGCTCAGCTGCACTCACTGAATCCGGCGATTAACAGTGGTTGCACAAGTATGTTCCTCTTCCACTTTTCCATGTTCATTTGCGCTATATCTTTTTTCTAGATCTTCAAATCGGCCAGGCCCTCTGCCTCAGCGGGGGGACCAGTGTTGGTGGGTGTTCACAGACATATACTGTCGTGAGCGGAGACACCTGTGCGGTCATCGAGTCGAAGACTGGCGTCTCCGACGCTCAGCTGCACCAACTGAATGCGGGGATCAACAGCGGTTGCACAAGTATGGTTCCTATCCACCTTTTTGGAAGATTTGTGTTGAATATTTTCACTAGATCTTCAAGTCGGCGAAACTCTCTGCGTCAGCGGGGGATCCACAGGCACTGGTGGCACGTGCTCGCAGACGTACACTGTCGCGAGCGGAGACTCCTGTGCGGCCATCGAGTCGAAGACTGGCGTCTCCGACGCTCAGCTGCACGCACAGAATCCCGGGATTAACAGTGCTTGCACAAGTGCGATCCCTTGCCACCTTTCCATGTCAATTCGTGCTCAATGTTTTTGTTAGATCTTCAAGTTGGCGAAACCCTCTGCGTCAGCGGGGGATCAGGAGGTGGTGGAGGAGGATCCACCTTCACAGCAATCGGCACGTTCAACCTCAACTTCTGATTAATCGTACTGAGAATTCTTGCAGCCTCATTTTATCTGCCCGGCGGTGGTACCGGCGCCTGCGGAACCGTGCTTCAGAATTCCGACTTTGTCGTCGCCCTTGGGGTGGATCAATGGGACAATGGGGCACACTGTGGGGAAACCGTCACTGTTGAATGTACGCATGTCGCCGTTCAATTATACCTAACAAAGGAAAGTAACTGATTCACTTTATGCTTTAGATATGGGCACCACCATTTCGGTCACCGTCGCGGACAGGTGCGCAGGCTGCGTGGACTTACATGGTCCTAATTCGATCGACTTGACCGAGGGGGCTATCGCTGCGCTTGATTCAAATTTTGAGAACGACGGTTTAATCACCGTCCAGTGGACCCTGTAATGCGGATAGACATTCCGCCGACACGGTTGGGGGCATTTCCCAAATACTCTTCGGTTCTGCTATATTCCTCTTCTTTGAAAGTCTACACTCGGTTTTTTGGATGTATAACTGTCGTGTTAGATATACAAAAATAATGAAGGTTGTCTTCTTGGGAATCATATGGCAGATATAATGTGCCAAAAAATGTTTCAAGAAACCTTGCCAGAGCCCAGCTAGTATTCGCTCAAGGGGTATGAATTTGCACCATGGATCTGAATTTCGCATTTTTCTTACTTTACTCTTTTTCACTGGAGGTTTACGGGATTGATAAATGTACTACTTGACTACAATAATAAGAAAATCCAAGGGTTACGAGAGGATAGTATGAATATGAAGAAAGACTTGAGAAGTGAGTGATTGAAAAAAAGTTGTTGACTTTCTGCCCTCGCAGTTCATCCCAGAATTAGGGAAAATATTGACGGGAATCCTGTGACACGATACCTTTTTCATCTGCATATTATTTTGCTGGGCCAGCGGTGTTGTGTACTAGAGAAGGCCTCATGAGCGCGACAATTCAATCTCCCGAAATTACGGCACAGAATCCCAGGTGCATCTGTGAACGATTGGTGACCCTGAAATTTTACAACTCTACTTGAGAGAATAAATTCAGGACAATCAGAGAATCATAGTGAGATGTTTAAAGGACTAACGGCGCACAATACCGGCACCATAAGCTCCCCAAGTTGTCCGTGGAGGGGATGGAAAACCGTTAGCAAGGCTGGAAGGAACCGAGCGAGGGATCAACGGCGCTGTCTCAGAGCTAGATACGAGATTGTCGCGGGCACAGTCTGACCCAGCAAATCGAGAGAATGAGATCTTTCAACACCTTGGCCGCAGAAAACTGTAGGGCACTGCGGCGCACGTAGGTCGAGAATGAATAGGAGGATATACTCATCATCCTGGAGAGAACATCTTTAAATGCGAAGAGAGAGCTGAGGTAAGTGAGGGCGAGTGGAGAGGAAACGCGCATGGAGTGAGGTGGAAGAACCTCAGCTGGAAAACTTCGATGGCTGCTCGTGGCTCGCAATTGTAAAGTGGCGGTACACGCATGACTCAGAGCCACTGGAAACTCTTTGAAATACTGACATGGCAGGTTCTGGTGATTATCATATCATTAGGGACAGCGCATCAGTGGTTCTTGCTCAGGGAGCATATCTGGCAGCTCTGGACTCACTGGGCAAAACTTAACTGGCGTTGTTCCCTAACAAGCACTTTCCAAAGCTCCATTTCCTCTCTTCGGTGCTAACCGTGTGCCTCTGACTAGAATCCAGTCGCATCATCATTCCACCACAAGCGGCAGTTTATATCAGCAGAGGGTGCAATGAACGCATCAAGGGATGCACCGCCTGTTTGGACCACTGACCCGGGAGTGCATGGAAAGGCCACAAAGTTGAATTCCACGATACACGAATGGTCAGCCGTACAAAGGACGACAATGCCCATTGGACGGCGCTGATCATCTTGTCAGTGGTGGACGAGATGCTCTTCCACGAGAACACATGGAATGCGCATAGGGAACATGGTGAGCCTGAGGAATCCCTGACAGACACTAGTATGTTCCTCGATGAACTGTTGTAGATACTGTTGAACCATTATAAAATCAGCACTGCTGTTACAGTAGCATTACCAGCACTATCTCTGCATTCTCGCAGACGTGCTCAACCGGAAACGCTTCGGATCAGATTCTGAACTGAGTTGAACACAATGAACTGAACATTGCTGATGATTTTAGCTTAGATTCGCGATAGGACTTCCACGAGCAGACGACCACCAGGAAATGTGTTGTGAGCGATAAAACATATTGCAGAGCCTGTGCTAGGATGATTTCCCAAATGCCCTGAGGAATAAATGCGGTATATTGTTTCGACGGACCTCCACAAATTATGGGGCAGTATGGCACATACTATCCTTGACGGGGATCTCAGACAGTTAACGAAGTCTGAATGACATATTGATTCCAATTTGGCTTTTACCATGGGGTATGTCTTTAGCTCAAGTCGAATGGACCATTTCCTGTCGAACGACAACAAATCTTTGTTGGGTCTTATTGTCCGAGTAGTAGGTAACATATCAAATGTTGATTGCCGGTGCTGCACCAGAGGCATGGCTCAACAGAACATTTCAGAATTTCATGTGGAGGACCATATTCATCCTGTACACCCCAACATACACCACTAGTCCAGGACGTTCTTGGAAGGATGACTATTTCAGCCATCTTTTGAGAAGTTCCTGGTACCGACCTAGGTTCCAGGTCTCCAAACGTTAAAAGTGATCTACCGGATCTCGTCGAGATCATGACATCACATGATCTGCTTAGCTAACTGACCTGCGCCTCGAAAACCCTTAAATCCTCCCTGCCAGACCTCGTCGAGATCATGACATCACGTGGTTGTGCGCGCCTTGCGCCCAGCCCAAACAAATATTTTCATCCCCAAATATTCTCATCTATATAAAGACCTATGTCGTTTGTAAGTCAAAGTGCTGGCTTGACGCATATAGCATTGGGGGAGGGAGGTGTCCACACAGAGGTGACATTTTGGATCTCGGCCGCAACTGATGATTCACTGCGTTCCCACCCCCCGTAGACAGAGGGTTCATCTACCCCCGTACATAAAGGGTAGACGGACCCCTTTGTCTACCTGTGTCTACGATACGTAGACACAGTTGTTCTACCTATGTCTACATTAATCTAAATTGGTCTACTCACCTAGACTGATGTACACGCACGTGGACCGACGTAGCCACACACAGGCGGACGTAGACACATGTACCCCAAGCCTACAGACAAGTGAAATCGTACCATGGCTACGCGGCCTCACGACGTCCAGGGCTGATGAGCAGCGTGGCCCCACAAAGAACGGTGTTGATGGCCGGGCTGATCCCGGAAGCCTATAATGTGGAGCTCAAAGACCGAGGCTTACCAGCATACCTGCAGAGTCAGGGAGGGTAGTGCCTGACCTATGCCATAGAGCGACAGGAATGGCCCTAAGTCGAGGTGCGTCTAAGTGCGTCGACGGCGTAGACGCAGGTCGACTTATGTAGCGGACGGTTCGTGTACGGCATGTAGACGGCATGTAGACGGACGTAACATAAGCGCGCCGAACATCACGGCGTACACACAGGTAGCCGTGTATAGCCTCATGTCGCCGCATGTCGCCACTACGTCGCCGCATGTAACTTAAGGTAGACAGGGGTCAGTGTACATGGGGTCGGAACGCAGTGATTATGCAATTTATTGAGTCACATCGCCATCAAGTTGCGGCCGTTTCGAACATTTGCAATTAATTCCTTTGAAATTCATTGGACTTTAAACACCGAATCTCATCCCCTTGTGCGCGCAGAAGCAATTGGGCGCGGGCGGAATCTCGCGTGGTAGTTGATAAACTTAGTCTGCTAATACTTCCTCGATTATGGCTGTCTTACACTTTGTTATATTACTCTTCTAACTACTCTGATCCCATTCACCGGTGTTCTCGTGCTTATGTTGTACAAAGGGCACTTGCCAGATTTACGGTGTCTAGCTTGTGCGTTACGGGGGTAAATATGGAGGCTGTGGTCTGCGGTGCGGTTTGGTTCGTGCTATGGATTATAAATAGAGGTACCGGTCTGAGGCGCGGTAGGGGATTCGGTCGCGGTCTCGGTACAGGAAGGGTTTGGACCGGGTAGCAGTCGGCTGTAGAGGTACCAGGGGTGCCCGGAGGGCCATGTTGAATAGATGGCACATCAAAATTTCCCATTTTGAGTTGTGACGAGAGCTGTAGTCCACGTATGAACCTGAAATTTTGCAGGGTCATATTTATAGGGTAGGGACATAGTCCGAACGCATTCCAGCAGTTTCATGACCCCAGGGTGGCTGTGATTGCAGCAACAGAGAGAAAAACTATCCAGTCCATAACTCTTTAATTTTGAAACAAATACCTAGAGCACATAACTGTCAAGTTTTAAATACACATATCGTAGAGCACATCCTAAGGAATGCATCGAGCCAAAAATCTCCGGAATCGGTCCCATATTCGTGGAGATACTCTTGTTTGTCTGAGTAGTAGGTTTGTCCGGGCCGGCCGTCAGCGATAGTATAGCGTTCAAAAAAAAATGCACATGTTGAAAAGGAATTAGACAGAAACCACAACTTGGGAATCTGGTGAAAGAAAAAACATGCAACTGGATGGGCCACATAAAATATGCACAGGTGGAGTACTCCGAGCAAAAAGATGCATGTCCGCTTGGGAAAAAAGACGCATGTTCAGCTAAAAATGACGCACCATCACGCTGCTGGGCTTGAAGTTTGCAAAACATGGTTTCAATCATGTGAGCGGCTTCCGTCCATATAGAAAGCCGCGGCTGGAGCACCACGCTTTAGGCGAGTGTTGGCATCAGTTGAGCCGAATGATGGCCGTTTGCGGGACACGCCAATGTCATTTATCTTACTTAACTGCATACCTACATTTTGCGTGGAAACACCAACCATAATGGAATATGTATCTGTGTTCCCACTGCAAATCATAGAAATCTCTTAATTATGTACGGAGATCATTCGGGTGGTGGTTAGAATTTAGGAACCGCAACAGACCTAAAGGAGATCAGGATTCGTATAAAGAGCCTTTCCTATGAGCATACCGGAGATTCTAATACCACGGGAAGTAGCTGTCATCTCTCTTTGACGCCCATATTGAATAACCTTCAAGATGCCCGAGATGCCCGAGCCAAAGCTTCAGTCAAGGAATTTAATTCCCAAACAGAAGTGCGGGAGTTTTGGACAATTATCTACACGTAGCTGGGTAGGCGACCGGATTTTCGGCATGAACGAGTGGTGTATGGAGTTTTTTTCTTTGTTCAACACCGCAAAAATCACCGACAGTGAACAAATTAACATCAGAGTCTTGGCATTTTAAGTTCCTGGCCCTCATTCCTACCACTCTACTCCCTCGCAGAGTTTTTGTTGCCGGAGATAAACTCTTCACGGGAGTGCAAACTCTAATTCTTTTCCCACCTGGGGCGCATCAAATTAACATCGGATCACTTCTTTCCCTTACAGAGTTTCAGTTGCCGGGGCTATTTTCTTCACTTGAGCGTACATTTTCTACCCCCGGGCGTTAGACCCTACTTTGTAGACATCTTGAGCCACAAGAAAAGTTATGATTCCTGAGAGTAGTAATGGAGAAGAAGATTTGGTTAATACAGGTTATTAGCGACTGATGAAAAAAATTTCACCGATGACTGGAGATTTAATTTAAAATGAACGATCTTGATAAAATTTGGCCCCACTTTCAGAACGTCATGGCGGGCCTGCGAGTGGATTAAACGCGCTCGGACGCTCGGGGCCACGGCGGCAACATGAGCGAGGGGTGAAAAGCCGCTGGTGTTGGTTTATTGGGACATCCGGTCGGCCATTGGCCAGCCGCTGGCCCACACGGCGGCCAAATCTGAACGACAGCTGTGAGACAAAAAGAGTCCTTTAAATTTATCGGCTGGTCCACAATCGAAACAAGTTATTCGTAAATGTACAAAAATCTGTTTTTCATCGGTTGCTAATAAGTAGCCTCTAATGGGAAGGAATTCGAAATTAGCTCAGACATTTCCACTCACAGCTATTGTCAAGGGGCAGTGGGCTAGCGGCGCGAATTAGACGACTCCTCGCAGAATACCGGCAAAAGCGGCCATCCTTCACACTGCGATGACAACACTCGGCTGCCCATACGTCCGGGTGTTGGTTTGAGTGTTCAGACATCTTTCTATGTAAGCAGGTTTCCTGGTGCAAAGAAAAATTGGCAGAGTTCAAGTTGGTGTTCAAGGAGACCTAAGAATTTCATGAATGGATGTTACTTGAACCTTCTTCTTGGATGTATAGACGACGACTGGCGGATTTGATTTAGATATATCTTGTGATCAGAAAATAAATTCCTTATACGCCTTGCTTGTATATACAGGGAATTGGGCTTCTTAGACAACATATTTTAGATTACAGGCATGCTCAGTTCACTTTTTGGGGGTTTTGATTCAAGTCGGTTCAAATTTTAGAACCCGTGTTTTGAGTTATGAGAAAGTAGCATAGGAATATATAGTGTCATTTGATTGCTTCCAACCTCCCACCCGTACTGAAGGATTGTCATACCTGTAGTCCAGGCCCTACAACGTGTCTGCGCCCGCGGAGAACGCTGAATGTTTGAACTGTAGCTCAACGAAGGGTGAAATGAGTTAGACTTGGTATTCAGGAAGTTGCCAGTGTGATCCATCATACCCACAACAATTTGAAGGATTTTAGAATATATATTCTCTGTAAGAGAGGATGAATGACGGCTGATAAAGACAGATGTGAACAATTTCACGAATTGAAACTCTGCCCTGGACCCGACGAATTTGACATTAAATTTTCCCTGAGGACCAAGTCCAAGTTGTGTTATTTTTGTCGCGTGAAGTTGCATGAAATTCAAGGGCAAGAGAAAGTCGCGTCGTTTTTGATCATCAGTACGTGTCCGTGATTTTCAACCGCCCCACCAAGATGAGTATTTTCGGTATCTTGCCCTGCGTGTTTTTCTTTCTGGGGTGTGTTTTTAATATAATTATTGAACACTATATAGCCCATATATATAGTGTTCAATAATTATAAGTCCCTGAAGTTGCAGCCCATCCATCAGCGTACCGGGGTCACACATCATACCAGTGCCTTTGCAATTCCGATCATGCGCTGGGGGGTGGGTGCTGCGCAGCGGGTCCTATCACGGCACAGGAAAAGAATAGCGAGGCAGAAAATATGGTATGTGATCACACCCTTCTGCGTTAAATCGTCCCTGGTCTCTTCGTCAGGCGCAGTGTGGAATCCTTGTAAATCCGTGTTCGGATTCCGACGACTTCACGTCGGATCACTGCCAGTGGTTCGATGATCCGGATGTCCTTTCTATGTAAGCGAAGCGGTGGTATTTTGTTGTTGACGCGCTCGGCGATGGTTCGATCGTTATTGTTCTGAGAAATAACAATCATAAACCAGTTCATGCTCTGACCTTAATTATTGGGTGGTTTTATCAATGGAGGTACATATAATCGGGAAACTAGGATGACACTGGGGGCAAAGAACAACGCACTTGGAATCCAAGTGCATCCAACACATGTGCTCCGCACTCATGCGTGACAGGGACAATCAATCTGCCATAGATTTCTCCTTTTAGTCGACAAAGTTAACTCTGAAATTTCCCTGGAAATGACAAACGACAACGGCACCTTTGTTGTACCTTATGTACAATCCCATTACCGGCGAGTTGTCATGTACACATGTTGTCTTTGTCAAACAAAGGGAGGTTTATCACAGTATATAGGCAGAAGCTTTTTTGGCATGCTACCAAGCCCACAAGTCACCTCTGTCAGGCCCCCACCACATCCACAGAATATCTTTGTCAGGCTTGCATTGTGCCTGTTTGTTTTCTGTGTTTCCTTTGTTTCAAAACAACATAAAACCTTTGTTGTATCCCAGTAAAGTTGAAGTTGCACTTTGTTAACTAAAGAATTACTAAAAGGAGAAGTTTATTTTAGAATGATTGTCAATGTCACGCATGAGTGCGGAGCACATGCGTTGGACGCACTTGGATTTCAAGTGCGTCGTTCTTTGCCTCTGGTGTGAACCTTGCTGACTTTTTAAAGGATACATTCATCGCGTGAGGCACGCTCCTGGGAGCTCCAGCCATCTCCCTGCTGAACGGTATCCACTGGCGTTGGTCACAAGGCAAGGAAGGACGGTGTAGGGCGCTCCCGATGCGAGCTATTGGTCGGGCATACCCGCCGCAAAAATTCGTAGGGAGCGGCAACCAACCTGTATACAAAAATCATCGTTCATACCCCCCGACAGAATGAGGTAGGCAGCGCACCTGGTAGCGCATGGCGCGCATCTGCGTACTGTAAACATTTGACATTGATGCCTGCAGATCCCATTCGATTCGGGCCAGGTGCACGGAGGTGAGGACGAGAGTCTTCCTTTTTTTATTCTAATTTTTTTATTCTTTTTGGTTCCTGTTCTGTGCAAAGCGCATTTGGACGGAAAGGGATTAGTCATCCAAGTGGCTGATTTCAGGCGTGCATTGCTTACCGTTGGCGGTCCGGCACAAATTATGGAACCGTGACAGAGCCTGTGGGAGAAAGAAAACCGAAGATTCCAAAATCATGGATGAAAGCGATGTTGTTGATACTTGTCGTCGAGTTTCTGACGGTTTCCTTGAATTCTGCGAGGAAACGAAGGGTTTATAAGCAAGGGAATAGATTCATATGGCGAGCTCTCGACGGCACCCGTTCAATTCTTCGATACGAGGCGACCCTCGTCAATGGACAGAGATGTGATGACGTTTTTTTGGTTTGTTTGTTGGCTGCATAGGAAGGCGCAGTGAGAGGATGTGGTATTTGTTAGGTTAAAATTAGTAGAGAATAGTACAGCCCGATAATGTTCTCTAGAGATAGAAGAATTCGGACTAGAGCGAACACTGAAACTAGTGATGTTCTGGTTTGGCTTGGCTTTAATACCCTGGCTTTGGTTTGGCTTCACCTGGTTTTGGTTTCAGATTTGCGAAGCCAAAACCAAAACCATGGCACAGGGTTTGGTTTGACTTGGCTTTGGTTTAAACCCTGGTTTTCGGGACAAAAACTTTCAACTCTGCGCTGCTATGCCTTTACTATCCCCATATCTGTTTGCAATACCTTTTCTGGGCAAAAACTCGCTCAAACCCTAGAATTTTCCAAAAACAGGTGAGGGGAGCGAAAAAATCGTCGTTCGAGTTAGTGCTGCCGGAAGTTCGCGCTAGCTCAAGTTGATTTGGAGCTCGGCTCAAGGCCTTGCCTAATCGGGCAGCTTAAGTGAATGATGCATCAACTTGACTTGAGCTGCCTCAAGCTTGATGCACTTCCATATCCTAGCACGGACAGCGCTTGATTTCACACACCGTCCCGCCCTCCTCCCGCTCTTCCTCACATTCTACTGCTTTGCTTGTATCTTCAATCTGGGTTTTAATGTGAAATCGTGCCTGACAACTGCGGATTGATTGTCGCATCAAAATAACACGCGGACCCCGCCCATTTGCCGCTCGCGCCTCAATCGCGCGCACTCGCGTCCACAGACGCGACGGTTTGCTGATACACCGATGGTATAAATAGCGGGGCCCCATCAGTGTTCCGCCACATTATTTTTATTTATTTCGTCAAACATGGGGGCTTCCAGTAGCTGCAAATTGAATCTCGGTATAATGTAGTGAACACCTTGCACTACTATCTGATGTAGGCTATTTAAGGTCAGACACTGCTGTGGAGGGAGATATCATATATACCGCTTTGCGGGGGTAAAGCCAAAAAAGGCAATTGCGCGCCAAGGCAGCTCAAGTCAGCTCAAGGCGATCACGCCTTAAGGTGAGCTGAGTTTGAAATTTTCTGAGCTTAAGCTCAGCTCAACTCAACTTCCGGCAGCACTAGTTCGAGTGGAGAATCACCCTTTTGGGGTGATCCCATCACCTTCGGCTAAGTCCCGTGCCGACATCAAGACAAGTTCACGGACAGAAATTGACCAAGGCGGAAATATTGGACCTAGCCTCTAAAGGCAATCTAAAGGGGTAGGCTGAGGTCGTTGTAAATTTTCTTACAAAAAGTTGCTATATTTATTCTCTGTGCGGCCGAAATTTGGGTGGTCAAAGCCAGGGTTTGAAACAAGAGGCACCCGCCGGAAGATGCCGAGACATCAGCTAGGGGGGAGGGGGGGTCCATCGCATCCTTATTTCACTTTTTGGAAAAATGTTCGGAGGGCCGCGAAAATGTGTTTAGAAGAGTTGAGAAAAAAAAAAGGTTCTTTGGGGGGGAAAAGCCTTGTCAGGGGCCGGCTCGAAACGTTGAATTCGCTGTGCACCGGCCATCCAAAGATTGCCGTTGGCCATCAAACGTCAGAGGAGGAGGAGGAGGTATATTATACTGACGCGGTCCCACAGTTGGAACAGCCAGTTTACTATGTAGAACATCGTAACTTATGTAGGCAAAAGTTACCCGCCCTATACATAGAACACACGTACTACCAAGAGGGGGGCGGAAAGTTTAGGTGATCAAATAATATCCCTGGCCTGGCTCGGACAAGAGCAGGCAGGTTGCTCGGTTAAAACCTCGTGGGTGATCCAGTCTGATTCCTCAGAGTGAACACTAAATCCCCGGCAGCCAGGACACACTGGACCTCTTTCAACTCAACAGTCCCTCCGGGCACGCATGCAGGAGTAACTATGAAGAAAGAGTAAATAAGTAAAGTAGAGAGAGAAAAAACACATCCAAGAAAATCATATAGGCAGTAGAACGGCCGGCCCAGGGCTACAATTCAATCATCCTATTGATTGGGGGTATATAGTGCTGGATTGATTTCCAGCATTTGCTCACTATAAAAAATCTCAAAGATCTCATAAGCCAACTTTCCAAGAAGCCCGATTATCTCTGGTTTCACCAGTAGGTCCTTGAAGAACAATCCCGGGTCTGAATAGACTCCGCGAAGGTTGGGAAGTGTGGTGAACAGTTTTTCGAAGAATTTCTGTCTGGTTTCAACCAGCGGTAAGTGCTTGCAAACAAATAGAGCATGAATAGTATCTTCCAGATGATCCTTACAGAATCGACACTTGCGTGGCACCTGTGGTTTGTACCGTTCACTCCATCGCATTCTTTCCATTTATCAGCGCCACGTCACGGTCCGCTGCTTTCTTGCGCTTGGTGAAGGTATCCCTCGAATTTACCGCTATGACCGACTATTAATCGTCATTCATTATTGCAAATTTTGCAAGAGGGACATCATCACATGGTATTGCGATGACGAGTGCCGCACAAATGCAGATGGTGGAATGCGCAAAAGACAGCGCATGTAGTTAATCCTCTGTGTAAATGCACAATGATCTGTTCCAGGTGTGAAAAGCTGTAATGCGATTGGAAGTAAACGAGTAACGACCCAAAGAAGATCCGCATTTGGGTGATGACATAGCCATCTGATGTGACTGATGTGACATCACATAGGGAGGGAGGGTCCAGCGCGACCTTAATGCACTTTTTCGACCTAGTGTATGAAATTTTTGATGTGGGTGCCTCTTGGTTTGAAACCATGGTTTTGGTTTCACGGACCTGAAACCAAAGCCAAAACCAGGCACAAACCAAACACTTGGCTTGGCTTGGCTTTGCGAAGCCAGGGTTTTGGTTTGCTGGTTTGCTGGTTTCAAGCCAAACCAGAACATCACTAACTGAAACACACATGATCCAAGCATCAGCCCAAGTTTTGTGGCGGCTCGAACAGTCGTGAAAACGATCCGACTATGCTGTATTTGTTGCTATCCAAACGAAGCTTACCGGAGCATCAGAGCTTGACCAGCAGAGGACCGACACTGGAAAGAATCCGCAAGATGGTAATCGAGAACAAGCGTTGGGTGTCTACATCAAATATTACTGAAGGCCACAGCCAAACAACCTTACTTTTCTCACAACCACCACCATCTTCCAATTTTCGTTTCATTCAACGATGCACCCCTTTTTTGACGGCTCGAATCCGTAGGCGCCGTCAAAGAAGCATCGCCCGCAATCTCTGGCGCGGCTCAAAATGACGATGAGGCTCTGACTCTTTAAATGTGCAAATGGACCTTGAAATGGACCGGAAAACGGAGAAGGGCGCCTGAGCGGCTATCCAAAAGGATGGTCAGACGCAGCAAGGTTGGGATGTGGATGGTGGATGGTGAACTGGGTTGGATTCGCGTGGAGCATGGTACGTTGCACACAGTCATTGTTATTGTCTCATCTTGTCGCCATCCGTGCTCTCCCTTTCCTAGTCCATCCATCTATCCGTCGTGTCGCTAATCCTAATCCTCATTCCTAGTCCTCTGCAGCCATGCGCCTTTCGGCTATAACGCGTCCCTGAACTAGGAAATTTCAATTCTAGTTCGCGACTAGGACACTTGACCCATTCTTCCCTGCCCTTAAGTGCGCTTTCGTCCCGTCCATGCCCGTCGCCCGTCGCCCGTTCGCCCGTTCGCCCGTTCGCCCGTTCGCCCGTTCGCCAGCTCCCGCGCGGACTGCCTCACACGCTTTCCCCCCATTTCCGTCCGGCCCTCCCCGTTGCGCGAGCACTTTCCATCCATGGCTTGCGCGCATCCCGCCGCC
Source organism: Mycena epipterygia (assembly GCA_029281465.1). NCBI lineage: Eukaryota > Fungi > Basidiomycota > Agaricomycetes > Agaricales > Mycenaceae > Mycena > Mycena epipterygia. The sequence continues at coordinate 163,933 of JARJCQ010000063.1, read as the reverse complement.
GCATCGCCTCCGCACAGAGCTCTCCTATCTCCTACTAGGCACGCGATGGCGATCCACCCACACGCTGTCTACCCTCCTTCTGCCCGCCTATCTCAGGCGCGATCATTTACTGCACGCTCTTCGTGCGGGCGACGAGGAAATGTACGCCAGAAAGGTACGGGTACCCTTCGTCCATACCACTCAGTAATGCTGAAATTTTGGATCGCAGCACCGGCCGCAGGCTAGTCTCAACGCCGTCCCGTTTCCCGGCCCCACCTCCCTTCCGCTCTCTTAATAAAAACTTTTATCGACTTGACAATCTTATCACACCACCATTTTGGCCAATCTTCGTCTATACCCCGCCCATTCCTCACTCGCGCGCACAGACTCCGGCCCTCTTCGCCCTTCTACTTCCCACCTGCGCTCTCCTCATCGAGGTTACCTCCCTTCGCCTCACCGCTTATGTAATCACCGCGCCTCTTTTCCCTCCCGTCGCTTCCCTTCCAATTCCGCCCCACCTACCGGCCAATCATTCCGCATGCCGGTCGTTAGACATGCTCCCCTCCTCCTCCCGTCCCCCTCTTCCGCATGCGTGGGGATTGCGGTGCGTGCAGGCCCCTTGTGCGCCGCTACTCCTCTCCGGCCCCCATTCGTTGCATCCGTATCAATATCGCCCTTAGCGCTTCATATCCGCCTTCACCTTCTTTCTTGTCGGTCGTCACCTCTCCCGCGTAATGTTGCCGCGACTCAAAAAGTCGAGTCGCGACTCCGGAAGTCGGACGAAGTCAGCGGCTGACTTGACTTGACTCGACTCAGTCATGTCTCAAGTCGAGTCGAGCCGCCAAAGCCAACTTGAGTGACTTAAGTGGGGTATATTTTTACTGACTGCTGCCAGCAACTGTAAAATGGGAAATTCAACAAAGACAGCTGAAAAGTCGCGAAACACATTCATTGACTCGTGATAGCCCTGGGCCCATAGAGTGTGCCTCATGTTTGAGGTGCTATATGCCGCGGTCAGATCGTGCAGCAAAGCCCAGAGCAACTGAAGGTGGCACATGATCTACCCAGGGGATTGTGGGCATGTTGAAGGCGCCCAAAAGGCATCGCAGACGGCCGTGGACGAGGCCTCGTCACACATGTCACATATATCTGTCACATCGTGTCACAAGTCATCGCACTTACACAAGAACTTGTAAATCGGATTCTGCGTGTTCTCCGGCACAAAAAAAAACATTGGCAATAAACCCAACTTGAAGTCACTCAAGTTGACTTGAGGTCACTCGCACTGACTTGCAGGTCGAGGCAAGTCACACGTACCGACTAGTGCTGGCAAGGTTCGGTTCGGTTCAGGTTCAGGGCCTTTCGCCCTGAACGCCGAACCTGAACGTGGCGTTCGGTTCGGGCAACTCCCGAACCTTGAACCTGAACGCGCGTTCAGGTTCAGTTCGGCGTTCGAACGCGTTCGAACCTAAGGCACTTCCGCCATCTCGGGCGGCTGAAATCTCACTGAAAATATCACTTACCAAGATTTTCAGTGCTCTGGTGGTTGGAAAAGGTATCTCACATGCCTTTGCTAGTGCCGAGACGCCTACGAATGATAAATTATCCTCACGCAAGTTTGCTAGAAAATTACATGACAACAAACCGTCATCAATTAACATCGAAATTGCTTTGAATTTGCCTCGAAGAGAAGGTTCAGGTGTGTTTTGCGATGGATAAATACCCAGGCTATGCAATGTGGGGTAAATTGAGCGCGAACAGTGGAGAAACTCATGTAGAAATCACTCACCTGACGAATTTTTAGGTTCGGCGTTCGAACGCGCCTGCTCTCCACCGAACGCTGAACCGAACTCTCGGTTCAGGTTCAAGTATTCGCTGAACCTGAACGCCGAACGTGCGTCCGGTTCAGGTTCGGTTCAGGTTCGGACCGATTTCCGAACCGAACCTTGCCACCACTAGTACCGACTCGACTTCGCTCGACTCAAGTTGATTCCTCCAAGTCGACTTTGTCGGGTCAAGTCGGAAGTCGCGGCAACATTACTCCCGCGTGCTGCGTTGCTGGATTGGATTCGCCATTGTGGATGCGAATCCCGTCGAGTCCCCTCCTTCTTTTCATCCTCTCGTCGCTGCCACGGCCAGTAGCGCCCTCGGGTCTCCACGGTGATCGTCTGCCCCTCGCCACCCCCCATTCCCGACATGCTCGCGACTCCCGGACGATACTACAATTTGACCACATACGACATACAGCGCCATACGGTCTATACCTCCTTCGATGTACACGCGCTCTCGACCGCCGACCTCGCAGACGCCTTCCCCTCCGCTGACACGCGTTCCCGCCGACAGTGATTTAACGTTGCGTGATTCGCTCGTCATACTCGCGCTTCAGTCACGGTGGACATCGGAGGCGGGGATCCATCGCCGGGCTCTTCTGGCGCTCACGAGCGACCGGTGCGTCGTCTGTTCAGATTCTCCACGCGCGCCCTGACGACGATTCAGACCCTTCGACCATCGACTACGTCTAATAACCCATAGTCATGATAACCCATAATTTCTTCTAACCCATACCTTTCTGGGATGCTTTCCCCTCTCAAAAGCGTCCCAAAACCCATAAATTCCTTCTATCCCATAGCCTCGGAGGCTGAACCAAGGGCTATGGGTTATCAGGACTTCGACTGTACTTCAAGAAAGAGCGAGGGCAGCGGCGGCGCGGGGAAGGGACTGCTGGATAAAGCCATGCGCTACCTACTCCACGGTGACACGGCGCTGCACCACAGCATGCAGGAGATATGGCTCGTCGGCGTCCGTTCACCTGGCTGGGGCCTCGCGGTGCGTTGCCCAGGTGCAGCACACGCACTCCCACTCCACGTCCAAATCGCGCTCGCACTCCACCACCAACACCAGCGACGGCGAACTCGACGCGCGCTTCCACGTGCACTTCTACGTGCAGATGTGGTGCACGTACCGCGCGGGGTTCGAGCCCCGCTACCCCGTCATCACCTCCACCTTGATTAACCCATTCTTACTTCGTCCCTTCCAATTTTCACCATTCCTCCCCCACGACTGCGTCTCTTTCCGTGTCTTCTTCGCCTATATCCTTTACTTCTCCTCCATACATTTCCTTCTCCGTCTCTCCTCCTTCAACACACTGAGTTTTTTTCATTCGACTCGACATGTCCCCGTTTATTTCGGGAGCTGTCAACTTCCTTTTTGGGACTTTTGACATTGGATGTCGTTTCTCGTTTTCTCTTCCTGCATTTGCATTTCCTCGCCCCGGATACTCCGGGATCACTTCCTTCATGTGTCGCCCGCCGTCTCCCGGTGGCGCTTTCCCTCTACCTTTCCTCTTCATACCTGTATGCCCCCCCGGTTGAGACCGTCCTAAACTATTTTCTTTTAGACTCCCTCATCCGACCCCAGCATCCCGACATTCCCATCGCGGACACCCACGGCCCAGGCCGCACCCGCGCAGCTGCTGTCGTCGTCCAGCAATCAAACGACGGCGCAGGTATACCACGACACCGACCGACTGGGTACCCGACCGCCAGCATCAGCAGCGTCAGCACTAACTACTGCACCCAGCACCAGCCGCGGGGATGCGTACCCGATTTTTATCTATATGTCCGACTCATACGTCTCCATCCACGTGTTCGCCGCCACTCATCTCTCCCTACAACCGCCCTTCTTCCCGGTTAGGATGGGCAGTAGCTGCAGATGTGGTCGGAGTTCCTGCACGCATTGCCGCCGAAGCTCCTCTCACAGCTAGCAGTCGTCGTGCCCAACATGGCTTTGACGGAGCCAGGCCTCCCGACTTCTATGCATCATGACCTTTTGCGTCCCACCATCGCCGTGCTTCGTTCCCCGACATCCTCTGCAGCTGCGCTCTGCGTACGACCATCGTCTACCTTCTCCGCGCCGCCTCCGCCCTCTGCGCACCACCACTATTGTCCCCACCACCCCCGCTCGCCGTGCTCCGCCTCAGACAACACGCGCCCCGACCAGCAGGGCCGCCTGCTGCCTGCAGGCACGATCTGCAGCAATCCGCACAATTTGGAAGCCGCTCCACGGGCACTATGGCGTGCGCGACGCTGTAAGACGTCCACACGCTCGACGCCGTCCCGGCGCGCACCCGAGCCCCTCCCCGCGCCATCAGCCCCACGTGCAGCACGCGACGCTGCCGTTCGTTGCCGCCCACACCGCCTCCATCGCCTCCCGTGCACGCGCCCCTTTTCAGCTAGTGTACCGCCCTCGCCGCTTGAAGCGTGCACCTGCCGTGCTCCACGATACCAGCTTTACGACCTCTTGCGTCCGCCACGCGCACCATGGCCGTTTCCCATCGCCAGCGCCTCCCTTATCGCCTCTTCGTGCGCCAAGGGCGTCTTCAACAAGCAGACCCCCCTCCCGTTCACGCGCGCGCTTCCACGCATTTGCAGAACGACACAGCCCACCCCCGACGTGCTCCGCACATGGGGCAGCCACACCCATCGCCCGCACCCTCCCCGCGCGCCGCCGCCGTCTCCAGCGTCTCACCACCTCCTTTCCGGCACTCAAAGTACTGTGTGGAGCACCACTAGAGTGCGGCGGGCGTTCTCTGCCTCCTACGCGGGCTTCGTCGCCTTTCCGCGCGCGCACATCATCTGCGGCGACGCGGGCCTCCGCCCGAAACCTCCGCCCGAAACCTCGACCTCGCGTGCACCATTCCCCCCCGAGCTTCGACCGCGTGGCCCCTGGGGCTAACAGAGCGGGCTTGTATATGGCGGTGGGATATACGATGAGAGAGTGATATCAGGCGAGCGCGTACGGACTTAGATAAGTACGTCCCCGTGCACATGGACTGACATCGATTTACTTTTTATAAAGCCTTTTCGTAGCTTCGAATACCCATGATACTTGCCATGTTTATGGAAATTCTCGTGCAATCTTCACAAGCCTTTTGAATCCACGTTCGACGATCGATTCGCAGATCTGGATGGAAAAGCACGTATTTTATACTAATTGCTGTGCGTGGCTGTATCGATCACATAATGGTGACGCGGCTCCGACAGCATCGCCCTTGCTTAGAGTCACAAACCCATGTCTCCCACTGAGATAGGATTGAGACTTGAGAGAAAAATGCGATTGCGAAACGTTAATGCGACTACTTCCCCACAATACCCGAGATCACATCCGCAAAATTCAACCTCCACTTGACCACTTGAATGGGCCTTTACAACGATCGTTTCACGCTGGGAGCTCGCTCGTTGAATTATATTCTAAATGACATTGCGATGGTACGCATCCTCTGTCTTTGCGGATAGTGAGCGAGAGAGGCGCGAAGCGCCGAGCGAGCCTATAGCGGTGAGTTGCCAGAGAGATTGAGAAGCGGGGCCACTGGTACGCATCCTCTGTCTTTGCGGATAGTTCCACTCTCATGCTTCCATCTGATTATCTGCCTTTCTTGGTTTGGCGTTCTCAGGTCTACTGCGAGAACTCAATCTTGACTCAATCCGCCTTCTTTCAGAATCCACTCACCACACCAAGGGCCCTGATTTATAATAAATTCCCTTTCAATGACAGACTCAATGTCAATTTCAACCACAAAATGGTTCAACTGTCAAATTTTACCCTGTTTATAAAGACCTCGCAAAAAAGCATGTTTCATTGCTTGAACCTAAACCGAAGTGCTGGGGCGCTTCGAGTGCGATCTTGTGATCTTTCGAAATTCAATAATCCTCTCATAAGCCTTTGCATAGTCCATCCATAATCCCCCTACAATCACCTACTCTAACTGCTCCTATTTATCGAGGTCGACAACTGAGTCAAGATAGGTTTTCTCAGTCTTAGCACCTGGCTGTGAGTCCAATGCCGCAGCTCAGTTTAAATCCGTTGCGGTGGCACAAGTCCGTGACGGGGATCGTATTAACGCAGACGGCCCGACCACTTGGCAAAGCCTGAATTCTGGAGGCTGACTCGGAATCAGCCGAATTATGATCAGAGTCATCTAGATCTGAAAACGTGAATAAAACACCAAGCAAGAGGGTCTCCCTATAGTACTCCCCGTTGTCGTCGGTGTGGAATTTCAGCTCCAATCGGAATGTTCCAAGCGAGGGGGGGATTGCAATAGGTTGGGTTACAAACCAGTGAGGCTTGTACTAGAGGTGAGCTACCTTTCTATATGTGTAGGTAATTCAAATAGATAAGCCATACAAATAAGCCAGCTCACATGAGTCAGACTATGAAATAAAATTGAGAAGGCATGGCAATAGATAACAAACCACATGTTTGCCATATCCAAACCGCATGGTCAAGTTTGTATTTCCAACAGTCGGCGGCACAGCTGAGCATCACATTTCCTCCAGATATGATGGGTGGCCAGTACTCTTGGTCATTCAAGAGGCACCCGCCGAAAGATGTCGAGACATCACCTATGGGGGAGGGGGCGTCCATCGCATCCTTACTTCACTTTTTTGGAATAATGTAAAATGCGTTTAGAAGAATTGAGAAAAAAAAGTGCTTTTTTGGGGGGGGGGGGGGAAGCCTTATCAGGGGCTGGCTCGAAACGTCGAATTCCCTGTGCACTGGCCATCCAAAGATTGCCGTTGGCCATCAAACGTCGGTATACGGTAGGCGGGATAGTCGAGATTGGAGTTTGACATTGTGATTTCGGTAGACGACTCGGAGCCTCTACCTGTATCTACTAGTTCTATTGTGTTGCTGAATTGGTAGAAGATAGAAATACATGCTTACGATAATTTTGGACTCCATAATTAAATTTCCCCGCTGCTCACATTTGAAAAAAATAGCTCCGCAGCATAAGCGTGGTAAGTGAGCGATGACAAGATCACACATGAGGCTAGCGGCATACATCCCGTCTCTTTTCTTCACCTTCCGGCAGCGAGAATTATGTAATCGACTTCGCGACGGGCTCCGTCGATTTCGTATTTTTGTGTCTGTGGTTGACGCTATCCCGCGTCTGAATTGGTATGCGGGAGAACTCAGAGTGTGATAGCCGTTTATCGCCGCTCACATTGAATTCAAACATATACATAGTAGATATCGAACAGCGTGTCGCTGCAATTTGATACACCATCTGCACCAATCGCTCAGGAACAAGCGGGAAGGCCTCTTATTATTACCCGACGCGGCCAGACTATACATAGCCACGGTGTTCCACATCTAGCCACTCCAATGCGGGTGTCTTGTGCACGGCCCAATGTAGAGACAAAGGCGGGATGAAGACGAGGGGCGAACAGTACCACTCCGGATGAATAACACTGGAGCCCGACCACGAACACGGAAGCAATTACGAGTACTTATGTAATAAGGAATCGTCTATTTAAACAAACTTCATACGAGAATTTTGACGACCTGAATTTTTCATTTGATCACCTCAACTTAGTTACTCGTTTAGTGGCTGTGTTTGTAGTCTTTTTTATCGAGTTCAATACGATTTTTGTGATAAATTAGTGGCTGTCCTATTTTTAGGTAATCGTGCAGTCACCCGTTCGAACCCTCCGTTATGCATCCTTTTATTTTGAACCTTTTTGAAACCTTTCGTCGCCATTTATCTCGCATGGCTATCCTGCTTCATAGCTAATGTATTTTTATGTGAGCTGAACTTCATTTGACGCACCGTATGTTTTCTTTTTCATCTTGAACTAATATATACACTAACTCTGCAAAATGTTTGTCTTAGAGTATTTTCGGTACTGCAGGCCGATTTCTGCAGGATACAGAGACTTTGAGATATGACTTCTGCAGAATAGAATGTTGGGAATAGGGTCAGGAGTCCCTAAAAAGATTTTAGAACTTTGATCGCATCATACTGATTTGATATACCATCAATTGTGTTTGAACAGCAAAAACCCATTTTTTGCAACTTGATCTGTGATTTTTTTCAGGACAATCTAAATCAACCAAGCCATACTCTGAGATGCGAGGAGAAATCTTGCAAGTTGAACCATGCAAAAATATACAAGCAATAAGATGCTAGAGAGCCAGCAAAATGGCCAAAAACAGTCATTTTTGAGGTTTTATCACCATTTTGGCCATTTTAGGTTATTTTGCAAGCTCTATAGTTTCCGATTGCCTGTATATTTTTGCATAGTTCTCTTTGTATAATGGGTCTTCACATCCCGGAATACAACGTAGTCAACTCAGATTGTTCTGAAAGAAACCACAGATCAAATTGCAAAAACTGGGTCTCTGCAGTTGAAACACAAATGAAGGTATATCAAAGCATTATGATGCAATCAAATTCTGAGAATGTTCATGGGGACTCCTGAACCTATTTCCAACATTCCATTCTGCACAAGTCATGTCTCAAAGTCTCTGTATCCTCCAGAATTCGGCCTGCAGTACCGAAAATACTCTAAGACAAACATTTTGCCCAGTTAGTGTATCTATTTACCAACTCCCATTGTATCTCAGACTCGGGCAACGATGCATCGAAGATGTTTTCAAACTCCGACGGCACACGCGGGCAGTTCAAGTGCGGGCAGTATTGTTGGCTATGTCTTTGCCAACATCCCCTCGGGGAATCTGTAGGGCATGAGATTGATCCCTTCCATCTGCATTCTTTTTTTCTTTCTTTCCACTCTGTCAGATTTTTCCTGGTCTTTTTGACCATGTAATCATCATTGTCATTCCATCAGATGCTTGGTACTGCTTCAGTATGTTGTATGTATTGATATACTCAGTAAAATACATAAGTACGAAGTTTCTGCCGGGCCCTGCCACGGCCCCACACCCCAAGTGGGAGAAGTGGGAGAAGCGGGAGAAGTTCGGCCAAGGCGGTACAATCTTGCCATGTGTCCATGAATTGAAATTATTGTATTGGATTCTTACTTATCTCCCACACCGCTTCCTCTCCATCTGCATTCCTGAGGAGTTTCTCTATTGGTGATACAGAGTATCACAGTAAGGAAGACCATGGAAACCCTTCATCTGATGGCATACTGACAAGACTCAAAATCCAACCTTGACCATCCCGCCTTGTAGTCGGTATCAGCACCACGTCATGGTCAGCTTCTTTCTTGCGCTTGCACTCTCCCGCCCATCTGACGTGCCTTCACGCTCTGACGCGAGGTGTGAAAAGCTGTAATGCGAGGAAGTAAACGAGCAATGACCCAAAAAAAAAATCCGCATTTGGTGATGAATCCGCTGATGTGACTGATGTGACATCACATAGGGAGGGAGGGTCCAGCGCCTTAAGTAGTGTATGAAATTTCTGATGTGGGTGCCTCTTGTGCTCATTACGGTATCCCGAGTCCGGACTGGTGGTTGATATCTGATCTTGTGATGGAATGTACACCGTGAGAATGCCGGTGCCGCTGGTATGAATCACTCATCGCCTTGCATCGCTTCCCTCGTCCTCCTTCTCCCTTCCCAGAAACCACCCCCAGCTCGTCTCCCGTATTCCGGACACCTCTCCCGGCTCTTCTCATCGCTTCTCCCCCACGAGTTGGCCATAAGCCTAATGCAAGCCCTCGGTTTCTCGTTGGCAGCGCGCCTCTCGGCGGCTTTCCAAGGTCCGAAAAAGGGCAGTTACTCCGTATCTCCTGGCGAGGCATGTTTTCATGCAGCCCCACAGACCTTGACAGATATTGCAAGCTTGTCTGTGGCCCCCTTCAGTGTGAATAGCAATCGTGGTTCGTGCCCTAGACTTGTATTGTTTCACTTAGTAAGGTCGCCTCAGCTCTCGGCATGCTCATATCGTTGTTGTTGATTACTGGGACACTTGTGTTCCTGCTACGCAAGCGGTCAGTTCCATTGCTGCCCCTACAGAAACAGATATAGACTGACTGGTGTCCAGAACGGCGGCAATCATCAATAAATTCATTGCATGGATAATTAGTGAGCTAAAATTCATGCCTTGCCCCCCGGTTTTGCCTGACATCTTCTAGGAACCGAGGTGGCAGCGAAGTTCGTGGTTACCGCACTATCTCTCCGCTCAGGCTGGCTGACTGGCATCCAGCCTTCTTTTGATCCTACTGCTGGCTTTCGTATGTTTGGTCGTCTATATTCATCACCGGCGCTGAACATCATCCCCTTCCAGTTCATCTGGAGGCCCCGCTTTGGTAGGGTGATCCGGCCCACCACACATACCGCCCGCTGATTTATTCACAAGTTATATTCATCGCCTTGATTGTAGGCCTCGCTCATCGTGAGTGGCATATGTACATACCTCCGTCAATCCTCCACACTAAGAACTCGATGCTAGTTTTCTCCATTCCCTTGTGGCCAGGTGAGCCGCCGTATAGTGTAGCCTGACGGACGGCGCTCATCTTCGATCCCCAGGTGCAGCTCCCGCGCGTCCTACCCGGGGCCAATTGCACTCCCCCTTCAAAGTACCGGCATGCGGGCAGTCTCAGAACGAATACCGCGTGCTCGCCTGCTGCGGATAATCCCTTGATTTACCTTCAACTTCTAACCCTAGCTCCCTTTGATACCCGAACGTTGGCCGGTTGGTCCAATATGATTGCTTTTGCTGAATTCTTGTTGCACCGCGAAATTCGACGCACTCGACACCATCGGACTCCAGATGCTCTGGTTGTGGGGAAACAAGGAAGTACGCCGGACCCGCCTCGACTGCTGCCGTAGAGCCTCTATGAACACTCGCTGGGCGGTATTTTATTTTTGTTGCTGGCACCAGATGCGCGCACCGTTCTCGATATCCGTTGAGCTAGATCTACTGAGCGTCGCGTTCCTGGCCTCTGGCTCGGAGTGTTCCGCGCCTATGTTGAGTGCCAACGACGGTCTCCTGGTCCGGGCGAGAACGGTTGACAATGGTTTACCGCATTCTTCCGTGTCTGAATCAATCAGATTAAAAGTTCAACTTGAGCCGAGTCGAGTTGAACGTTGGACGGATTCTCGTCCAGTCGATAGACCCTGCGAGAGGGAGCGCGCACTTTATCTGTTGCATCCATCGTTGCGCGTACATGACGCCGGTCAAGCGACGATGGGGCTAATCATACACTGACTAGCTCTTCATCTCTCTTCCTGCTTTCCAGCCCACGCCATCTGATAATCAGAGCTGTGACAGACTCTTACGACAGTTGTGTCAAGAGGTTACGAGGGAAGGACGAGAACCGCTGGTTAACGACTGTAAAAATACACATTGACCATTCTTTAACGAAATGCCTCCTATATCCCTCTTTTTTTTTTTATCCGGCGCGCAAATTTTTGCGGTAAATTGGTGAACAGTGCAAGAAGTTGATTTTTGAATTAATAGACGTTACCTGTCTCAAGTTCACGGCTGTATCAAGTTTTTTCAAGACAACCTTCAGACATAGCGTATGTAGGCTCGTCCCCATCCGGTAAATCAGCAAACAACTACAAATCCATCACTCGCCAAGGCTCGGGAAGGTGGTGCTGATTACCGGCTGGGCCCACCCGTCGCTGATTTGGGTGATGAATTTCACTCCGCCATTTAAGAGGTGCGGACTTAGAAAGAAACGTTGAAAATGTTGCAAAAAGTGCACAAAGTTCCTATATGAAAGATGGATTATTTTTGATTCTCTATCAAATGAGCAAAAGTCGTTTTGTCGGTGTTTTTTTGCTATCGGGGGCACAATACATGGTATAAAATAAAATATAGGTACAGTACAGTCTTATCAGTGCGTACTAGCTTCATTTGGATCAGAATGCGGCGGGAAAGGCGCGGACGAAGGTCCGGCGGCTGATTGCGGTGTTGTCGGTAACGGTGTCACACTCTGTGACACATGCGCTGGAGGCATCGACGGAGGCGCACCGAATCCAGGGGACATCAGTGCAGCGTAGGGATTACGCGCGAGAGTTGTAAGGGTGTGAGGTGTATGTGGGGAAGGAAAAGAAGCAGTTGGTGGGGGATAGGGATATGGATATTGGTAAATATTGCTTGGAGGAGGATACATGCCCGAGTGTGGCTGCAAGTACGGCCTGCCGTACATCTGAGGCATAAATGGGGCGGGGTAGGTGGAAGGGATGCCTGGCATAGCCGTCACACGCAACGGTGTACTGGGAAAAAATGAGTGGCTATTTTGAGAGTACTGAGGCACCGGAGTCGGAGCCTGCGACGATGATGCTGCCGCATTGGGCATGGAAATAGGTCGTGGGCGCGGGCGAGGGTGAGAAGGAGGTGGGTGGTTCGAAGGTGTGTTGGGTGTTGCGGGCCCACGATGTTGTCGTTGTGCTGGAGGAGCAACTGTATCTTGAGGTGTGCTGTGTAAAGGATGTGCTCGTTTATTTGAGGCGGGAGCGGTGGCGGCAGGAGGTAGGGACGGTAAGGAAGGCGCATCAAGGGTTCAGTGGTGGTGGCTGCCTTTTTGCGAGGTGGAGGCCGGGGTACAGCCGGAATGTCCAAGCCGTGGAGGTAAACGTACAGACGAGAGCCGAGTTCAAGGGGCTACCATGATAAGGAATTTCCTAATTAGGAGAAGGGGGGGGGGGTCCACCCAGACCGTGAAAAATGTAAAAGTACTTTCTTACGCAAATGACCTTTGGGGCCCTGATTTGCTTGTCAGAGTTGGAGGGACATGTTTTTTGCTCCATAAATGCAACTGTGATGCTGTCTGCCATCAAGAACTGACTGTATCAAGCAAAACTCAGCTCAAGATGGCCGAAAGGGACTCACTGGCCCAATTGGGCCGTGTTTGCTGGTACTTTGGCTAGATCGGGAGATACAAACATTGACACACAGACTCCTTTTTTTCATTCTCTTCTCTCACACCACCCTGCGATAACGTGCCCACAAAATATGGATGCATCTCTATTGCACCCTTTGTCCTCTGCACCCCAGCCTAGTAAATAGGGTAGTCCAGCAGTGTCGAACTCACCGGACAACGTTAACCTCGGAATTGGAGTAAACATTACTTATTCTGATCCCACACCTCTCCACAATGTTAACGAGCTGATTGACACCACAACACTGGCAATCGCACCTTCAACACACGTATGAAACTAGCCCATTGTCACTTCAACTTCGGCCATCATTGCTTCGACAGCAGCCAACACTAATGCTGTTGTCTCATCGGAACAAGTGTGCAAACAACGCAAGGTTGAAAAAATCTGTGATTGTGGATCCACGGTCACTGCCACGGAACAAGAGGATTCTATGATTGCAGTCCAGTGCAACAAAGTAGGGTGCAAATCTGGTTGGTTGAGTGCAACTATTGTTTTAATTGAGCTACAGCTTATATTCTGGTTCAGTATCATCTAGAATATGTTGGGCTGGATTCAGACTTCAAGGGATGGGCATTTCAAGCGTGTAGAGGGAGAAACACCGCCGTCTGTAGAGCCTGGATGTAACCCAATAAGGGAATTTGATGGCACGTGCCTGCTTACGTAGGGGGGAGGGTCTACCAAACCTTTGAAAAATGTATTCCGACCTTGGGTGTTTTTTTCGGGGATCGGTAGCCCCTTGGCCGAGTTCCTCCCAAAAAGACCAACTAGAGCCGAGTAGCTGCTTGAGCATCTCCATGGTCTCGATGGGTCCCACAGATGCGAGCAGCTCGCACGTCGCATCGTCCAGCAATGCATGAGGTGCGAAGAGACTGCGTGGATAGTGCATCTTCTTGATGTTGCGGCGCCAGAGGAAGAGACCCTCGCGAACAGAGTCGACGGGAGGTCCTCGCCGAATTCCCTTCTGTCGAGTCGCGCGGATGGGCTTGCCGGGACGCGTGGCATCAAAAAGCTTGGGATTACAGATGTCGCAGCAATGTAGCGGAGAGACGTCTGTAAATGTAAGGATTAGGTAAATGAAAGAAGACTCAGCGGAAAGACGTACTCGGCTGGGAATTTTTGAAGATACCGGCCAGCACCAGTCGCCGGCATGTTGTAGCTTGGATGAAAGCGTACAGACCCTCCCCGGGGGCATCAATCGGGATATCTGCGGCGTCATCTGGCGCTGCCGGTGGCTTTGCGTCGTCTGAGCCCCTGTAAGACCCCCGCTTCTGCCCGTGACTGACGGCGTAGTCCTTGCCGTGCTTTACTGTCCCACCCCGCGCTCCGCCACGACCACGGCCACCTCCTCGTCCGCCTCTCGATCCGCGGCCTCTCCCACGCCCGCCAGCGCCGCCAATCTGAGCTGTCGGGACTTCACTCGCTCCGACTTCAAACGCCGACTTTTCTACAAGCATTACAGCCATGCCGGTGGAGCCTCGAGCACGGGCCGCACGTCCAGCTCGCTGCACCCAGGAAGATAGATTCTTTGGAATCTTCCATTGCACCACCAGCTCGATGTCGGGGATGTCGCATCCCTGCGATGTTATGTGAGCATTCGAACTTCGTGTTTGCAGATTGGAAACTCACCATGCCCGCCGCGTCTGTACAAACCAAGACACGTACGATACCCACTTTGAATAATGACATCACCTCTGCGCGGTATTTTGGGGACATGCCGGCGTTGTACGGTCGAACCAGACCGCGAGAGCGGTGCGTGGGATCAACGCGTGCATTGAGGTAATCGATGATCTTGCCGCCGTCTTGAATGTTGTCCGTGTACAGGAAGGTCTTCTTGATATCAATAACTCGGACCATGGTGGACGGTACTACGAAATCGAGGTCCCGATATGAGTTGGCCGGGTGTTCAAGTGCGCGGATGACTTGAGATACGTTTTGACGGTCGTTGCCGATGGTGCAAAAAGGGTAGTCCCTCGGATTGAATTGAAGCTTGGTCAACAAGTCCTGGTGGACGCGAGGAGTCAAAGTCGCCGTGACCGCAATGATAGAGGTGGCGCGAGGTAAAAAGGCACGGATAATCCCAATGGATGCATATTTTTTGCGAAAGGAATCTCCCCAGTGGGACACGCAGTGGGCCTCGTCTATGAAGACAGAAAGGCAACGCGCCCCGAATTCGGACTTGCGCAGTACCCCGTCGATGAATCGTCGAGACAGGAGCATCTCAGGTGACAAAATCACGATTTGCCATTCACCCGCGATGACGCTCTACACCGATACATTCAGCCGGTTGTGATGCAAAATATTAAATTTGTACCTTCATCACTGCCTTCGTACATCCGCCATTGACACTGTTAATTGCGGTTGCCTTGAGACCAAACTCGTCTCGAAAGGTAACGACCTGACTAAAATTCAATTATTTGAATCAAGAGAGGGCGAGAGGAAATCACCTGCTCTTCGTGAAGTGATAGGAGAGGCGAGACCACTAAGGTTACCTTGCCTTTACTTGACGGTAGTAGATGGGGACCTGCAGCAATGCCTGTTTTCCCGGAACCAGTCGCCGCATGAAGGAGCACCTCTCTTCCTAATTTCTGTGCACCCATACATTCGAGCTGAAAATCTTGTGCACCATTCGTCCATTTCATGTAGTGAGTCTTGATCAGTCCCGGCAGTAATTTCAGCTCCTCCTGGATGTTGTTGAGCTGTTCAGGGGTGATCTTGGAAGTGAGTCGGGCACGGCGCGGCAATACTTTCATCTCCTCCTGGATGCCATTGAGCTGTTTGAGGGTGATATTGGAAGTACCGCGCGGCTTAGGAGTCTTTCCATGGTGCCTCTCGGAGATTTTCGGTGGCATTTCTATTTCATATCAGCTGCGGAATTGCATACAGAGTGAAATACTGACTGAGCAATAGAGTTGAAAGGAGTCGAAGACTCGAGATGGAGTGAAGGCTGAAAAGATAAAAGGTGACGGTCATAAATCAATCCTCCACCCACTGCCAGAAATGTCGCGCCGCACACAGAATCGCTACATGATCCTCTCGTCCTCTGATGACCCTATGCACGACGACGACAACGCTCTCCCTCCCTCCGATCCGCCAGACCCTCTGTCCGACGACTCGGATGGCGCACTTACCCCTATTTCGCGTCTACCACGTCTCTCTACTTTGTTGCGACCCATCGAACGTGAATCTTCGGAGGAGCCGGATTCTCCCAGTCGGCCGATGCGTTCCACACGTATTCGTCGTGGTCGAGGCTCCTCTGTTCCGCCGATGGAGCCGCTTCCTGGACCGCCTACTCGTGTACGAGGCTCATCTGTTCCGCCGAGCGACGACCTCATCTTCACTCCCGGCGCCGAACGTCGTTTAAAAATCCAGCGAGCCCAGGAAAGACGGCGCGAGACTTTGCAGTCCAAGAAGGTATTTGATTCCGCGCTTTAAGTTAATCGCGTGTTTTTAATACTGTACTCCAAACCCAGATCAACGCGAAAATTGACAAAGCGACCCGGTTGGCTGCGGAGCAAAAACAGGCCGCATCACACCAGATGCAGGCTGAGAAGACGAGACTATTGCGCGAGCAGTTCTTCGACAAAGTGCTGGACGACATGACCGCTTCGAAATACACGCTCGCTGAGTTCCTTGATTATGTCTTCAATCCGGAAACCAAACTGAAATCCGACTGGCGTTGGAGAGGATTCTTTCTGAATAGACCCGTCGTTGAACGTATATTCGGTTATTGGACATCCTCGAAATACCCCGCAACGACCCACGCTACAGTCCACGAGTGGGCCGCGAGCCTCATTGCAGCGAAAACGTCCACGGAGGCGTAATCCATCACAAGCTCCGGCATTCTTACCAAATCGAAGAAGGTTGTCAATGAGCAGTTCTTCCTTGGTTATAGTCTCGCTGGACTCACCGCAACTCTCCGTGGGATGGCACCGACCGCGTTTCACATCTTGGACGCGTTTTCCTCCACCGCACGCCAACTTCGTCAAAATTCCGCAGCTGGACTGCGCAAGAAAGAGATTGTGATTCTTGTCTTTCACTTCGCGGCACCAGGCTGAATTAATATGGCAGCTTCGTGGCTCCGCGGCGTTGTCACTGCTGCGCGCTGCCAGTCAATACAACAACTATGCGCAGGCCGTGAACAGCGCGTACCTGGCTGCTACTGGAGCATCGCGCCAGCACTTTGCTGTTTTTGGGGCTCTTGGTTCGTCGCTCGGTTACACCAGCGTCGTATCGAGTAACAAAGCAGCGGCATCAACAATTAACGTGAGCCCGCTTCTTTTTTTATCGCACATCCGACTCACACCTGCATAGACCGCTTCTGAGGATCCCGTGGTGTCAGTGAGTTGAATCCAAGTGGGTGTGAGCTGGTTAACTGACCGTAACAAAACTCAGGCTTCATCCGCGGCCCCTCTGCCGGCCGAGTCAGAAGACAACGAGGATGTGGATTACAGCGACATGCCAGCCCTCGACCCACCTGAAGGTTATCCATTCGGCCACCAGAGTCGCGCCAAGAAGCAGCACCGAGCCAAGCCCAAGAGTCCCGAGAGCAAGACCAAGACCAAGCGCAAAAAGCGACCGTGCCCTCCTGGGCTCCTCACGCTACTCTCGAACGCGTGCAATGCGACCTCACGCAGCATCGCGTCTTCAGGCCTTTTTGTGGTGGTGTACGACAACATCAACATGATGGTCCGTGTTGCAGAGCAGATCCTCGGTCGCAAAAGTGAGTTTTCGCTGCCTCAATCTGCGTTCTCATGCTGATTCGAATCAGATGCACAAGAGAACGGTACATGCACGACACTTATCCCCCTCCACGACACCCAGCCCGCCGATCTTCTCACGTCGAGCCTCGATACATCCATTTTAAACGCTCCCCCACTCCGCATCGAACACCTCCTGCTCACCGATGCGGAGGCCGAATTCCACACACAGAACATGGTGCACACGATCTTGCGCATCATTGTTCGTCACGGTGGCCCAGGCTTCAAGAAATGGCAGAAGGACCTCGACGCCATGCAGCCGAAGAGCTCCGAGACCATTGATGTACACAAGACCCCCATCCATCCCCTCCCGAGCATGGAGATTGACGAGAACTCCATCACCGGGAACATCGAGGTCATGAGCGCGATCAACCAGTCCCTGGGATTAAACGCGGACGACCCCGAGTACATCAAGTACATCAAGATTGTCGCCGGGGACCAGTTGACCATAGCGCGCCAGCACTCTATTCTCACTGTACGTCTCGGCCACGAGAGTGGTGCACATTCCTGGCGAAATATTGTCCTGATGCCGGGTCTTTTCCATGCAAAGATTGCAGACTGCCACGGTTTGCTCGAGACACATTTCGGGAAGCCCAACGCGGGTACGCGCAGTCCGGGCAGCCTGGGATTCCACAACACCGTCCTCGACCGGATTCCTATCACCCTGACATCGCTACCCCCATTCCGCACCTGCCGTGATCTCATTATGGTGTCCCTCTATGCGCGCGTCCTCCACTGCCTCTTACTCGTCTCTGGAAAAGACTCCCTCGACGACTATTCATCATCCGTCAACTCTTGGGCAGCAATCGTCGGCCACGCCAAGGATATTTATAGCAGCTACATCAGGAAAATCTGAAATGCTCTGAGAGACACATAGGTGGCTATCATGGGCTCTCTGGGGCTATGGTGAGCTATGGTGAGCTATATAACTGACCTGATTGGCTATATGACGCTATGGTGAGCTATGGTGAGCTATATAACTGACCTGATTGGCTATATGATGCTATAGTGAGCTATGATGGTCTATAGAGCTGAACCAATTGACTCTATGGTGCTATGGTCATCTATAAGATTTCACTAGTATAAATAGCAGAAAGTTAGGTAACACAATGGCAAGTAAACTTATGGCTGTCACGAATGGTTATCTGGATCAGATCTTCCTTGCTACCAGATGGAACCTTCTGGGAATTCATTTTATGGTTTGCAGCAGGGCAAACCCCTTAGGCAAAATCTGTCCCTTGACAACTTTTGTTGAGCATTTCAAGCTCTACAATTTTGGTTTGGGGTTTATTTTTAGCTACTCGCAAAGTTATGGCCCAGCCACTACTTCACATTATATGTAGTAAGTTACCACAAAGTGAAGGCAAAGACAGAGGGAGGTGGTAGGTCAGTGCTGACCCTACTAATATGACTTTGATTCTATATATCTCAATGTCTCCTTAGTCTAGTGGTTATTTTGTCGCTTCTCAAATTTTAGCTGTACTCGCGAGGTCATGAGTTCAACTCCCCAAGGTGGTCGCATTTCAAAATACTTACCCTTGCTTAATGTTAATTAGCTTCTCTGTAACCTTGACTTCGCATCCCATTATCCTAGTAATGCAACAAGAGAACAATGCATTATGACCTTACATTACAATTGAAACATCCCAACTTTTTTTTTGTGCTCTGACCGTGACCACTATCATAGAAAACACTGTGACTATGGTGAGCTATGGTGGGCTATGAAGTTCAGTCCAGGGTCCCACGTTTCTCTGAGGTTGGTCAGTTTGCTATATCAGCTATGGCCACTATATAGGGCTCTGGTGCGCTATATGGTGCTATGGGGCAACTTTGGATTTTCCTGATGCTATGCCGATCCGGACCTCGTACAAGAACTCCGGGAGCAGCGCATCCCCAATGAGCGCAAACAGGAAGCAGAGGCAAAGGCTGCGAACAACAGCAAGAAGCCGGACGGTACGCTCCCTCACGTCAAGAAGGGTGACATGGTTTTTGAGAATGCGATTCTATTCTTTCGGGATGCTTTACTCACGCGCGAGTTCACTGACGCTGTCAAGGCCGGGGACTCTGGTCGCGTCGTCCTCATACTTCGCATGTGGGTCTTTTCCTATCGGGGCAGCGGTCGGTCCAAGTACATCAGCAAACCCTGATTTTGGCTGTAGTTGGCTGTAGTTGGCTGTAGCAAATCCAATTGTCCATGTAGTTGCTGTAGTGTCTATAGCACTATGTAGTGGTGTGTAGTTGTAGGCCATACTATGTAGTGCTCTGTAGTTTATCAACACATCTATGTAGTGCTCTGTAGTTTATCAACACATCTATGTAGTGCTCTGTAGTTTATCAACACAGCTATGTAGTGCTCTGTAGTTTATCAACACATCTATGTAGTTCCTGGTAGTATCACAGTTTCGTGTAGTCATCTGTAGTGTGCAGGCCATGATATGTAGTGCATGGTAGGATTGGGGTCTTTTTATAACCTTAGGCCTACCAGGAGCTTTGATATGTTGAATGTGAATAATTGCTAGTCACAACATAGCTTGAGGGACTGCATATGACCTGATATTGGTTCCAAAACCACCGGCTCTGAAAAAGTATTTTGCATTTTTCAGGAGAACGAAGCCCTTAGACAAAAAATGACCCTAGATGACTTTTGTAGAGCTTTTTGAGCTCTACAACTTTGGTTTTGGGTCTATTTTTAGACATCTGGCCCCCTACATCACTTGGTAACTGAGCTGCATGAATGTGGTGTTATTTTTTTCAAAGATGAGTCTGTCCTGCTTGAGTTCTATATTTTCAAACACAAATGGAGAGGTGCTCGAGATGTCAGAGTAGGTGTGGTGGTAGGCAGGCCTAGGACCCAATAAAGTGTTGTTAGTTTCTTAGCTACCACTGGACAGATAGTGTAGAGGTTATTTTGTCAAATACTGTATTTTGTTCGTTCGCGCGAGGTCGTGAGTTCAATTCCGCGTAGTCGCATTATTTAAAATCAGTTGTTTAGTTCATTAGTTGAAAATGTTACCTTTGTAGGCACTTGGTATTCAAAACTAACAATCATTAGCTTCGTTAGTGATTACCATCCAGGTACCTTACCTTTTATTTGAATGCGGCAGGACCTTACTACA
Source organism: Mycena epipterygia (assembly GCA_029281465.1). Classification (NCBI taxonomy): domain Eukaryota; kingdom Fungi; phylum Basidiomycota; class Agaricomycetes; order Agaricales; family Mycenaceae; genus Mycena; species Mycena epipterygia. Next base: position 143,442 of record JARJCQ010000063.1, on the reverse strand, counting down.
GAGAACTACGTAGAGCCCCTATTCAACTACAGAGCACTACATAGTGCCCTAAGTCAACTACAGAGAACTACGTAAACCCATACCTTCACTACAGCAACTACAGGCACTACAGGCACTACAGCACACTACGTAGGGCTATGTAGCGGGCCCAGGGTTTGCTGATGTACGCCCACGAGATGCTGCACTTGCTGCACAACCTCATCTGCGTCTGGACGAAGGAGCTTCGGTGCGTGTCTTATTCTATTTATTCATTAAGCAGGGACTTATTGCGTTCGCAGGCATGTCATTATGATGAACTGGCTGTTGAATCCTACCGGCAAGGTGAACAGTTTCGTTGAAATTGATCTCGTACAAGAGCATTTAAATTTTTGGATCAAGGTACATTATACACTGTTTTCCGCGTGGTTGATAGCTGACGCGACTGGGCAGAAAATCTACAAGGCGGATGGGGACAGCCACTCGTGGGATTGGCTTGCCCTTATCTCCCCTTGCGTCGACATTCTCCGGAGCCTCGCAACCCGCATCCACACCGACCTCGGGGCGCGTCAAGGCTCCAAGCACACCATCCCCAACTTGGAGGAGGATATTGCTGCGCTCATGGACAGCCTCGACGAGCACGATGTGTACACGCTGCAGCACGGACGCGTGCTCGATGACGACGAGAAGCCGGTCCCTGACATCCTCTCTGTTGGCATGGCTGCTCTCACCCACGGCGCTTCGACAACCCCGCTTGCTGAATTCAATCAGCAATTCGAAATCCTCCGCGCGCGCCGTGGCCTAACGCCAGTGGCCGACCTTCTTTCACTGCTCGATCGCGACTCTTCCCCTTTGGACGAGTCCCCTGCGCAAGGCTTCCCATCTCCTCCCGTCGACTCTGCTGCTGGTGGTAATGTGGCAGACAATGCCCTCGCTGACATCGTCCGCGCTGATACCCCCGACAGCGACGAAGAGGAGCGCCAGCTCGATGCCGGTGACGACTTATTTTTGGCCTCTCCCACGCTGATGCGCTTGACCGCTGCCGATGTATCTTTGGATATGGATGTTTGCGACTGGTCGCTGGATAGTGACGATGAGGAGAGCGAGTACGAGGAGTCCGGGGATGGTTCAGACGGCTCAGACGACCCCTACTAGTGTACAGCTCATAATTATACCCAAAAAACATGTTAGGCTCGTTCGATAGAGAATCGAAAATGATTCATCTTTCATCTATACACTTTGAGCACTTTTTAAAACATTTTGGACATTTCTGTCTAAGTCCGCACCTCTTAAATGGCGGAAGGATTTCCATCACCCAAATCAGCGACAGGTGGGCCCAGTCGGTTAGCAGGCTTACCCGCCCATCACACCATCAATATTTGCGCAAGATCTCTTGGCATGTTTGGTTCTATCCTAATCTGGTCCGTCCGCTGATTTTCTTTCTTGTAAGCCTGCGACACCGACTGGTTCACGAGTCTATAGCGTATGAGCCGAATTTCCTGATGCACGGAATCGCGTGCTTTGTTTGCCATTGTCTTGTCATCATCTATTTGCCAGCGGGCTTCCGTCTTCCTTCCGAAGTCACCTTCGGGTGCCTGGCGAATTAATCCTTTTGTTCGAGTCCTCGGGCAGTGCCTACACTTCTCTCACCCTATTCGATCCCGGGGCTCCATCTTCTGCCCCTTGACGACCTCTGCGTCTAAACGCCTGGTGCATGAGTCATACCATGACCGCTCAAAAGACTCAACGCCTTGCACGGATAGGCTCGCCGGGCAATGGGGTCTCCATCGCAGCAGTCTTTGGCCTCGAATGGATCTTTTTCTTGGCTTACTCCGCCCACAATGCCGCGGTTGAGGCTTGGAAATCGTGCTTACGCCTCTGGTCTGCGGAATTCAAAAGATGCACCATATGTGATGATGAACTCTGGCTGGGCGATCTTGTATCATGTTCTAATGGCACGTTGATATATCAATTACCATTTACAAATACTGACTATGAAGCATTTGAGTAGACGAAAATCGACATTGGTACTGCCTGAAATGCTTGGAAAGCACAACAACGGCCATGATCACTGGAGACGTTGCATTCTCCTACGATCCACGAACCACATCTCCTCTTTGCTGCTACTGTCTCCCATCTTCCTCCTCGATCCTCGACACCCAATCCCTCTCCCCGCAAATGCGGCATTCCTGGGATAAGGCAATCATAACCAAACAGCTTCAGGGGCTTGGCCTCCCTCTCATCACATGCGCGCATTGCGGCTATGTCGTTGTGGACGAGCGGGAGGACTCAGGGCACCGGCCTGCGCCCAAGACTGGCAGCCTGAGGCGCAGGCTGGCACAAACCATCAGCTCATACATCGGTTTTTCTCCTTCAATGGAAAGGCCAGAGCGCTTCCACTGCCCGGAATGCAACTTCTTGACATGTCTGCCGCCACAGGGCTGTGGGCCCATTTTCGACCTGGGCTCGTAGACGACCACAAGTGCAGAACAGACGACCTGAGGCTAGAGATCGAACGTGCTGTGGTATGTCTGATATCCCCCTCTCTATCTCTCACCTACACGCCCGTACCCTTCGCTCGCAGACTGATTTTCTTTTGAATCTCAGGACAAATCCCTCATATACACCTGTCCCTCCTGCTCCGCCGCCCTCGTCAAGGACGGCGGATGCAACCACTGCACCTGTCTCTGCCGCGCAGAATACTGCCACATCTGCCATGCCAGCCTCGGCCGCGATCAATCTTCGGTCTGGAAGACCCATTTTTGCGATCACTTTATCAAGGGGGGACAGGGCCGGTGTACACAGATAGGGTGCCGCAGATGCCCGATGTATTCGGATAGAGATGATGAGGGTATTCGGAGGAGGGTGGAGGGAGAGGTGACGAGGCGGTGGAAGAGGCAACGCGTTTGGAATGGGATTAAGAGTTATGTTGGATGGGGTTGAGTTGTTGGTTTTTTTTTTTTGGTTGTTTTGTGTACGGATGTGCTCTGAAGACAGGAATTCACGATCGCCCTTTCGCAGTTTACGGGCTTGCCGTGAACGACACACTCTGCTGTTCGCCTTTGAATCTTGGGTGGCTATGGTGCGATTCACACGTCTCTTTTAGTCGGGAAAATGGACCTGTATCATCCCGCACTTTGTAGAAACTTCGGGCGGTGTACTCCTCCGCACCGGGTTAAACAAGTGAAGACGAGATAAAATGTGGCGCCTTGGGTTTGGTAGTAAATGGAAACAAAAAAAACAGAAAACAGACGGCTGAATGCGCCAAGCCTAATCCGCGCTCACGGGGCGCCGAAGTTGGCATGACAGTATACAAGCATCCTTTGGAATGGCAGATTATGAAGTGGTATCATTCGCCAGCCTAGATAAGCAAGAGTTCTATTTCCGGCGAGAGGAGCAGTACTTGGGCTCTGATTCAGATGTTGTTTTCCCTGTGCTAGAAAAGAAATAAGATATTGCATTGCGTTCGCCGGGCCTCTGGAATAATTGCATCGAGCGGGGTATGATCATATTGAACGCCCATTAAATATCGAATCAACGAGGCTGTACGGATTTGAGGAGCTGGAAGCTGCGCAAATGAAGAAGCCGTGCCGATCGAGGCCGTGGCGGTTGGCTTTGGAGACAAAGTTAAACTTCGGGTTCTCGATCTTTCAAGGAGGTTGATGATGGGACGCACTCATGGGAGTCCCCCGGACTGTATTGTTTGCTCTCGAATGGAAAAGGTATAAACTTGAGGAATAAGGATTTACAGCTGTTCCTGAAAATAACGAGGGGATGAGTCGACTCGTCGTGACGACGAAGAATGTACTGACGCGCGTCGAGCATGTCGACGGGCCTACTGCATAATTCCGGCAAGTACATGGTGTACGGTATACTATTTAGCGGTATATCTTACTACTTGGTCCATTGAGGATCGAGACTTAGAGCCGTACGGATTATAAGAACCGGAGAAAGAGTGTGGAGGGATAGGAGGGGAAACTAAAGTTTTTGTCGCCGGTACTCGCGGTGGCCGAGGCTGGGTGCGAATCAGTCGGGGAGTTCGTGTCGGATAGGCCTGAAAGCTGCTTGTAGCAGTAGTTTGATTACAGACGGGGTTCAGGCCCAAGAGCGGCATCTTGCGCGCGCGCACACAGTGGAACGTGCGTAGCTCCGCCGTAGAGTACGCGCGTAAAATGCGCCTCCTCCGCGGACGAGAGCGCGCCGCCTGCCGGGGGCCGCGTCGGCGTAGGTGTCGTCGGTGTCGTTCCGGGGCGCGCCGTCGTTTGGCTGGTACTGGTGCTGCTGTTGATCTTGGTGGATGTGTGGTCTTGTCCGAGGCGCAGATCAGTTCGTCCTCGGTCATCGGCGTCTGTCCGCGCCCGCCGCGGGGGACGTCGGGGCTCAGCGAGCGGCGCCCGTCGTACGTTGCGTGCGGCGAATGTGCCCCCTCGTGCGTAGAGTGAACGGCCTCGCCCGGGAACGGTTTGAGCGGGACGGCGGGGCGCGCATGGTATGGGTCGAGGTAGGATAGCCCGTCGCCCTGCACGTCGATGAAGTAATAGGAAGAGGAAGGGCGACCGGTCTGGGTGAAGGCACAGAGAAGCCGTCCACGAGCATTCTCAAGAAAGAGTCGTTAGCGTTGGTCAATGACACGGGAGAGTCAGATAAGGAGAAATAAGGAGTCATACTTATAATAAGAACGGAGGTGGACGAGGGGGAGGAGGATCCATGGAAAAAGAACGAGAAGGGGATGTCAGGAAGGAAGAAGGTGAGGGGGAGACGCGGCCACGATGGGAGTATATGGGGGGTAGATGGACGAGTGGGTCGCTGCATAAGCCGCGTGGAAAACGAAGGAGGAAGATGGTGCAAGGGTGGTATGCCAGCCACATCGCGATTGGCATGTCGCATGTCGCACGTCCCGGAAGGAAACAAAGGAGGGAAAGATAGAGGAAGATCCACCCACCTAACTGCCCCCGCCGCGCTCGGCCCAAACCTCATGCCCACGTCCTTCCCCGCGGCCTTGCCCGCCAGCGCCATGCGGTGCACGCCAAATGGCGCCGCCGGCGCGTCGAGTAACCACGACAGAGCCGCGCGTGCGCTGCGTGCGCCGCCGGCGTGCGCGGGAGGAAGGGCGGGATTGTTGAGTCCACGGGGGATCTAGGGCAGAGGCGTGTCAGTACGCTGGAATGCGGTGGGTCAGGGAGACGAAGGGGAGGGAAGGAGGGAAGGCGGCGAAGGGGGACGGTGGAAGGGGTGGGGAGAAACGTATCCCGGGGGGTCCGGGGCGCGGAAGTGTAAAGGGAGAGAGAGGAAACGAAAAAAAAAACGAGTCGAAAAATACGAGGCCGAAAAGGGAAATCATTGACAGCTACCAAAATAGCTGGGGCATGTCAAGTCGAAATAAAGTTCGTGTGTCGAGCGGAGAGGGAGGGGATGAGTCAATGAGTTACAGAATGAATCATGATGGCGTAGATGATGGGCGAGGGAACTATGGGGCGTGCAGGATGGGGACGAATACGAAAAAGGGATTTAAAAAGTTAGAGAAGGAATGAAATAACTGGATGGAAGAAATGGGAAGCGTAGCGTGTAGGGTTAACGGATACCCCGAACAAAAAAACGCCGCGGAGTCAAAAAAAAACGAGGAAAAGGAACTCACCCCAACACGTTGCAGCGCCGTCGCCAACAAGCTCTGCGCCGTCCGCAGCATGCAACCCACCCCGCATCGCTCGTCCACCCCCCCTTCAGCCGCTGCGTCGGCCCGTCGACGAAGACGACGCGCTCGGCACCGACCCGTCGCTCTGGCTCGGCGACAGCGGCGGGTTCCCGCTGCCCGTGTGGTTGTGGGCATGGGCATGGGGATTCGCATTCGCGGCAACGAACAAAGGCAGGGCAACGACGCGAGCGAGGAGAGGTCGCGGATGGGCTCGAACCCCGCGCGGTACGTGCACCACATCTGCACGTAGAAGTGTACGTGGAAGCGCGCGGGCCACGCGCCCGCGTCGAGCTCGCCGTCGCTGGTGTTGGTGGCGGAGTGCGAACGCGATTTGGACGTGGAGTGGGAGTGCGTGTGCTGCACCTGGGCAACGCATCGCTCGTCCTCGGGGCCCCAGCCAGGTGAACGGACGCCGACGAGCCATATCTCCTGCGCACTGTGGTCCAGCGCCGTGTCCCCGTGGAGTAGATAGCGCATGGCTTTATCCAGCAGTCCCTTCCCCGCGCCGCCGCTGCCCTCGCTCTTTCTTGAAGTAGAAGTCGTCGAGGATGCGAGCGCCGCAGCGGTGCCCGTGCTGTGGCTCAGCGTACCGGACGGCGTCGCGATCAGCGACAAGTCGATCGTGCTGCCCGAAAAATGGGCAAACCACCCGCTGAGCCACTCCGCAACGTCCCGCCAGACAGTAGACTCGGTGAGCGGATGAGCTGCAGCGTCTGCCCGTGCCCGTAGTCGCTGCTGCGCCCCGGGGACGACGGTGGCGGTGTCGACTGCGAGAACGAGAAGCGCTGCTCAGAGCGCGTGCGCGGCCGCGCGGAGGTACCCCCGTCGCTGTACGTGCTGGGCGGGCTGCCGGGCGCCCGCACGGCGTCGTACTCGAAGTCGTCCGTGTTGTGTCCGTTCTCGTGAAGCGTGAGCAGCTCGCCGCGCTCGGCGCCGTCCGTTCGGCGTCGCGGATGCGCTGGCGTTCGCGCTCACGGGTGTCCTTCCCCAGTCCCAGGAAGCGCCGCCGCCGCGCGAGGACGACGTAGATGTGGACGCCGCGGGGGAAGATGCGGCGGATTGCGGGCGGTCCACAGATAGGGACTTGGAGCGATCTCGCTGGACGGGCGTTTGCAGAGAGTTTCGACGAAGGGGTAGCAGGAACCGTTGGTGAGGTGGGCGGAACTCTGGAGGCCGTCGATATGGTTATGGGGACGGGAGACGCGGCGGCGGGGGAGGCGGCAGGGGCGGATGGGGCGGCGGCGGCTACGGCGGGGGTGCCGGGCGTTGTGGCGCGACTGCTGCGCGCGCTTCGAGGCGGGCATCCCAGCGCGAATCCTGTTCCTGCGCGCAATCAGATTGTCAGCGATGCCACATAAACTCCACATAGAGATGAAGGGAAGGACGCATGGAGTAGTATAGGAAGAGATAAAAAGATTAGCATACTCACGGGCGCGGTGGAAGGTAGAGTTAAGGCTAAACGCGGCGGAGGAGGATTCATGATGGGGTGTGTGCCCGTGTTTGGCTGCGCCATTCATCTCCGACTCTTGCGGTCCGATCTCTCTCCTTCTCACTGCCCACCTCGAAACCAACCCAAGCTTAGCACAAAATGAACGTGGCTTTCATCCCCCTGAAACAAACTGGCGCTGGACCCGTCAAATAGAGACGTGCATGGACTGCGCGTGTCTTCCCACTCCGGCTTGCCGCTTCCGTGGTTCTCCGACTTCTATCTTTCACACTTGCTTTCACACTTAAAGCTCTCCCTGAGACTTCTACTCTGTCGTTGTTTCTCTCGCATTCAGGCCCTCAACTTCACCTGCTGTTCTCTCACTCAAGCCCGACCTAGTTCTCTCGTCGTCTCTCCGACAACGACGTTGTGGGACTCATAATATCCAAAGAAAACACGCCAAAAGCCTGCGCGGTCCACGCCGACACACCTGTGTCTTCGAACCCAGTTCTTGCTGCACTTCCTCGATGTCCAGTCCCACATTTATAATGAGCCAACCTGTCCGTGGTAACGAGGACTGTGTTTCGCATATAAATATATATATCTCTTTGGCTGTGCATCGATATTAAATCGAGCCCTCCGGCCGCGCTCCGGGCCCAAAATATCACGGCATCTGCACTCGCCACGAATTTCTCCTCGCACCTCGTCCTCGATTTCGCTGCATCTTGAAACTGCATCCACTGCGAGGTATATGGACGCCTTGCATCGGCCGCCGGGAAAGTCCGTGCCATGCATCTGTTCCGGTAGCTAATTTACCATTCAACGCGGTATTATCTTCTTAATTTCAAGACAGCGTGTATCTCAACAATATATTTCCTAAATTTGCAGCTTCCAGCGGCGCACACACTCTCAGCATTCCAACATCTAATTTGTCAACACCCACTTGACGCAATGCTGCTTCTTACTCCCAAGACCGTACGGATCTCGTCCCCATTTTCTCAATGTTCCGACACTAACCTAACCACTTGACGCCGTACTGCTTCCTGCTTTCAAGTTTGCACGTATCTCATCAATACCGTTTTCAAATTTGCCAATCCACCCATTGTCCAAGGTCTCGGAGAACGGTGTATTGCTGATGCAGGTACAGTGGTATCATATTCACACTCGAACGTTCCGAGATAATATCTACTACAACGCCGTGCTAGATTACGATATAGATCTGAACGGAACGCGCACCTCAAAACTGGACGTCTCGAGCACATCTCCACTGAGTATCCAAACTAATGGAGGAAATACCAGCGCAGAGAATGTTAATCGTTCATCCACAAATCTCAACGGAAAAATTCCTCCAATCACAGGCCGGTTTCAGGTGCAGTTCACATGCGCTGATTTTGTCTTCCGATTCGATTCTGATTCCATGTATATGCCAAGGACGCCCAATATTTTTTAGACGAGGATGTCGTCCAATTCTGGGATTACTCGCTGTGGATTCCGCCCGGGGAATGAAGAACTGTTGCAATCCATGGGCCTTGCAAATATTTTTTTTAAAGAAGCGGGCGGGATGGTGAGACACTGAACCTTCCCCTTTCATGTTCTCAACACTGTTATGGGCGCAGAGACGTTAATTTCTAAATCAAGCTATCTTTCGCAACCGCACTATAATCTTTACGGGCCCGCCGGTCGAGGAGCCAGAAAGCGTCCGCGTCTCCCGCTGAACCAACATATCCTCGCATTAGTCGATCATATCGCCCATAACATCTATCTCCTTGCCACCAAACGCGATCCTCGCCCGCTGGTTATAGCTCCATCCCATCGCCCTCGAAATTTGGAGAGGTACGATGATCGTGCAGGTCCGTCTTCTAACCACCTATACAACGGCGACTGTACGAAGCCGACTGACAAATTTATATTCATTCCTCTCCCCCTGTCTTCAGCTTCGTACCGTTCCGGTATCGCTAATGCAACATTCGGAATCAGCGTGTCTTCACGCTGCCCATAGCCAATCTCCCGATGAATTCCCCCCCCCCCCCAGTGCCGCCTCCCGTTTTAAATCCCGCGACCCGGGCCTTTGCCCACCCGCGCGCACTCTACGCTGTTCCCGTCCGCCTGATGTCGCTGAAGGTAGTCAATGTTAACGGTCAATTGTCCTTCCAAGTGCACTTGATCTAATTATATCTTTCGCAGTTCACCTCGTTCAAGTTCGACTTCAACTCGCTCCGGCATAGATGCCAGCCACATAATATGCTTCAACGATGGCCATGCTCTCCGGACTCAATGTAAATACAGTGTCCTCATATCCAGTCCTCATGACTGACCTTCATTTTCATATGTAACCGACGCAGGTTTTACACTAACTACTCAATCGTAAGTATAACTCGTTCATCTTATATAATCTTGGCTACTTATCTACCGTTCAGATCTTGAATAAATAAGCTTCGCAACTGCCGTTGGATCGACTTGCATAAAGGTTTGTGCTCCAAGTATTCGTGGGCAACTCTGGTTCGACCAAGTCCAAGTTGTGGTCAGTCGTCCCACATCCTCGCGCACCATATACTAACTTGCCCTACGTACTGTACTAGTCGCGTCGATTCAGATTCAAAATTTAAGGATATATACTTGGTTACTGACTTGCTGCCCGATCGACCGACTCGCCTCGAATTCATCGCGGGCCAGGCTAGGTATATAAAATTGGTCGATCCTCGAGGTACAGAAGTAGTGCAAGGCGGCTTCTGATGCCTAGGGATGTCGATCAATCTTGCTCAGACCTCGTTGCAACAATTCCGTTCTCCATCCCCTGAAATCCGTTCAACTTGGTTCTTTTTGGCTTATCTACCCATACATATGCCCTACCACCCACTTTCATCCCATATTCATAGCATATTCCCTTTATGCCCAAAAAAAGTACCCCCGTTCCACGATGAGGCACCGGTAACCTGTCAAACACTCCCAGTTGATTGCCCGAAAAAACCAATTTCTCAGCCTGTGCCTTGTATTTTGAGCACATTATGGTGGTTGTCAGGCTTGCATCTTTAACATGACCAAGTATCACCGTGAACCAATAATTATGTTGTTTCGGTGCGGTGGGAGAGATCTGACAATGTTAGGTGTCTGTCAATGTATGTTGGAATGGTGACGTCAAGTGCCGAGATGCCGAATGATTGATTGCCCGTGCCCGGCGGGAAAGAGAGAGCACGATCATGGGCGGCCGAACTGCCGTGGCGGACGGCATCAGCGGAGATTCAGTGGAGCTTAAAAAGCTTCGGACAGACAGACAGACGCAATTTAAAAAGGGTTCGGATAGACGGATGGGACAATGTAATTTTATAAAGAGGGTGATACGTATGTCATGAGAAGACGTGAATAAAGGGTAATGTCGGATCGAAGCAAAGGTCAGATGAGCAGCGGAGTTTAAAAAGGCTTGGACAGACAGAATGCTTAATTTTATAAAGAGGGTGACTACGATATTGGATGACCGGACAGAATAATGTAGTGCTACAGAATGATAGTTTTGAATTTCATGTGAAATAGTTTGTCCATTTTCAGTCTGGTAGGATATTTAAAATATGACCGCCGGAGAAAGGCGTCCATAAGGGCTTGGGTATGTTAGGGAAGGCGTACTTCCGCCTCCTTTCGTAATTCGAAGTGGATTCCGCGAAAGGGGGAGCCGCGGAGGATGAGCGTCGGGTCAGGGCTCCGAGTTCATGCGAAGTGAGGCGCGGTACCCCAGCTGCGAGCCCGTTGATTCGACGCCGAGGTTCTGAGAGAAATTCAATTATTGCGCAGACACCCCGGTCAAACGTACGGAAATATGGGACGGACAAGCAGAGGGCGCTTTCGAATCCACCGCGCCTACTCGTGATGCGTTATGGGATGCACTCTCGGTGTCGTAGCCGTGGACGACATCGAGCACCACACCCGTGAGGACAGAAGGGTTAGGACCCCGCCGACTCTGTGTGCTCAAGTCTGTGGTGTCGTCGTCCCGTCGGAAGTGGATGCCTACTAGGAAGTTCGCAAGGAGTGTGAGGGAGTACACGCGGCCCTGGCAGGTCAAAAAGAGGTTACCCGCTGGGATGCGTCCTCGTGAATAAATATGTCTCCTCAAACAAGATAAACTCACCCGCATTGTGTTTCCAGAGAAGCACCATGAAAATGAGGGTGTTTGAAGCCACGATCAGGCCAGAACTAACGACGAGCAGGAGAAATCTCCGAGTGAAACTATCTCTGGTTGGGTAAATGGGCGAGCGGAGGCCATAGAATGTACTGTACCTCTCGGCGGCCGGTATTACGTCTGTGGGACTCAACAGTTTCCACACTTTGGACCCCAAAGCTATTGCGATGAAGATATCTGTGGCGGCGCATGTTATGGCCGCGGCCCTGAGTCAATTCAATCAGTATTCGAGGTGAGATTTGGGGGGCGGGCCTTACTGGCCAGTCGTCAATGCCGCGGTGAGCTCGGAATTGAGTACCAGGATCAGACCTCCCGACGCAAATGCAAGGCCCATCTAAATATAATTCTTGAGTGCTCAGTACAAAAAATGCATCATCGACTTACATGGGCGAGGACGAGAATTGCGAGGAACGCACTGACGAATGCATTTCTTGTTCTACGACTCGTGTTTGAAAATTCACCAGAGGAGTGCGCATACGGACTCACAAAGTAAAGAATATATGACACAGAATAGCTTGCTCCACTGCGGCTGACAAGAACGTCAAAAATACTGTGATTGCCATTGGGGATTGCAGGGCAACAGAGTGTGCATTAGGCGTGAGGTCGAGGGCCACAAAACATGCATTGATGCAGATCGTCAGAGTACAGAGGGTGTCGAAGAAAATGAAGGCGCCAACGCCAACCCTGTAAAAGAGTGGGCGATTCGGCCGCAGGAAGTACCGTCGACAAAGTACGAGCTCCAGCGTGTAGAGACTGATATTAAGCCACGAGGACGCCAGCAACACGCTAATAGCGAGAACGATAAGAAAAATATGACTTGAGGCAAACACAACGCACACTTTGGGCACTACCGAGCTGGCATCCATGAGGTTTTGGCTGTGTGGGCTGTGGGAGGACCAAGAGACAGTGCGCATCTTTCGCCACTTAATGCAGGTTTTTAAATGGCAGTCCGCTCTACCCCACCCGAAAGACGGACATTGACCGGATCAGCAGCCCTGAATCACGGGGAATCGGCATCAAAATTTCGTACATGGGTTTGATTTAGGGTGTAAAAGTAGGTGGCAAATCGATATTTCAAGGTTTCAGGTCAAACAGGGCAGCGGCTCTCGAGATAAAGCGATTTTGATGGCAACATTTGATATTGTCCGGGATTGTAATTTTAATTTTTCGGAACGTACACCTCATTTAGGGCATTCGTGTGGGAAAATCCCCTGGACCCCTCCCCCTCCACCGTGGGAAACTCACCAAGAAAAAATCTGAAAAAATCAAAACTGCATTCAACCGGTAGCTAAACCGGCAATCCCCGGTTTAGCTACCGGTTGAGACGCCACAGGAGGCTCAGAGCACTCAAGACTTGAGAGATCTCTGGATCAGCCAATACAAGTAGGTAAGCTGATCATCACGTATTGGCTGATTCAGAGATCGCTCAACGCTTGGGAGCACTCGCACAATGGACGATCTCGGAAAGGGAAAATCGGCTATTCCGAGGCCTTCATTTCGCCGGAAATGGCCTCAGATTGCGGAGGCTTTCTCTGCTCGACAGGGTCGGTTTTAATCGGTCTCCCGACCGATTTGCCATCAGCCTCTGTCTTTGAACTTTTTTTTTTGGCGCATTTCAACTGTCCTCATTATTGGGCCCATACGAAGATGACGGCTGGTAAATTTTACCATTAATTGCATTCTTTACAAACTTTACATGGTGTTTGTTACTGTAAAATATGGTAAATTTCGGGCCTGCAGCGCTGTAAATTACAGGCCAAATATACTTTACGAGGGACCCCCGGTCGAGCGTGTGTAAATTACAAGCCCAAATCCAAATCTAACCCAGCCCTAGTACTTATCAGGAACGTTATCAGAGCCTCCGAAACAGCGGATTTTCCGGAGTGCGATGTGTATCACCATGTGCCCCTACCGCTTTCGGATTTCTAATAGTAGACTACCCAAAGCCGATCAATTATTTCGCGGCAATCACCGGAGGTGCCAGACGTAGACCCAATTACCACGTAAAATTTAATGCTCTTCGTGATAAGTATTTTCCAGTGCGGCGAATGGAGGCAACCGTTACACAGGCCAGAAACCCGAATGGACTTGATGCTGACAGGGAGACGCCGTGATTTCCTCGTATTCTGTTAGACTCCTCATCCCATCGGACCCTGTCTGGTGCGCTATAGAATCTAGATCGATATTGGATCATAACCAATTGAATCTTGAATTAGTTCTGCCTTCAATTAAATCTCAGCCTTTGACAGGTACATCCTCTCAGAATGTATTCTTCTCAAACTCTCAGGTCAATTTTGCTTTAAACCCTAGATTCTGTGACTCAGAGAAGTGTACGTAACCCAAATAGGATTCATGCTGCCTTATGGGTTGGCTCTTTCGACCCTGTGTGACGTAATACTATTTGCTGAGGCATCAAACCGTCCGTAAGCAACTGAAAATTGCCTGGTTACCCAACAGGGATATTGGACCGCATATTCCGGCCGTAGGTGATTGTCTCTGGGTGTGTGTTGAGTCTGTGCATTTCGTTTCGAGGGTCAAATGGATTGTATTACCAGCAGGGATATCGCATTAGTACACGTAGCACATGAGGATATTGAATGGTGTTTTGAGATACGGAATAACATAGCAGTTCAATTTCGCAATTTTACTACTAGTACTTATTGATTCGAAGGAGTTCTGGGCAATGAGGAGAACATCGAGCCAGGTATGAATTCTCTTAGCCGCAGACTCTTCTGCTGCATACCCAAATTCAACTCATAATGCCGCAGGCCAAGGAGAAAAAATCAGGAAATAGCTGACGATATCCCTGACAAACGCAAACGGTAGCTCAGTTTCATCAGTAGGACAGCTTGTGGAAGTCAGGAACTACAGGATGGATATTCATAGCTCGGGTAGGATGAATCAGGAAGATGGATGGTCGACGAATCACAAAAAACGTAAGTAAAACAGCAATGTCGGCGACTTCCACTGAGTCCACTTCGCCGGTTTACTGTAAGTTACTGATATAATTAGCTCGATTCGCTTGGGTGAGTTCAGGGTTCCTCCCGCCATTATCGGCATATCATTGGGTATAATTTCCATAGCGCCCAATAAATGTGAAGTTCGTTGGCGCATGCGTCCAGGTACTGGTAGCTAACACCGAGAGCCATATGAAGCCCCCATCCCTTTACGGCCGAAAGAAAGCAAAAGCCATGAAAGGAGGGAAAATCTATTACAGTCGAAGACAATTATTCTACGTGTTTCTCCCACATTATCTATAATCAATACAACAAAATTGATGTTGTCTGGCCCAATATCCTGCAATTCAACAGTTAAATGTGGTACACAACGTCAATGACTGACGCCCGTTGGTTCGGCGCGGGGTTCGTCGCGATCCCGATCTGTCCTCTGTCCGTACCAGTGTACCATTCTTGGGCGCCTGACGTGGATGTGCCCATAGGCGTCTGTGACTGTTCCCGCGCGGCCTCTTTTCTAGACCAGCCGGGCTCGCAATCAACCTCGCCTGGTGACATCTCAATGATCACGGTTGACAGACAGTCTGTGGGCATCGTCCGTTGCGCGCTGCGCCTCACGTGGTGCGGCCCAGTCTCGAAGTCAGATTCAGGGTGCCGTAGCGCCTGTAATGCGCGAATGAAGGACTAGGGGAAACGAGAGATGAGCATTGCACGACTTGAAACCAAACCCAGATAAAAGGCCAGCATGATTGGCTGGGAAGAGGGAGTAAAATGCAACGCACAGGATCCGTGGCAGCGAGCAGCACGTATATGAGCGGACGCATAACATAGATGGTCAGGTCTAGGCATGGGCGTAGGTTGGTGATCAGCGCTCGATGTGCTATATATATAGTCAAAATTTTAAAACGTACCGGTGAGGAGAAGCGGTAGGCTCTACGCGACCTGGGTCAACTTTCACTTGAATTTGTGGGCAACGAGACAGGACGCACGAGTTTATTCTGCTCGGACTGCAAGTCGAGCACGACGGTGGAAATGTTGAGCAGGCATGCGACGAGCGGGTACAGGCCTTATACACATAATATAATGGCCTCAGTATCGCTTCGATTTTTGACGAGAGGTGGTCACCTATGCGAAGGATAATATTCCGGAACATTAGAATGGTCGAACCTGTGCGGCGTGAAGATTCCGATGTGTAACTTGCGCCGAGCTGCGTGTCCGCGCGGAAGCGCCGAGCATCGAGCTTCCAATGCGTCGTGATCAGTTCTAGGGTTTCACCACCCAGCAGAGGGGGGGAGGGGGCAAGAGCGCACCTCATAGACGATGAGATACCCCAAGATGATCAGGAACGCGCCGACTTCCCCCACGGAGGCGAGGAGGATCCAGATGGTCTCCGTGCCGATGATCCAGCGTAAGACTTCTCTGGGGTCGGTGCCGCTGTACCAGCATGTGCCTTCGGCGGCCCACCTGTCATTCCCACGACGAAAGTTCAGATGGCATCAGGTGAATTCAGATGTGACATACCCTAGTTTCCCTGCCGCATATGGCGCGACGTTGCATATAAGACAGACGAGTCCGGCCCCGAGCACATAATATTTCTCCATCTTTTGGCCGTTGACGTTGAATGCGAGCACCAATCTGGCGGAAGCTCAGTCCGGGAGATTCGCATGCGTAGAGCAGAAGGCATACGGGAGATTGACCGCTATGCAGAAAAACATGCCAGCGGAGAACATCAGGCTTAGCTGTTACGGTGAGAGCAAGTTAAGGTTTTCGACAAGTCGACATACATCGGTGAGAAACGCAAGGAGTCCGCACCTCCAGGCGGGGTACGGCCTTAGCGTGCCGACCACCAATACGATTTCGAAGACGAGGCTGGGACCGTCAGACGCGTCTATGGCGGCGCACGAGGGGACGTACTGTGCTAGTAGCGCGTATACGAGGAGACGGAAACTGACCCGATCCAAGTACCGTCGCGATACAGGATTCCATGCTGCGTATCCGTACAAGATAAGCAATGCGGCCGTCAAACTGGCCCCAGCGATTACTAGTCCCAGGACGGCCTGCGAGCTGTGAGTGTGTCGTCAATGGTCTGTCCGCACCGGGCATTATGCTGCGTACAAGATTTTGTTATCAACGGCCCGACGCGACATGGTGGAGGATGGAGCGGAGTCGACACAAGAGCTTTGAATATGTACCCCGATCGTAACGGCAGCACTCTGCGGAGACGTACATAGTTCAGGACAAGTTCAGGATGCCTTTCATCTCCATATTATGAGTGGTTACCGGCTTTGTGGCGTGGTATCTGAAAAAGCCGAAGGCAAATACCAAGGTTACCGATCAATTGTATATAAGTCTGGACCCTGTTACGGGATAATTCTATTCAGAAACCCCGGTTGCAGGCGGAAACCCCTCCTTATTCGGAAACCCAGCGTTTATTGAATTTTTTGGGGTTTCTCCGTGATCCGGGTCCCCGGCCGAGCCGAACAAGGTATAGCATGTTCATCCGAGGTTGACCTCGCCCTGAGTGCGCGTAAATGGACTCGCACTCTTCACTTTGTTCCGTGGCTGCGTCGGCAGAGCTGGATTGATGTTTGTAGCTCGGCATTAATCGGGAGGCCTACAAACTCTGCCGGCAGTGCTCTGGAACACACTTTTCGTTGCTGTCCATTCCCTCCGTCTGCTGGCAAGCCTAGCATAGCTCAGTTCTTCTTGCCTCTAGAGTCACAAGTGACCGCATAGGGTCTCCGAACACAGGATCTAACTCTTGGGAGTGAATGACACTGATCGTGGATCCACTGAAGTTGTGGCCGCCGCGGCGGTTCGGCTCGGCTTCTGTCAGAGCTGTTTCCCAGCAGCTTAGATCACCAGCGCATATTTGGCCGCCGACCCTCCAGAGGGGACCGGCTCTTGCCTCGAGAATATTCCCTTGTACAGTGCGGCTGAGCCGAGAGCCGCGCGTTGCCGAGCCGCGGCAACTACCGGCGAGTTCCCATTCTGCTACCGGATGAGTACAGGTTAGCAAACCTCAAGGTCATGCATACTGCCGCCGGAACGATTCAAACACCTGCCGATGGACTTTCAATGATTCGATCCCCATATCGTCGAGCTGCCACAAAAACTCCAAATTGGGCAACTTCCGGCGAGCGCCTCCGGCCAAGGGGCTACTGATCCCCGAAAAAAACACCCAAGGTCGGAATACGTTTTTCAGAGGTTTGGTAGACCCTCCCCCCTACGTAAGCAGGCACGTGCCATCAAATTGCCTTTTTGGGAGGTCAAAAATGTTCAGAAACCACTCCCAGGACATCCAGACACCACAGGGAGTTTCATATACTATTTCAGGTTAATTCCAAGCGCTTCCAGACTCTTCAGGGCAAATTTAGGTAAACTCGCTAGGGTGGCTGAGATAATCACGTGAATGATATGATGTGACATGATTCAACTCAGTGAAGCTGATTTGGCGAAAAAGGGCTCATATATTCACAGGGTAGAGCTGAAAAAGGTCTGAGCTCACAAGGAGCAGGTTGAAAACTTTCCTTCAGCTAGTGTTGATCAAGTTTGCCGGTAAATATTTCCGGATTTTTTCTAGGTGTTTTTTTTGTGCATTTCAACGAGTTTTGAAAACAGGTATGAAATACATTTTTCAGCACCCAGAGGGACCTCCCCCCCCTCCTCCTAATTAGGAAATTCCTTATCATGGTAGCCCCTTGCCTCCGGCAGAAACCTGGGTTTCTGCATAGAATCTATTTTTGGACGGGGGGTTTCTGCCTGCAACCGGGGTTTCTGAATAGAATTATCCCTGTTACGTTCAACTCGAACCGGGACAAATGGAAGAGAGAAAGAGAGAGATAAGATGGAACAGATGGTTTCTAAATTCTGGTCATCAGCAGACTTTTCTCATTGAAAGTTACCTCAGTGCTTTTTGTACCACCCGAGGATGTACCTGGGCAACGGAGAAGAGAAGTGCGCCTCGGCTGAATTCCCAAAACGGAAGCTTACATAATAACGCAGGCACCCGGGTAATCACCGCGATCACTTGGCGATCACTAACAGACTAGTAAAATTCACAAGACGGCGCCGTACGCCACAGGAACATGCGACATTGGCCCTCACGACGAAGGCCCTGCCCGAGGCGCCCTGCCCGATGCCCTGTCCCACCGACGCCGTCGGCATATGTAAGCTTGATACCCCTGCCCGTCGCCGTCGGATTCCTCCCCACCACCCTGCCTCCGGACAACGCCGTGCCCTTTGCCGCCTCCGGTAGTAGTACCTCCACCACCGCCGAAGGACCAGGACAAGATGGTGGACAAGGGAGACAAGCACCCCAGACAGCGTACGGTCTCCTCTCGCCTGCGCGGGACGCCGTGCGCCTGGTCGCGCGCGTGTGCGCAGAGCTCAAGCGCACGGGCACGCCGTTTGTATTCTCCACCCTCGCACTCGACGTATGGCACCCCGCAATTCGAGTTCGTTGAGCTGGACGTGATGTGGGCGCCGGCGCGCACAAGATCCGCATTAGTGCTCATCTTCTCTCTCAATTTTCTGTACATCCTCGTCAGCTTTTCATTCGCGCTCCTTTATATCTTTGTTCCCCGTTCCTCTTCCTATCATCCCTCGCTCACCGGCCCCCTCCTTTCTATCCAACTCTCCGTTCTCGATGCGTTTCTGGATGCTCTGCTCTTATCTTTTTTCTCCTTCAACCACACCTTTCTGTGACCCCGGCCAGCGGTTAGGACTTGGAGGAGCACCTCTCTCTCGCTTCTCATACGGACCGCGGCGTGCACGCATCGGAGGGTTCCATGGATTTCGTTTTCCGCGACCGCTGCTTCTGCTCTCCTCCTTCTTCCCTGCTCTCCCCCGGCGTGCTGAGATGTTCTTGAATCAACCTCATCCTGGGAGCAACCTCCGTCTTCGAGGCTCTCCCTGGACAGGCTTATTCTCTTCTCCTTTCCTACAATTCCTCCCTTCTTGGTTTTGCTTACTCTAGGACGGGATGTTGCATTCTTCGGAGGCGATATCGCTATTTTCCTTGGCCGTACATCACGATTTCTTTGTCGCACATACACTGCAGGATCTAATTTGAATTCTAATTCGATTTTCGGTGACGATCTTCACGAGTCTGTCTCACCACATCTTCATTACCGCACCTTGCGCAGTATTCATACTATACCTTGCTTATGCTCTCACCAACTTTTGAATCCCTGTGCTGAACGATGAATCCACCCACGCTAACGGTGGGAGGCATTTGGTAAATATTGCAGCGTGAGTTCAGTTCGAGTTTCCAGCTGCAGTTGTTGTTAGTAATGGCCTTTTAGCACTAGAACTTAGTGCAGATGTCTGTGATGACAAACTTAAAACCTGCTTGAGGCTCTATTTATGTCCAAACTTCGCGCGTTGATCCTAGCTGAGTAAGCGACAAATGCACTCATATTTCAGCTGTAAATATATGATCTTCTATTCAAGTAAACAAGCTCTGATCTGTGGGGGATTCTTCTTATCGGTCTTGGCAGTTCCGGCGATGTGCACGATCCTCCTTGAACATCCTCTTCCGCCGGCTATCGCGCGAGTCCAACAGCTCCCGAGGTGGATTTCCTACTCACTTGCTGGATGCCTCGCCGGATTTCCATTATGCGTCTCCGTGCCCCGTACCTAAACCCCCTGGACCCATGGCAGATAATATTAGGGAAGATAAAACTCCTCATAATGCTCGGTTATAAGCTGTTGTCCGCCGACGCCTGACTTGAAAGTAGATCAACCACTCGCCATTGGTGACGTCGAAGGTATCTGACCCCGTCCATAGAGGTGCCCAAGCGGGCTTCCCTCTCTCATCATGAAGGCCGAAGGAGTTCGATCATCAATTCATCGGCTCGGTGCACGCAAGTGGAACGAAGTCTATAATATTCACCTAGATTAATAATAAGTAATACGAGCCAGTAATGACAGTAACGAGTAAGAAAATAAATGAGAGTGTTGCTCGCCTCAGTCTTCGTGCACGTAAGTGGAACGAAGTCTGAGGGGGGACGACTCGAAAGTACACAATATATACTACTCAGAGTTGTCGCTATTACAGCTGTTTGCATAAAGGATGGCAGTAGCCCCTTTTTTGAAAATAAGAACAACTTTGATCTCACACTTTGCAATCGACGCTCCGACCGCATTTCTCGATGTATTGACTTGATTTTAGGTGCATTCGAGAGGGGTTTAACAGGCCTTTCGACTAATACCCAACTCACCTAGTAAAACAAAATATCTAGGATCGTCGAAATTCTCACAGTTTATATTCCTGCAGGTCTTGTTACATCTAGTTCTCCGTGGGTTCTGGACTGATTTGGCCGGCTCAGGGCGCGTTTTAAAGCCACTACTGCGGCACCCATTTCTATTGCAGCCAATTGTGTCACGCAATTTCCATGGCCTTTAGCAGGCTGTTGACCCTTTTTGTTGAATGTTCGACTATACTCGGCCCACTTTAGCTTGAAAGCAAAATCTCATTCATGCATAATATATGCCAGCGGAGTACTTCTCAAACGAATCCACACTCAACAAAATCGGATAGGATTTGAGTGAGTAGGAGGCAGTCCAAGTCAGAGGTGGAATCACTTTAGGCCAATTTTCACAAACCTATATATTCGCTTTTACTGGGTGAGTTGGATACGGGTCGAAAGGCCTGTCAAATCCCTCTTGAACGCACCTAAAATCAAGTCAATACGTCGAGGAATGCGGTCGGAGCGTCGATGGCAAAGTACGAGATCAAAATTGCTCTTATTTTCAAAAAAGGGGCGGATAATTCTATTTGGCAGCCCCCATGTGAGCAAACTTCGATAAGATAACCGATAAGATAGCTAGTACTAGGCCAATAAAATGTTATTTACACTTCACACTCAGCCCGCAAGATACAAGATTACTATGTTACAGCCTACGCCTCTTCCTGGGAGATAAGATCAAATCTGTCATGGATGTCAAATCTCGATCAGCAGAATGGCGCTTTTTCCCAGTCTCAACACAA
This sequence comes from Mycena epipterygia, assembly GCA_029281465.1. Lineage (NCBI taxonomy): Eukaryota > Fungi > Basidiomycota > Agaricomycetes > Agaricales > Mycenaceae > Mycena > Mycena epipterygia. The sequence continues at coordinate 122,232 of JARJCQ010000063.1, read as the reverse complement.
TTCTCCTTGTCCGATGAGCATTTGCTCACACTCACCCAGCTGAGCTTCTTTTCAACTGCAACAAGTGCATTCACACTCAGGCACTTCTTCTCTTTGCCCTGAGACCTCAACTTTGCGGTCACCTCAGTCAGAGCTCGACGCCGATGATAAAACTCTGGGACACGGGGATCCTCCCTGCAGTATAGGATCTGTCCGATCTTCATCAGACCAGGCCAGAGCTGAGCGGTCCGAAAGATAATATCACGTGGGGGCTGCTAAATAGAACAATGTTATTTGGCAGCCCCAAAACCGCTGGCAGGGGGCTGCCAAATAGAATTATCCAAAAGGGGCTACTGCCATCCTTTATGCAAACAGCTGTAAATAATGAAAGAGTAAATGTAAAATAATAATAACAGCATTCTGTACCTGTGTTCCTGTATGTATCTCGTACTCGTACCTCTATGTACCTGCGGCGCTGTATTCCTAGGTGCGGGTGCACACACAGCGATCATCCGCCAACAATACTTCATGGAACAACATCAGCATAGGAAGGCGTCTCGGGTGGGAAATTCGACACAATCGTTTTCAACGCTCCGCGCTTGTTGCCGGTGGACTCGGATTCTCCACGTTCACCCTCAGAGCGTCCCGAAGATCCCGTCATGCTGGAGAAGTGCACAACGCTGAGCGGGATGCTGGCGCCCTGGTCATTGGAGGTGGGCAGCGAGAGCTCGGGTGTGATGAGCTTCGTATTACGGTAGACCCGACAGGCCATGATGCTCGTCAGCACGAGATTCGGGATAACCAGGATCGAGTGGTACACGGCGCTGATGCCCGGCATGTACACCAGCAGCGTTGTGACGATATTCAAGATGACCGCAATCCTGCGAGGAAAAATAAAGAAAAGGGAGGGAAAGGCATCAGTTCAGCATGGAATGAGGTCTGCCAGTGGAACAGCGACGCACATGTAATACATCTGCCCATCCGTAAACAGTGACTTCGAGAAGGCAGGGAGGTTGGAACCGCTGAACAGCGCCGTCAACTGAGCCCTGCGTGTCTGCTGTCCATCCAGGTGGGAAAAATTTGAGACCAGCCGATAGGAGATCGCGAGGTAGACGAGGGTGTCATGCACCGTTATGATCACTCCCGGCGAGCCAGCGTAAGATTTCGGGTGCCCAATAAGGCATGTAGACGGGTTACCCACGTTCCTGGCGGTCCCGCTAATGGGTACCGTCGTCGAGGAGCCCAACACCGCTAGCCACAGGAGTCCAAATAGTATGGTGATGAAGCGATCACCGCCGTATATTGCCCGCACGCGAAAGAAGAAGAGTAGTGCTGTTGCAGAGACGCCAATCGAGTAAAAGATATTAAATGCAAGGTGGACACCGCTGCAATCGGGGACAGGGGTCGCTGGTCAATCAGAATATCAGTATTTAACCATTTCATGGAGCGGGACGCTTACAAACAAATATGGTAAATCCTAGAGCGTAAATCGCGGACCCAATTCTGACAAGTGGCATTAGACAACCAGTGTACACCAACGAAGATCTTACAGTAATTACTGACCTGCATACAACATACACCAGTGCCGTCCACTGGAATTTTTGTTTGAATAGAATCGAATAGTCACTCCCGAGGTTGTTCAAGATATCCCACAACAACACCTAGAGTAGTGCCCCTCCTCAACGCCATGGCCTTGGTACATCGCCACGGTAACGTTGAACATGCGGCCTTCGATTCTAGCAGAATATACGCGACGAACATGCGCCGATCAACATCACCCGTGTTGATGTCCACTCGTATCTCGTGTCGAAGGTCGATATCCCGCAGTGGCGCTTTTAGGATTAAGACCTCAGCGCGTTCCTCGAGTCTTCGGCTTCGTCGAAATCCGTGTGAGCGACTCTGTTTCAATCCCGCCCATTCCCACTGAACACTTCTGCCTCCCACCTCAGATATCGACGTGTCTGCATTATATTCGTCCCGAATCGCAGTCGCCGACAGTGATGGTGCGTCGCTCTCCGGCCGTGCACGTTGCATTACTCCGGCGTGGTGAAGTTCGCTGGGTCCTTGCACGAATGCCATTCTATACACTGGGAACCTCGCTCCACACAGGCGTCTCGTTACCCAGCTCATCGACTGCGCCAGCAAGTTGTTCTCTCGCAGATACGTATCGTGCGGGTGCACGAACATTTCCCGGGTGCGCCACCTTTGAATTGTAAACTCTACGTTGACACCCGTTTGTGGCTGCTATCTTCGGCACGTATATTTCCGGCACCCCTCTCCTTGGCAAGATGGCTCCACGCTGTTAGTCCGGCCACCTTGTCTGCGTGCGTCCGCGCCTCGGTTCTTCCCGTGTCGCCTCCCATCTATGTAACGCCGTATGATATGAACCCTCCATGGTACTGCTCACTTTTCAATAAATCCCAATTCTTGCAATTTCAGACCTGGCTTTTGGAACGGAATCGGTATTTAACGGAATATATTGCCATATTCGGCACCGGGAGGTGAGTTGCTTGCGACTGCTTCCCTCCCGATCGCCTCGTGGCTGATCGCTGCGCCCACAAAGCCAGCGCATCTCTTTCCAATCTCTTTCTCTCCGCCACCACTATCTCCATGAGGTTCTCTGAGTCAATGTGGCTTGTATTCGTACCTCAGCTCAGCTTGAATCATACAAACTTCGTCCCTGAACTCGTGGTTGTTCAGCTCATGGTACCCCGCCGTATACGATACCTGTCGGTGAAGATCTGGTGCATATTCCGTGATCTATTTGACTTTAATCAGGCCCTCGCTTTGTCTCGCATTCGCGGAGATCACGACCCCGGCCGCCGACGCTCTGCGGATTATACTCTGTGCTCTCGGCCTCTTCTTGCTCGATATCGAGAGCCGCGACTTTACGGCGAGCTGTCGCATTCTTTTGAGGAACCGAGGCGTGCAACCAGCCGCTATATTTGACGCCCGGGTGTGAGACGAACTTTGTACGCTGGGCCAGCGTAAAGGCGAGTCTATTTACATGATGTTCCCTGAACTCCGCCCGCCTCGCGCTCTTATTTTTTTTGAGGACCCTCGCTGGTAACCCCCAACATTTGGCGCTCAAATGAGCTGTTTAGTGCTTATACTCTGGAATTCCTTGTTAAGCGGAGCGCGGGTGGCGTCGCTAGGTCCTGTGCAGCACATATATATTCCGTTTTCGTCTGCCCACGGTCGTCCTCGTGTGCGATCCCTGCATGGCTTGTGCTCGAAGCTCCTGCTCCCAGGCAACCTAGGTTCATCGTGAGTCGGAAATGGGACGTGAATGATGTGGGAGATCGTGGCCCTACGTCCCTGGTGGACTTGGGTTCGACATGCATCAAAATGTACCTATATTTCCCCACCTCCCCCGGTCGGCTCCGACGGACTCTTGCACATCTTACACGTTATTTTCGTTCACCTGCGACCGTGGGGACGCATCCTTCCCGCAGGCCTCTAGCATATACCCCCGACGCATACCGTTGTGGTATCCAACCACTCACTGGCCCGGGCCGGTGCAGCTATATGTCTTCCGTGGATGAACGCTGACTTGACCATCCATTTCTAGAGCTCAACTTGAAGGAGGAAACTGTTCGCTCGGTCGGGGGAGGCGACTGCGATTTCGATGATACAGGTAAGCACACGAGAACGAACACCGTCCAAAGTGATCAGAGAGGTGTAGGATACATAAGATATGTTGGGGGCACATTTGGGGTCCGCTGCGAAGGTAGGACGATGTGTATTGGACTCGATGAAAGCTAGGTTCGTCGATTGCATCGCCCTACCTCTATGTATGTGGATGGCTCTAATTTTCCTTCATAGAGGGACGTCCACCGAGTCTGGAGGCCACGGGACTTCGGTGAGATTCCGCGGGAAGCTAGCTTAACAATCCGCGCACGGAAAGTTGATTGAAGCCCGATACAAGTCAATGTTTATGCTAATGGGTCGAAACTTGTATCAGTCAAGGTGATAATGGGCTGAATACACAGTGTGGCAAAGGGGTTTGAATTTATACTGGGCAAGATGGACTTGTCGGAATATAATTGAAAACGACACTTTGGCGGATGAGCAGATATCGAGTATCAGAAACAGGTGGGGTGACCATCTGGGAGGGTGAATCCATACCCTACGAAGATGCGGGAAGGGCGTGGGTGGACGGTTGGCCTTGCACGGGGGAATTTGACCGCGGAGGCACTGTGAGGCATATGGGCTCTGCGGTGAAGATAATGGATCAGACTAGTGATCTGGCAGGGGCCATTTGAATGGTATTCGTCATATCTGAAGAGATCTGGGCGATAGAATGTGCACAGGCCTTGCAGGAATTTTTTTTTGCCTTTACGCAAGTGGATAAATTGACCAACGGTTGAGAATACTGGCCCGTTTTTGCGACTTGGACTGCCGCGAAGTGGGTGAATCATATTGTCGGATGACCACTATCATTATCCCATTGATTCGAACAACAATCGCCAACCGTGCAATATATGTATGACTTGTATTCTTCGATATTCAGCTGTTTCGTTGTATGTGCAGTAGATCTATTGACCCATTGGACTTCACTAGATGTAATTGTCACTCGAACTTAGAATTTGAAAGCCATTCCCAAGGAGGCTCGGATCGAACAACATGAGGTGCCTGCATACTGTGCCAAGCGCCGAATCAAGGGAAATCGCAACGAATTCATCAGTGAATGGCTCAAACTTCCTCTCGCATTGGCGGCATTGGGCGCTGCGTGGACATTTTGTGTCAGGATTGATGGAAACTTTGTGACTAAAATTACGTTCGGCTATAAGTGATATCATATCGGTGAATACTCCTGCTCAGTCAGTGCCTTCTGTATGTCCATCAAGCTCCCAGGGCGGTATCGCATCCTCATCAATTATCGGTGGCACTGGCGAAGGCTGCCATGATGGCGGTGACGGCGGGCGCAGCAACACGCTGCGGTCCCATTCGCGCCAGACGACCATATCGAACCCGTAGTACCACCAATTCTGCTCCCATGAGAACGCCACGGCGCGCAGGTTTGGGAGACCTTCCAGCAGCCAGTGGGCGACGCGCCGTTGAGGGGTATCCGGATCAAACTCGCGGTCCATGAAGTTGAGAGAAATGCGCAGACGGGTGAGGAGCGGGAATTGCTGCAGCGCTTCCAGAATGACGGGCTGAATCACATTGGCAGTCATTAACACTGAGAAATGATTTACTGATTGCACACGTACATCGCGGACGTCGGGGCACAGTTGGGTGCTGTACAAGTATCCCGCGTGCCCGAGCTCCAGGAATCGCAGTCGGGGAAAGACAGCCGCGACGCGGTGAATGAGCATTGCCGTCGCGAAATCGTCGAGCGTCAGAGACAGTTCGGTGAGGTCGGCCAGGTGGGATATGTACCCCAGGGCGATTAACGCGGTGCTATGGGTCAGTGGAGCTGGCCAAAGACGCGGCGGGCGGCCCATTACGGGGAGGTACCTGTCCACCCTTGCTAGGAGATGAAGGCATGGCAGCGCGCGCGGAAGTTGCGCGAATATGGGGTCTGTGGGCTCCATGTTCGAGAGGGTAACGGACGTCAGAAGCGGGGAGCAGGATGTGAGAAGTTTACTGCCTGCAGTACCCAGTATGATGGTGGATACATGTCGCCTGCGTCCCGGTCCCGACTGAGATCAGCCGAATAGAGTATGGATAATTCTCGCAGCGTAGGCATCCGGGACACCAAGTCGGGCACCGGGATGTAAGGCGTCGGGGTGTGTTCTGTGATGGTGAATATGCGCAGCTGGGGCCACGTCAGAGAGAGAAAGGCGGGGTAGAGCAAGTCACCCGAAATCTGTAGCGCCGTCAGGCTGCGAGTGAGATTTCTCAAGAGTGCCACGACATTGCGCGCTTCTCTCGCTCGGTCAATTTTGTCACCACGTACGACGCCTTGAAACCCAGCGATTCATATTAGAAGGCTCTCAAGCGTGGTGAACGGCAAGGGAGAATATTCGGAGGTTCCGTCAAAACGCGCCTGATGAATCTCCAGCAACGTTAACCGGGGTGCGAGCGAGAGTGCACGCAAAACCTCCACAGGGACAGGCGTATTTAGGCGGAGTGTAACTTTGGTCAATGAGCGCATCATTGGCAGTGCGTCGTATATTGCGGGCAACAGCGCAATATTCCCTGGGTGCCCCATTGAACGATCTCTGATATGAACCATGCTATGATATTGAGATTTAAATGCATTTTCACATCAAAGACAACTAGTCTCACTGAAAGAAAGGCCAGAGACTTTCGGGCCAGATGCTGCTGTCGGGGAGATCCCAGTTATAGACCTCGCGGAATATCCACGGCAGCGTTTGTCCGCGCAAATATCGGCAACAGTCGGAGAGTGGGAGGAGAGATCTGCCCTTGCATGTTTCATGATCATACCTCCCGCGCTCTTCATCGCGGACCCAAGGGTCGTACAGCAGCTCTAGAATGAGCTGTAGAACATCCGTGGGGAGAGTAACGAGCGTAAGTGGAACATGTGGCGAGGACGGTGAGGTACACGTGGGCCTATGGGGAAACTGCAAGACAGTAGGGACGCTGCCAAGGTGTCCCTCGAGGAACCGGAGGGCCATGATGTTGAGGGTTGTGGACAAGTGCACGACACGTGTAGTACACGTGTCGGTTTGTGACACCCCGTGATACAATCTCTGAAGTTTTACAGGCATTAGATGATATTCCAGGCGATCAGAAGTGGTTGGGCGCACCTCAGAACTCGCGAGGACTGCATGGAGCATTACGGACACTGGTCAAAAATTCTTGTGAATTGATCTTGAGAGCTCGAGCTCACGGCATATAAGATAAAAAATGGGGAAAACGCTATAAAATTCAACAGCAACTAGCGGAACACTGAGTGCTAGCCAGACCCGTATAACAGCGGTCAATGGAGCCAAAGAGTGTGCAAAGATGGGAGACAAGCCGCCAGCGATGAATGGCAGAATGGTCCAGGATGTCCACCACAAGTCCAGTATATTCAGTCTCTTTCAGTTCTTAGCTCAAAGACAACGACTACAGACTAACCTTTCCTACAGCATAAAATATTCAGCAGACCAGCCCTATTGCTATTTGTCAAAAGAATTCACTATGCTTGATATCATGGTGAGATCGGTGTTACAGGATTAAGGGATATGGTGGGCCGAGATCCACGAGTTCCCCACCCAGAAAAGACGGGGAGATGAAAGATAGCGGTCTGCATTAATATAGCAGAATAATGTGTGTCTGACTTAGAGGCGTTCGCGTTTTGTGGTCCTCTTCGTTGGCGACTACGCGGATCAGTGGGAGGAGGGTGCTCGAGGCGGTGAGGATTTTTGGACCGGGCCTTCTAATTTGGTGGCCAACTGCGTTCGCACATTTTTTGACGTCCTTAACCTGTTACTACGACTCCAGGGCTTACGTCGCTCAATCCTGTAGTACACGCGATCGATACTGATAATACCGAATATTATTGACCATCGAATTCATGTTCGTCTAAAATTTGTATCATTAACCCCACTGATGAATTAACTGCACCGCGCTCAAAGTGTCTGTCCATGGCTTTGGTTATTTGTCTGCGAAATCAAGTCGATTTTCGCTGGATTAATAGTTAACCGGTTCATCGTGCACTGCCACACATACGACCAAGGTCTTATTGTTAATGGAGATGCACATAGCTTGATAGAATCCTACCTCAACAATCTCAATCTGGATTGTAAACTTCAAATGCCAAACCTGGGAAATTGGGACCCCCCAGTTGCAAAATACCATCTTCGGACATGCTAGTCACTGTAATCGGTAGTTATGTGCACAAATTTCGGGCTGAATGGGCAACTACAAGTCCTATTTGGTACCAAGGGGCTACCATGATAAGGAATTTCCTAATTAGGAGAAGGGGGGGGGGGGTCCACCCAGACCGTGAAAAATGTAAAAGTACTTTCTTACGCAAATGACCTTTGGGGCCCTGATTTGCTTGTCAGAGTTGGAGGGACATGTTTTTTGCTCCATAAATGCAACTGTGATGCTGTCTGCCATCAAGAACTGACTGTATCAAGCAAAACTCAGCTCAAGATGGCCGAAAGGGACTCACTGGCCCAATTGGGCCGTGTTTGCTGGTACTTTGGCTAGATCGGGAGATACAAACATTGACACACAGACTCCTTTTTTTCATTCTCTTCTCTCACACCACCCTGCGATAACGTGCCCACAAAATATGGATGCATCTCTATTGCACCCTTTGTCCTCTGCACCCCAGCCTAGTAAATAGGGTAGTCCAGCAGTGTCGAACTCACCGGACAACGTTAACCTCGGAATTGGAGTAAACATTACTTATTCTGATCCCACACCTCTCCACAATGTTAACGAGCTGATTGACACCACAACACTGGCAATCGCACCTTCAACACACGTATGAAACTAGCCCATTGTCACTTCAACTTCGGCCATCATTGCTTCGACAGCAGCCAACACTAATGCTGTTGTCTCATCGGAACAAGTGTGCAAACAACGCAAGGTTGAAAAAATCTGTGATTGTGGATCCACGGTCACTGCCACGGAACAAGAGGATTCTATGATTGCAGTCCAGTGCAACAAAGTAGGGTGCAAATCTGGTTGGTTGAGTGCAACTATTGTTTTAATTGAGCTACAGCTTATATTCTGGTTCAGTATCATCTAGAATATGTTGGGCTGGATTCAGACTTCAAGGGATGGGCATTTCAAGCGTGTAGAGGGAGAAACACCGCCGTCTGTAGAGCCTGGATGTAACCCAATAAGGGAATTTGATGGCACGTGCCTGCTTACGTAGGGGGGAGGGTCTACCAAACCTTTGAAAAATGTATTCCGACCTTGGGTGTTTTTTTCGGGGATCGGTAGCCCCTTGTTTGGTACAAACATATAAGGTGGTATTGCGCATTGCCGCAACAGCGACGCGGTGGTGACGCGGAGTGAGGCGTTGCCGCGGATTTGCGGGGAACTGCCGCGGCATACCTCGAACTAAGAGAATCATTTTGAAACCTCTGCAGCCTTCGTTCAATGCAGAAAGTGTTAGGAATATTCAATCTTATGCGAATGTTCTGGAACTATTAGCTAATCATCGAGGGTATATAAGTAGCGTAACTCCGCTTGTATCCTCACGTGTTTGCAGAGCTCAGCCAAACACGATATCCTTGGTCGTACTTTCCTGGTCCCGAGCAGAACCTTACCTCGGATTATTTCAACAGAAAGCATCGTTACACTCAGTAGAAATGTAGTGGCTGCAGCTATGATCTCCACAACGAGGACTTCTTGCGGAAATCACATGTAAAATATTTGCCTGGGGGCAGTAAGCACTCCATTTAAAGCACCGAAGTCCTCAGGAAGTAATTTCACTCTAAAGTTCAGCGCACAGGAATACAGGTGTCAAGGTTTAGTTAACATTTGGGATTGGCGCGGCAGTGCCGCGGCAAGTGGAAAAGCTGTTGGGGTCTTGATCCGTGCTTGATTGGCAGGGGCACGTTGGCATCCTAATAGTTTGGATTGATTCGGATCATTCCTTACAGTACGTACCTGGTTTTGAGCCAAGACATGGATCAAAGAAGGGTTTGATGAGCTATTTCTGCTCCTTGTTGCAAACCACCGTAGCTGTAGATTATCACACAAGTCGAGACAATCTTCAGTTAATTTAGCCACAGCAATAGCTCGTGAAACACGATAGCGCACTCCAGGGAAAGTTCACACACCGCGAGCCGGTAATTGCCGAAGTTCGGCAACCCATGAGCCAATGCCGACCGCTGCCGATCACCCGCGCTGTCTGCGCTGCGCCTATTACGGAACACCAAGGTGTCGGAGATTGTAACCTTGCTCTTCACGGCGGAGTCAAGTACAGTGAATTTGAGGTTGGAATTCGGCTATTTGAACCGACAGTGGTCCTGGAAAAATTCTCTGGGTCTTACCTGTTTGGAAGCAGGCTGAGTGAACACACTGAACAAATGGGGATCACCTCGGGAAATGTTTGAATTCAAGTCAGGGTGTTATCAGTCCGACTGCCCAATCGGACAAGCGACGGGCATCAAATGAGCGTGGTGCTCTGGCGCTCCATAGGATCACGGCGTAAGCCAAGCGAGTCCAGTGCTGATTGCTCTTACAAGGCTGTATCTATGCTTCCATGAACTCATCATAGTTTTCTCCAGTTGGAACCGTCCCGGTCCCGTACACTACCTAGGACCTATATCCGAGAATCAAAATTTTTGACCCCAATAAAAGTGTCGGAAGTCTTAACTGTTCAATAAAAGTGTCGGAGATCAGATTCAGTCAACAAAAGTGTCGCGGAAACTGACCTTTTTCTATGGCGGTCAAAATGCACTTTTAATCTTCCAACACTTTTTTCAAGGTTTTTCGACTTTCCGACACTTTTATGGCTTTTGTCAAGGTCCATAAAAGTGTCGGGAAGTAATCAGTTTCCGCGACACTTTTATTGACTCAACTCAGATTACCGACACTTTTGTTACGGAAGTCAAGCTTCCGACACTTTTATTTGACAGAGTTCAATCCCGACACTTTTATTGGGGTCAAAAAAATTTCGGCCTCAAATTCACATGCTAGCTATTGTGTGCTACTGGTGCGACGTAGAAAAGCTATCCAGGGTCCGCGGAAGTCCCCATATAGCCCTGCATGCGACCATGTAGCCTGACACCCAATCAACCTTACCCCAATGACCCAGTCAACTATTCCTGCTGTCTTTGACTGTACTGCTCATTTCATTCTCCTGCGGTTTACTATGTGTGACAATCCAGCGCTGGTGAATGGTCAAGAATGAGCAAGGATCAAAGAAAGGATGGAGTACTTTGGTGTCAGTAAATTCGGGCTGCTACACCTGGAACAATCTTGGCAGGGCAGTAGGTTCAGGAATACTGTCCTTCACTGTGTGGTTACCATGTGACAGAGGCACTGTGCATTGCCTTGGTCATTTTCTGAACATTGCCACGGCACCGCTCGGAGCCGCTGATGCCATCAGGGCCAGGCCCCCGGCCAGCATGGCGTGGTAACTCATCCACAACAGGCTGTTAGGTGTACTAATACAATTGCCAAGTTTTTTAGCACAAGACTTGTTAATCCCACACGCTGGCGTCGACCAGGTAGCCCTATTCTATACAGAGTCGCGTGCGGGTGGGGGTATATCGGCAAAAATCATCGTCGACGATGATGGCGGAGTTTAGATCATTGCATCATTGTCGGAGTTTGAACGAACTTGGTTGGATGTTTATTTTCTGTTTATTCCTTCTCACCATCAACACTAAGGCCAACATGGAAACTGGGCCTTCTTACAAGGGATCACCCCCAGTTGTAATACTAAGCTGCCATGAGTCTGCGCTGCCTTGTGATCATGGATCATGGCCGTTTCCACCTCCTTGACCTGACGTGCCGTTGAATGGAGCCGATTTTGAGTGCTTTCGAGGGACATCTTACCCCTGTATACCACGCCTTCCTTTGTAGTACCGGCTCAGTGCTCAGTCTGTATCAACAGCCCAGTTTCTATGTACCTATAATTGCCACTCACAGGCTATATGAGGGTGTCCGCGGACTCTGGACAGCTTTTTTTACGTCGCAACAGTATCACACAATAGCTAGGATATGAACTTGAGGCCGAAATTTTTTTGACCCCAATAAAAGTGTCGGGATTGAACTCCGTCAAATAAAAGTGTCGGAAGCTTGACTTCCGTAACAAAAGTGTTGGCAATCTGACTTGAATCAATAAAAGTGTCGCAGAAACTGATCACTTCCCGACACTTTTGTTGACTCTCACTAAATCCATAAAAGTGTCGGAAAAATGCAAATCTGGCAATAAAAGTGTCGGAAAGTCGAAAAATGTCCAAAAAAGTGTCGGAAGATTAAAAGTGCATTTTGACCGCGATATTTTTCTGACACTTTTATTGGTGATCTTGGACCAAACCTGATAAAAGTGTCGGAAATAGGCCAATTTGACAAAAAAAGTATCGGAAAGTTGAAAATGTCAAAAAAAAGTGTCGGAATATTAAAAGCGCATTTTGACTGCCATAGCGCTTCGGAGGCAAAGAGGTGAATATTTTTTGAGAACATTTTGTTGCCAAAAATGGGTGGACAAGCTATCATGTTTATTCCATGTTCCTAAGGACTGCAAAGATATGGCCAAAAAGCAAGACGTGCTTGCAGCCGATGTTTTGACACGAAAAATCCTTAACTATATACTCCCTTGTTCGAGGGCATCAAGTCGCCCCTCTTCATCGACTTCTTCTAGTCCCACGTTCCCCCGACGGCGCTTTCGACATGCAGCTTCCCTCTATTTCAGATCTCCCCCCGTAACGTCGCAGGTTCCTCTGGAAAAGCTTGCGACGTTTGATGCAGACCCCGACTTTTTTTGTGGTCACTGTTGATGATATGAGCTTGCTGTCATCTATCCCCTTCTTCCCGGGCTCTTTCAATGATGGCTGGACTAGGAACCGGCTTGAAGCAGAGCGCGGTCTGGAATTTTGTCAATAACTTGAATCTATATTATTTCCCTGTCTACTAAGAGCGCTGTGCGGTATTACTCTTGCTCCTTATCGTCCTCTTCGTACATCTCAATCACATCCTCGTCATCTATGTTGGCATCTTTGGCGGTGGGTTCACCGAGCTGGAATACTGCCTTCTCCACGAGAACATCCAACAGGACCTCGAGTTTGGTCGGCACCTTGCGCTCGAATGGGTAGAAGGAAACTTTTACAGTACGACTAACAACAGTCTGCGAGGATAAATTATCAATGTGCGCTGCAATTTAGAGGTGGATGAGGCCCTCACCGGTATGGACATCTGGAACTTATACTTCAAAACAGGAGCGAGCCAAGAGTAATGTTCCTCCGGTGTGACGACCCCCCAAATTGAAATGAGGGGACTGTAGTCAATGTCGGTTTCAACATATCCCTTGTACCCTTGGTGAGTGACCAATCGTTTGATGTACGATTCATATCTGCACAGAAAACCAATGCTCAGACGATCTCTGAAGTTCCTACATGCAGCCTCAGCGCACCTCATCATTAGAGTGTTGGTTTCATAGCTCCCAAAAATCAAGTTCTCCTTTGACTGGGATTTGTCTGGTGTAGCGTCTTTGCCAATCCCGCCGAAGGAAAACGCCGAACGATGAAGCCACTAGATGGTCCGGGTTAGCTACTAAGGAGGAGGCTCCGAGTCGGTTCAGGGCTCGACTTGCCTCGGTGACGCCCTTCAATTTGTTCGCAGGAACTTCAGGCCGTAATTTCTGAGCAATCTGAATACAGATGTGCTCAGAGTGAGTCCGCTAGGAAGGGCGGGAGCCGTACCTCGATAGAACCCTTGTTGTCCATAACCTGGTTTTGGGTCCAGGGTCTTCCTGCTATCTTCGCCCCAAGTATGGTATTCCAATCAATATCCGTATGTGTTGGTTTCGCCAGCGGCGTGGCTGTGGTGAAGATAGAATTCGCCTTCGCTGCGTCGCTGGAACGCGGTAGTGGGAGATTGGCCAGTCGAAACGGACACGGACTGCCTGTCGGAGTTGTCGAGTTGTTCATGATGACCAAGTCCGCGGCCGTGACCCAGGCTTGATAAATATCCTCCGGATGCGACCCAATCTGTACATTATTGGAATCCGCGAAGTAGGGGTCATCCCATTCGACAAATTTAGGCTTAGGTTTGAATGTAACCGAGTTCATGTTCACCACTTGTTCGAAGCAGTTGCGTAAGGTCACCTCTTGTATTCTGACAGGTGCATACCGCAAAGTGAGAGTGACCTGCGTCCCGTCGGGAACCGTGCAGTCCCAGAAACGCATCAGGGTGACTGCAGCGTTTCGTATCTGATAGCATGCATAATTAGCCATCGCTGGATTGTTAAAATTTCAGCAATACAAGCGCTAAAGAGGATGAGCCACGAACCGCAGTACCGGCTGAACTTTTGCTGATTCACATCAGTGTTGAAACCGTCCAGCTTCGACTTGAAATCTTGGAGGCTCAGGTCGTTTTCCCTTATCAGAGTCCCATCTGGACTCCAGAAGTTGGGATACGTTTTGTAGTTATCTGTGCACAATCCCTCGAGCCGTGCCTGAAGATCCTCCAAACGCATGAACACGTTGCCGTATACTCCTCGCATCGTACTCAACGTCGTGTAGACATATTGGAGCCCGTCGTTGAAGGACCTATCCTTCGAGTAACACGCACGATAGACGATCACTTTGTATTGGAATGCCGTTGTCTGTAACTTCTTCGGGTCTGGCTAGATCCAATATGAGGTGCATCAGTTGATGTTCTGTAGGTAGGATCCCGGATTTAAACATACTTTACCAAGTTCGAGCGGGACGTACTCCACCCAAGCGAGTCTTTTTCTGTCGAAGGACCACATCAATCTGGCGTCCTTGTCGTCTGCATGGCGTGGATAGACGGGATAAATCGTCTCCACGCCCACAATAATGAATCCTACTATTCCTGGCACAGTTGTCAGGCTTTCATACATAGTCGCTTCAAGGAACGCGGTCCACCTAGGTCTTTGGCCTCTGTCTTGGGCGGGACCAAAGGATATTTGTCATTTTTCTCAACCACTTTTACGGCGAATTCTGGACGTCGGAAGCTCATCAGAAGAGCAGAATAAGGACAATGATGAACGCGATCTGGATACACACTTGTGGCCTCCATATTTGCTTGGCTTCAAAGCCTGCTGTTTAGAAATGAAGAGCTGCGGTGACGGCTCTCCGGACTTCATGACACGTACTCGTGATGCCTGAAACAAGGAACAAGTATCGTCGGAGGTAGAGAGTCCCCGCTGTGACGCCTGTTGTAAGGGACTGGGTTAATGAACGGGAAGGCTAGGGGGATCAAGGTACATTAAGGGTCTGACCCTCTGCATTTATATTACATGATCTATCTTCAATGCACTGACAGTCAGGTACCAAATATGAACGATAATACAGCACTGTACCTTAGGAGCGGGCCAGCTGGGATCCGATGCATCAGCAAACCCTGGGTCCACTACGTACCGCTACTTACCAGCATATAGTGCCTGTAGTGCCTGTAGTGCCTGTAGTGAGGAGTGCCCTGTCTGTAGCGCTTCATAACTGCGCCCGTGTTACGTAGCACTCTATATATCTGGCCCTCTGTTTGTGGTACAAAACGGTGGCTGTGGCTGCGATATGCGTGGCTGTGGCACAGGTGACTGGGTTACGGTCCCAGCCCCCATTTTTTACTACGAAAGGTAAGTTAGTAAAAGTTTGAAGGAAAGTTACAAAAACGTACCGCATGTTATTCGAGAATAATGCAAGTATAGCGAGGATAGACCTATACATAAGTCAGTAAAGTTTGGGATGAGATGAGATCGGCGTGAACACACCTGTGTTGTGGAACAATAATCTCGATGTTATATGAATAATAATGTCCTGGAAGTCAGTAAAATTTTGAGGAAAGATAAAAGAACGTACCGCAATATATTTGAAGATGGTCCTCGAGCAAGACCGCACGTTGGTCATGGCACATTTTGCAAAAAGCACTGAAAAAAAGCGTCAGAATGGCATGAAATGCGTGTTGAGAATTGAAGACTTACGAAGGAAGGCGATGGCTGCGCGACGAGTCCGTGGCCTTAACTGGTCGCGGTAACGTGAAAGAAGGCGACCGGGAGTCGCGAGGGCAAGTTGGGCGTAATTAAATTTGCCAGTGCTCAAAGAGCAGCCGCGATATACCCATATTGGAGTGAAAGGATAAGATTAAACTCACTTTTGAGTCCTAGTGGTCAAACCAACCTGCTATCTATGAAAACCTGTCTTGGCTCCATTATCCGTAATTCAAAGTAACTCACTAGTACCGTATGTAAAAGACCAGCGTCATGATAGCGAAAGGTGAAGCTCAAGTTGCCGCTCGGGTATGGATACAGGGCATATATATCAGGAAATGAAGGTGAAGAACAAAGGTATACAATGAAAAATGAAAAAAGGGCCCACACTCGACTCTGGCAGATGCGACACGTTCCCGTCGTCGAGGTCCGCCTCCAAAGGCTGTCGTCTCCGTCTGCACCGGACCAAAATAGCGGCTCATTCTGGGCTGCGCAGATCGATTAGTAAGGGCGCGAAAAAGAAGAAAAAGACGGCAAAGCTAATAAAATGAGAGTGGAAGGAAGGTAGGAAGGAGAGCGCGAGAGGAGGTGAAGCAAAGCCCGGGGACTACAAGGGAAAAAAACGACGAGAGATACGCAGAAGGAGCATGAACGCACCTCCCAATTGTAGTGAGCATTCGTGGTGTCGTGTCATGGTATACCTAGGAGGGCCGCGCCGTCATTTCGCCGCTGATGTTGGTCGCGCGGTTTTGCCGTTTTCCGCGGCGGGGGCGGAGGTAGAGGCGGAGGCGGAGGCAGAGGCGGAAGCAGGTGCGATGGGGCGGGCGACGGCGGCAGAGGCGAAGGCGGGAGCAGCAGGGCAGTGAGAAAAGAATGGCCGGAGTGGATCGACGCGGCGACGGCGGGGGAGCGCAATGGCTAGGGCGGGGCGCGGTGTGGAGCACAGTGGGGGCGCAACGGCAGCGGCGGGGAGCACAGCGGCTAGGGTGGGGCGTGCAGTGTGGAGCGCGGTGGGGCCGCAACGGCAGCAGGCGCGGAGATCGGCGGCGGCGGCGAAGATGGGCGCGGCGGCGTAGCGTGGGCGCGGGGATCAGTGGTGGCGGGAAAGAGCAGCGGCGGCGCGGGGAGGGCGTTCATTGGGGCGCGGAGTGGGGTGCGCCACGCGGCGGAATGGGGTGGGCAGTGCGGCGGAGTGGGGGCGCGAACGCGAGCAGCGTGGGCACGAGGTTAGGCGGCGGCGGCGAAGTTCGGCAGGTGGGCGTGGAAATCGGCGACGGCGCGGGGAGGGTGCACAGGGGGGTGTGCAGTGGGGTACGCAGGAACGCACGGCGGGCTGGATTGGGGCGGAATGGGGTGCGCACTGGGCGCATGCATGAAGATCGGCGGCGGCGGTGGAGGTCGGCGCGGCGGCGTAGCGTGGGCGCGGGGATCAGCAGCGGCGGGGGAGGGCGGCGGCGTTGTGCGGTTGGGTGCACTGGGGTGCGCGAAGGGGTGCAATGGGGTGCGTAACGAGAGGATGCGGCGGACGGGGTGGTAGACGAGCACGCGGATCACGATTGATGCGGGACCAAACAACTAACCTCCGGAGACCCGTTATGGGAATTGCAACGCTGGGACCTGGGGGTTTTGTACCAGAGGTGCGTACATGGGGTGCGGCCCTTATCTCCGAGATCGCCGGGGCGTTAAAACAGGCATTTGATCGAGCCGATCATGCCATCATTTGTGATTTTAAATAGGAAAACAGAGTACAGCGCGTCTGCGCGCGGACGTCCCGGGACAGCATATGGTTCCAGACGCTGATTACCTGGTATAAAAATTCAGGTGGGGTACGGAAATGTCCACATTCAACAGGGCTACATGATTCTCCAATAGACTTTATTGATACCATTATTTCTCACCGAGAATTGCGCGCAACAGCGAAAATTTATTACATTTGGGTAGTGGAGGGGAATCCCGAAGGCCGAGGTGCAACCCTGGTGGGCTCGGGCTGAATATTTGGGGGGAAAGAGTTATAAGTAGTATCTACGAGTCTGGAAAGGTCCCCGGGCCCAGATCGGACGGGCAAGAAGTGTTTGGACAAGATTGATGTATGTTAATTGCATGGAGGGTATTGGGGTGCAGCGAAAATGGGAGTGATTTTGACTGGATGATTGTGGAGGAATGGCTGAAGGGGAGGGGCAGCATAGGTGTGTAAAAAGATGCGGGGGAAGAAACCGATTCGAGGTTTTCGATATGCCGAGATGCCACCGCTGGATTTGACCCTAGCACCCCAATGCATGCCACAAAGCCATGGTGTGGAGGCCACCATAATCTAGGTGGGCCGTAGCAGCGCGCGCGGCGATACGTGGTACGCGGCGAACGGGACGACGATTGCTGGGTCTAAACTGCGGTAGTCGGTAATGCGAGGTGCGTCGTCGTTGAATAGCGAAACATTCGAGAGGCACGCGCCGCCAGTGTCGCAGATGTAGAGATTCGGGCCAAAACGGAATTCCATCGTCCACAATCATACTGGGAAGGTGAGACGAAAATATGTTTAGGTAAATTGGGAAGCGGGAAGCACTGCGTTCCCACCCTATGTAGACCCACGCCTGTCTACGTTAACTTACGTGTGGCTACATGCGGCGATGTGCGGCTACATGCGGCTACCTGTGTGTACGCCGTGATGTAGACGGACCTTCGCCGAGCTTGACCTACGTCCGGCTACGTCTGGCCACATGGCGTAGACACGGGTCCGGCTACCCGTCGGCTACGTATGTCGACCTGCGTCTACGCTGTAGACGCACGTAGACACACCTCGGCCACCTTCATAATGTGGATTTGGGGCCATTTTGGTGTTCTACTGTATAGGCCAGTTCATTGCCATCCTTGTGCTCCATAGATTCAATGCATACAACGAATTGAAGCCAACGAGAGAATTTCGGGAGAAGGGTTGCATCCAAAAATAGCCAAGAAATACCCACGTCGGCTTGGGCAATGCCCAAGTAGCAATCCTGCAACAGTTGGGGTGCCTGAGGGTTTGCAGAGGTCTGAGGGAAGCCAATGGATGACCAGACAATGCAGTTAACATTATGCACAGAGCCCTCGGAAGAATCGGACCCGCGGCGGCCCGAGATCAGACGCCATTGCCAAACATGCACAAATATCAAATTTGGTAAACTAATGTGAAAATCACACGTTAGATATCTCTTCAACCACGGTCTTCACCCCTAATCTGAATTTATGCATCCATTTCTGAAGGTTGGTCTAAATTGGTTCAGTTATGTGTATATTTGTCTACATTGGTCTACGTGCGTCTACATCAGTCTATGTCGGTCTATGTGCGTGGACCGACGTAGACCGACATAGACAAATCTAGACATATGTAGACGAATTGTGCTTACATGATGTAGACACAGGTAGACAAAGGGGTCTATCTACCCTTCGTCTACGGGGGTAGGCAGACCCTCTGTCTACCAGGGATGGGAACGCAGTGAAGGAGGATAGAGAATGCACCGCAGCTAGACTGCCGTGGAAATGGTGCTGCACATTGATGGCAGGGCTAATTCACGGCTTAAATGGAGAGGTAATTCTCGCAGCATGCAGAAGTCGCGTAACATTCATCGGATCAAGTGTAGGCACGGGCACGAGAAGTTCAACCCATATCCAGAGGATGCACAGTAAGACGTTCGCTTGCGGCATTCACGAAGGACAAATAGGATGAGGTGGGCGTAATGTGCACACGGGGAGACGACGCGGAGCAGTTGGAGGTGAAGTGTAAGCCGCGCGGTGGACGACGATAAAGCGGACTCATGAATATCATCACCTCAACCTCCTGGTGGTTTCAAGGCCGCCCACCACAATCCCACGTGTAGAGTAGAGTGAAGCTTTCTGCATTCCAGATCACGCGAAACGCGCTCCACGCCAGTACACCGCGTGTCCGCCCCCGAAGCGACGCGACCCGACGCCGTTGACCATTTGCGAGATGTGGGGCCGGCGCACCAGTGCGTCTGAGCGCGATGCATCTCGGAGCCAGAGGTGATGCCAAATGGATGCCAAATGTCGCGAAAATGAGAGAGAAAATGGCGGGAAACGCTGTGCATGGATACAGTAGTCCCGAGCTCGACGTGGGGGAGCTTGTATTGAATCCTTCCGGTGGGTAAGACGCGAAGGAGCACCACGCAGAGCGATGAGTGAATTCAATGTTGTGGAGCAAAAGAAAGAAGCGGATCACAAGATGACCGGAACGGCGATCGGCTAAAAACCCTTTGCTCCCGACGCGCATCTACAGACACAATTAGCTGTTCAAAGACTTTTTTTGAATCGGAATTTTAATTGAAAACATCCATGACATACCTCGATTTCAGCTGATGAAATATCCTTGTGTTTCACGTTGCCCGAGATGCCCGGAAATATCAGAGCGAGGCTTGGGCGACAAAAACAATCGACAATATTGGATTTTTCTACCACAGGGAACTTAGTCGTTGCATGCTGGCCTGTGGGAGATCACTGCCTGCTTCCTGACCAATTGAATAATCAGGGCCGGTATAGGATCTGGATATATATTTGTGGTTGAATGCCGTCTTTTAGCTGGAGTTGCCATGTGGGTGGGGCAGGGGAATTGCCCTCCTGGGGGAGACAGATATTTACTCATGAGGGGGGACACATATCCAGTCAATTGACAGCAAAACAATGTTTCCAAACTTGAACATTCAATACAGTTAGAAAGGAAGTCATAATGGTTTCGGCTGCAAAATAGGAGTCAAGGAGCGGAATTTACGGCATGAATTAGCTTTGAGAATATAGAGGGCCTCTTTATTGCTCAAATGCCTGATTTCAATGACGTCCATATATCCAAAAGTGACTGCAAACTCAAGGAAGGACCGTGAAACAGTGGCAAAATCGGTGTTCCTAGCCTTTAAACTCTAGGATTTGTTGAGTGAGGTCATCAAGGTCTTGGTTATAGTCCAATATTAAAGGTAGAGTTAATCACTGTAAAAAAAAGTCAAAGAAATTGTCGCCTTCTCCTCAACCGTTTCCTCGGCATAGTGGCGGCCATCACACAGAAACTGATGTCATCACTTGTTTCAAAGCGTGGTGTTCCGGCTTTCCATAAAATGGCTTCCAGCGTTGCAGAGTAATTGAATATGCGTGCTGTATTTTCCACGCATAAGGGAGACGAACTCATTGGTTCTTTGACCGCAACTCAAATGCCGACCATAGCATAGGTCGGGTAACATCATGGGTCGAGACACTGAAGGCCCTCAACGAGCTGCACAAGGAGGGAGGGGACGTTGTACGTCTACTCTGTTCAGCATGAGCTTCCCTTAATTAATGACCACCCAGCGAAATGTTCGGCCTGAGCGACTTCAAGACGCGCAGAGATCGCTACACTGTGCCGCAGAAAGTCGGTCGGCGTCGTCGTGCGTCTCTATATTCGCTAACGCACAATTTTCTTACAACCAATACAGGAGTCACACGGGATGAACCTTGACCGCTCGTCCATGCGATGGCTACAGTATCACAGCGTGCTACTCCCCTGGATCTTGGGATAATATTTGGCGAGACTAAGACCACACATGCTGAGGACACGCTGCGATAGTGATGCGTCGCCGCGCGCCTCGATATAATATTCCTTCCTCAATTTACATGTCTGCAGCAAACTCTTAACCATGTAATACATATATACACCACAACTCCACATATAACGCAACCTGAATCGGGCCTAGGAATTTGACGAATTTTTGAACCAAACGTAGCGAGGCTGTCCGGTGTGATCATAGGAACGCCAAAATGACTGAAATAAATTGTCTTGCATTGTTAACTCTTGTTTGCGTTCACCAAGCCCAACTCTGGCTGTCAGAGCAACCGGGAACCCACCCAATGCTCTGCCAGATGTTTGAGCTACAAGAGATAAATCAGATACTGCAATAGATTGTCGCACCGGAGGAAGGATTTGAGGTGTTCATCTATTGACCAAATCTAGCATACACACCGGGGCTGGAAAGACATGTAACGAAATCGTCAGCTCAACACTGGGCTGAGCAGATACTAGGATTCTCTCTGAATTTCGCAGTACCAGACTAGGTTTACATCCAAATGTCATGATCATTCATTTTCAGAGCACGACATATATTGCATACATCTTGGCACATCATCGAGAGATATGGGGGAAATAAGCGTAGTCGGTATGCGTAAGGAAAAAAAGAAGAAAAGAAAACACGAGCGCCGAACGCCAAAAGAGGCAATGCATCGCCACTAGGCGCGGGGGCGGAACAGGGAAGAGAACGACGGTCGAGGGGAGCGAGCTTGGAGGGGTCGGAAAAGCGGGGGGCGAGGGCCTCGCACTGCCCGCCTCGTATATTGACAAGCCGGGAGTCGGATAAGAAGCGGAATTCGGACGGGAGCCGGGTCCGCGCATGGATCGCATGGATGGCTGAAGGGCACACCGTTTGCAGGATCTGCACTGGCGCTGCGCCAGCGGCTCGGTGTATATATGAGCTCGTCCTCCGTCATGGGCATGTGCCCCTGCCCGCGTGCGTGCCCGCACTCGGGGCTCATCGACCCCGCGCGCACGAAGTCTGGGCTCAATGAGCTCCTGCGCGCAAAGTCGGGGACTGAGCGACCCGCCGCCTACGTACGCCTTGGGACTGGGTGGGTCGGTGGCGGCACCGGCTCGCCCATGTAGGGCCACAGAGGCACCACGGGATGGGAGTGATGCGGGTCGAGGTATAAGAGCCCGTTGCCCTGCACGCCGACGACGACGGGCGATCGCCTGCGATGCCGACAGATTGGGGATGTGTAGAGCATCTGGAAACAGAGTGTGCGTCAGTATTGCGGCTGAAAATGAGGGATAAGATGCAACACACCTCGATCGTTTCCTGGTAGACTGAGTTCACCCCATCCGACCCCAGCCGAATGCCGAGCAGCAGCAGCACAGGCCGGCCACCCCACGCCTGGGTCTCCGGCCGTGTCCGTGCTTCCCGTGCGATTGGCCCGACGATGACACAGACGAAGGCGAGCGCGCCCCATTCCCGAGCGACGAGCTGTGCGCTAACGATACCCAGGAGTGCGCACGAGCGCCGCGGGCGAGGGCGACACCGCGAACACCTCCGTCTGGTGCAGCATGCCGTCGGTGGCGATGTTGACACCGAGCCCGCAGACGGGGTACGCGTCCACGAGCGTTCCACGGCCGATGTCAGTGGGGTGTAACGAGAGGAAGGGGGGAGGAAGCGCGGCTCCCTCCAGCCGCTGCGCTGGGCCCAAACCACATCCCACATCCTTCCCTGCGGCTTTTCCCGCGATAGCCATGCGGTGGACGCCGAAGGGGGCGCGGCGGGCGCGTCGAGGAACTATGACATGAGACGCGCGTGCGCAGCGTGTGCAATAGGCGACTTTGGTGGGAAGCGCGGGGCGGAGGCAGGTGTAAGATGTGGGTGGTTCTGGGGGAGATGGGTTAGTATGACGCCTGGATGAAGAGGAGGGACGCAGTATGAGACGAAAAGAAGAAGACAAAGTCAAGTGCGCGAAAGGACACGCCAAACGCTGAGACTTCAAGTGCCAGCGCACCACGTCCCGGGAGGCCGGCGGCGCTACCACGCAAACTCTCCCTGCGAGCGCTCCCACGCTGGGTCAAGTGCGTTGAGAGTTTTGGGGCGAGGACAACGCCCCCACTTCGCGCCGTCCGATGACCACAAATGCGCCCCCACACCTGGGCGATTCACGGGGAGTGGCACGCCATGGATGGACGAAACCCCTCCTCCGAGCCATGAAGCCGCGATACACGCGTTGGCAAGTTCGAGCAGGAGTGGCGGGAACCCGCCGCTTCCGCCCTCGCGCGCCTCCAACGCCACCAATTCCTCCCACAGACCCTGAAGAACCACGGGCCACGGTGGGCCAGGCACCCAGGGAACTCCTCCTGGGAGGGCTAGGACGTGCCGCAAAGGAGTATAGAGAACGAGTAAAGATGGTGGTGTGGCGGTGAGAAATGGTGACGTAAGCAGTATACGCGTCACGTTTGCGACGGGGAGAGGAGGTGAAAGGGTGGGATGGGGGGATGAGGGAGGGAGGAATGAATGGAAAGGAAGAAGGAATGAAGCAAGAAGGAACGAAAATGAAAGAAGTGAAAGAAAAAAATAACAGCACGTCCAAAACAAAAACAGGAACGCCCACGCAAACGAATCCGGCCCCAAGGAGGAACGAAGAACGAGAAAAAGATCAAGAAGGAAGAGAAAACTCACCACCAACCTGCTGCAGCGCAGTCGCAAGCAGACTCCGGCTCGTGTCAAGCACGCACACCCAGCTGGCATCACTCGTCCAACCCTTGGTGCCGCCGAGCGGCCACCACATTTTCTTGTGCGTTCCCAAAGCAGCGGACGGGGACGTCGAAGTCGAGTTGTAGTATGCATAGCACGCGGTTCTGGGAAGGAAGGCGTCAGCACGGGCGTAAGAGTACGGGAGCAATGAGAATGTACAAGAGGAAGGGAGATGTGAGAGGGAGAATGGAGGGAAGGAAGTGCGAAGGGTGTGGAGATGGAGACGACAAGGAAAGGGAAGAAGAGAAGGACGTACAAGTTATTGCTCCCACTTGTACTGCTCCTATGACCACTCGAATAGAATTGGAGGAAGGTGGCGCAGGGAAAGACGGCAGCGGCGGCAGCGTCGCGGGACTCGACAGATCGCGGATGGGCTCGAACCCCGCGCGGTACGTGCATCACACCTGCGCGCGCAACGCCGCGTGGAACTGCGCGGGCCACGGCCCCTCGTCGACATCACCCTCCCGCGCCTGCGTCGTGGACTTGGTGTCGGGTGCCGTGTCCCCGTCCAGCGTCTCGCTCGTGTGCCCATGCTCCGACGAGCACGAATGGGAGTGAGACGAAAATGGTGGGGCGCTGGCGCTGAAGTGCCGCTCGGAGCGGGTGCGCGGGCGCACGATGCCGCCGTACGCGCTGGGTGGGTTGCCCGCGTCGTCGCCATAGGTGGTCTCGTGGAGGATGAGCTCCGCGGCACTGGGCACGCGGCGCTCAGCGTCGTGGATGCGCTGTCGTTCGTGCGCGTCTTTGCCTACACCGAAGAAGCGCCTGCGTCAACCGCCACCGGAGGAGGGTGTGGAAGTGAAGTTGAAGGAGGTGGCATGCGAGGCGAAGGAGGACGCAGCGGAAGACATTCGGTAGATGGAAAGCGACTTGGAGGCGGTGTCGCGTTGGGTGCGTTTAAAGCCGGGATCCGGGCATCCCGAATTCGAATCCGCTCCAATCCACGCTAATGAGTGTCCTATCGTATAAAAAACGTCAGCGATGCCAATTTGGACGCCAGAAACGGGGGGAAACGAGGGGATGAATGACGAGGGGGAAGGCGACGTACGGAAGGAAGGACCGGCGAGATGACTAGCCCAGCGTGAGGAGGAGGAGGAGATCGAGGTGATGGAGGAGAAAAGTGTGTGCGTATTTGCCAGCAGCGTGCGTTCGGATGATGTCGGACCGAAATCCGCTCTTGGCTCCTCCTCGCCTAGCACTCCGGCGAACTTGGGTTGGGAGACGATAATTCCGGCCTCTAAGTAACCCAACCCTTCTTCATTCCCTCTGCTTGCCCTGCGCGCACTCCGAGATGAAGTCACAGCCTACTTGTCGATCGAAATGACTTCCAAACGTGGCTTGAACGTGGCTTTTGTTGCAATCGAATCCTTTTGCCAGGATTAGAGCTCTAACTCGTGCTTCTCTTCTTCCCCCCTCCCTAGCCACGGTCGACGTCATAGTGATTGCCTTCCTAACTCGTCTCTGGCTTTGAAACCTTCGACACAAACCTCTCTGCTCCTAAACGACGCAAACATCTGCTCCCAAAATACATCCCTTCTGTACTCGAAGCCCCGGTTACAAACCATTCAACATGCTACGCCGGGGTCTCTACTCCCAAAATACGCGCCCCTCTCGTCCCTAGCGCCAACTTATTCCAACCGGAACACGCCTGTTCCGATTCCCACCTAACGCTAAACCTGTGCTCGGAAGCTCATCCCCCGGGTTCCGTCTCAACAACAACTAGCCAATACAAACGTGCGAGCCGTCCGAACTGAACTGAACTGAACTGAATTTCTATTGGTTGCCGTACCTGGCCATATTGGCTACGCGGCAGTACACTAGTTAAACTAGGATAGGTAAATGATAAGTAACGGTATGGGGGTTTGAGAGGTGTTCATAAGGAGAGTACGTACAAGAGCCGTCCCCTTCGTTCCAACTGCACTCACTGACGCCCTCGTCAGATTGATATTAAATAACTAAATCCCGGTCTGCGGCGTAAATGCACCTCGTGTCTCGCGCGTGTTACAGTCGGTTCCGCACTCTGCATTCCGTTGTTCGGTTCGTCGTTCATCGGTATCTGCCTACTCATCTTACGTTCAATGACACCACAAGTAACCACCCTCTCCCCGCTCCGAAATTCGGCAACTCCCTCCCCTCCCCTCCCGCTCCCCTCTTATTCAATTTCCCCGGGTCGGAGACGGCATGCCAGTGAAATGCTCCACATAGACTCGTTTGGCTGCGCGCGGCGTGGAGCTCGCGTGCACGCTCGGCGCCTTGGAAACCAGCGTCTACGAGCTCGCAGTTGGAGGCATGGAGGTGAGTTGAAGGCTCCTCGGCGTTCAGAGTAGAGTAGGGTATCCGGTATGTACTCACTCGCTACACTCTTGTCCGTCCTCGTCGGCGCCTTCATTCGCTCGCAGCATTATTTCTCAACGGTCTCTTTATTTCACAGAGCTCGACTCGGCGTTGTTGGAAACAGTGCCTCTGGGCATCTCGGGCAATCCGCCAGTACAAACCTGTGCTGCATAGAGCTTGGGAGATTTGCTCAGACTGTTGTAGAATACTGTAGAATATATTTATGACTCGGAATCTGACTCACAAGGCTGTCCACTCCTAGTATTTAAGCAGCTGTATTTCGTACTATGAATCTAACTTATTTTGCTTACAACTATCATCTGCGTGAAGTCGGACGCTCACCCCGCCCACACTACTTACTCAATCTACCTGCGCCAACAGGCGTCCATCCAGAACGGACACATGCATCCCGGTGCCTACCGCTGTATCCGATCCAACCCGTCCACCCACTGCCTCGTCGTCTCATCCGCATTTACTCGGCCCCTCTATTCGTCAAATAACTCCACACCCGCAACATACCCCCAAGAAACACTCTATGGGTGGTGAACTCGACCTCCTGCGCACCACATGGGAATCGCGTGTCCCCACTCGGCGTCTTATTACCCAACCAGCGCGTCTGCGAGTTTGCTTGTGGTTGGAGGAATGGAGACCGTTTCGCGGATCCTCGGCGTTCGGACTCACTGGAGACTAACACGTCTGTACCCCCTGCTCTCAATCCTACTCTGATGTCCTCAGAGCTTTTTAATGCCCAGGCGACATTCATTTCGGGTGCGATTCTCTACAACTAGCGCGATTCTTGCGCGATTCTCAACCCTACATTCATCTACAGGGCGGTGCTTTCTCGAACTTGAATATTGAGCGCCAGCGGTACGCGTTTAGCGAATTTTCGATTGATAGAGTCAATACATGCAACGCCCCGCGATTTTTGCGAGGCATTTATTCGCGAAGTACGTTCACTGAATCCCATGGTGCCTATTCCCATTCGTGCAAATTTCCTTGCGCGGACAGAATCGAGTTGATTTCTCAGCAATGTAACTGAGAGTCTACTAAATGATCCCGGGTTAGGTTATTTATTGGTCGGGTATGTTCACTCAATGCTATTTTTGCTTAATTCATGTTAATTCATATCGATTAAAATATATATTTTTCACAGAGGGGATTGAGTTGAATCCTCAGCCCCGTAGACGAGGATATTACTTTTTGAACCTGGGAAGGAGGCCTAGGTCGTGAATGCAGCTTGTTACCCCATTACCTGGGTTGAAATGATATCCGACGGTTGGACAGGGCTCATGGAGATGTGACTGTACTGTACCTATTTGTGGGGGTGAAACGTAACGCGTAACACCGGGGTCGTTTCCTTTCAATTTCCAGGCCGCGTAACGCATAACGGAAGGGTTGTTTCGTTCAAATTTCTGTTACACATATTTTTTTTGGCCAAAATCATTGAAAATTGGCCAAAAAACACGGGTCGGTTTCAAGTGTAACGCATGACACTTGGCCTGTTTCTCGTTTCAACCACACTGTTTCAGTCACGGTCCGAAAAGCGTTTCATCCCTACACATAATCCCATGCAACCGGCATTCAAATTTGAAGAAAGAATTGTGGGTTCCGAATTCTCGGTCATCAGGTGTATGACCATACCTCCTTATTCACAGGACTCAAGGAACCGGCATAAGTCTCGGACCCGTCAACGGCCTCCGATCACCCGTCAACGGCCTCCGATCACCCGTCAACGGCCTCCGATCACCCGTCAATGGCCTCCGATCACCCGTAGACGATCTCCAACCGTAGACGATCTCCGCGTGAGGAATTCAAATTACATAGGATTCGGAACCGTTGAACATCGGGCCCAGGATTCATTAGGTGTCATTATCGTGGGGACCAAAAGGTCACATTAACTCTCTAGGTTGGTTCTGTGCATTGTTGGTGTCCCTTCTGTCAGCTCCCAAGAAACTAAACAAAATTGAACTCAGCTCAGACTTTGCGCCACACAACCTAACCTTGTTCAAAATCAACCAGGCAACCAAAAATGAGACAACCGGCGTAAGTGTCAGACGGTGTCCGACCCCTCGACGGCCTCCGATCACTTGTCGGCGGTCTCCCTTACCCTATCAACTTGTTTTGGAACTCATTCAAAATCGTGTACATCGCACCGATGGAAGTGCCGTTTGGGCCCAGGTGACAAATGATCAGGTTTGGATCAGGTCTAAATCCGGGGTCCATAAATTCTTTCTCTCCCCGACTAATATTTACATGCAGCACAAAACAGCGTACTTTCTTTACCTGTGCAAGCTATTTCAACAATTCCCATCATCTCAGATGTCTGCGCCGGACGAAAGAAGGTACCCGTGCAAGTTGTTTCAACAATCCCCATTATCTTATGCGCCGGACGTTAATTCCCGATAGTGCTTATGCCGACGTTACTAGTAAGTAGCCCTGTGTCAGAATCGGATTCGGGTTCGTAAGTAACGTTAGATTCACGGTAGGCCTCTTGCACAGATATAAAAGGAGCATGGCGGTATCCTACATCCTCGTCCTTCACGACATTCCACAACCGAGCAAAATCCACATGCAATTCAACATCTTAACTCTCTTCGCCGTTGTATATGCTGCGACACAAATCAATGCACAAACCACGTTTTTGTGCAAGTGCATAACGAACGGCGTGGAAGATCTGGAGGCCACGACAGCCTGCTGCAACAACCTCGGCACGCTCGCCATTTCGGTATGGTTTTCAACCCTTGAGCATGCCATTCATTGTCCGCTAACTGAAAATGTGTACTTGTCAGGCCTGCGCTATTCTCAGGCAGAACGAGGGTTCATGGTTCGAGTGCTGCGCGTCAGAGAGCCAGGGCTCCCAGTGTATCGACAGCTAAATGTGAGTATTTCCTCGGTTGCTTTGACCCCTCAAAGTCGTATCGAGCTCATTGAATTGTCCTATGCAGCACTTGCGCCCGATGGTTCTTGTACAACCAGAATGATATATAAACAATGGCTATGTCAATTTTACTGCAATAATTTTGTATTGTCCTGTTCACTACTGGGCGAGTGCACCGTCGATCGACGAGTGCATACTCATGTCAGCCTGGTCGTATTCCACGCTGTGACCAGAAGACACATCATCTGCGCTGACATTCGTGGTCTGTGGATCACATCAATATGGTTAAACTGGGCGAAAATGCCGACGTACTCGAAGCCTGCTCTTCTGAGACGCAAATTGCATTTCGTCTATTGTGGTTTTCGCGAATCGGATGTCATGTTCGAGTATCTACGGAGGCGACTCAGATGGCTGTCGAGAGAATAAGAAGGTACATACAGTTTTGCGAGGATGTAGGTACTGAAAATAACCATCTTGTGAGTCGGAGCAAGTTTGACAGTAGAAGTCGTAAACGCACGGGGAAAAATAGTAGTCGTTGTGAGTATATCTTGCAAAAAGAGCTAAGCTAGCTCCCGCACAAATAACCGTTAACGCCCCTGTCTGGATGCTCGCCATTATGATACGGTTAACCACACTGTTTACCCGTGTGTTGCGTATGTGGAACCTGGCGGTGTGCAGCTGCGTTGCTTTAGTAAGTATTAGCGATAGTGTCATGCGGGGGATATAGGAAACCTAAGAGAACGAATGGAGGGAAAGCCCGCACGGGTGGGAGCGCCGAACATATAAAGGGTCCGATCCCGGGGAATCCGGGTGCGGAAACTGAAACGCAGAAGAAGAAAACGAAAAAGAGTCCCAAAAATAAACGTCCCAAAAAGGAAATAGGATTATTGACAGGTCCCAAAATATGTGAAGTCGAATTGGACGTTTATTGCGTCGGCGTAGGATGGAGGTTTAAGAAATAAGAATGGACAAAGAAAGAAAAGCCCCTAACACGAAAAAGACAATATAAAAACGACTCACCCCGACCCGTCGCCAACAAACTCGCAGGCAGAAGAGGAAAACGCCCATACGCTGGCTGATACGCCAGCACCTCGGGGCTCGGCGGGGGAACGCCAGGACCTGCAACGGCGCGGGGGGGTCGTCGTCGCAGCCGATATTGCTGTGGCTGAATACGAAGATGGTGCTGGTACTGTCGATGGGGTCGACGCAGAAGCAGGCGCGAGGGACGCCGGCACCGAGGTAGACACGAAGAGGCGCGTCGTCGATGATGCGTCGTCACCGATGTTGGCGATGATGGCGCAGAAGACGAGATGGGGAGCCGGGGAAGGCGTAGCGCGGGGGCGGGGCTGTAGCGGCGAGGGCGGAGGCAGAGGCGGAGGCGGAGGCAGGTGCGATGGGATGGGCGGCGGCCGGCAGAGGCGAAGCCGGGAGCGGCAAGGCAGTGAGAAACGAGTGGCCGGCGGGGATCGACGAGGCGACCGCGGGGAAGTGTAGTGGCGACGGCGGGGGAAGCGCAGTGGCGACGGCGGGGGAAGCGCAGCGGCGACGGCGGGGGAGTGCAGTAGCTAGGGCGGAGGGGTGCAATGGCTAGGGCGGGGGGGCGCAATGGCTAGGGCGGGGCGCGCGGTGTGGAGCGCAGTGGGGCCGCAACGGCGGCGGCGGGAGCACAACGGCTAGGGCGGGGCGTGCGGTGTAGAGCGAAACAGCGACGGCGGGGCGTGCAGTGTGGAGCGCGGTGGGGGCGCAACGGGGCGCAATAGGGTGCGCCGTGAGGCGGAATGGGGCGCGCAACGGGAGTGGCGTGGGCGTGGGGATAGACGGCGACGGCGGGGATCTGCGGCGGGTGGGGAGGCGTGCATTGGGGTGGGCAGTGGGGTGCACGACGCGGCGGAATGGGGTGGGCAGTGCGGCGGAGTGGGGCGCGAACGCGAGCAGCGTGGGCACGGGGTTAGGCGGCGGCGGCGAAGTTCGGCAGGTGGACGTGGAAATCGGCGACGGTGTGGGGAGGGTGCGCAGTGGGGTGCGCAGGGGCGCACGGCGGGCTGGATTGGGGCGGAATGGGGTGCGCACTGGGTGCATGCGTGGAGATCGGCGGCGGCGGTGGAGGTCGGTGCGGCGGCGTAGCGTGGGCGCGGGGATCAGCAGCGGCGGGGGAGGCGGCGTCGTTGTGCAGTTGGGTGCACTGGGGTGCGTAATGGGGTGCGTAACGAGAGGATGCGGCGGACGGGTGGTAGATGTGTCAAAGAAGCACGCGGATCACGATTGATGCGGGACCAAATAAATAACCTCCGGAGACCCGTTATGGGAATTGCAACGCTCGGACCTGGGGTGCGAGGTTGTGTACATGGGGTGCGTACAAGGTGATTGTGGAGGAATGGCTGAATGGGAGGGGACGATAGGGGGCCAGGAGGGTAGAGGGGAAGAAACCGATTTGAGGTTCTCAATGTCCCGAGAGAATCCAGGAAGATTATGGGGAAGGTCGCTAAGGCATGCAACAATGTCATATGCTGGACCCCACCATAATCTAGGTCGGGCAGATTTTTGTTAGCAGTGATTTTCTGTTGGGCGCGGTGGCTGTCCGTCCCCGCAATTTTGCGGGAACGATTTTCGCAAGTGAATTTTTTTTTTACTTGGGGCGGTGGCTGTACGTTCCCGCAATTTTTGCGGGAACGATTTTCACAAGAGATTTTTTTTGGCGGGGCGGTGGCTGTGAAAAGTTTGTAATGGGAGTTGAGCTGGGAGGGGGAATGGTCCTAGCCAGATAGTGGTCTTACCAGATTTCTTGATGTCACCTGCAGCTCTCAAAGCACAGAGCAGTGGTAGTAACAAAGCATATAGGTAGCTAAATATATTTTTATAATATACAAACTCTTTCGTACACACCACTACTAGTATGGACGAATACATTGTTGACAACAATGACCTTCCGTGAAAAAACATACAATGGATAAAATCCGACTGGATTTCCTGATCAGGTAAAGCTAAAGAGTAATATTGCTAAAGTATACCAGCAATGGCTTTGAAATATAAGCAGTTGCATTTGGAGCAGAGCGGATTGGTGGCTGTTCTGAACACTGTAGAGCGACGGGGAAAGGCTAGTGTGAATGTGATGGACCTCGATGAGGAGGACGATGTAGATTTGTAGCAATTTGAATTTTTGCATTTTTTCCGTTTTTTTTTTTTTGGAATGTTTTGAGGTTTGAGCCCGAATCCGGACAAGAGTTTATCAAAATTTGAGGGTGTGATACAGAATCCGGACAAGAGGTCGACAGTCTTTGTGCGGGAGAATCCAGACAAGAAATTGGGAGGGCGCGATTTTGGTATCAAACCCCGAAACCGATTATCAGGGGTCCTGTAGCACCCATCCACTCGAGCACTAAATCGCTTTTGTGCCCTCGAAACGCGCTTTTTTAACGCGTTTGGATCCTCCTTTTGGCATACCCTCAACTGCTGCTTTTATTTCACGCCAGCTTCACGATCATTCAAAATTTCAAATCTTAGGGACTCATTTGCACTTCGGTCGCGTCACTTCGATCAGATCAAGTTAAAAAAATAAAAAATAAAAAATCTTCGGGAATCAGCCGGGATTCCTGGATTTCATGCAGTTGTTTGCACCCGCCCAAGGAGCGCCTGTAGGCTTCGGGTGTTTGCCTCCGTTGAATAAGGGTCCGGGCCGATCCCCGTTTTGGGGGCATGTTTGTTTAGAGACTCTAACTTCTCCTTCCGCTCCCTCATATCTCTACACCGACGTTGCAAATACCCACCCAAAACTCATGCAATATTTATGCAGCTTCCAATGCTTGCTTCCGTGTCCATCACCTCCCAGAAGCATCGTTACGGTTACGTTACCCGTAATTCTTACGACCGTAACTATATACGGTACAGTGGGGAGCCCTAATCCCAAGGCTTCAATAGCCCCCTTCATCGCCACAACACCTGGACAGTCACCTCGAGCATCGGCAGAAGTGGGGAGGAATGCTAATACTATAACTTACAAGCGGTTGACGGCCCGCTTCGCGGGCCGTCATCCCCTTTGCTGAAACTTAAATTGAAGTGACAATCAATTCAATGGTTGCAATACAGCACTACAAAAGAAGCTCCTCCCAGACAATATTTGTTGTACATGTAGAAAAATCACCTTCATACTTTAGGACGAGAACATTCTGAGAGTCAGGGACGCGAGTCATCGCAGAATAGAGCTGCCCATGTGAGAATACCGGCCGCCGCAAATCAAGGCCCAACTTCTGAACAGTTAGACCCTGACAGCCATTGAAGGTAGTAGCATAACAAAGTGCCAGCGGTATTTTTTTTCGGTGGATGGTGAAGTTGAATCCCTGAGGTTGAAAATGACAGTCAATGCGCGGGATGGGAAGCCTGAGCTGGGAAAATATTAGGAGGGGTTCAAAAATAAAATAAAAGCAAAGGCAATACCGGGTCAATGACTTTACCAGCAACAACAGAAGAAATTGTCTCCACTTCAACACTGTATCGCAATAGATTGCGAACAATTACTCGGGTATTTTTAGTGAGACCTCCAAAATTGCGGGTAAGTCGACAAATAGTCCCAACTTTGAGAAACAATTCATGGGGTGGAATTCCAGTTCATGAAGTGAGTTTAGGAATTCAGGGTCAGTGAAGACGGCTTCATTTGAGGTATTGACATCATCTTCAACTGAGTCACTGCTGATGTAGCAGTGTGCATGGCCTGGAACACTATGGAGAATTGTGTTGTTGAATTCATCAACAAAGAGGTTGAAAGGGCTCAGTATGGCTCTGGTGATACAGACTGCAGGGTCGGACACAACACTGGGTGGAAATATGAAGTTAATAAGCTCCTGAGGTGACTGTGTATGCCGTAAGCGGCCCAGGTCGACTGAGTCGTGAAGGTAATCATCGCCGATATCATCGAGGAAGGAAGAAAAGTCCAAATCGTCCCGCTGTCGCATTGATGTTTCCAGTTTCAAAATTTCGAAGTGCTGGAAGACAGATTGCGTACGCAGAGATACTTTACATATTGCTGTTCTTCCTCCAAATCTGACAACAGGTGCAACCTTGGGCAAATGAGACATGAATTTACATCTATAGGGGCACATACCTGGCGAAAATCACCAACTGTAATTAACATGCGTCCACCCCAGACTTTGTTTGAGCATCCTGTTAAAGAACGCATGAGGCGGTCAGCGCAGTCAAAGGCCTTGAAATGAAGTCCGCCAATTTCATCAATAACATGGCATTTAGCTGCTTGCAGAAGTTTTGCGCGGTCACTTCTAGGACCAACAGATGATGTTAGATGTGGGTTGTACTCGTCGACTGGAATGCCATAGAGATAGTGTGTTGTTCGTCCTCCAGGATAGTTCTTTGCAGCAAAGGCAGATGATGCTGTGAGTAAAACAATTTCATTCAACTTTTGTAGTGCACCGATGATGGGATAGAGAACGAATGTCTTGCCACGCCCCGCACGTCCATCGATATGCACAGTCGGAGGATTTTCCAGAGTGAAATATGCATAATGCGATCATATATCGCTCGCTAAAACACCATTAGAGAAGGTAGTACGAATCAAATAAGGTACACGAACTTGTTCAAGAGTAAGTCCATCTTTGAAGGCACATAGATTGGTTGGATCCCCAGACCATCGAAGGCGTTCAGTTTCAACTTCTTGCTGCCTTTCACTTGGTTCTGGAAGTCCTATTTCTGCGAGTGATTTTCCCAAACCTTGTAGCAAAGTTTGGAGTGCCAGCAAGAGTTCATTTATGATCAAATCTGGTGGCGGAGAGCTAGTAATGCACAGCATTCGATCCCTGATATCTGCCCCGAGGGATTCCTTGTGAGCCTCCCAAATTATTAATGCAGGACTTCCTTCTGCCGCCAGGACAGTAAATATCCAACGGAGCTGAGCAGGAGCGGCACCGAAATTGAGCAGTTCTTCAAATGCCATTATACCTTCATCGCGGTTATCAAATAACCCCATAGCTCGAGCAGCTTCCTGGTAGGTTCCATAGACAATACCATCAATTGTTCGGATATCAACCCAATCATGTGCACTCCGGTGCAACAGGAGTGTCCGGAGATAAAAAACATCACCATGGCGTGGGTACACCATTTGGATGCGGCAGACTCCAACATGGCCAGGTTTGTAGAAGCGGATTCTCATTCGGGGTCGATTTGGATATTCATCCTCAAGAATCTGTAACGGATGCATCTGCTGATCAGGATCATGTTTTTCGAGTCTACATTGAGATCCAAATTCCACATATGTCAGGTCATCAAGTTCTGGATGACGTGGGTGCGACAGATATCGCACTAATAGAGTTGCATCAGATTCTGAACCATTTTTTCGTGCCATTTGACCATGGTGTCGACCTGGTAAGTGAATTGGGAGTCGCTTTACCCCTGGCTGCTTCTCAGAAATATGGAATGAAGCAAGTCGTGTTGCTGCTTCAATGCAAGATAGGTAGCGCCCTCGCTCATAATCACGTATTTCATCCACTGGTTTCCGACCAGAAGATCCATGTTGATTATTGGATGTCAATGATGGTTGTGTCTGTACCTTCCAATTTGCCTGGTCTGGAGGTTTGCCAAAGAAGTATTTGAAAAGATACTGGAAAAGGGCAACTGTTGTTGAGAACTCCACGTTGATATGGCAGTCATATTTTAGAATGAGCCATGGAATGTGTGAGACAGTGGATGCATCTTCAGCACTGCGACGACGATGTTCAAAGTATCCTAGGAAAAGGTCAACCAAAGATTTTGCTAAAGGACTTTGCCATACCTCGTTCATTGAACGAA
Organism: Mycena epipterygia; assembly: GCA_029281465.1. Lineage (NCBI taxonomy): Eukaryota > Fungi > Basidiomycota > Agaricomycetes > Agaricales > Mycenaceae > Mycena > Mycena epipterygia. The sequence continues at coordinate 86,420 of JARJCQ010000063.1, read as the reverse complement.
GATTCAGGGATCACAGGCTTGGGATAACCATACTGGCATTGTTTGGGCCACCCACATCTGTGATAGGACTTTGAAGGATCATGAGTGTGTGTCATATGTCGTTTAACAGCATCACGTAGAGGGCCAGATTCACGAGGAAGTTCAGCGCTGAGAAATTGGTCTATCTCTGCTGGAGATTTAGGGTCATTTTTTAGAGCCACTGCAATATGTTCGTGGGGAAGACCTCGTTTTTGAAACTCTGTAACTCGTATGTGATACAGAATGGGTCCCAGCACAGTGCGAATATCTTTCATGAATGAAGAGAGATATTGCTGAAACACTCTCAGAATGAGATCAGGTCGGTCATTCGCCAACTGATTAGGGAGTAATTGGGATTTAATTTCTGGCCACCGTGGATTGGTGGTGAAAGTAATAAACAGAGTCACTGGTCCAAGAGCTTTTCGTAGGGCTAGACAATCAGATATGTTGGTGGCAGACCAAGCTGGAGAATGGACGAAGGTTGATGGCAATCGAACATCATCAACTGGCTCCTCATCACCAGTTCCAATGAATTCCTCTTCATCTGGATCAGAATGTTGATTCATTCGGATGTAAGTCAATCGTGCTTCTTCAATAGCACTCCAGGCATCCACTAAATATTCCCCTATTTTAGTCTTGGTTAGATTGTGAATTAGAAGAGATGCAATGGAACATACCTGTCAATCTGGAAAATTTGGACATCTGTTCTGCATTCATGTAAAATCGCGTCCGGTACCAACGTGCCTGACTAAATTTCTTGCCATCTGAAGTTCGACGTTCTGTAGACCAACCCATAGTACCATGAGGAAGTAGCAGCAAATAATGCAATGGTTCCACAAATGGCGACAGAATATCCAAGAATATTGGCTTGTCTGCTCCTTTCCGTTGAATCACCAATTTTCTGCGAGACGGTTGGCATGCAGGAGCAAGAGAAATAATGGCAGCTATTTCGTTACTTGTGCAATCTGTGTGTTCAACATGCAGAGCAATATCATCATTGTCATCGTAAACATTGAGGTTCTCGAGCTTGTTGATGAATGGGTTGACTTTTTCCAAACCTGCAAGTGCGCTATGAATCCAAGAAGATGGAATGTTCAATTTTTCCCCTTTAGTAAACATTGCCCAAGGGTCGTGGATGAACCAGCGAATTGCATGTTGACCCTCATGAGCAGGTAGGAGTCTGTGATATGTACGGCCACCCGCCAATGTTACTGCAGAAATACCATCTGGAAATTTCATGAAATCACCGTCATATACCCCGAGTGCAGTTAATGAAAAGAGGTTGTTCAACTTGCGAGAAATTTGGGCTGTTTTTTGATCATTGATGAAATAATCCCACTCATCAGGGTACGGTGGAAGTGGTGGTTGGTAATGGCTGCCTTTTGGCCCGCAAACAAAACATTGGTCATGTATTCTTTCACCTGTCAATGCCTGATCATGTAAGTTAGTAAAACAATGTAGGAGGCACAGAATTGAGAGCAGACCTTGATGCTGCATATTTTACAAACCCTGTTCCACCGAAGACCAAGGGGTTTTGAACTCTGAGATGCATTAAGAACTGCAACTCGCTCCCACCACTGAGCGCTTGCGCTATTGGCTGCAGGTGCCGTGCGTTGACTTTGATGGGCATTGCAATCCCTCTGACGAATGTCAGCCCGATGTGCATCACTGAGAACATTCCGACTCGAGGCGCGTGCAGCAGTATTGGTCTGTCGAATTTCCATAGTCTGTTCGTCTGGTAAAAGAGAACGGGATAGTCTGCGAGCACTGGCATCTTGCTTCCGCTTCAATTCCTGTCCTAAGTCATCAAGATTCATGCGCCTGTGTCGCTGACTTTCACAACGTAATCGACGTCGACGTTCTTCTTCGGTTTCTTCACACGTGAATTGACTCATTCTGCATTGAGATCCAAGAATTTGAGTAATTAAAAAGCTGTGCAAGGAAATGGGAGGAACCTGAAGGATAGACTCGGACTTGGTGAGAAAGGGATGCTAGAGTGCTTTGGGATGAGGGCAGGGTTTAAGGGGTATTAAATGCGAGCTTGGAAGTCAAAGAGTAGATATAGAAGGCACCCTATTCTCAAAGTAGAAGTCTTCGGAATGGAAGGCCAGAGTCCCGGAAATTCAGAACTTATCAAGAAGCCGGGCATCATTAAAATGGGAAGTGGGATCTCCAATTTTCAGAGCACACTGACTACACTGCATCAGAAGGGACCTGTTCGCCGCGGCCGCCTTTGTTCGGTGCGGTGGGAGAGATCTGTCAATGTTAGCGCCGGGGCAGTGTCTGTCAAAGTATGTTGGAATGGTGACGTCAAGTGCCGAGATGCCGAATGATTGATTGCCCGTGGCCGGCGGGAAAGAGAGAAGGGCGGTGGACTGCCGTGGCGGACGGCATCAGCGGAGATTCAGTGGAGTTTAAAAAGGCTTCCGACGGACAGACAGACGTAATTTTATAAAGAGAGTGATAAGCGGCAAAAGTCTAAAAGACCGGGCCGCATGGATGCGCACACATGACCACGGCGTGAGTATCCATGAGAAAACATGAATGTTCGCACATGTACCATCCGTATTTTCTTAGTTCGATTCTTAGGTAAGTTAAGGTAAGGTAAGTAAGCCGAGGTATGATACGGTAACATGAGTGATACTTCACTCGTGGTCACGCCGCGGCGGCGCCAATGAGAGCGTGTACCGAGTGGCGGAGAGAGCGGGTGACGGCGATGAAGACGGCAGTGGCGATGACGGCGACAACGGAGAGAAGGAGGACGTGTTTGTCGACGAGACGCTAGATCAGCACATACACACAATCATTGAGTTTACTCAAGTATCCGCATCAGCGCCGGTAGGGGGACCAGAGAATGCTCCAAGCACTGGAGCGAGATAGTAGTACATTCTTACGGCGCGGGCGTGTTTGACAAAGGAGAAGAGGCTGAAGTCGACACCAGGTGGGAAGACACCATAAGCGCGGCAATGTATTACCGCACACGCTGCTTCGTGGTACGATTGAGGGCCTAATAGTATCAAAAGTGTTATTTATGGAATCCCATTTTCATCGCGCTATACTCTGTACTTGAAGGCCAAGGGTGAGGGTGAATATAGGCATCAATTTTGCAGAATTTTCGTGGCATCAGAGAGACCTGATCCAAAGACCAAAGACCTTGGCTCAGATTGCAAATATAACAAACTGACCACTTGGAGGTTAAACTGTTAGTGTCTATTTATAAGAGACTAGAGTGTAAGTCCCTTTGCCCAGGGGCCAGAGTGCAAACACCTCAGAGAGAGGAGTGTGTAGTGTGGCTGGGTTGACGCCTTTTTGTATTTATAGCGCCAATATAGCGCATAGAAGACAGGGAAGCAATAGACTACATTTACACGTTGTGATGCACAATGCTCTTGCAATTGTTCCGGGCGAGGACTTAGGCGGCGTACTTAGCTGCGACAATGTTGGCCTGGACCGAGTTTTCGGTCGCGTCGGACGGGAAGCCAGATGTCAAAACGCCCTCATAGAAGGTGCCCTGCGCGCTGTCGCTGTTGTCGCCGCCAATACCGAGGATGATGGCGCCCTCCTTGTGCATCGGGTTGTAGCCCGAGGGACGCGGGCCACTGTAGAACGTCGACAGCGAGCCAGACGCAGCATTTCCGCCCTTGATCGCCCAATTGTTTGGCTCGCCTTTCACGATGGCCGTGACAAAGCGGAAGTTGATCGTCGGGTCGGCAGGGTTGTTCTTCGGGTTCTGTCCGGAGAACAGGCCGTTCTCGAGGTCAGCCATAATCCAGGGGCCGCTGCCGGAGCCTGTGCCCCAGAACGACTCGGTACCAAAGTAGACGGCCTCCATGTGCCCGGCGCCCGTGTCGTGCGCCGAGGTCTCTGCATTACCATAGTCGAAACAGCAGCCCCCGTTGAAATGCGTGCCATCGAGGACCGCATATATGCCCTCCGGAGCGTCACCCTTGAAGAAATTTGTCACCGTCAGTACACGGAGGTATATCATGGCAAGGAAGAAGACTGACCGTGGCGATGCCATTTGTAGCGTCGTTGCGGTAGCCAGTGCCGGGCGCGATGAAGACGCCGTACGCCTTCTGTCCGTTCAGCGTGACCGGCGCGGCAGTCGCGGAAGCCAGATTGTCGGGACCGCCAGCAGCGCCGCCGGCGGGAGCCTGGGTGAGGTGATTGCCGCGGCCAGTCTGGTCGAAGATGGTGGTGATCACGCAGGTAGTGCCAGCGCAGAACGAGTCTTGCGCAGCCGCGTTGGAGACACCCCCGGCGGATTTTGGCGCGATGTTTAGCGTGGTGCTGTCGGAGCTGCGTTTCACCTGGTAAAGGGACCCAGTGAAGGCGTTGAACAACGCACGGGTGGTGCTGTGCGCGGCGACGCAGGGCGTGCCGCCGGAGGCGTAGAGGTCGCAGGGCCCAGCGGCGACGAGCGTGGCAACAAGACAGAACGCGAGGAGTGAGGAGAACTGGAACATCTCTGATCACTTTCCCTGGGTGGGGGGAGCGGTGGGACTGGCGCGCATATGAGCATTTTTAAACGAAGCTACGACGAGAAGCAGCCTCACGTGAGGGCGCCGCTCATCGACGGCCCGGTTGTCTCGGACGTTTTGAGAAGCACAAGGTGGGTATTGGGACGCGTTCGTTGGACAGTGACCCCGCGCATCGGCAGCACTGAGGAGGAATGCGCATGCGCCTGAGCGCGCGTGGTGGAGTCCGTCGGGGAAAATCCGGGAACTTTGTCGGATGATTCTACCCGGCATTCCCTCCTGCCCGCATGACCCAGGGCTCCCAAACGAATTATCTGGTTCGTTCATCACTGAGACGAAGTTGATCATGAGACCCGTGGATCGCCAATGGAAGATCACGTCGGCAAGGTACGTCCCGTAGGCTACTCCCGCGCCTGTTAAAATAGAATCGGCGACTCAGCTGTAAATCCTCCATTCGGCATTTATATTTCAGGGAACCGCACCATTGACAAAAATTCCTCCGCAGTTCGCATGGTTTGACGTCAGCTGGGATGGGGTACTGTTCACAAACGCGGTGATAGACGGGACGCCGTGCGCGGAGGCCTGTTGCATGAAGTAGACTCGAACAGATTGATTCTGACTTTGAAGACGTGGGATCGCCGTAACAAGGATTCTTGTAAATGGTTAATTTGAACATGAACGGGAGGAACCAAGTGGGTATATGATTTTCTCTCATCCAATATTCCAACATAGCACATCACGCAAATGAATTTCCTATACACAGTAAATCTTTCGGAGTTAGAAAAAAGGCACATAGAAATTCATAAAAATGGTATGTCCAACCACGCTACAAAAACCAGGCCCCAGCAAATTGCTTGGCAAAACTGGACAACAAAAGTCAAACAGTGTGTGCATATGTTTAGCCATCACAGCAAATGACCTGAAGAATTGAGTATATCAAGCTCGGAACAGAGGTTTCCAAGTGTTCGTTAGGCTTCCCGGATCCATGAAAACTCTAAAAGCAACCATTGCGACCCTCGAAAAAAATCAGCGAGGTTTGGTTCGGCATGAGACAGAAGTTGCCTGGATCTCAGATTGCCGCGACGCAAGGTGTGGTGCCGGAGGCATAGATGTCGCAGGGCCCGGCGGTGACGAGCGTAGCAACAAGAAATAAGGCGAGGAGTGAGGAGAACTGAAACATTTTTGATCACTGTCTTTGGGCGTGCATATGGGCATTTTATTTTTGAACAAAGGCTCAGCCTCGAGAAGCAGGCTCACGTGAAGGGCGATTCGGCTCATTGACGGCTTACGGGGCTGTCTCGGAGGTTGAGAAGCACATCACCTGGACAGTCACCTCGCACATCGGCAGAAGTGGGGAGGAATGCGCATACTGTAAGTGGTGTTCAACACGCGGGAGAAAACTCTAAAAGACCGGGCCGCATATGCGGACACCCACTGCCCACCTCGAATCCAATCCAATCTTAGCACAAAATGAACGTGGCTTTCATCCCCCTGAAACAAACCGCCCTTCCGGCGTTGGACCCGCTGCATAGAGACGTGCATGGACTGCGCGTGTCTTCCCACTCCGGCTTGCCGCTTCCGTGGTTCTCCAACTTCTAGCTTTCACACTTGCTTTCACACTTAAAGCTCTCCCTGAGACTTCTAGTCTATCGTTGTTTCTCTCGTATTCATGCCCTCAACTTCACCCGCTGTTCTCTGACTCAAGCCGGACCTAGTTCTCTCGTCGTCTCTCCGACAATGTCATTGTGGGGCTCATAATATCCAAAGAAAACACGCCAAAAGCCTGCGCGGCCCACGCCGACACACCTGTGTCTTCGAACCCAGTTCTTGCTGCACTTTCTCGATGTCCAGTCCCACATTTATAATGAGCTAACCTGTCCGTCTTTCCGCGGCGCTCGCAGCAGTCTGTCCTGTGGCTGCCTGTATCGATCGTTGGGCCCGTAATAACGAGGACTGTGTTTCGCATATAAATATACATATCTTTTTGGCTGTGCATCGATACTAAATCGAGCCCTCCATGCCGCGCTCCGGGTCCAAAATATCACGGCATCTGCACTCGCCGCGAATTTCTCCTCGCACCTCGTCCTCGATTTCCCTGCATTGGACTTGAAACTGCATCCACTGCGAGTTATACGGACGACGCCGCCTTGCAGCGCTGATGTGAATATTGCATTGGCCGCCGGGAAAGTCCGTGTTATGCCTCTGTTCCGGCAGCTAATTTACCATTCAACGCGGTATTATCTTCTTAATTTCAAGGCAGCGTGTATCTCAGCAATATGTTTCCTAAATTTGCAGCTTCTAGTGGTGCACACACTCTCAACGTTCCAACATTTAATTTAGTACATCTCCACGGAGTATCCAAACTGATGGAGGAAATACCAGCGCAGAGAATGTTGATCGTTCATCCACAAATCCCAACGGAAAAATTACTCCAATCAGAGGTATTAATTCGCCGGTTTCAGGTACAGCTCATATGCGCTGCCTAATCCAGCAGCCGCTGTAGCGGGCTATAGTCTAAGACAATTATTCTACGTGTTTCTCCCACATCATCTATAATCAATACAACAACAAATTGATGTTGCCTGGCCCAATATCCTGCAATTCAACAGTTAAATGTGGTACACAACGTCAATGACTGACGCCCATTGGTTCGGCGCGGGATTCGTCGCGATCCCGATCTGTCCTCTGTCCGTACCAGTGTACCGTTCTTCGGCGCCTGACGTGGATGTGCCCATAGGCGTCTGTGACTGTTCTCGCGTGGCCTCTTTTCTAGACCAGCCGGGCTCGCAGTCAACCTCGCCTGGTGACATCTCAATGATCACAGTTGACAGACAGTCTGTGGGTATCGTCCGCTGCGCGCTGAACCTCACGTGGTGCGGCCCAGTCTCGAAGTCGGATTCAGGGTGCCGTAGCGCCTGTAATGCGCGAATGAAGGACTAGGGGAAACGAGAGATGAGCATTGCACGACTTGAAACCAAACCCAGATAAAAGGCCAGCATGATTGGCTGGGAAGAGGGAGTAGAATGCAACGCACAGGATCCGTGGCAGCGAGCAGCACGTATATGATCGGACGCACGGCATAGATGATCAGGTCTAGGCATGGGCGTAGGTTGGTGATTAGCGCTCAATGCGCTATATATATAGTCAAATTTCTAAAACGTACCGGTGAGGGAAAGCGGTAGGCTCTACGCGATCCGGGTCAACTTTCACTTGAATTTGTGGGCAACGAGACAGGACGCACGAGTTTAGTCTGCACGGACTGCAAGTCGAGCACGGCGGTGGAAATGTTGAGCAGGCATGCGACGAGCGGGTACAGGCCTTATACACATAATATAATGGCCTCAGTATCGCTTCGATTTTTAACGGAGAGGTGGTCACCTATGCGAAGGATAATATTCCGGAACATTAGAATGGTCGAACCTGTGCGGCGTGAAGCTTCCGATGTGTAACTTGCGCCGAGCTGCGTGTCCGCACGGAAGCGCCGAACATCGAGCTTCCAATGCGTCGTAATCAGTTCTAGGGTTTCACCACCCAAAGGGGGCGCAAGAGCGCACCTCATAGACGATGAGATACCCCAAGATAATCAGGAACGCGCCGACTTCCCCCGCGGAGGCGAGGAGGATCCAGATGGTCTCCGTGCCGATGACCCAGCGTAAGACTTCTCTGGAGTCGGTGCCGCTGAACCAGCATGTGCCTTCGACGGCCCACCTGCCATTCCCACGACGAAAGTTCAGATGGAATCAGGTGAATTCAGATGTGACATACCCTAGTTTCCCTGCCGCATATGGCACGACGTTGCATATAAGACAGACGAGTCCGGTCCCGAGCACGTAATATTTTTCCATCTTTTGGCCGTTGACGTTGTATGCGAGCACCAATCTGGCGGAAGCTCAGTCCGGGAGAACCGCATGCGTAGAGCAGAAGGCTTACGGGAGATTGACCGCTATGCAGAAAAACATGCCAGCGGAGAACATCAGGCTTAGCTGTTACGGTGAGAGCAGGTTAAGGTTTTCGACAAGTCGACGTACATCGGTGAGAAACGCAAGGAGTGCGCACCTCCAGGTGGGGTACGGCGTTAGCGTGCCGACCACCAATACGATTCCGAAGACGAGGCTGGGACCGTCAGACGCGTCTATGGCGGCGCACGAGGGGACGTACTGTGCTAGTAGCGCGTATACGAGGAGACGGAAACTGACCCGGTCTAAGTACCGTCGCGATACAGGATTCCATGCTGCGTATGCGTACAAGATGAGCAATGCGGCCGTCAAACTGGCCCCAGCGATTATTAGTCCCAGGACGGCCTGCGAGCTGTGAGTGTGTCGTCAATGGTCTGTCCGCACCGGGCATTATGCTGCGTACAAGACTTGGTTATCAACGGACCGACGCAACATGGTGGAGGATAGAGCGGAGTCGACACAAGAGCTTTGAATATGTACCCCGATCGTAACGGCAGCACTCTGCGGAGACGTACATAGTTCAGGACAAGTTCAGGATGCCTTTCATCTCCATATTATGAGTGGTTACCGGCTTTGTGGCGTGGTATCTGAAAAAGCCGAAGGCAAATACCAAGGTTACCGATCAATTGTATATAAGTCCGGACCTTGTTACGTTCCACTCGAACTGGGACAAATGGGAGAGAGAAAGAGAAAGAAAAGATGGAACAGATGGTTTCTAAATTCTGGTCATCAGCAGACTTTTCTCATTAAAAGCTACCTCAGCGCTCTCTGTGCCACCCGAGGATGTACCTAGGCAATGAAGAAGAGAAGCGCGTCTCGACGCATCTCGGCTGAGTTCCCAAAACGGAAGATTACATAATAGCGCAGGCACCCGGGTAATCACCGCGATCACTTGGCGATCACTAACAGACTAGTCAAATTCACAAGACGGCGCCGTACGCCACAGGAACACGCGACATTGGCCCTCACGACGAAGGCCCTGCCCGAGGCGCCCTGCCCGAGGGCGCCCTGCCCGATGCCCTGTCCCACCGACGCCGTCGGCATATGTAAGCTTGATACCCCTGCCCGTCGCCGTCGGATTCCTCCCCACCACCCTGCCTCCGGACGGCGGACAACGCCGTGCCCTTTGCCGCCTCCGCTAGTAGTACCTCCACCACCGCCGAAGGACCAGGACAAGATGGTGGACAAGGGAGACAAGCACCCCAGACAGCGTACGGTCTCCTCTCGCCTGGGCGGGACGCCGTGCTGGGGCTGCCGGACGCCGTGCGCCTGGTCGCGCGCGTGTGCGCAGAGCTCAAGCGCACGGGCACGCCGTTTGTATTCTCCACCCTCGCACTCGACATATGGCACCCCGCAATTCGAGTTCGTTGAGCTGGACGTGATGTGGGCGCCGGCGCGCACAAGATCCGCATTAGTGCTCATCTTCTCTCTCAATTTTCTGTACATCCTCGTCAGCTTTTCATTCGCGCTCCTTTATATCTTTGTTCCCCGTTCCTCTTCCTATCATCCCTCGCTCACCGGCCCCCTCCCCCTCCTTTCTATCCAACTCTCCGTTCTCGATGCGTTTCTGGATGCTCTGCTCTTACCTTCTTTCTCCTTCAACCACACCTTTCTGTGACCCCGGCCAGCGGTTAGGACTTGGAGGAGCACCTCTCTCTCGCTTCCTATACGGACCGCGGCGTGCGCGCATCGGAGGGTTCCATAGATTTCGTTTTCCGCGACCGCTGCTTCTGCTCTACTTCCTTCTTCCCTGCTCTCCCCCGGCGCGTTGAGATGTTCTTGAATCAACCTTATCCTGGGAGCAACCTCCGTCTTCGAGGCTCTCTTTGGACAGGCTTATTCTCTTCTCCTTTCCTACAATTCCTCCCTTCTTGGTTTTGCTTACTCCAGGACGGGATGCTGCATTCTTCGGATGCGATGTCGCTATTTTCCTTGGCCGTATATCACGATTTCTTTGTCGCACATACACTTCAGGATCTAATTTGAATTCTAATTCGATTTTCGGTGACGATCTTCACGAGTCTGTCTTACCACATCTTCATTACCGCGCCTTGCGCAGTATTCATACTATACCTTGCTCATGCTCTCACCAACTTTCGAATCTCCGTGCTGAACGATGAATCCACCCACAGCTAACGGTGGGAAGAATTTGACAAACATTGCATCGTGAGTTCCCAGTTGCAGTTGTCAGTAATGGCCTTTCAGCGCTAGAACTTAGTGCAGATGTCCGTGATGACAAACTTAAAACCTGCTTGAGGCTCTATTTATGTACAAACTTCGCGCGTTGATCCTAGCTGAGTACGCGACAAAAGCACTCATATTTCAGCTGTGAATATCTAATTTTCTATTCAAGTAGACAAGCTCTCATCTTTGGCGGATTTCTTCTCATCGATCTTGGCAGTTCCGGTGATGTGTACAATCCTCTATGATTTGGCGAACATCCTGTTCCGCCGGCTATCGCGCGAGTCACTGCGTTCAGCGGGTTGATAGCCGGGGGGGTGGTTAATCCATGAACGCTATGGCTATCTATAGTTCGGCTGATGGCCCTCGCCTAACCAGGGTCGTATAGCCGCATTGTGATCAGCGGTTGTGAGCCCGTGGTTGTTCAGATAGCCGTGCTGCGGGTAGCCTCGGGTAACCCTTGGCTAGCCCGCCCGCCGAACCCCGCCGAACCTCGGCTAGCCGATGCTAGGCGATGGGCAGCCCTAGCCGCACATGGGCTCAACCGGCTAGCAGCGGCTAGCCGGCATCTAGCCGGCACCTCCGGCTATCTCTGGATAGGCGGTGCTGTGGGTATCCGCTCCCTGAACGCAGTGAGTCCAACAGCTCCCGAAGTGGATTTCCTACTCACTTGCTGGATGCCTCGCCGGACTTCCATTATGCGTCTCCGTGCTCCGTACCTGACCCCCCTGGTGGCAGATAATATTAGGGAAGACGAAACTCAGCATACTCGGTTATGAGCTGTTGTCCGCCGACGCCTGACTTGAAAGTAGATCAACTACTCGCCGTTGGTGACGTCGAAGGTAACTGACCCCGTCCATGGACGTGCCCAAGCGGGCTTCCCTCTCAAATCATGAAGCCCGAGGGAGTCGATCATCAATTCATCGGCTCGGTGCACGCAAGTGGAACGAAGTCTATAATATTCACAGTAATGACAGTAACGAGTAAGAAAATAAATGAGAGTGTTGCTCGCCTCAGTCTTCGCGCACGTAAGTGGAACGAAGTCTGAGGGGGGACGACTCGAAAGTACACAATATATACTATTCAGAGTTGTCGCTATTAAACAATGAAAGAGTAAATGCAAAATAATAATAACAGCATTCTGTACCTGCGGCGCTGTGTTCCTAGGTGCGGGTGCACTCACAGCGATCATCCGCCAACAATACTTCATGGAACAACATCAGCATGGGAAGGCGTCTCGGGTGAGAAATTCGACATAATCGTTTTCAACGCTCCGCGCTTGTTGCCGGTGGACTCGGATTCTCCACGTTCACCCTCAGAGCGTCCCGAAGATCCCGTCATGCTGGAGAAGTGCACAACGCTGAGTGGGATGCTGGCGCCCTGGTCATTGAGGGTGGGCAGCGAGAGCTCGGGGCTGTGGTGTGTGATGATCTTCGTATTACGGTAGACCCGACAGGCCATGATGCTCGTCAGCACGAGATTCGGGATAACCAGTATCGAGTGGTACACGGCGCTGATGCCCGGCATGTACACCAGCAGCGTTGTGACGATATTCAAGATGACCGCAATCCTGCGAGGAAAAATAAAGAAAAGGGAGGGAAAGGCATCAGTTCAGCACGGAATGAGGTCTGCAAGTGGAACAGCGACGCACATGTAATACATCTGCCCATCCGTAAACAGTGACTTCGAGAAGGCAGGGAGGTTGGAACCGCTGAACAGCGCCGCCAACTGAGCCCTGCGTGTCTGCTGTCCATCCAGGTGGGAAAAATTTGAGACCAGCCGATAGGAGATCGCGAGGTAGACGAGGGTGTCATGCACCGTTATGATCACTCCCGGCGAGCCAGCGTAAGATTTCGGGTGCCCGATAAGGCATGTAGACGGGTTACCCACGTTCCTGGCGGTCCCGCTAATGGGTACCGTCGTCGAGGAGCCCAACACCGCTAGCCACAGGAGTCCAAATAGTATGGTGATGAAGCGATCACCGCCGTATATTGCCCGCACGCGAAAGAAGAAGAGTAGTGCTGTTGCAGAGACGCCAATCGAGTAAAAGATATTAAATGCAAGGTGGACACCGCTGCAATCGGGGACAGGGGTCGCTGGTCAATCAGAATATCAGTATTTAACCATTTCATGGAGCGGGACGCTTACAAACAAATATGGTAAATCCTAGAGCGTAAATCGCGGACCCAATTCTGACAAGTGGCATTAGACAACCAGTGTACACCAACGAAGATCTTACAGTAATTACTGACCTGCATACAACATACACCAGTGCCGTCCACTGGAATTTTTGTTTGAATAGAATCGAATAGTCACTCCCGAGGTTGTTCAAGATATCCCACAACAACACCTATCCATTTGTCAAAGGAGGACCAAAAACCGTTGGAAACAGCGAACGCACCGCTGTGGCACCCGAAAACACGTACGCCGAAACTTGAATCTGCCTCTGAATGTCGGCCTGGGACATGTTGACGCAGTCGCGCTGAAAGGGAAAACAGCCTGGAAAATTGCGGGGGTGTATGTGTCACACAGATATCAGACGGGATAAACGTGGGTGCGCTATTATATGAGTTCTAGAGGTGACCAGGGCGATCGGGGACCGAGAGGCCTGGCGAGGCATGAAAAATGAGACGCGCACGGAGGTATCCGGCTAACCGAGGTCACCGCTGATTGATTGAACCGACGTCAGGCTAGTGCTGGTCAAATATAGATACGATACGGCAAATGGCGAATCGTATTCATATTTATGTCATATTCACCCCTGGAGGCGTATCATATCTGTAATGGGTGAATACAAATATATTTGAATATATTCAACTGCGCGGCGCCAGATTACCTACACTAAGTGGACAAAAAGAATGTCCGATCGGGTTTTCTGCCCATTCTCGATGAAAACAACATACTTTGGGACCAAATCAAATGCAGGATCATTCAGGCAGCCGAGGGCGAGATTTTGAGCACTTTGATGACATCAAAATCCGTTGATCCTCCATCAAAATCGCCGAAAATTGAAAAGTGCATTTTTCCAACTTGAGCAGTGACCTTTTTCAGAACATTATGTATGACCCAAATTGGAGTTTAAGATCTCCACATCAATTCCACAAGTTGAATCATACAAAAATATACAGGCGTTCGAGCGCTACAGCCTCCGCAAAGTGGCCATTTTGGGCACTTTGATCAAATTTCGGCAAAATCCACCCAAAATGGCCAACTTGCCTCGGTCACTGCGAGCTCAAAACACTATCAATTGAGATGAATTGGAAGGTGAATGGAGTCTATTTTTCGAGTACTTTTTGCCTGTGTGGACCATTTTTGCATACATGATCATCCCTCAGAGTCGATCTTTCAGAAAATTACAAAATAATTTATTGCACAATGGAGGACCAAGGAAGGCATGGTTTCAACGGTGCAGATCCTCATGAAATTCACTAAGATTCATGCCTACCTTTTATTTGGAGTGATTCGGGCCATAAATGACCTCAAACACCCATCGGACATTCTTTTTGTCCACTTAGTGTACCAGGTGAGCCAAAGGTCTGATTGAAAGCTGCACCATCTGCATGGTATTAGGCGTCGAACATATTTGAATATAATTGAATATGGACGAGCCCGTATCATATTATATTCATATCATATCGTATCGTATTCTGACATATTCATATTCCAAGGTCAGTCTTAAGGCCGTATTGTATCCGTATTCTCTGAATATATTCAAAATATATTATTCCGTATCATATTTATGGCAAGCACTACTTTTCAGTGAGATGGCTGGTTGGTCTTTATTATCATGATGTTGGCCTTAAACACAATACGATTAGATAGCATTTCCCTCCCCGAAATTCGATTATCATTCTATCCCAAAATTAGTGTTGTTCAGAATTGGATGCCGAGACTTGGGCCTGGGGGACAAGTCAAAAACAAAGCATTTCAGATATGTGTTGCATTTGCATCGATGTGTTACATTTACTCAAGTGTGCCACACATGCGAGATGAGGATGTGTTGCATTTGGGTCATGTACCTCACATCATATCTATGTGTGCGCGCTATTTCATCTATCCCGCGACTCCGTGCTGTTCATACGTAACAAATCAAGCACAGAGGTTTCACATTCCCGCCTCAATTCCGGAGTCGCGAGTAGTGTGGCGCAGGTGGTTGATCCCCGTCCATTCCGTCCGCCAGCGCCAGTTGCCCTGATTGATTCTGTCGCGCGTTTGAATCGGATCCTTCGACGACGCGGAGCATGTTTTTTTTTTTGACGTCTCCGGCTACGGCATTTGACATCGGTTCCCCTTGACCTCTCTCCTCATGATCCTCTATCCCTGCGGTTACGTTTTAGCAGTATCTGTTCTCACCAAGTTACAGTTGCTTCTCATTCCGCCCGCCACTTCTTCGGGTGATTTTGAAGAACCCTGACTATTCAAAGCGCCTCTGATCGATCCTTGCGGGATTTTTTTAGACACGAATGCGCATCACATCCTTGGTATCCGAAGGGGCTAGTATAATGCTCGCGTGGCTCTTTCTCAGTGCGCCGAAACTTTTGTTTTGCTTCCGTCTCAATTATACTGAATCTGATTCCACCCAGACTAATTAACTCACCGAAGTCTGTCATCACACACTGCTTCAATTCTTCACTCTACTCTGTGCTTCCCCCGTTCCAGTTCCAATTCCGTTCCCGCAAGTTGCCGGCGGATGACTCGTGGCAGCGTTGACATCTGTTTGAGTCCCATTTTCGTCTGACAGAGATCGACACTAATTCGTTTGTATCATCAAATTGAAGTGCACACTGTTATAGCGGAGACAGAGACAAGCTGAAGACGCAACTTAAGTGCAACCACGTCCCCCCCCCTATCAAGCTAATTGCAGTCATCCGGCTCAAAATCGCCAAAGCGACATCTCCGCCTTCACAATCTACCCACTAGCACCTACCTTCTGGGCGCGTTTCACGGCAACGTTTGCGGCCCTGGCCAGCCTAACCTTCGAGGTACGCGATTCATTTCTCTGCGAGACACAAACGGCCGACTAACTTTCAGGCACGCCAGGGCCCGTATCCGGAGCGAAGCACCCACGGCAATTAATTGATTCAATGGCGGCGATACGTTGGCGATACGTTAATCCTGGCAGCGAATCGGCCACCAAACTTCTATTATAACGCGTTCTCTTACCCAACCTCCGTGGCGTATTCTGGCGTATTTCCGTTGCAGCGTTCAAACCCCTGTCTCAGTCGTCCAGGGCTGGTGCCTGTGAAGACAATGACTTTGCTCGGGGCGAAGCACATGACGAGAACTAACTTCCCAATGGAACAACGACGAACAGCCGTCCTAGTAAAAATTACGTCCTCTCTTCTCGCTTTGTATATTAACTTCTCCCTTCAATTTCGTCAGCACATTACCCTCCACGTCCGTGCGCATTTCCCGCCTTTTCTTCCCCCCGGAGTTGGGCATTTTGACTGTTCGATTTATTAATCGCTTCCACCCATCTGACGGCCACGATGATTTCCTGGATGCGGAAGAGTGTTAGCGATCAGATCGACGATGAGCTACGCAGGGACCGCACGAGGAGGAATAAGAGAACGGACCGGAAGGTCAAGGTACTGCTGCTCGGGCAAAGCGAGAGCGGGAAAAGCACGGTCCTGAAAAGTGCGTGGCTTCATGTTGCACATCACCTGCTCCCTCCTCTTTTTCGGCTCACAGTCTGCAGATTTTCGTCTGGAATACGAGCCGTTGCAGTGGAAGGCAGAGCTGCGCTCCTGGCGCGCTATCATCCAGCTCAACCTCATCCAAAACGTGCTCACCATTCTCGATGTCATGGAGGCCCGTCTTGCAGTGCCCGAGGCTCCGCCGAGCTACGGGCCCACCGGGTTCATACCCCAGGCATACGATGGGCGCGCCTCAATCGACTCGACATTATCGGACATTACACTCGTGAACTCGTGGTGCTCCGCGATGAATATCGTCCTGACTCAGAAACACCGGGTACTCAATCTGCGACTATCTCCGCTCCGCGAGGTGGAGGACGACCTGCGACGCCGCCTTGAGGCCGTCGACCCTGAATTCACGTTCGCCCAAGCCGACGACGGCGCGATGAACGGGGTGGCAGGTGACGGCC
This sequence comes from Mycena epipterygia, assembly GCA_029281465.1. NCBI lineage: Eukaryota > Fungi > Basidiomycota > Agaricomycetes > Agaricales > Mycenaceae > Mycena > Mycena epipterygia. The sequence goes on along the minus strand of JARJCQ010000063.1, from coordinate 69,681 downwards.
ACCGCCAGGCCGTGCACGAGTTCCGTGTCCGCGAGTGGACCGTCGCCCTGGGCTTCCCATCAAGTGGCGCGAAGAAGGCGGACGAGCCGATGGCTGTCGACGAACCGACGGAGGTACTCGCGACGGTCCGAGATGACATCATTTCCTTGTGGGAGGACGTCGAAGTCCGCAAGCTATTGCGCGCCAAAGGCATCCATATCGAGGACCAGCCTGGGTTGTGAGTTTTCCTTGGTTTCTGTGCTCTCAAGGTGGTGCTCATGTCCCGTTGAGCTTCCTATCTGACACGGCACGCATCACTACCCGGACTTACGTCCCGTCGGACAACGACGTGGTGCGTGCACGCCGCCGGACGCTCGGCGTCCAGGAATGGCGCATCATGCTGAGCAACAACAGTGAGTACGCGCCACCAGTGGTGATCTACCGGATTGTCGCACCCCGCGTCGTTTGCGCTTCGATGCTTGAGACATATCCATGAGGTCTTCTGTCTTCTTTCTCAAGTTCCAACTCCATCATGGTCCTGCGTGATGCTTACAGTTGTTCTCCTAGGCGACTCGTTCGATCCTGAATGGGTGATCTACGACGTGGGCGGCTCGCACTCCATGGTATGTCCGCTACACCTCTTCCAGGAACTTGGAAGTCAATGTTCATGATAACGCGCAGTGCCACGCGTGGCTGCCATACTTCACCGCCGTCAACGCGATTATATTCCGTTAGTTCTACTCAGTCTAGTCATTTTAACGGCACTGATCCTTCGTTTCTTCTACACAGTTGCGCGTGAGTCTTTTTAAATGACGTCTCAAATTCAATTCCACGAATATTGCGCCTTGAACTTTCGCAGCCATCTCATGCTTCGATGAATGCCTCGCGGAGGACTCGTCTGTGAACCGCCTCGAGCACACGCTCCTCCTCTGGAAAGCGATCGTCTCATCGAAGCTCCTCACCAGGACCACCCTCATCGTTTTCCTCAACAAATGCGACTTGCTCAAACGGTGCGATTTGTTCTTCCTTCTTCCTTCCTTTACCACTATCCATCCTCCGTTCTTTTATTTCGTTGCTCAAGATACAAAATTCACTCGAACACAGGAAACTGCAGAGCGGGATCATGGTGAACAAACACATTACAAGCTTCGGCAACCGCGAGAACGAGGTCGGCGTCGTTGTCGAATGTGCGTTTCTCACTCGCTCTTTCTTTGTTGAATTGTGTGTGGAGGGGGGATATATTATACTCGCGTGGTTCACAGGCTGCATCTTTCTTATATCAAATTTACCATCGTGATCTGAGCATTGGTGGCTGGTACTGACCGCCTCGGTACATCTAGACCTGAAGGGCAAGTTCAAGGATATCCTACGCTGGCATGGGTGGGAGCGGCGCACCGCTTACCTCTACGCCACGTCTCTTACTGTCCGTCTCTCTCTCCATCTTTATTCTTACGCTTACTTACAATTTTTCCTCTGCAGGACACAAAAGCCACAGCGGCAACCCTCAACATCGGTCCGCTCACCCACCACTCTTCCCCGTTGTATCGAACTGACCTATTTAAGGTATTTCGGTCGTCCGCGACGGCATCATCCGGGACCATCTCAAGAATCTCAACCTTCTCTGATCACTCTTGACTCCGACCCTGCCTTCAATCTTCTCCGTTTCTCTGCGCTTTCTGGTCGGCGGTGAACCAACAAGCAAACGACTCGCCCGCTCGCCGCCCTCATTTAGAATATATATCAAGTAATAGAAACCTTTCTATCGCTCATTTATTAGATATACTGTATCTGTATCGAGTCGGAACTAGTTCCGAAGCCTGGTTGGAGGAGGAAAAGGTCGGTGTTGGTCGTTCTTCGCTGCTGTTGCACATACCATATGTAATATAGAAATTTCTTGTTTGGGAAGGGAACCAAGAGGAAAGATTGGATGTTTGAATTGTTGGACGTGCTTCCTCCTGCGACGAAGCGATATCTTCTCGTACCAACGTTGGGCCTCGCAGTCTTGCAGGAGTGATTTCCAATCACGAAGTACCCACAGAGAAATTATTTGTCCGGGGTCTATATAGACATACCAGAGTAAGTTTGATGTCGAAACCAATCCTCCAGCTCAGATTATTTGAACATCTGTTCGAGATTAATGGACACAAGCTATATACAATGTGTGCGGCATTTATCTCAATCGGGAGAAAACCATTCAAAAAAGTGTCCGACGCGAGTCTCGACCAAGTATTTCTGAGTTTCGTTTCAACCAAACCACCATATATAGGAGTGAGACAAAAACCGCCACTGCGCGTCCGGCTGTTGCCGGAGTGTATGTGCGTATACAGTCTTAGTCTGTGTTCAAAGGGCACAGGGAATTACGAGATCCATCTTTAATTCCTCTCACCGGCATGAAAGCCTCCCACCACTCAATTACTCCTTGAACCGGACCCAGTTTCAGGTTCAGTTCGGCCTTCAGCCCAATTCCGGGCATCTCGGCCGAGCAACAAATATTGGGTTCGAGTACTTAAAAATCAACATCGAATTCTCATCTACCCTGGTTCCAAATTTGACCTGTGGGATGGACCAAGCGCATTGCTGAATCTGTGCACGGTTCCTGAGGTTACATTTGATTCCAGCCCTTTTTAAAACTGTTAGCCATCTCTGATTTCTTCGCAGGGCTCAATTTTTATGCTCATTTTGGAGCTTTACGCCGGAGTATCGCTCCGGTATGTCTTGTTACATCTAATACAAATATACTAGAAGAAATATAAAAGAACTATTATGCCTATTGTTGGTCCGCAGATTGTACATTTGTGTCTCGATCCGATTGCGCATCTTCGACGCGACCACCGCCATCGCCACCATCATTTCCCCCGTCTTTGGCGTTACCCTCCTTATTCTTCGCACTGGCTCCTTTCGATTTATGTTCACTGTCGTCATCCTTCTTCGTCTCGCTCCCGCCAAGCCGGTAGTAGTCATCTCCGGCTTCCCCGCGTTCGTGGTGGATGGTCAGACGTTGCAGCTCAGCGAGGAAGTTCTCTAATTTCTCGTTCTTCTTGGAGCGCGTTATACGCCCCAGGCTACCGAGCCAGTTCCATTTGTTCAGGATAAAGTCTAGGCGAGAGCAGTGAGCATGCTTCGCAATTTTGTAAAAAGTCAGTGCAACTCAGACTCACATGCAAGGGCAACCACCACCGTGATACCAAAGGAGAAGCACCAAATTCGGACGACGGTGACCTGGAAAGTGTGTCAGCCGAAATGCGGGAAAAAAGATGAAGAGGGTTTGCGTACAATATCGACGTGTCTGGTGAACATCGTCAGTTCAGTACAGGTCGGAAATTACCTTGCCATGATCACGACATACCCATGGTGACTTTCTGGTCCACTAATCCAGCCGAACAGACAGAAAATCGATGCCAGTATATCGACTCCGAAAACCTACGGCCACGCTGAGCTTTGCTGGACTTCGGGGATGAAGCGGATGGACTCACTGCTGCGAGCAATTGAAACGAGGGCAAGACGTTTTCCTCGTTGTTTCCTTGACTCAGTCGAGTGACAAATATGACCTGTGGATGTGTGGTCAAACGATGAAATACAGAATACAGCGCGTCTAACAACACGCACCCAGCTTTCGGTTAGGGCGACCTCAAGGAAGAGAATCTCTTGCACGCTGTTGTTCGAACTGAATCAGTCTCTGGCAAAGAAATAAAAGCTTGTTACGGACCTTCCGAAGTTCTCGATAATGCCGCCTGTTGGGTCTCGGAGAAGTGTACCGCGGACGGCCCTATAAATTAATCGAAGCAGATTAGCATCGGGGCCATTGTGTGGCGGTGAATGCTTACCATGTTCCCGCAGCGAGAATGAGGCCCTGGGTATTTTAATGCGGTGAGTGTAGGTAGAAAAGGTTCAAAGTCAGCGTACCATTACTGTCGAGATGACCCAGACCTTTGGGAGTTCCCACTCCACAGGCGACTTGGCATCTGTAAGCGTCTCTCAGGAAATTTCGACCCGTATGCTGGGGAAGCGACGTACAAGGTGCTCGGTCGTAGGCAATCGCAATAGTGGCAACATCCGCGAATATAGCCTAAGTGTATTGTTAGTTTGAGACCTGCTTCAGAGCAAAATAAATCCAACGAACGAGGAATACAATCTAGACGAGCCCCAAGTCAGATTGAATAGAGATATATGTATTGAGGACCGACATACCAGATCGACCCGAATCGTTTCGTTGAGAATAAGCATGGAGAGCGCCAGATAAACTTCCAAATGAATACACAGTGCAATACGATAGATGATGTACGCCTTTATACTCCGTCAAAACAGGCCAGGCAAAGAGACAAGGATAAAACGTACCTTCATCCGATGGAAAATCTGCCTTGCGACCTTGATAGATGTGATAATCGAGTTGAGGCCTTCGTCTAAGAATACAACATCTAATAGGAGTAATTTTGAATACGACTCTCGCATGGGACCAGGAGGAGATTAATTAGCTCACCGGCAGCCGAACGCGCTGCGTCACTCGCTCCTTCAACGGCTATTCCACAATCAGCCTTCTTGAGTGATGGCGCGTCGTTTACACCCTGAAAAAACGTCAGTGTGCCGTGAGTATGGAGGTTCAAAGGAAAACGCACGTCTCCCGTCATCGCGGTCAGGTGGCCGCGCTGCTGCAACATCTCGACCACTTGATATTTGTGTTCCGGGAATACCTCCGCAAAACCATCTGCAAATTCCAAGTTATGGACATCGAAAAGAGGAATACGACGGGGTACTTTCCGGCTGCTTCCACGAAATCTCGCACATCCGATCCACCCATTCCGCTCCCAATGAGTCGTTGCGAGTCGTAGACGTTCGTGCCCAGCTGGAGCTGCTTGCAGGTTTCCTTCGCAATCGCAACGGCGTCGCCGGTAAGCATCTTGATGTGGATTCCCAGAGTCTGGGCTTCCTGGATAGTCTGCAACAGCGCTCAACTTTGGCATCGGAATAAACTCGGGGAAGAAGTCGGCTTACCGCAGCGGTATCGTTTCTGGGCGGGTCGAACATGCTCATGATCCCGAGTAGCTGCCAGTCTTTTCCGTCCTCCTTGATGGCGACGCCCAATGAGCGGAAGCCCTTTTCGGCGAAGGTTTGAGAGGTCTGCCGATATTCGTTGACGGTCTGCATGTCGAACTTCCTGAGCTTGAGAATACTGGACCCAGGTAACGCATATCAGCACGATGTCAGCCAGCATCAAAGAATAAGAACGTACGCGTTGGGGGCGCCTTTGCACGCGGTGTATTTCTTGCCGTCTTTCTCCACCTGTGCTTCGATGCGCTTGGACACGGGATCGAAGGGCGTGAATTTGTTGGTCTTCCATCCGCTGCGGAGGTTCTCCTGCGCCCCAGGGAAGTCCTGCGGGGAGTTTCATTTGAGCAATTGGTTCCATTGCATGGAAGCGTACGTACTTTCAGTCCGATGATCGTGACTTTGTCAATCGGGTCGAGTGACTTGATGTTGTGCGAGGAAGCGAGAACGGCTACGGTCATGAACCAATCCCTATCAACGCCTGGAGTTTGGAAGAAAATTAGTTGATAAGATAAGCGGGGAATTAAAAACGAGGGATTTACCTGGCGAGACGTATGGTTCATTGAGAGAGAGCTTGTTCGCGGTGAGTGTTCCGGTCTTGTCAGAACATAGCATGTCGACGCCCGCTAACGATTCAATGGCCGTCAATTTCTGCACGATGCACTTGCGACTGGAAGAGAAGTCAATACAAGGAGAAATTCAACGACCGAGGGGAAGACTTACCGGGCCAAATAAGCTGCTCCAACGGCCTGGCGAGGGCGAAGTCAACGTCTGTGTTTTTGTATCCCAAAACACTTACCATCGTTGTGGTGGTGACACAGGGCAGACCGACGGGGACACCGATAATCTAACAGGGCCGGCAATGGTTAGAGACGAGCCTCCCAAGAGATGAGTGGAATGCTTCACAAAGAAGACAAGCGCATAAACGAGCAAGGAGTTTTCTTTCGGACTTGCGATTCCGATTCCCCTGGGAAGCAAAAATGTCAACAGGCATCGACCGACGAAAATGAAGGATACGCGTACCGGAAAAACCCGCCCACCCAGACTACGAAGATAAATACAAGCACTAAGACGAGGAGGGTCGTGCCGATGCCGCCAAGGACGATTTGGAAGTGACCTCTTTCGTTGGAGCCTAAGGAATGTGGTCGGTGGGTTTGAAAAAGAGAGAGGGTTAGGAATCCACGCACTCATGACCAACGAGGCCGTTCTGCCAACGAAGGATTGCTTTGCTGTTGCGCTAACAATAGCGTAACACTAAAGGAGTTCACGCGGATAATTAGCATCAGTAGGAATTCAGATAGAACATTCTCACCTTGCCGCGCTTCACGCCGCAAGTGTAATAAGCGACGTCACCAATGTACTTGTCGACAGCAAGAGACTCTCCCGTGATGGCACTCTGATCCACGGAAGCAACCGATGGCCCACGGTCCACTTCGTTATCGTCGTCATCATCTTCCGACCCGGGCTTCTTCTTCTCGTTGTTTTTGGACGTCTCTGAAATTTGCTTGGCCTGGAACTGATCAGAAATTGCGCGGAAACAATCGAGCAGTAGAATTTCCGACCTTGGAACCATCTTTATCGTCGTAGCTAGCCAGGATCTACAGGAAGTTAACGCTAGGAATACGAAAATATAAGCCATGAACGTACCTTCGCGTCAGCGGGAATGGTGTTGCCTTCCTCCAAAATCACCTATGCCATGATAAGCGCGTGGACAGTGGGAACAGGATATTAGAACTCACAATGTCGCCTGGGACAAGATCCCGCGCCTCTATCTCTCTCTCTTGTCCGCCGCGGACAACGAATGCCTTCATGGCAATTCCCGCTTTGAGCTCAGCCACGATATCACCCGCCTGTTTCTCTTGGTACCACCCAACCCCGGCGTTGAGAAACAGAATCCCGATCTAATTAACCGTGAGTACTTTCCGTCACGACGCACTCGGGCGACTTACAATTACGCCAAAATCGATCCAATCTTGCAAGCCCGCGGAGAGAATGACGGCGATCTCCATGGTGTACAGAATAGGGCCACGGAAATACGAGATGAATTTGAGAAATTGATTTTCTTTGGGGCTGATATCGATGGTCAAGACGCGCTCCACTCTGAGATCGCAGAATCGACGAACCTTTGCAGCTCGTTGAATCCAAATTGTTTGCGCCGGGTGTCGACATCGCCGTCCGCGAGACCTTGGGTCATGTTGGTCTGCAGCCAGTCGTCCGGTATCTGGCATGTACACTATTCGATTTCACGCAAAGGGGAACAGGAAGATGCACACCTTCTTTTCCTTGTCGCTCTTGACAGTGACGGTCTTCCACGGTGCGTACCAGAGGCGTTTCTGCTGTTGCTCTCCCTCCTCCTCCTCGTCGCTGCGCTTGCTCGCTAGCTCCGCCTGGTCCTTCGCATACCGAAGCAGTACGTCATACTCCTCGCCGTCATAACTCGGGGCTTCGTCTTTGTGTGTTGGCGAAGTGGGGGTTGAAGGGCCCGACTCCAAGTCGTCGGGCTTCGCGCGCCCGTTTCGGTGCTTCAAGATAGACATGGGAGGCAAGAGAGATGCGTAAACGCCTGCGAGTGGGTTTCTAATACTGTTCTATTATCTATTCCGGGTCTGGTGACGTCGAATGACGATGTTGAGGTACGTTCTATTTTTGTGCGTTCTATCTTTGTGCGTTCTCTGCGGCAGCCTGAGAAAATATCGCCTTCACCGTACATGACCGTCTGAAGCGCGCTGGTCCTGGACCTTGGTGTAAACAGTACTATAAGGCACAAATAAGGCACCAATTCCGACGTACTGTCGCAAGTTTCGGTGGGTATTTCAGAGCTGGAAGCAAGGTGGAAGGCTCCTGGCATCACCGTCTCAGCGCCACCAAGAGCGGCCGCGAGGGACGATTCCGGGTGGCATCAGGGCGACCGCCGACGTGAGCGGGACAGCTGTGGAGTGGGAATCGACCCCGATCATCGGATCAGGACAATATCGCATCAGTGGATAGCTGATGCTTACTGGCGGTCACTCAACTCAACCGTGGCCTAACCGGGGTTCCGAGTCCTAGATTTCGTCAAATCTCAATATTCATGTAATCTCCCTCTGCTCGGAAACTTATCAACGAGAACAACGGCGCGAGCTCCCTAGTTTCGTATGCTGGGTGTGTAGAATGTGCATATGCCTGTTGCACCTGAAATTATTTGGGCTCGGGCCGTTCAGTGCCGCGGGACTTCCTCCTGCACCCCACGGGCCACGGATGACAGAGTGCATTGGCTTCATATCGGAGACGTTCCGTAGTTCATTGCATCGTGTTCTGTTAAAATTCCGAGGGACCGATGTCTTGATTTCTTGGAGTTCAAGCAGTGCCCGGTGCGCGCCCTTGCGCGACGTGTCCATGATGTTGAATATATCTCGGCCTGCCCAGAGACGTGCCGAGGTGCGCTTTTTGGCCTCACATCATTCAGAGAGACGTGAACTCCACGTCTGCGAGTCTGGCGACATATGCAGTACTGGTGTGGAAGGGTAGGATGGACCGCTGGTCGCCTTCCCCTTCTTCAGTATCTCCTTGCGTATCTTACGGTACATCGGTCTTCGGACCGCGTATTTATTCCGTAGGTACACATGGCTAATAATAACTCTCTTACACTCGAACCACCACAATCGACGCGACCAGTGAAGTGAGTAGTCCACCGTGACTACGTCGCCAGTGAACACCTTTCATCCGAGCCCTACAATATCACCCCCCATCGAGCCTATACGCGCCCCACTCGTACTCCGCGCCCACACGGCAAATACCCCCATCCTCACTCTATTTTTATCCTACACTTCCGCGACTTTCCTGGGACCTACCACCGACTTTCTACTCCTCCCTTGGACCCCATATCCCGGCCGACCGACCCAACATTCTGTCCACCAGACGAGAACTCGTTACTGCGACAGTGGAGCCCACCGCGAGGGAAGGTTCTTCCATCGAACCTTCTCTGGGTCACTTGTGTCGTCCGTGCTTCCTTCCTTCCCTTTGACTCAACCTCCACTTCCCTACTGGTCCCCGCGCTACTCCCTACATCCCCCGCCGTTCTCGATGAGCTGGCACCGTCGCCACGTCACTCCACACCACGCTTCGGAGCCGATTTCCGCGTCCCCCGACGAGAGCCGAATCTCCGAACTTGACGTCGCCAATCATTCCACTTCCCACCATGTCGCGCAATGCCATTCCCACCCCCTCGAGCCCGAATTAGCCCGCGATTCTGCGCCCAAGCCGCGCTCGCGCCGTTGTTTTGTGTGTGGTACGACAGGGAAGCATCCCCTCGACTTTTGAGTCTGCCCGCGCACCGCCGTTCTCCTGCGTCGATCTATCGCGAAAATCAATGACGGTGGACGTCTGGTTTCATTTGACGGTTCGCCGCTACCCATGACGCGTCATCCGGGTGGTGTCGCCGCGCACATGCTCTCACGCTTCCGTAACCCCACGCGCAATGTCTCCGAGCTCACAGATCATCCGCCGTCGCCCCACGTTCCACCGCATCCCGTGTCCACCGAGTTACACGATCGTGTTACATCTCCCTCGCACGAGTTCAACTCAAGTTCCCCCCACGCCATTCCTCCTATCGAATTCGTTGCACCTGCACGTGAACGCGTTCCTCTTCGACACACAGTTCCATCTTGCGACCAAACTTTTTCCCGAGCGCGAGCCTCATTCCTTGTAGTGCTTTTGGAGTCCCTCCTAGACGGTGTTTTCCGATCTCAACTTTGTGCTATCCTCACTGTCCTTGATCATTTGAATGCGCAGGATCCATCGAGCTTGCGGGAGCGCATTCAGCCCGTCTTCACGTGCATTTCCCATTTTATACCTGTTACTTGATTATATTTTACTTACTTGCATTACTTTACCAGTTTCCACGAGTCGCGGTCCATCCTTACTTCCTTTTGAGTCATGTCGAGGTCGACATTATTGTTCCCCCCACTGTGGAAGGGTAGGATGGACCGCTGGTCGCCTTCCCCTTCTTCAGTATCTCCTTGCGTATCTTACGGTACATCGGTCTTCGGACCGCGTATTTATTCCGTAGGTACACATGGCTAATAATAACTCCTCTTACACTCGAACCACCACAATCGACGCGACCAGTGAAGTGAGTAGTCCACTGTGACTACGTCGCCAGTGAACACCTTCCATCTGAGCCCTACGATATCACCCTCATCGAGCCTATACGCACCCCACTCGTACTCCGCGCCCACACGGCAAATACCCCCATCCTCACTCTATTTTTATCCTACACTTCCGCGACTTTCCTGGGACCCCCCCCATCGACTTTCTACTCCTCCCTTGGACCCCATATCCTGGCCGACCGACCCAAAATTCTGTCCACCAGACGAGAACTCGCTACTGCGACACTGGTTTGTTCCTTGTGGATGTTCCCGGCCGCGCTCTTCCCCTGCTAGATTGATTGATTCAGTACTTTGATTCCTCCTTTCACCGGCACCATGATTCCTGCGCCGGTTGGATCATCAGGAACAAAACAGGTGAATATCTAGTATAATATAGCCAGGATAGCTGTCGTAGCATGGGTAGTTTAATCCCCGGTCTACAAAATGCTACCAAGTTGATTGTAATCACGGTAGCTTCCTATCCTTGTAGCGCTTCATAGTCGTCTATGGTACCTGGAGCTCAATATATTTACCAATAGACATACAAAAGGAACCAAAAAGAGGAGACGCATTCACTGAAATAAATACTACAGGGTGTCTACCGATGAACTGGATATAAAGACCCCGCCTTCGGACTGATCCTCCTCGTATTCTGGGGGACGGGGGCGAAGCGGATACCCGGTCTGTGATGGCAAGCCCCGCGGTGCTGCTGGCGGGATGCGCGCCGACGCGATTGCTACAAAGTCTCATGTTATTGAATTGTTATTCCTGATTCGAGCATATGAACATAATTTCAACCAGCCGCGTCAGTGTCTCGTGTGTTTAGTACTGCATGTAGTGTTTCTCTACCAATTGTTGAGTGACCGCCTCAGCCACCTTGTAAGTGCAGCTTCCGATTTTCGCAACTCTATAGCAGCCCTGGATACACACACTGCTTCACCATCGGACCTGGAGCTCATATGGATCAATGCAAACAGGATCAGATCCGAGGTTCAACGGTTTAACGTTTAACTTCCAGCTTTCAACATTACTACGTTTGTTCGCAATTTTTTAGGTCCAGCCCTACGGAGATCGGAACTACGGTGCTAGGACGCGGTACCCAGCCTCGCCGATGCAAGCCCCATAGTCCGACTGCGACGTTGAATTGGTGATTTGTGTTAGTATTAGCTCGAATACCTTGATCAGTCGAACTGCTTCATCGCCGAAATTCTACCTCACCACACGTCATGAGTGCCAAAAAGAAATCAGAATTTGAAGCCAGCTTACCTGCAGCCATGAGATCAATCCCTGCAGATCCAGCTCTTCTGGCTGAACCCAAAAGTCATTCTCAACTAAGTGCCGAACCATGACTAGTAGTTCCGCGGCAGGAGGTTCCTTAATGAGGAAACGACACCAGTTACTGGCAAAACCCCAGTGTGTAGATGTCCTGGGCCACGGTGCAGAGTATGCATAAGTCCAATCGATGTAGGGTTTATTGATGTTGAAAGCCTTGACTTCCGCTGACCTGTGAAACAATTATAAAGCAAGTAAGGCCGACAAGTGGCACAGCCCGTTACCGATGTATTTTCCAGCACTGATATTCGACATGACCCCATGTCTGCAAATAGGACCTGGTCTTATGCAGGTCCGATCGATGAGGGGGTGACAGAAATGGCTCAAAAATACCCATCATAATGCATACCAAGACTCGTGAAAAAAAAAAATCCAAATGTCCAATCCAAAGCGTGGACAAAACAGGTCTTCAGAAACCGATGTAGTGCGTACGCATGTGCTCCAAAGTCCTGTCTGACTTTGAAGCATGGCTCAAAGATTCGCTAGGTCACTCCGCATATGCGCAAGTGTTGACCAGCTCACATTGAGCCAGTTGATTTTGAGCTCATTCAAATAATCTTTTCATCTTGTTACATCAGGACAGTCATCTTCTTCCGAGATAATGCCAATAAAATTTCCCACTGAGTCAACAAGCAGAAGTTAGAAGGGAGATAGAGGGAGGGTACACACGGATTCACCCAATTACCTGGTTATTACTGGCGAACACATGAGGTACATTAAGTGTGCACTGGGAAGGAGCTGAACAGAAATATGAGCCTTGGTATAACAGGCCTAGTATATACCTGGATCATGGATAATATTGACCTGGAGTCATTGAGAGATAGAACAAACTAGATCGGTAATGCTATGATGCGACAAAATCTTTCGATGCTGTATTCTCATCAAAAACATCATAACGGATACAGCCTGAGAACATCAGGGTTGAATGAATCCAAGGCTGTATCTCCCTCTTTATAAACCTAGACCTCCATCATAGGGTTTACAAGTCCATTCTCTCTCCCACCGGCCTTGTCAATGTTCACCCAAAGTGGTGTGGCACAGTGCACCCCACCACGCTCTTGTATATCGAATGAACTTTATGCCCTGAATCGTATTGGACAGGAAATTGTTGAATAATCAAAGTAGACCACGGACTGTAGTTCAGGAATGAGCGACACAAATTATATTAGTTAACCGAGGGACAGAATTGACATCGAAAATCACACCCAGCTTCAATACACCCGGATGTAGCAGAACGAAGAATGGGAGAAGAGAGTAATATCGAGCAGCGTGGGAGTTTGCAGTTGAGAGCAATCAAATTGACTGGAGGGCAGTGAGATTAGGGACCAGACGAAACAGTTCTAGCACAGTAAAACAGTATCTAATGCATGGGGAGCGTCGAAGGAGTGCAGTTCAAATGACAGGGAAACCTGTCCCATTTATGTTCGGGAAAAACTCGGGGTGTGCGGCCGCAGTTCTGCGGCACAGGTTCAATTAGCTGCGAGACACTGCATGTACCTGCGGATGGTCAGCTGAGATTGATAGGTTGAAAAACAAATTATGGCAGTTTCGGACCAGAGCATAAAAGACGTCAACTGGAAGGGATGCATCTGGATTCTGGGCTTGGTCTGGAGTTGAAATTTGCTGTGCAGCCCATGCTTTTCTGCAGCGCAGTGTACACAGTGAGTAGCCATCACAATAGCTGCCGCTAAGCTGCGCAGGCGAATGGGGAAAGAAAGCAGAATTTTAGTGATGAGAGGAGAGGAAAAGGGAATGGAGATAAACCTACATGGGGCAATTGCACCGCCGAATGAGGATTTGCTTAAAGAATTAGACGTTGGAATCAGGAATTATACCAACGAAGTCGATGTGATTGATGATTCACACGAAGTTCGACTCGCTTCCAACGAAAATTGTCCAACGCTCAGGCCAGAGCAAAAAAAAAAGTAGTGCAAAGGATCGTGAACTTTGTGATAGTCTTGCTGCAAGCTTGGAGATCTTTGAGTCGTTGTCGGTCTGGGGAAGTTGCGGGGAATCATGGGAAAATATGAGTCTGCGAGGATCGGACTCAGGATAAGGGACATTACGTGTTCAGCCACGGCGATCATCGGCGGGAGGAGCGGCTTGTGCCATGCCGAGGACTTTTGGCAGAGAGAGATCACAATGACAAAAAATGCTGACGAAAAATGTGATTTACTGCAAAAACGCAAAATCAGGCGCCCTATAGAAACCCTTACCTAACGGTAACGGGAATTAAATTTATTAACTCGTGAATCTGACTCCACGGGGTGGGGGGATATGTTTGACTTGCCTGCACATGAGTAGCCGCAAGGCAATCCCTGCAGCGTTCAACCGAAGGCGCATCGAACCATGGTTCAGAAAATTGCAAACTCTATTATGGCTCGAGTTCGTGAACAGTCGCTGGGAAACAATGCCAAGCGAGGAGTGTATTATCTTTACCGGTGGATCGCCGAACAGTTCGACCCCCACGCCTCGTAGAACTTCCAAAGATCCAGGATTGGGTCAAATAATGTTCTCAATAACATAACCCAGGTGGTATTGAGGTCACGTATGATGGAGCGAACGTTCTGGGAAGAACTTCAGTATTGAATGAAGTATATTATACAACTAAAAGTCCACCTTGTCTTTCTCTATGGTCTCCAGGAACTCCACCATGCGAAGCAATCGGAGCGTCATCGCCTTAGTGTCGCGGCAAAGCATCGTCAGCCTGTCAGGTTCCAGGGAGTCACGGAAGCACTTGAGACATTTCCGTATCAGTCCACGTTGAGCCACAGCTCCGGTATAATGGTTCCTCCAATTCTGATGACTATACGATGACCTGAGATACAATTAATGAGTTACGACTTGGACGAGGAGGACGCGCTCACGTGGAAGATGGATATCGTTCGGGACTCTCGATACTGTATTGAACAGTCGTCAAGCAAATCTTCGTCAATTCTTTATGATGATCATCCATATCCAGGAAGAAGATTCCTGCTCGTTTCGGATTGAGCAAAAAGTCGTGCAGCGAGGCATGATGAGCCCTGATGCGATGTTCATCAGAATCAGGGATGAAAAGAACAGAGTGGAGTCCCTGAAGCGAAAATCTGGTAGTTCCTCGTGCGAGTCCAAGGATATCATCCAGGAATGATACACAATGCCTCCTGTTATCATCGGGATCCAGAATGGCAAAATAAGACCCCAATATGCGAACCAGGAGGGATGTTTTTGGATTGGCCGAGAGGATGAATGTATAGAGCCCATCGAGGTCTGCAAATGGGGAAGTGTTAGTCTCAGTCGCCGACAGACTGAGCACAAGCCGAAGCTGCTCCACGGGATGGCTATATTCGTCGTCGACGAATTTTATGAGTGTGGCCGCATAGATAAATTGGCCCGAGGCCTTGTGGACTAGTATGTCCAGTTCCCGTTCGGAGGGCCAGGAAACGTGCATTCCAAATTCGTTGGGGAAACGCCTCCACCATATCTCTAAGAAACGATCACGCAGGTAGTGCATGATATCACGGCCCGGGTTGAACGTCTCATCTAGTATCAAACGACGGAAGCGAGCGTCTGGGGGCAAAGAGTCGAAGGTTTCGCGGATATGGGGTTCGGGACGGCTGCAGACAAGAAACCTGATGGGCAGATTATATTTTGAAAGATTGTCTTGATAATCCGACTCTGCGTTTGCTTGTTGTCGCATTCATCTAGCCCGTCGATGATGACCAGATACGGCTTGTCTTCGATATCCAGACCTCCAAGTGGATTGGCGATCAACGCGCGAGCCTGCTCCTCCAGAGCCTTGTCGCAAATCGCGGGATCCGCCTCTACTGCGAGGCCGATGGCTTTGCGCAACTGCGGGATGTGTAGTGCTAGCTGGTACGCAATGGTGGGGAATAGACGTTTCCCGGAACTCCCGCCCACTCGCCATCTAGCAAAGAAAAATGCGCCGGCGAGTTCGTCTGCGGCCGCCCATCTTTCAGCCATCGTTTGTGCGATGGCAGACTTCCCAGCGCCAGCAGGTCCGTACAGCCACATCACGGGCGCCTGATCTCCTTCGTGCGCCCAGCTCTGTACCGTATCTTGCACCGCCGTCCTGGTATTCGGATGGCAAAGGGGAGGCGGGAAACGCTGTTCAGAGTTGTAGAACGCATCGCCAGAGATGTTCCGCTGCAAGATACTGAGTCCTGGGCACATAGAAAGTCGGATGAGCTGATCATGAGTGGAACGACCCCGAGGATCTCACCGTTTTCTCCATGAGGTTGAGCCAAGTCCCCAGCGACGTGATACTCGTTGAGATGCCCCGCGACTTGGTTGAAGGTACCCCCAGAGATGTGGAGTCGATAGGCGTCGACGAGGGACATGGTAGAGTAGAAGCTGTTAACACAGCCTCACGCGCGTTCTAAAAATTGTCGCACCGCATGTGGCAAGGTCGGCCTGACTGAGATATACTACAGGGCGGAACAAAATTGATGTAAACTGCGGTTTGCGTCACCGCCCTCGCCACTAAATCAAAGACTGACAGGGCCCGAAATACGTATGCCAGGTCGACGGACGAGTCCGAGAGGTGCAGAACAGGACAACCTTCCACTTCCTTTGAATCCTCCATATGCTGCAGCATCTCCTTCAGGACCTCCCAGTGGATGATAAGGCTGGAACATTATAATTAAATACACTTCGTGTCCGTAATGTACTGTAATCATAATATAATGTTAGGCCTGGGAGGCATATTTAATCGTAAGTGTATCATAATGTATTGTAATCGTAATTTAATCGTATTTAATTGTATTTAATCCATATTTTCTGCACCTAAATCCTATTGTGCGCATATGGAGGGCAAATGTCCTTCTTCGGTTCATGATTCAGGATATACTACTGTCTGGTGCCGAATTCACTACTGGCAGCAATAATGCCAGTTCAGTGACCTGAGCAAAATAATGTGTGGGGAATAATCTTATAGATGACAACCCGTGGTTTAAGAGGGTTGAGAAATGGGAAGAATATGTTATGGTTGGGTTCCAGATTGGTTCTGCCATCGGTTCTACAATACTCTTTTCGCAGTGAGCCGTGTCATGTGCTTGTCCACGTCGAATTTCCTGTGTCAAACAGCACCAAACTCAGGTTGAAAACTCCATATCTAATCATAATTTTAGGTTGATTTTAGGATTACATTACATTATATTCAAATATAATCATAATCTTAGCCAGCCTTAGTGGATGGACAGAGTGCCCTTGTACACGCGGAACTGAATGGAGTCCTCGCTCTTTACATACGACAATGTTTCCATCGTCGAACCATATGTCCGAGCGCACGGGTTCGATGACACCAGATTCACTGTCACCGTCTGTGCGCTTCCGTTTCGGAGGTTGCATTTGGTTGAACGACAGCTGGTTGAAATATTGCCACTGAGGTGGTCGAAGCGATAGGTTCGGTCCAAGCCCCGTTCTAACGATGCCGCGCAATGCCGGAGCAAGACAAAGAAAGCCAAATACCGAACAAATAGACCAAACAGCGCCTTCGTTAGAAGGGGCTTGCTGCAGACTTCCGAATTCGTGGGGGTTGGAGATCACCCTCCAGCAACACAACGCAGGCTCGGAGGCCTGGGGTCAATCGGTGAACTTTTTAGTTCCTAAGGTTGGCTATAACTTTCATCAAACATCCGCAACGAATGGCCTTATATTCACTGACATCAGCAAACCCTGGGCCCGCTACATAGCCCTACGTAGTGTGCTGTAGTGCCTGTAGTGCTTGTAGTGCTTGTAGTTGCTGTAGTGAAGGTATGGGTTTACGTAGTTCTCTGTAGTTGACTTAGGGCACTATGTAGTGCTCTGTAGTTGAATAGGGGCTCTACGTAGTTCTCTGTAGTAAGGTCCTGCCGCATTCAAATAAAAGGTAAGGTACCTGGATGGTAATCACTAACGAAGCTAATGATTGTTAGTTTTGAATACCAAGTGCCTACAAAGGTAACATTTTCAACTAATGAACTAAACAACTGATTTTAAATAATGCGACTACGCAGAATTGAACTCACGACCTCGCGCGAACGAACAAAATACAGTATTTGACAAAATAACCTCTACACTATCAGTCCATTGGTAGCTAGGAAACTAACAACACTTTATTGGGTCCTAGGCCTGCCTACCGCCACACCTACTCTGACATCTCGAGCACCTCTCCATTTGTGTTTGAAAATATAGAATTCAAGCAGGACAGACTCATCTTTGAAAAAAATAACACCACATTCTTACAGCTCAGTTACCAAGTGATGTGGGGGGCCAGATGTCTAAAAATAGACCCAAAACCAAAGTTGTAGAGCTCAAAAAACTCTACAAAAGTCATCTAGGGTCATTTTTTGTCTAAGGGCTTCGTTCTCCTGAAAAATGCAGAATACTTTTTCAGAGCCGGCGGTTTTGGAACCAATATCAGGTCATATGCAGTCCCTCAAGCTATGTTGTGACTAGCAATTATTCACATTCAACATATCAAAGCTCCTGGTAGGCCTAAGGTTATAAAAAGACCCCAATCCTACCATGCACTACATATCATGGCCTGCACACTACAGATGACTACACGAAACTGTGATACTACCAGGAACTACATAGATGTGTTGATAAACTACAGAGCACTACATAGATGTGTTGATAAACTACAGAGCACTACATAGATGTGTTGATAAACTACAGAGCACTACATAGATGTGTTGATAAACTACAGAGCACTACATAGTATGGCCTACAACTACACACCACTACATAGTGCTATAGACACTACAGCAACTACATGGACAATTGGATTTGCTACAGCCAACTACAGCCAACTACAGCCAAAATCAGGGTTTGCTGATGGAGCTAGACGGCACGCAAAAGTGCAGTGAAAACATGGTTTTTTTGAGGTGTTCCACAAATATTTATTTTTCATCGTAGAGGCGTGCCTTTTCATGGGAAGATACCTTTAGCATGTCGCTTCATGTTTCACCTTTCCCATAGGTAACCTCTGAGGAAGAAGTTATTCACCTTTCATTCCGGAAAATAGTCAAAGTCACATACATGTCACACAGTTGTGACCAACGCTTTGCCGTCACACATGTACGCGAAATATTCATTCTTGTTCAGATACACCATCTAAAAATCCTCATTGCATATAGGTTAACTCTTAGAGACTATTTATTCAATCTAGACACAAAAATCATGTTGAATGGTGTGAAAAGGCATGAAATAGGGTCAGTTCAGAGGTTTAGGTCAATAATATCAATGACTGCCTTAATCGGACCACAAGAAATCGCTCTAGGCATCCAGGGAACTCTTACAATGTAACTGAATGGTTTTTTTCCGGGAAAGCCATGTTTGCCATCCCAAAAGCCACATGACATATCTAGGTGGTTTAAAAATTCATGTCGTTTTCAAGCCTCAGAACTCAAAATTTAAGTATGTAGACACCTTCAATAGACTCAAAGTCAAGTTCTGAATGTGCCAGACACGTGTTGTCGATGAGTATGCGACGCGTCGATATCAGGTGGATGAGCGTGACAGGATGTGACAACACGGTTCCACGGTTTCGCAAAGCCCAGGGAGTCGCTATCCCTTCCCTTAAATTTCCTATAATATTCTGGGACATACGTAATAACCTTATAAACAGTTCAGCAAGCGGGATGCCGTCGATAGATATACTTTGTAGACCTGTAGCCAGTGGTTTCCAAAAATGGACGAAGACGCGATCAACACATGAATTAAAACAACACTCTTGCATCTATCACACATTTGGATTCACGTGCGCCTACCCAGAGATAGCACCTTTTACTTCCAGTTTACACCCAAGGATTTGTGTCAGAATTGAAGCCGCTAGAAAGTTTTTTGCAAGCCCTCTGTTTGTCGCAGTTTGAAGCAAGCCTTCAGCGAAGGGCCTGCTCGCCGGGCCGGAGCGGCGACAGGCTTGCTCCGAACCTATCGAAGGGAAGGACCAGACAAGCTCTTTGTGGATATTAATTTTGAGGGTTATTGACAAACACGACGCATAGATTTGCCACGTGCACCAAAGCTCTTCGCTTTTGCCGCCTCGAGTCTCCGTCTGCGTTTGATTCAACTTTGATGACCTCGTTATCTCCGTATCTCACGAAGCTTTCCGGACCAAGGTCTTGCGTTCTTTCCCTTGTGGCCGGACGACCCAGTTGTGGATAGTAGGCTGTGAGCGCAATCATATTCATCTACTGTCTGCCCCGCCGGTCTTGCACCCACCGAGTCAAACTGCACCCTTCGCAAGCACGATCGCAGGAAGTCTCACCACTTTTGTGAAGGGATGTCAGTTGGTCCTTCATATCTGGAGTTTGCGCTTGTCCTCGTCCTGCATCAACCGACATTATACGAAACAGCGCGGCTGCATAGATTCGCGACACAGCACCTTTGATTAATTCAACCACTTCGGCGCCTACTTAAAATTAGTACCTAGGCGCCCCAAGCCGCCCGACACTGTACACAGCAGACCGCGTGACCTTTGTTCTGGTTCTTTCTGCCACTCATGTCGGACCAGCCCGCAGTCATTCAGGACGCTCCAGCACCCTTCTCCGGAGCTCAAGATGCCTTAGATCCTCATCGTCCCTCCGATTTCATCCTCAGGTCCAGCGACGGAGTCGACTTCCATGTCCACAAGGAGATCCTCAAGTTTGTCTCCGATTTTTTCGACAATATGTTCTCCTTCCCCCAGGCCG
Source organism: Mycena epipterygia (assembly GCA_029281465.1). Lineage (NCBI taxonomy): Eukaryota > Fungi > Basidiomycota > Agaricomycetes > Agaricales > Mycenaceae > Mycena > Mycena epipterygia. The sequence goes on along the minus strand of JARJCQ010000063.1, from coordinate 49,523 downwards.
AAAACGGTTCCGATGACTTCCGGCGGGACGGAAAGACTGTCCTGGTGCTCCCTGAGGCCAGTGACATCTTATACAGACTCCTCTTTCTCGCGTACCCGGCGCATTCTTTGGACCAGTATACGATTGGCATGGCGGATCTCGATGTCGCTATTGCTGTTCTTGAGGCGGCACACAAGTACCAATTCCTGAGCGTGGAACGCTTGATGGCGTTGAGATTGGAGAGCCCTGTGCTCCTCGACGCGCACCCTCACCGCCTGTTCGCCGTTGCACGACTGCGCAAGCTTCCCGAGCTTGCCAAGAAGGCGGCGCTCTGCACTTTGAAATATCCCGTCTGCCCTGCGGGTCCCACCTTCCCCGAGATGGCACTCCTTCCGTGGGAGGATGCCCACAAGCTGTTCGCGTTTCACCACGCCTGTGCTACGAAGGCGCAGGAGTTTGCCCAGAGCTGTACAGCTTTGTATGGGAACTTCCTTCTGATGACGCTACACGGACACCTCATAGTCGGCGGCGAGACCGGGACCTTTGTGTGGTGGAACTCGATGTCCCACGCGGCACATTGTGGGCCCACCAGTGGTCACCGCGCTGCAGGCGCTCCTCTCGGAACCATTGGCCCTGCGCAATGGTTCCAGGATCATATGTCACGACTAACGGCTTGCCTGCGTATCCTGCCTACAGGCCGTACGGTGGAGGTGGAGGCGCTTTGCATCGCACCAGCAGAGCGCGAAATAATCGACACCTGTCCCGCATGTTCGCATTGTGCAGACAACGATCTCGCGAGCTTTTCACGCCAGCTCGCGGCGAGGATCAACGAATCTAATCGCACGCTCGGTGAGGTCTTCCTTCCCCGTTCGCTCGCCCGCTCATGAATGGGATTGAAGTTGAAGATTTTTTCGATGGAGCTTAACCACGAATATGACTTCCGCCACCCATGTGCCATTCGTTTTGATCAACATGTACCGTTTCCCTTATTTCTCACTACAAGAAAGAGAGTGCATCCAGACAGCAGAGATTAATGGCGACTCGCGGACCGTTTCATGTTTTTTTTCCTCCTGCAGGTTTTTTTATCGATTATCTTTTCTCCGTAGTTACATGTTCCATTTACATAAACCCTGGCCTTCGTCCACACCAGCCAAATCCGAGATCCAACAACAGCGCCATTGCAACCGAGGAAAGTTAGCTACCTTGCTCAGGATTGCGAATAGAGGGACGGTACGGTACACCGCAGCGTTCATTGTGATATGCGAGCAGTAGATGGGTTCGACGCCCGGTACCCGCATGGACTGCAGAGGAAAATAGATTTGCATCTTCCGTCTCGTCCCATAATCTCGTTTGTCTCTGCGGCTCGGTTGAGTTTCGAATCCATTCTTATAAGTTCAATTTTCCTCACTCCACCCCAAACATAGAAGAGTAGCATACCAATAGCGCATTCCCCGCTCTTCATTCTAGTTGTATATCGATCCTCCGTTCAAATATTAGCACTCTTTGTGGAATGTGTTTATTTTATTTCGATAAGTTCGATCTCGGACTCCACCCTAAAATACCTAAGAGCCCAAAACCAGGCTAGGTAGGTAACTTTTCCAGGGTTTCGGATACAGGGATGAAGCGGGTGTGGTGTACGGTACACCGCTGTGTTCGTTACAAAGGTCATAATATACGATGCAAGCAGATCCGGGTTCAACTCCCGGCGCCCGTGTAGGATGTTGTTTTCTTTTTTTTTTCTGGGCGCCTCGCACCCGTTTCCCTGACCGAAAAATCCAACCGAGGACAGATGCAATAAATTCTAAAGTTCAACCTTCAACCTTCAACGTTCCACCATCATGATCGGCAAGAAATCTCGCTCCCAATCACAATTGAACCTCGCTAATTATAACCACCTCGAGCAAAAATGGGGTCAAATTCCATTGTCCTTTTTATACCTGGGATCTATTTCTGGGCGTTCACCGCCATCCGGTACATCGCCATTTCTGTTTGATCTTAGTTTGGTGATGAAGATTTAACGTCTCTGCCGAGTCTTGGAATCTGTGAACTGTGTCCCCCATTTCCTCTTGATTTTCGGAATAAATTTCGTACAAATGAATCGTATTTTTCAGCACCAGCTAATTAGGCCCCCTGCGCAAACTTGGATCAACAACCAAATTGGGCACGCCACGGTTTCCTCCCGACGCTGATTCGCATCCACACCCCGTCACCGTTGCTTCCCGTGGCGCAGCTTTTCTCTATTAAATGGAGGCTATCTATATCTGTGATCCTGGGCTATCTTGGCTGGATGCTCTAGACCCAATAATTCCAGTTTCCTCTCAATGAAATCTATACACTGGCCAACGTACAAGTCCAGAGTCCAGCCCAGGCCGCAACCTTCCAGCGCGCCGCGGCGTCCCACTCGGGGTAGTGTATCAGCCCGAAGTCGTCATGACCCACGTTGAATCAAGTCGTCCTGCGCGCATCGCCTCGCAGCCGCTGATCCCGCTACCTCCGAGCCCGCGCGCAGCAACGCTCTAGCTTTTAATACCAGCCCAGCGCAATGTGCTGGCCGAGTTCCCTGGCGGTTTCCCCACCCCTCCTTTCATTTCCTGGCCCGGCGCCCTCGACTGCTGTGCGGTCCCTGCTCGTTCTTGTTCTTCGTCAATCCTCGTCCTCTGCCCCGTCCCCGCCGGCCCATTCGTCCTTCAAGTTATCCTTTGAATTTGGAGTTACTTCTGCCATATCATGTCGATAATGAACTCTTACGATCGCGCATTGCGTGCGTCACCACCCTCCCGACTGTCTGTGTCCCGTGCTGATAATAATATTGTTTCGCAGTGCTGAAGGCTGCAGTTCTTCTCCTGCTCCTCCCCGTCGTGCGCGCGGACCAGGTTTGCGTCACTTCCGAGTATGTGTCACCGTCCTTGGCTTGCATATTCTCTGACCGCACCCCAGCTCCGGCACCACCACCTGCCACTCAAAGCTCACCCCCGGCACCATCGCCGCCATCGTCCTCACCATCCTCCTCTTCCTCGCCCTCCTCCTAGGCACCGTAGCCTTCTTCTTCTACCGGCGGCGCAAGTTCGCGGAGGCGAAGAACGCGGTGGCAGCGAACGCGTATGTCATCGAGGCGTCGCAGATGCAGGGGCCCGCGCAGTTCGGCAGCCACAGCCACAAGAGCTACGATACGCGGACGACGTACGATGCGTCGTACGACCCGCACTCGGCGCCGCAGGGCGTGTTGGGACTGCCCACGAAGCCAGGCTCTGCGACGAAAGGGAGCCCGCAGACGGCGCCGACTACGTATGGGGGTGTGACGTATCCTTTCAAGGGGTATTCGTCGGTGTGTCTCCTCCCTTGCTCGCCTACCATGTTAATTGATGTTATCGGGTATTGCAGCCCCAAGGTACGCCCCCGCGCTCGCAGTCCGCGTTCTCCGGAAACTACACCACAATGAGCGGGCCGGGGTCTGGCGGGAAGGTGGCGGCGGTATAAGCTTAGGCGTTATGTCCTCTTTACTTGGGTAGAGGGCGCGGTATGAGCTACACGCGGACGGACGAGGATGAGGATGACGTTTTACAAAGACTTCCACCCCGGGGCTGGGCCCTCGGGGTATATTGTAATTCGGTTCTGGTTATGAAAGAAAGGGCTTCACCGGGAACCTGACCTAATTCGGACTCGCCGCTTCACTTGAAACTGCGTTTCCTTTAAAAAGGAATACGAGCATCCGACGATCAGCATCGAGCGCGAAGCCTAATCTGACTCTCGCACGATTTCGATTTTAGTCAAGGCTCCTCAGCAGAGCTTCTCAGTCCAGAGTGAAAGTCGAGTTTTATATGTCATGAAGAAAAGAGAGGATAGCATGTTGCGGGTATCCGACTACGATCGCCGAGACAAAGGATGGGGATAAAGTATGTGAAAGAAAAAAGATAGTGAAAGTAAAAGAAAAGGTAACGAGTGAGTGAGGTATGTACGGTGTGCAACGATAAACAGAGCAAGTATCCGGACTCCATCGGGTATACGACGCCATGAGTAACAAGTAAGGAGTAAGGAGTAAATGAAGGGATCTAACGAGACTACTACTCGGAAAGCATATGTATGTAATTGTAATAAGAAAAAAGGAAGGGAGACGATGCGTTTCGTGTACGAGTCAATCAATCAGTTTTGAGGTTAGCCTAATCCGCTCTCGCACGATTCTGGATTTCGTTTTGGGATGGCATGGCGTGGTGGGCGGAGAGTGGCGCGTGGGGGTTGTTTCATGGTTCTTCCTCCTCCTCCTCGAGCACGTTATGCAGCGGTGCGCCGTGCACGTACCGCGCGGGGCTCGCGCGCCCACTGTCGATGGCGATCGCCGGCGGCGGCACGATGGCCGCGGGGTCGAGCAGTGGCGGCGACGACTTGGCGGGGGCGGGCGCCGGTGCGGGTGCGGGTGCGGGTGCGGGTGCGGGTGTCGACCCAGGAGACTTGGGCAGCGCCGTAGCGGCGGGAATTTTGGGCAGCGGCGCCACAGCGGCCTTGGGGGGCGTCGCGGCAGCAGCCTTGGGAGGAGGGGTCGGCGCAGCGGGCGCCACGGCCGCGTCGCGCGGCACGGTGCGCACGGGCAGCCGCGAGGGCGCGATGGTGGTGGGTGTCGCACTTGCTGCTGTTGCTGCTGCAGTGGCCGCGGGTTTGGCGGGGGAGCCCGTGCGCTGCTCGCGCTCACGGAACATGTCGATGAGGGCAGAGGTCTTGCTGCTGGCCGCCGCGGGCTTGGGCGAGGCGATCGTATGCGCATTACCATTGCCGTTCCCGTTGGCGGCGGGGGCAGCGGGGGCGGGCGTGAGGATGACGGAGTCCGCCTTGGAGCGCGCACCCTCTCGCTCCGCACGGCGCGCATTCTCCGTGTCGTCGAATTCCGGTATATCGACGGGGGATACGGGCGAGACCTGCGAAGGCGCGGTGGGCGTGGGCAGCGGGCGGATGTCGAGGTTACGCGGGACAGGGATGACAATGTCGTGCTCGCGCTCGTCGTCGCTGTCCGTCCCACTAAGCAGACTGCGCGGGTCGTCGTCGTTGGTAGCCACAGACGCCGGCCGCCGCTCGGGATGGAGGTCGAAATACCCAAGCCGCCGCTGCTGGCGCGCCTCCTGGCGCTGGCTGAGCACAGGATGCATCTCGGCGCCGGGGGTGATGCTGCTGTCGTCCTCGCCGTCCGTCGGGGGTCCATACCCGTCCTCCCCGTCCTCCCCCTCCGTTTCCTCCTCGCTGTGCTCCGTCTGCTCGCTCGCGCGCGGCACGCGCTCAATCTCCACGACGTCCGAGTCGCGGAGGCGCTCCCGCTCGCGCTCCATCGCGCGCTGCTCCCTCCTCCTATCAATCTCGTCCGGGTCCGGACTCTGCTCGCGCCCCATCGTCTCAGCCGCCAATGCCTGCGCGACCTCCATGCTCGCGAGATCCGGATCCGGGCCCGATGAAACAAAGCCACCCCGCCGCCTCGCGCTCCCCCTTCCCAGCTCCGCGTCCTGTCCGCCCATGCGCCTGTTCTGCACGCTCCCCACGAGTATATCCACCCACGCGTCGCTCGCGCTCTCCCTCCTCCGCTGCCTCGCCGCCTCGTCCTCCGCTTCTGCGCCCTCCTCGTCGCTCTCCCCCGCGAGCCGTGTCTCAAAGTCCACCGCCGCATACTCGGCCGGCGCCATCCCCGCGCGCACCCGTCCGCCGTTGCCAGGACTAGGACCGGGGATCATCCCGCCTGGCAGCCGAAAACGAGCACCCGACTGGCGCTTCATTGCGCCCGCCGTCAGCCCACCCGCACCCCCATGCGACTCCGTACTCCCCTCCCCTGTATCCCCGCTTCTCGTCCTCTCCATCCCAAGCGCGCCCGGGCCAGGACTCATAACGACCGCAGGGTCCGGCGACATAGGCCCCGTGCTCACCGCGCGCTTGGTCGTCGCCGCGCCCAGCGACAAGATCTTCGTGCCCCCCTGCGCGCGCAGCATGCTGTCAAAGTCGGACAACTCGCGCGTCGAGCCCGTGACGGTGGGCGTCGCGCCGAGGACGTACGGGCGCCCGTTGAGCGTGGTCGCCTGCTTCCACGTCTTGCCCCCGCTCGGCGCCGCGGGCGAGAAGAGCGATGGCAGCCGCCGTCGCGTGCCCGGTGGCGCCGCGCCCGCGAGCGCGAGCCGGTATTCGCGCGGGACGAACTCCTCGTACAGCACCAGCGTCGTGCCCGGATCCTGCGCTGCCCCCGAGCGCGACTTGTACTCCACCTACACGCTTATGTCAGCATGCCATTCCCGAAACAGACAAGGAAGGAAAGACGCACCAGCGCCCATGAGCACTCGCGTGCAAGCTCCGCCGACGGACCGGCCACGCCCGCTGCGCGCTCCATCCACCCGCCGCCCCACAGCAAGTCGCAGAACACATCCACGAACGCCTCCTCGATGACCTCCTCGGGGCCCAGCACGGGCGCGGTGTCCCACCCGAACGCGGGGAGTGCCTTGTGTGCCTTGCGCAGCTTGCGCGTGAGCTCGGCGTTGAGCGACGAGGACGAGTTGAGCGCGGACGCGTTGAGCGTGAGCGGGGGCGAGAACTGGAGCGTCGCGGAGAGCGGCGCGTCCGAGCGCGAGAAGCCCGCCGTGGAGAAGTCGTTCCAGGACAGCGTCTCGCGCTTCGCGAGGCGTTCCTGCAAATACACGTCAGTCAGCGTTTGTTCGTGGAGGAAGAAAGGAGAAGACGCACCGCCCTAGCATTCTCCGTCAAATCAAATCGCAGCCTGCCCTCAATCCCGCCCTCCTTCGGGCCCGCACCCGCGCCCTCACTACCAAAGCCGAGACTCTCGAACTCGCCCCACTTGAGATCCGTTAAGGACCGGAACGCGCCGGACTCCTCGCCGAGCGACGTCGTCGATGGGCTGGAGAGGTTGTACGCGGACGGGGAGAGGGACGAGGCGCCGGTGGAGGAAGAGAAGTACGAGTTGGTGGACGAGGTAGAGGAGGTGGACGACGACGACGACGTGGAGGGGTGTATGCCCACGGCAAAGTCCATGCGCTTGCGGTAGGGCTCGGCGTAGCGCGGGGAGCCCGCGCCGCCGGCGAGGATTGTGCGCCATGCTCTGGAGGCGGCCCATTCGTTTGCGGGGCCTGTGGGGGTGATTAGCGTCGTGGTCGAGACAAGAAACGCGAGGAAGTTAAGGTGGAGGGACAAGCGTAAGAAAACGGGACGAAGGAGAGGAGGCAGCGTCGTGAAGATGGAGCCAAGAGCGATGAGGAAGGGAAGTGAAGGACGAGCGGGGCTCGACAAGGGAAGTGGAGGAGCGAGCGGAGTCTCGACAAGGGAAGTGGAGGGGAGCGCGACAAGGGGGAGAAAGGCAAGAGTCTCGACAAGGGAGAGGAAAGGAAGGAGACGTGGGTGAAGATGATCAACAGCGCGGAGTGTCTGGGTGACGGACGACACGAAGGAGGACGATGGGATGGACGGAGATAGAGGGAAAGTATGGGGAAGTGACGTGGAACGGAAAGCGGCGTGAAGCGAAGGGTGAGGGAAGGAAACGAGGAAGGAGGTGGAAAGCGAAAACGAGCGCGGTACGCCGTCCGGGAACGATAAAGGGAAACACAGATTAGGAAGAATAACTCACCTCCCCCAGCAGCCCATGCGCTGCCCCCCCTCACCAGATCCACACTATAACTCCTCACATTCCTCCGTACATGCACGATCCTGACCGTCTTCGCGCCCCTCCGTGCGCCCTTGTTCGTCCCCGTGCCGCCTGCGAATACGTCAAAGTTAGCGTGGGTGTCGAATAAAAGACAGAGAAAAAAGGCGAAAAAAGGGGCGTGTGGCGGAAGGACGCGACCGCCTGCTCTGCATCCTACGAGAGACGAAACTCCGCCCGCAAGGCCTCGCTCCTCTACTCCCCTCCGCGACGAAAACGAAATGAAAAAGAGAGTGGAAGCACACTCACCCTCGCCAACCCCCTGCGGATACATCCCCACCCACTCCCGCAACTTCGTCGGCGCCCCCAGCCCCCTCCCCTCCGCCCCCACAATCCCCTCCCGAATACTCGCCAACAACAAATGCTCCGACGCCCTTGCTCCTCTCAAGAACTCCTCGTACGCCGTGCTGAACGCGCTAAAGTCCTCGATCGTGGGGTACAGCGCGTCCTCCGGCTTGTCCTTGTCGCCCTTGTCAGACTTGTCCTTGGACGAGGACGAGTGGGATTCCTTGATCGGGGTGGGCGGCGGGGGGAAGGCGGACGCGGGGGGCGTGAGCCCGAAGAGGAGCGGGGAGAGGACGGAGGCGAGGGAGGGCGGGGTGTGGCCCGATGCGTTTGAGTGCGCGACGAGGCGCGTGCAGAGGGCGAATAATGGCTCGAGCAAGGCGGGGAGCTGCGCGGGGAGGGAGGCGAGGAGGGAGGAGAAGGCCGTTGGGGGGTAGGCGTTTGCTGCGAAGAAAGAAGGGTTAGTATGCGGTTGTGGGTGAGGATGAGAGAGGGAAAGAAAAGATGGGGAAGATGGGGAGGAGGGAGGGAAGGCGGGGAGCGGGGGCAGAGGAGGGAAGCATGTATGTGTACGAAAGACAAAGAATAAGAAAGAGAGGAGTGAAAACGAGGGCAAAGTGCCGTCCGCTGCAAGGACGAGCAGCATGCGCCCACCCACTCCCTCGCCGGGGTAAAACGCCCCAATACGCAAGCCCATCATAACCCGCGCCCTGAACCGTCATCAGACGATGCCCTCTCAACGTCCCCGCGAAGAGCAAAAAGCCCGTCCCAAAAACGCCCAAAAAGCGGACAAAAATGCGGCAAGAAAAGAAACGCCCTCCAAGAGTACGAGCGCAAGAACGGAAGAACGTCGGATCAGATATCGGGCAGGCGCGCCCGCGGAGTGAATGCCCACGGAGTCGCAAATGCCCAACGGGCAATCTCCCAAACGCGCCGATCTCCGCCAAGCGGGCGATCTCCTAAACGGGGTCCATCTCCGCAAAGCGGGGGAAGGGTGGACTCCAAGCGGCGCCGCCGGGCGCAAGAACCCCAGCAACGCCGAGTGGCGTGCCAAAGAGAAAACGGAGGCGATGATGAGGGCTGCGCGACGGAAAGAGAAAGAGCCGCGCGGCGAGACAAGAGAAGGGCGGGTCGTGCCAGCGCGGACGCAGGATCTGTTCGTGCACAGATGCGCCCGGGAACGTATAGGTATAATTCCAGCGCAGCGTCAGCGGGCACGCAAGAGAGGCCAAGGGCAGATGGGGGCATGCTATCGCAAACAGCGCAGCCCACGCCAAACGAGGGAGAACAGACGAAGGCAAGAAAGGAGCAGAGAGAAGAGGAAAGTAGGGAAGGATGAGGAAGGAAAGAAAGGTAGGAAGAGGAAGGCGGACCAAAAACGTAAAAAGAAGAGAGAAGGCAAGACGGCAAGGAAGGAAAGGCGGAAAGACGAGAAGGAGAGGATAGCGAATAGGGAGGATAGAAGAAAGAAGGGTTAGAAGAACACTCACCCGCCTCCTCCGCGCGCCACCGCTCATACCACGCCCAGCTCAATAATCCCCGCACCTCTCTCCCACCCTCGACCCTCACAACCCTCGACAGCCCCCACCGCAAACACATCCCCAGCTCGTGCGCCCCCGCGAACCGCGCCTCCTCCGCCCACCGCTCCTCCGCTTGCTGGCTGCCATTGCGCGAGGACGAGGAGTCCTGGCAGGTGGCGAGGAAAGCGTGCACGAGGCGCGCGACGGCCGGGCGGCGGACGTCGAGTGCAAGGGCGGAAAAGACGAAGGGGGTGGCGACGCCCGTGCGCTCGAGCTCTGCACACACGCGCGCGACCAGGCGCGCGGCGTCCGGCAATCCCAGCACGGCGTCGCGCGCGGGCGAGAGGAGCCCGTACGCCGGCCGGGGTGCTTGTCCCCCAGTTTGTCCTAGTCCTGCAGCGGTGGTGGGAGTACTGCTACCGGAGGCTGCGAACGGTACGGCGTTGTCCACGGGCAGCGTTGTAGGGAGGAATCCGACGGCGCCGTAGGACGAGTCGGCGGTCAGGCTGTGGGTGCGCGCGCGCATGAGGCCGAATTCATCGGATGCAGGGGTGGGGGAGCGGGGGTTGCCGGGCATGGGGGCGGTGAGAGCGGCGGCGAGCTTTGCTTTTTGCTTGGACGGCGTCGACGCCGTCCGCGCGCGCGAGAAGAGCGACGGCATCTCTAGCCTCCTCTCAGATTCCTAGTCTTCCTTCTTCTTCTCGTACAAGTTCTCCACCTGGATACGGCGTAAGTCGACCTGCGCCCTGTGTTCTTCGCTGTCGGCGACGACGAGACGACGGCGGGGATCGTGTGGACGGAGGAAGGAGAGTGTTACGTAATCCATCAAATTGGATGGGACCTTGTCAATTTTGATGCGCGGCGATCCCCACCGCCGTTTGCGAGTTTCCTTTCATGGTCCTTCCATGCCACTGCCTCGCTTTCTTCCCTACCGTTCTGTCCTTCGTCCTGAGTCACCGAGCGAGCTGTCCGTCCTTCAAGTGCCTCCTACCGCCGGTCCTCGGACTCCCCGGAGCATGGCCGACCTCTATTGTCGATTATGGTAACCGCGTTTGAGTGGTAACCACAATGCTGCTGATTCCATTATTCGTTTACTCGGGGCCGGCAACCCAATTTGACGCAAGCTGCAGATAGCGAGCAGATAGGGGCTTTCGGAATCCGATGTCTATATTCACCGGGACCGCGGAAATGGCGCCACTGTCGACTTACACCGCCGATCGTGATGCGTTCTCACTCGGTGCTAGACCGGCGCTGAGCTCTCTTGACAGCATCGGCTCATGCTAAAGTGCGGGGTAGTGCATCAGGGGTGCACTAATAATATTTTGCTTCACAGCATGTGCGGCCCGCGCCGCGATACGCTTCTATGGTGTTTCCCGTCCCGTCCCCGCTCAAAGGCCGTCTCGCATGTGGTCTCGATTTTGTATTTTGTTCGCCTTCATGAAACTAGGTGGACCCGGTGGGAAGACTTGATAGCGTAAATGCGCACCTTTCGATTTGTATCTCCGTCATCGAACACATTGTCCATCTTCGTTCACTTGACTCATTCCCTGCTTCCACAAAATTTTTGCAACTCGGCCAAGCTCGACGCAGATTCTAAATCATTTAAAACGTCACACGTACGATTCTCGAGCCCGCAATTTCCCTCACTTATCCAAGCTCCACTTTTCAGGAACACGACCTAGTGGCGAACGGACCGCACCCGCTCCGAATGGTTATCCTGCCGCGATGCATCTATGGCGGAAGTTCCTGGTTCGACTCCGGGCTAGGTCATTACAAGTCTTTAGTTCTTTTTTGGGGAGAGCGACGGACGACCTTTCCCTAATTTCCTGATTTTGACGGCGGGTCTCACGCCACGGGCAGTAAGTCTGGAACCAATTCAATGCAAGCCCAGTGCAAACTAGACCATGCATCGGCGGCTGGACTCCATGGCCGCGTCGGCTGCGCGCTAACACCGCCGTGCGTGCGTTCCTCCTGCCTTTTCTGGCGTGTAGCCTTAATCTCACCTGCCATCGCCTTCTTCCACAGTATCGGCATCCTTGAAATAGTAACTTGGTGCGTCATACTGAAGGCTCAATTTACCGCACTTATTAAAGATTTACTTTGCGGGAATAAGACCTAGTAGCGGAGGGCCCGCGCCTGCTTCGTTCATCCACACCTTTCTCAAAAGGAGGAGTCCGTGGTTCGAATCCACGCTAGGTCATATTTCTCTCGTATCGTACAATTTTTGTCTTCGTGTCCTTGACCCTTCATTGCCCCGAATTCCAACGCATCGCTCACTCCATCACGCACTTCAACACCTCTCTCACGCCCTCAAATTAACCCGTCGCTCACGCCCTCAGATTAAACGCATCGCAGGGGAGGACGCGCAAGTAATTCTCATGATACGCAATGTAACCCTAATATTCAGTCTACTTTGTAGGACGACCTAGTGGCGAAAGAATTGCGCCTGCATTCAATGAATAGATACCTTCTTGATGTCGCGGGAGGTCCGGGTTCGACTCCGGGCTAGGTCATGTCTTCCTCGCGTAGGTCTTTTTCCCTCCTCTTCGTTCCGTTCCCCCAATTTGCAGAATTTGACGACGACACGACGCAGATCTGGAGCTACTTCCAGACAAACACATAATTAACTAGGTGAACTCGGTGCTAGATAAGCCACGCTCCGCGACTCTGTTATTTCCTTCCTCCACAACTGTCGGCATCCAATCACCAACTTGGCCCGGAACTCCACGCCGTGAAATGTATATTACTCTGACACGGTGGTGTGTGATATTATAGGCTCAATTTAGTGCACTTATTCAAGGTGTTGTTGGTAGGAGGGAGACCTAATAGCGGCCCCGTGCCCGCCTTCAATAAAAGTGTTACCGATATGGTAGGAAGCCCCTGGTTCGACTCCAGGTAAGGTCATACGCGCATGGTCGTCTTTTTTTTTCCATGCTCTTCTCTCGCTGGTGCCTCGTCAAATTCAAGAGATAGGGCCGTGTATAGGACCTTATATCTCCGCGGTACCACTTTTCGGGGACGTCAGAGCATGGTGGATTCCATGGAACTTCCGGACCGGTCCCACGTTGTACGGTTTCGTATTTCCCTCCATCTCCACCCAAAATCTCACAATTTGGGCCCCCAGCAGCGCAAGAAATCTTCTTGCCCGTCCGCCCCCCTAATTTTTGACCGTCTCAGTTCGTAGACAGCATTCCCCTCAAAATCGCATGCCAAGCGCACCCTTATTCTATCCTCCACGAATAAAATACCACGCATCCTAATAGCAAGAAATGCACATTAGGGGTCTCAACATGACCCTTGCTGATTTTAGGCGATTCCGATAAAAAGAGAATGAGCAATAAATATTTAGTCCCACTTATCTATGAAGATATGACTAGGTTTTCTGCCCGCCCAGACGCCAAAGCCGCACTGAATACCAGGTGCGTTCATTCTATGCTAGTCGGTACCTGCGCTGATTTTGAAATTCATATTTTTTAAATAAAGAGTTGTCTGACATCATTCGGTATGTGTTACTTCGCTCTCTTGCGTTATTTTGCTTAATGCAATGATTCAGGGACTCAAGACTCGGAAAATTCGATTAGTTGGAAATGCGGAAACAAAAGCTCCTGTTGTACGCTTCAATTTTATTCATTTTTTACAACAAAGTGCGGCGCTTATGGGGGGTTTAGGGAGCTATTTCTTGGGAATAAGACCCGCACAGAACTCAGTCCACACAGCATACAGGTCTACATAGAGCAGCTGCGCCCGAAGAGGTCTGGTGTTGCGTGCGTGGTAGGTGTGGGTAGGGAGGTGGGTGAGACAGCGGTGTGGGAGAGCCTGGGCGGCGGGAGGAGGGATGGGTGGTATGCGGAGGGGTTCACGGTAGTTCTACCTAGTTGTATCCACCTCAAGTGGAACTCGATGTGGTTCGACGCGTTGCAACAAAACTGTAGAACCAGATCGAGCCCTGGGCCAATCTTCGAGCCAGGTGAAACTCTCCAACAAAGGTTCGACCTGGCTGCGGGTCGTTTTCACTGGGAATCAAAACCAATGCGGTTTTCAGGCTCCTACGTAATTTTTCCTTGGACCTCGACCTCGTGAAAAATGTGCGCGTGGTTGGAGTTGACGTAAGAATCCGGATTGTGACTGTCCGGCTCTTACGCGGCATGGCTGGCGTCACTAGCACCTATGTTGATTCAGAAGATATTTTAATACCCAGAATTTCTTTCCCTGCAGCCCTTCCCTCAGGGCACATGTTGCTCCGCCGACAGTTTCCCCTGGCTCCAGCATACTCTATTACATTCAACAGTTGCCAAGGCCTCACTCTGTAAGGCTCCAACCATTTAGTTTTCGTTTGAAGATCTGGGCAATCAAACGAAAACGGTATTTAAACTGTTTAAAACCGTTTAAAACCATTTTAAATGGTATTTTTTGCAGGTCATCGAAACACGAGTGAAGTAATTAATTAGTGGTCTTTGCTGCACTCCAGGGATGCACGCTTGAAGAACCCGTCCGTTATCTACACTTTGGTAAGCATTACCTCAATTATAATCTCCGCTTTCAATGATCCTCGCGCTTCATAGCAGATATAATGCGAGTCTAATAATAGGCGCTCGACAGAGACGCTGCTCCCAGAAATGGCCAGGACAAGCCGAGACATTGTTGAGCCGATCGTGAAACCATGTTGATGTTCAAATTCCTATGAGGAAAAGAATTGACGCGAGTCCCCGCACCATTTCTTGTACTGATTTCTACCATGTCAACAGGCTCCACCAAGGCTCAATACCCATATGTGTTCATCTAAAAATTGTTCCAGCTCCCCCAGTATGGTTTCAAGTTCCACATTGGTAACATCGTCCATACATCGTCCAGCAAGGAATTTAATGTGCCATTCCTGAAGTACAACTTGTAACCCTTTAAACTGTTTGAAAATGGTTTATAAACTGTTTGGACCGCTCTTCAAATAAAACAAAAACAAAAACAGTTTAAACCCGTTAAACCCGTTTTAAAGCGGAAACGGTTGGAGCCTTATCACTCTGGATATTATTGGCGTCGACCTCCGAAGACCGTTTTTCCCCATGAGCAATTATATATTGCGTCATCCCGCATCAGGCACCGGACTCATGCAAGAGTTCTTTTTCGTCCAGGAGAGACTACAACTACCAATGTTACTTATCATGAGATCCTCGTTTACTGTAGTAATCCGACCAAGTGTTCACAGGGTGTCACCCGTCACCCAGTGTTCATTTTTTCAACTGTTCATTTCTCGGCAATCATGGGGAAATTTCCATAAATGGCAGTCCGGCGAATGCCGGACGAGAAGTTTTCGCATTTTTGAGCCATTTTGGGCCAGAAATCTTGGCTGTCACCATCACCTAGTTCTCAAGTGTTCATTTTCAAGTCCCGTCACCCGTCACCTGAACACTTGGTCGGATTACTACAGTAATGTTTTAAATAAATCTCCTCCATCTTATATGCCCGAGCGAAGCGAAGGCGTATCTTGTGGACGAGGGTGGCGATGCAGGCACGCATCAACAAGCACTCGGCCCGCTTGATTTGATCGCTCTTTGCTTCCTCCCATGGCCAGCTTCTCATCAGCATGATTCGGTGTGCGGCTTAGACGCCGTTGGATGTTGCCGGCGCACACTTGTTCTCCCGCTCTATACAGTTCCCGGGCACCCCATCGGCTTGAGCTTTGCACTGGGAAACTTTTGCCTTCTTTCACGCTTGTGGCGCCCGTGCCTTGAATCTATGACTATGATCGCTCCCACTCGCCAGTCCAGATTTCCTCTTTCTGGGTGCTTTGACGACATGCCACCTTCCAGGAACCGTAAGTCCGCTCTCACGGTCGAGAAGGTCGTGGGCCAAGCTGGCCTGCGGGACACCGCTACGTGCAGCTATATTTGTAGACGGGATCGCTATCGACGGAACGGTGGGGTGGAATGCTTATAAGTAGGGCCCCACTCATGTTTGTCTGCGTGCCTGTGCCTTTGCCCGCGCCCGTACATACTGTGTCCGCCTCTCGCCAGCGCTTGGTCCGTGGTCGAATACCCCTGACGCCGACTTCGCTACTGACACTTACATTCCGACGCCGTAAACAGGAGCGAAATTAAGATGAAGACAATATTCTTTGCACCAATGCGGCTCGCGCCGCCGCCAGAGAAGCGGCCGCAGCCTCTTCTGAAGATGCTATGGGAGCTGACATGGCTGCAGTGGGCATTCTTCTGGGTCGGCTGGCTCGCGTGGACGTGCGACGCGCTCGATTTTTTCAGTGTTAGTGTCAGCGTGCCCGCGCTCAGCAAGCAATTCAATAGAGACACCAGTGCGATTGTGTGTACCCTCCGCCTTCCTCTTTTCGAGCGTAGACAACGGCTGACTGAGATGCGCGCGCAGACACAAGCGATAACTCTGACGCTGCTCTTCCGTTCCGTCGGCGCGGTACTGTTCGGGATCTTCAGCGACCGCTTCGGGCGCAAGTGGCCTCTGGTATTCAACCTGCTGCTCGTCGCGGTCCTTCAACTCGGCGCCGGCTTCGTGCAGACGTTCCGCCAGTTCCTCGCGCTTAGGTCTTTGTTCGGTGCATCACTCTCTCCCCTCAATTATACTTATACTTGCACGGGCACTGGCTAACCAAAGACCATGTAGGCATCGGCATGGGTGGTATCTGGGGCCTTGCCACGTCTACCTCGCTCGAGAACCTCCCCGTCGAGCTACGCGGCGTCGCGAGTGGCATCCTTCAGGAAGGGTATGCGTTTGGGAATCTGGTACGTCGCGTTATTCACCCAATGTCGTCTTCTATGCTAACGTGCCCGTCCTTCCAAGCTCGCTGCGGTCATCTCGCTCCAGCTCGTGCCGGAGGTCGCCCCCGGCTGGCGTGCGCTTTTCTGGACCGCGTCGGGAATCAGCGTCTTTGCCGCGTTTCTGAGGTCGTTGTTGCCAGAGAGCGAGGCATTCTTGAAGGTGCGTCCTCGTCCCTGTTTTTCTTCCCTCTCCGGCCTTCGCTCCGCATTTTGAGTCCTTTCCCCATCCCTCATACAGTCAACCCACACCCTGTCGCTCGCTTTCCTTGGCTCATCCCCTCTCCTCTCTGATCCCTCATACTTTTGCTCGCCCAATAGTCAGACTGCTCACTAACTTTCCCCGCAGGCCCGCCGCGCGGCCGAGGCTCACGGTACTGTTTCCGAGGCACAAAAGACGCGCGTGTTCATCCGCGAGACAAACGCGATGCTGAAAAAGCACTGGATGTTGTGCATATACGCGGTGTTGTTACTTACGGGTAGGCAAAATAACCCCTCCTTCCACTCGTCACTCCTTTGTCAAGGTTATTTATTGACGCCTTCCCCTTAGGCTTCAACTTCCTCGCGCATGGCTCGCAAGATCTGTACCCGACATACGTGCAGGAGAACAAGGGCCTCAGCGCGCATGCGTCCGTGGTCGCGACAATCATTGGCAATTGCGTGCGTTGACACTTCTTACTTCATTCTCTTACTTTCTTTCTTTCTTTCTGTTTTACCTCCACGTATCCTGTCCTGTTTTCTCTCTCAGCCTTTCTCTCGCTCTTATTCCTCTGTCTGGCTCCTGCGCTCCCACTCCGACTCCCAATCCCGTTTTCTCTTCGGAGTCTCACGCCATAGCCTGTCAAGGGACGGGACGCCGTGCCTTATCCCATTCCCGCTTCTGTGCTCTCCGCAGCATTCACACACATCTGTGCCTCACAAGCCACGCAGCCTCCCACGAGCCTGGAATATGTTCGCACGATGCGTGCCTGCCGGCTGGTCCGGTAGCCAGCGCTGGGAAGTGTCGGCAGATAGGTGGCGGAGCGTGGACGATGGGTGAAGGCGGAACGATGGCCGCTCACCATTTCTGCCGCTTTTCGTCTTGACCCTGGACTTTTTTCTCTTTTACTTTATTCTACCCTATTTTATTCATTTTCCCGTCCATCGGCCCGAAATACCTGTGACTGACTATACCCTCCTTCCTACAGGGTGCCATTGCAGGTGGCGCCGTCGCCGGGTGGGCCTCGCAGTTCTTGGGAAGGAGGATAACTATTGTGTGAGATATTTTCTATTCTCACTTTACTTTCCCCGTCTCTGGTGATATCACCTTGCTTTAAATTGCGTCTGCAGAGCCTATGCTCTGTCATTTTTTTGTTTTTTTGTTTTTTTTGTTTTGCGCTCCGCCGTTCGTGGCCGTCTGCGCTGCACCCTGCCTTTTGCTCCATTATCTCCGATTTTCCTCAACCTCTTGAGTATATAACTCTTTATGCTGACATCTCTTCCGTTGCAGGCTCTGCGAGATCCTGACCGGGGTATTCATTCCGCTGTGGATCATACCTAACAGTTTCCCTGCCCTGGCGGCAGGCGCGTTTTGCATACAATTTGGTGTGCAGGGCGCGTGGGGAGTTGTAAGTGTCTTTGATCTGGTTATCTTGTAGCTCTGGGAAGCATACCTCCCCTTTTTCCTTGGCCATAGCAGATGCCCTTATGCGACGCTGTCTTCCCATATCATTCTTGACCTCCTTTGTCCACTCCCATGACCTTACTCTTGCGCTAACCGGCCTGCGGTAGATCCCCATCCACCTCACGGAAATGGCTCCGCCCGCGTTCCGCGCAACGTTCCCTGGTGTGGCGTACCAGATAGGGAACATGATCTCTTCGGCGGCGGCGCAGATTGAAGCCAGTGAGTATCGCCCTCTGCTGCCCACCGTTCTGCGGCTCCTGACAATGCTCCTCGCACAGCCGGCGGCGACCACCTGAAGACGGTTGTCAACGGCAAGGTCGTCCCCGACTACGGGAAGGTGCAAGGCATCCTAATTGGTGCAGTGGCAGCGTTTGTGATTCTGATAACGATTATTGGACCAGCGGAGTACGTCTTTTCTTCCTCGTTGGTCGTTCTCGCTGTCAAGACTGATCCTCTCACCTTATTCCCTTAGAAACCACTCCTCACACTTCGAGAAGCACCGTGTGGCCTTTGACGAGCGTGGTGCGGGGGACAACGCGTTCATTGATGACGACGAGGGCGTGCTGTCGAATAGCGTGCACGCGCATAGCGAGAAGGCAAGTGAGGAACGAGTGAGCACAGAGAAGCCTCAAATTGCTGCTGCCTGATTCGGGCCAATTTTCTGTGCGGCGTTCGGTGCGGATGAATAAACGCACGCATGTATATTAATGACTCGAGACATGTGGAAGGTGCGGTTGGTTTCGGACTTCGACTGGCCTGAAAATAAATAGCTGCGATTACAATATGAATATACGCCCTTTCTCCTCTATAATTACTGGCCCGGGAGTTTTTAGAGTTTTGTCGTCAGGCATGAACCACTGTATTCATATAAGTATTTTTACATGGATACTTTGTTTTTTAACAAACTCGGTTTCTGCCAGATGTGGACGAAAAGCTTCGAGGTGCTGCTGTGGCTGCTGCATGCCAGACTGATTCATCATTCTGCACTGAGCTCAATAGCTCACAGGTGTACAGCAGAGTAAGGAGGGTTCTTTGCGTTTGCTTTGAATTTCTCCAGCGCATAAATAACCCTCAGCCGTGCGGCGGTTGGATAAATTTATTACATGAAACTTGAAGATCGCAAAAAACATCATGAACACCGTACTGCCGGCTCCGAGTCGGGCCCGAGCCGAACGGGCGACTCCACAGAAAGTGGCGAACACTAGAGATTGTGGATGCGCGCAGTACGCGACCGAGTCGGGCTAGATCTGCGACTGAAATGCGGGTGTACTGGAAGCAGACCTTTGATTTTCTGTGTTCAATAATCAATGTTTCTGATTTCGCCTGGTGTTGTTCAATTCAACTGGCTCATAGATAGAATATACAGCAAGGAAAGTCGGCTGGTAGCAGTTGAATTTTGAGGATTGCTGCTAAACGAAGTGCACAAATAATCTAGCTGCACCTTGTTGGCGTTGGATGCATGGAATGATCGTAAGAAGGCAAAAAAGCAGTCGATGGCCTGGACATGACCCGGGCCCGAGTCGAACAAGCAACTCCAGACAAGCGATATCTCGAGGCTGAGGTGACGACAAAATGTGGATGCGTACTGTGAGCGTGTTCGGTACACGCGGAGCAATTCAACCGACGTCCTATTGCGCACTGACTGGGAGCGATGTAGGCCAGTATTGGCTCAGTCGTCGAGCGGAGCCGAGAGATCAACCACGGACGCGCGCAAGGCGGAAGATAAGGCTACGAGAATGAGGGAGGTCAGCTTTTAATTAAACGGTAGAGTGAAAGAGAAGAGCGAAGGACGCCGACGCGCAGGCTCTCGCACTAACGCGCACGGTGGGAAAATAAAGCACAGCAATGGTGTGAAGCAATGAGGAAAAAGAGAGGGAGAAAAGCGCTTACCCCGCATGCACACCCGCTAGCGCTGCTCAGCTTACATAATACCCTTCCAGCTCTCGCCATCGATCTGGGTCGCGAGGAACACCCTCAGCTCACTCTCCGCCTAAAAACCATCACCATCTCCCCGTCCTCAACCACCGCTCCACCCACCGTCGCCTCTTGATCCTCCTCACCCCACTCCCTCATCACACCCTCAAAATCATCCACATCACACCGAGGTCCAATCCACACCACCGTGCGCACCCTCGTTCCCCGCCCGAGATACGCCCGCACCAGCCCTGGTCGCCGCGGGTAGATAAACATCAGCCCTTCCGCGCGCTCCGCTTCGCCAGGCGCGACGGCCCAGGTGCCCAGGACGACGGCGGTATTCGCTTCGGGCAGAAAGCGGTTTATTGGGCGAGCCTGGGCAACCTCGACGCCGAGGAAAGAGTCCGGGCTCGAGCGGTGCGGGTGGCGCTGCAGAAAAAGCGCTTCGAGAAGCCCCGTCCCGGAGCCGACGCTGAGGGTCAGCTCGGACGGTGGCGGCAGAACGGCGTCGAGGAGGTCGAGAAGCGGTAGGGAGAGCGAGGCACAGCTGAAAGAGTGGCGCGATGTGGAGGTCGTTAGCGTTGGGAGGCCGTCCATATCGTCGGAACTTGGAAGCCAGAAGACGAAATAGGCAAGAAATAGGCAAGATCACAAACAGCGACAACTTGGCGACAACACTCGCGCAAACACGAGGCAAGCATTGATGAGACCAATTAATAATTGATCGCTAGCCTTTAAAACCCAGATGTATCGTTTACACCGCATTAGAGTGTATTAGTTAACACTTTTTTGACTTGAAACGTGACGATTTTGGGTGCGAATAGGTCACGTTTGGAGCTCAAAAAAGTCTTAACTAATACACTCTATTAATCCATTCAAATCGACACCAGGCGTGACCCGTGACTGGTGTGAGCACATTCAGCGACCAAATTTTGGCGTGACAACCTCAAAAATTTCAACATCAGAATTAAAATTTTGGCTTTTTTTGCGTCTTTCAGACGATTTTGGGCTCTCTGCGATCCTCGGCACATTCGACAGAGGCCTCCATGACCCGTGACCTCAACCAGATTTCAACATCGACAGCGGGGTCCGTGACTCGTGACTGTCGATTTAAATGGAGGTATAATCAAAAAAAAGTACGAGAAAGAGTTGAAAAGGTCGAAATTGTAAGGATCTCGGGATTTGACGGCCTGACTAGAATCTGCGTTTTTTTTTCCAACTTGGAGTGGTCGCCGAAAATATTTGGTGTACTAGCCACGCGGCATGTAAATCGGAGGCCACTGGTAAGAATCTGGATTGAGTTACAAGATTCTTGTAATCAATTTCCGCAGTGTGTCTGCCACTTCCGCTGCTATCCAGGGATCTCGTTGCGGATGGGTACCACAACGTGAGGGCTACTCCGTCCTTCCCCGCTGCTTATATTGACAGTACAACTTGATAATTACTGTATCATTTCGACCAATTTCGACTAAATGTTCAGGTAACAGGGTGACGGGGGGTCACAGTAGGTTGCTCCATTCTGTACCGCAGAACGGGTGGCTGTGTTTTGGCACTACCACTGGGTACAGAACGGAGCGGCAATCTACTAGGTTTTTGGAGACGACAGTTTGCCAAATTTTGCCATTCCCTGACTCCCCCTCAAACTGACCTTCCTCCAGATCTACCTCAAAATACTTCAACTCTGTCACCTTTTTATCGGGCTCCGTGAATGTAAAATTCCGGGATACCTTCACTCGGTGAGTCTTCGTGTCGTAGTATCTGATAGCTTTGGGTCCTTCCTCGTAACCTGCAAATATAAATTTGTTAGCATGTTTGAACAGTTTACCTGCTTTCTGAACTTCCTCATAGATCCACACATTGGTTCCAAATTCTTGGAAATGTGAAACATTCGGTTTCTCGCCTGTAAAAGCTTCATGCGGAGTAATTCCCTCTGGTAGAGCTTTTGTTGGACTCCGGTTTCGAATATAAGCGGCATGATGCACAGCCCATTGCCATAGACTCTTGGGCAAGTCCTTCTCCTCCAACATCGCCCTAGCAAGCTCCACTAGCGTGCGATTAAGACGTTCAGAGACCCCGTTCTGGGATTGCGAGTAAGGAGCGATGGCACGTAGTTCAATTCCCTTTTTGGAAAGTGCCGACTTTAACGTCTCGTTTAAATACTCACGACCTTCGTCAACACGTATCCATTTAGGCTTACATTTGTATTGCCTTTCCAGCCATTCAATATGGTCCATGACCTTTTGTTTGGCTTGGTCCTTGGTCTTCAAGAACAGGACAGTGATCCAGCGTGTTGCATCATCCGTGAACGAGATGTAGTAATAATTGCCCTCGGTGGACTTGGTACGTGCGGGACCCCATAGGTCACTATGCACACCTTCACCTCTCGTTTCAGATCGACTGGAAGCCTTCTGTGGGAAGGGCTTCCGATGCATCTTGGACTTGATGCAGGTTTCACACTGCCCAGGCGGTGTGCTGTCTGGATCAATAGTGAGTCCGTTGACACTTCCTTTCCGCACCAGTAATTCCAAAGTAGATTTAGAGATGTGTCCATATCGTTTGTGCCATGAACACCAGGAATTTATACCCTCATTGTCCGGAGTTTTCGAGTCCGAGACGTGGGCCTAGGCTTTGCTTTAGCATCAAGCCAATATAACCGGTATTTCTTCTTCCCTTCCATTGCAATGTCGCCATTTTTGGCACGGATTTCTACTTTTCCGCTTGCAAAATTAGCGCTGCCCCCAGCATCATCAACGCGGGAAATGGAGAAGAGATTATTCACTGCATCTGGTGCATATAGTGTGTCTCGCAGTTCAGTCGTAATCGACTGGCCATTTTTACAGGTCTCGAGTTTCACTGTGCCTTTCCCCAGAGCCTTAACCTCGTTATCTCCAAGTCCCTTGATCGTCTCGCCTTGACCCGGTACAAAATCTGTGAAGAATTCCAGATCATTTGCGATGTGTGTTGTACACCCGGAATCGGCGAGCCACGCCCCCCGCGGAAGGCGCGAGTCGAAATGGGGCCTTGCCGTGAAGGAATAATACGGCGCGCCATCAGCGCTCGATTGGTCAGTACCAACGTTTGCCGAATGCTTACCTTTCTTGTTCCGTTTTCCCTTCTTTTTCCAGGGATACTGCCCCTCTTTTCCACCGCCTTTTGCAAAGCAATCCTTCGCACGGTGGCCGGGTTTCTTGCAGTTGAAACAAGCCTCGTTGGAACTCTGCTGGTTAGCGTTATTTCGACTGCGTGAGAACATAGCTGTTGAGCCTCCTGCAGCCTGACTAGCTTTCTCCTTGCGACGACGGTCTTCATCAAGAATCAACGAAATTAATTCAAGAGAAGTCGTGAGTGGCCGTGTGGAGACAGGTAAGGGACTACCAGAACTAGATTGTGCAACTGCGGCAGCAACCTTCTGACTGAGGTTTTTAGAAGCCACATGCGACGACGTGAATTGATCCCAAGATTCTGGGAGGGACATGATCAATGCTGTGATAAAATCTTCATCCTTCACTTCATCGCCCATGGTAATCAACTGATCCTTGATAGTGCGCATCTCTTTGATGTGCCCAGGAATATCAGTTCCCTCATCAGCAATTGTCCGGTACAATCGACGCCTGTAAGACATACATCCCAAGGTTCCTTGGGATTCGTGAACCATTCGAATCGGACTCCACATTTCAGCGGAAGTCTTCGCACCCGAGATATGCACCATCTGGGAATCTCCTAGAGCTAGTTCAATTTGGCTTTGTGCCTTCCCATCCCCTTTAATCCATGCTTTGACTGCTTTTGATTCGTCGGCAGTTGGAGCACTTGGATCCTTTGGGATGGGTCTCACCTCCGAGCCATCTACATATTCAAGTAGATCTTTGTCACGGAGCACTGCCAGAACGCGGTGTTTCCAAGGTAGGTAATTGTCGTCATTCAGTAGTTCAATTTGATGAGAGGATTCGGGTGCCATGATTTGTTAGACAGGTAAGAGTGAGCTACTAGTAGAGGGCGTAGAAAAATCTCTTGTGTATGCTGAGTGTGATAAAAGTGTTCTCAAGTAAATCTGCGTGAAGTAAGTTACAAGCCGGGGCCCATAACCTGTTGGCGCAGGTAGATTGAGTAAGTAGTGTGGACGGGGTGATCACGCAAATGATAGTTGTAAGCAAAATAAGTTAGATTCATAGTACGAAATACAACTGCTTAAATACTACGAGTGGACAGCCTTGTGAGTCAGATTCTGAGTCATAAATATATTCTACAGTATTCTACAACAGTCTGAACAAATCTCCCAAGCTCTACGCAGCACAGGTTTGTACTGGCGGATTGCCCGAGATGCCCGGAGGCACTGTTTCCAACACACAACCCTCAATGTGAGCTGGTCGGCGCGCAAGCGCTGACTGAGCGAACATTGAGCCTTATGTCTGCAATTCAAAAAGTCTCCGTCTTTTTATTTTTCTGTTTCTGTTTGTGACCCGCCGCTTGCCGGCCTACACCCATCATGTGGAAGACAACACACCTAAAAAAGCAATCTTCCCGCCTTGTTAAGTGTGGGGTTTAATGTTGAGTATTCAACTCACTTTCAGATCATCGGAAGGTCTCTCTCTCAGTTTGGTAGCATGGTAGAATGTGGTAATTTAATCAAACTTTTCCACTAAACCGGAAAGAAAGACATTCCGCTGAAAAGGAAAGGTTGGAGGAAAGTAATACTTTCCACCAAGATGAAAGTGAAGATGGAAGAACTATTTTTAACACTCCTTCCAGTGTCGCCAGAATCAAAAACTTTAATCCTTTGCGGAATGTGTGACCTTTGTCTTTTGGTGTGTCACACATTCCGCAAAGGATTAAAGTCTTTGATTCCGGCAAAACTGAAAGGAGTGCTAAAAATACTCCTTTCATCGTCGCATTCATCTCAGTTGGAAGGCTAACATTCCTCCAGCTTTTCTCTTTCGACGGAATTTCTTTGTTTCCAGTTGATCAGAAAGGGGTGATTAAATTACCACATTCTGCCACACTAATTGTCAAACTGAAAGAGGGACTTTCCGACGATCTGAAAGTGAGTTGAATAGTCAACATTAAACCCCACACTTAACAAGGCGGAAAGATTGCCGTTTTAGGTGTGCAAGGGGTGCCTCATTGACCACGTGTTGACACGTCACAGCCTCGCTTGATCTCAGCGTCCACTACGCTTCAAGAGGTGAGAGAGTGCGATGTCCCTCGGTTTTTATTGAACATCATCTAGTAGAGATTTCTGCCTGACATGGCGCACGAGCTCATCCCAACTCCTCCCCCCTTGACGGAGCAAGTCCTCCAGAGCAGTCAACGCCTTTCGGCATCCGAAATTGCGAACGCGACGGAATTTATATCCGCCGGCGAACATTGTATCTCAGATTTGGACGCAGCCATATCTCGTGCAGGCTCTGGAGAAGTGTTGGATGCGTTGACCCAACAAAGAGATAACATCGTCCAACAGGTCCGACAGCACACCAACGCAATTCGGTGCAGACGTCGCCTCCCCCCAGAAATCGTATCCAAATTTCTCGCTTCCTATTTACTTTCCACGGCTCCGGACGTTTTTAACGAGACACCATGGTACTTAGGCCACATCTGCCAATATTGGCGAGATGTGGCATTGACAACCCCCAGCCTCTGGTGCGACGTCTTAATCAACCACACGGATGTATACCCAGTCGAAAAACTGCAAACTTTGCTGACTCGTTCGTTAAACTCGCCCCTCAAGGTTGGATTTTGGGCCTCATCTGGTGCCACCGAGTTGCTCCGAATCTTGGTCGGTTCCGCGCCTCGCTGGGCCAATGTGACCGTATTCGTAAACCCGGCCGATTGGGCTTCCCTCGCACATCTGCGGGGGAGTCTCCCAGTTCTTCGCTACTTGCGCCTCAAAATTTCCCGTCTCAGAGATTCTACGACTACGGGACTCACCGACCCTTTCGAGTTCGCTCCTGCGTTGCTTGATGTAACCCTCGAGGGGCCTGGGCTTCAGAACCCCCTTGTGCTTCCATTCCGCCAACTGAACCGCCTCAAAATGGTGACCAGTTACGACGTTATCGCAGCCATTCTGCGGACTACCCATAATCTCGAGGTGGCGAGCCTCTATTTTACTGATCTTCCTCCGAACACTGGGTTCCCTCTCATCCATCTCCTCCATCTACATCGGCTCTACAGCAGCCGACAGGTGTTCTTGAACCACCTCGAGCTGTCGGCACTCGAAGAGATCTACATGGTCGACACGCACCCCGCCCCCTTACTTTCCCTCCTTGAACGCTGCCCCACCATCAGACTGAAGACACTCCGCATAGAGCGGTGCCACACCGCTCACCTGTCCCTGATGTTGGACGCGTCCCCGACGGTGCAGACGCTCGGCGTGCGGATCATGTACGGCGACGACGGCGACAATCTGCTTCGGAAACTCACCGTGCGGCGCGTCGGTGCCGCGACATTTCCGGGCATCGGTCCCAACGTGCACTCCATTATTCTTGCGATCGATCATACCCACCTCGACTATGAACAATTCGTCGATATGGTCGAGTCGCGCTGGCGCGTGCCCAGGGAGGGAGGCCCCTGCACCCGTCTTCGCTCGATGGAGCTTTTGATATTGGATTGGGCAACGATGCTTAGCACTTCGGTGGAGCAGAGACTCAAAATGCTTCGAGAGGAGGGCTTGCAGGTGTCCATCCTCCATAGCTCAGAGGCAGGCAGGGAACTGATGAACTGGTACTTCTGATTGTATGTACTCCATATCCATGTATTTACATTCAAGCTAACTCTTCCTTCAGCCTCGACCGTACTCGACTTGCTGAGTGCAATTTGTCGCTCCGAGGGGATGTTTCACTCAAAGGTACCGCACTCAGCTATGCTATGATCCAGATCTTAGTTCTCGTTTTACCTCTTACCTCCGCTTCCATCGTCCCGTTTTTTCTTGACTTTTTTTACTTTGTTGCACCATCAGCGAGGGGATCTATCTGTCGCCTCTCTTGCGCATTCAATTGTACTTTTTATCACCATTGCAGTAACTCCAAGACAGCTTACGGGATTGCTGGCTGGATTGTTTCCCGCAAACGCTACCATCATTTCCTTTCCGTTTCCTGATCAGAGGCTTACTCCGGGCGCTTGAATTCCTGGGGAATAGCCAAAGGAGGCTTTTCCTGAGGCGACAGCTCGAGGCGCAGTGGCTTGCGAGTTCGTGCGGAAATGGGGCGGTGCACTACAGGCACGAGACACATGTGGAGGCGTTCCGGGAGGTTGCGAATGTGAGGCACGGGAAGCGTTGTGTGAGCGATCGGATGGCGATGATTGTTGGATGAACTTGATTATTGCAAGACCGTATGTATCTGTGATGCTGTTGGAATGCTGGATTTTTTACTTCACGCTGCCCATGGACATATGGGGAGTCGCAACCCTGTTCTGTTGCTCGTGCATCCGCTGGATTCATGTCAAACCGTGTATTTATAACCTTTGTCCGAATATATCGTTGAACACACGAAGTTTACACCTGCTGGTGATAATGTTGATTCTCTGCCTCCCGTGACATAGCCCCCGTAGCACAGCCACCGATGCGTACTACGCATCCGAGAGGCAAA
Source organism: Mycena epipterygia (assembly GCA_029281465.1). NCBI lineage: Eukaryota > Fungi > Basidiomycota > Agaricomycetes > Agaricales > Mycenaceae > Mycena > Mycena epipterygia. The sequence continues at coordinate 22,134 of JARJCQ010000063.1, read as the reverse complement.
GGAAATAGAATTATTTTAAGCGAAATGGCTCTTAAAACAAAACGCACCTGGGCCCAAGTTCAAGGAGTAGATAGTAAGTCATAAAATCGTGCGTGCCTGACGAGATTCAAAGCAGTGGTAGCACCGGTTGTGTATTATGGATCACGTATCATCCACGTTTGTGGCCCCCGGTGCACTGACTAAACGCCGTGCGCACAAGCACGAAGGTGCTGGTCAATATTTAGAAAGTGAATTATTGGCCGAACTCTTTGTCGAATACTTGAATAAATTCTTCCCCTTTCAAAATTCCATACACCTCACGAAGTCCCAATGCTTTAGAAAAGTACCGGTGGTCGTATACGGCGCTCTGCCCCAGTACCAAGGGAGTAGTGATTCATTTACTTAGTCGGCGAGACGGGGTTCGATTCCCCGCTGGTAAGTGGCTTTTGACAGCGAGATTTTTGAGCCACGACGCAACCTCGATTTACGATGCGTAATCGCGTAATCCCCGAGTCTTGTTTGCCATTGCACGGCGCTTCAGTGTTATTGAATCTGCGGTTCAACTGTTTCGGCCGACGATCGCCGAATGCAAGCGGCGATCATTCCGGCAACGTGGCATTAATATTGGCGCCTCTTCGCTTCGCCCCGCTCAACATCCACTCGTCTTCCTGGACCCTTTCGCGACTGCAAGCCCTTGACGCAACGATAGCTGGATGTGGTTACGGCCCTTGAAAGTCGATACAATTCAACAAGCGAGGTATGAGCTTCAAGCTGAAGCGTCTGTCTGGAAGAGACTAGGGGCGCATCCACATCGTCCACAGTGCGTTCGTACACGTAACGTTCAAGTTCTGCATTAAGCTGATTCTACGTACTCGCAGCGTACCTCTCTCCCTTCAGCATCCTAATCCTCATATATACCTATACCTGGCCTTTGGGAGGTCTTTCCTCGCGCCGCTATCCTCAATTACGCACCACAGTCGGATAGCAGGTTAGGGCGCACACTGGGTGCGTCATCATTCTTTCGATTGCTTGCGGCAGGGCGCCGAGTTCGTTTGTCTCGCAGCTCTGTGCAGGCGCTCACTCGAGTCTGCTCTCGTAGGTGTATTCGCCCCCCGTCCGTTTGCCGGCCAACGCGATTCTTGACGCCGACACGCCACCGCTCTGCGCTATCGCTTCCCCGCCGGTCCCTGGAATACAAGGCTTGCGCCGTGCGTGCGCGTCACCGTAAACTCACAACCAACTCCATGTTGAGTGAATTTAACCAAGAACGAGTACATGATGCTCGGTGATTTATACCTATGTGAAAGTCCGTCGCCTCGCTCCGTTCACACAATGTTGAAGTCTACGCTAACAATCTCAATCAAGGGAACCTCGCTAACCTGATCATAAATGAATTGTGAGCTGACTGTCCGAGACTGCTCGTTCAGAAACTCACCCCAACATCGAAGAAATGCACAATAGTGAGCTGCGCAGGTCCAGGAGCAGAAAAAGGGTTTGGGAAGGTAAAGTTCTGGTAGTCGTTGAGCTGGCCGGGGATCGGCGTGTGAAGGGTTGGGGTGTATGGCCCGTTGTATAGGACTTGTGTTGGTGGTTCGCAGCCTTCGATCGCGTCGCAGACGTTAAATCCGATTGCAATGGAGACTTCTTGGAAGGACGAGAGGGAATTCTACATTGGAAGAAGTAATCAACGGTGTGTATCCGAGGAGCGAACAGACTGGGGCGTACGTGGCGCTCGATTTGAACAGTCAAGTTGGAGGTGAGCGGGATATTGGCGCCGGGGCTGGGTGCGCCGACGACGATGCTTTGCGCGAAAGCGGAAGCCGCGAGGAAGACGCTCATTGCGAGAGACCCGAGGAGATGCATCGCGTAAGTGGAGTGTTGAAGGTGGGGGTGGAAAAAAAAAGATGCTGCTCTACTGACCACGACCCTTTCGCCTTGTATTTATACGGTGCGTCAGACGGGGGAACCTGGCCGTGTCGAGGCCGGACTCCGACTTGACCGCGAACGCGGCATATTTCGAAACGCTGCCGCATTCCGACATGACCGGAGGATAGAGGCGTCCTGCGCTCCCACAACGGTCCTTTGAGACCGGAAACACCGGCGAATTGAGTGGCCCATTCCTGCATGTATATAGGAGGTCCAGATTCCAACCTCGAAGCTCGAATGCGCATGAATCATTCTCAACATCTCCCTGTGGGTGCAGACTCAACACAAGGTTAACGTATCGTCGGCTCTGACATTCCCCGACCGATCTTACCCGCAGAGGATCAACAGGTACCTATTGTGCAGGTGCCCATCTGAAGTTCATTCTTCGGGTTGATACCCGCTACCTGGGGGAAGGATGTATCCATTGCTCTCCCGAGAGCAGCGCCAAGAATGTTTCGAGAGCAGATGCCGTTTAGGTACGTGAGCGGCTCTAAGGCTCCAACCATTTACGGATCCGGAAACCCCTAAACCAACCGGAAGTAACAGTGCAAAAGAGCGTTGAAATCAGTTTTATGTCAATCGTATTTTGCGGGAAAATATATGAGCTAAACATGTAGGGAAGCAACCAATGAGCCGCCGGAGCTCAGTTCCTGTTAATATCTCTTTAAAAATGCCCAGAAAATTGTAACTGGCGAACCTAACATTATTGTCTCCTATTTGGCGTTGGCAACACACGCGTTCTGATCACGTGTCAATTCTCCCTGTCACGACGCTTGTTGTTAACCATCAAGCGAAAGCCCCCTCTCATTCCCGCTCCTGCAAGCGATTCGTGAGCTTGCGCAAGAACTTATTGATCTTGTCATTGATTCTTGGTGTCGGGTGCACTCCCAAAAATCCCCAGCTCAACTAGCTCTTCACGACCGTATCTCACCATCCATACGCAGCCAAGCTCCAACGTGTCTGCCGAGATTCTTTCCATACGGTCGACATCCTCGCGCTCTTGCCCCCGTGGTTTCGCCATGAGTTCAATATCCATTCAGAGGACCGAAGATCCGGTGAGGATTCTCCCTGAATCGCACTCGACGCGACGATTTTCAGAGTTGCTCGTACTCGCGGACGGGAGCGGCGGATGTTGTATTGAGGCAGAACTTGCACCACCGCAAATTCACCATTTGAACCAGGTTTCCCGTCTTCCCCCGCTATACAAAACAGACCGCAGAACGTCCTAAGACCGAAGATACGAGGCTTGTTGTCCCTGGCCAATGTGGGGAAAACCCTCGTCTGTGTCGTACTTTGACATGGTATGTCATTATCGCACCCTCCACAGATCCACGCTAACGCTCGGCGGTAGTTGTTGTTCTACATGCCACGGAAGACGACCGCAAATGAGAACCCTACTTCATCGGAGTTATGTCAACGTCGCAGGGTCATAACCAACAAGCGTAAAAATTACCTCATTATGGGAAGCATCCTTCGAAATTTGCCCCGTGGTTGTTACTGTGACAGTGACGAACATTTTCACTTCCTTCGCTTCCAGGCCCTCCCCGGATCGCTCACAGTCCATTCTCCCCAACATGCACCCATCTCTCGACCCCAAAAGCTTGTCGAATCTTCCCAGCAATCTTCGGGTAAGTCTAAGTATTTGCCTCGGGTCCTCACCTTAGCCCTCAAAGCATGTTTTACAGAATTGTGGAACGGCGGATCTACCCGGGAATCCGAGTGCTCACAACCTACGTGCACTGTACGGACATCTCCCTTACAGGCGATGTCTGGGACATTTCCTGCCGGGGTACTTTGCCGTCTTCGACCCGAGTATCATGTCCATGTTATTGGCGCGATTGGATGCCGCCTTGCCAAACCTCGATTTCTTCGACACCACCCTCTCGCAGATGTTCGAATGTTTAGAGGCCCTTGTTTGGCTACATAACCGCGGTTTCATCCCATCGGCCGCGGCGCCAGATCTCTGGGCGCGTCTGTGGCCTTTCATTCGTTTCATCGACACTTATAGGGACAGCCTTCCCGATATCGAAGTCCTCTGTGACCCCAAATCAGTCTACGAGCTGCTCTTTGCCACCATATCGATGCTGGAGGAGTATGAGGCGACGGCACAGTTAATTCCCGCCACCCCGGGCTTTCGCATCCTACTCTTCCGAATGTGGACCGTTTTCTTGTTGGACCCTGATCCCGACGCACAGGAGTTCGTTGACTTCTGCACCGATATGTTCCGCTGGCCAGATATCTCCGAGGACCGCGATTTCGATGAGGCAATCGAGGGTGCTGGTGGTAGCCTCCTGTCCCTCGCGTCTATCTTCGTGCGGCATATCGATTGTGTTGTACAGCATCCAAGACCGTCGAACGCCCTATATTCCCTGCTCAGCATCCTAGCTCTGTCGGCCCGATCTGATGTGAGCCCATTGCGAAAATTCATTCCATGGAATCTTGGAATCACAAGATTTTGGTATGGGTGTGTAGCCCTGCTTCCCCTCTACAACTTTTGTTATACACTCCCTACATTTTACCTGTGGGCTAGTGCCAAACGATGCCGCACCTTTATGCCTTGTTGTTCAAAGGGTGCCTGTCAACCTGCCCAACCTTTGAAGAACTGTCGCCCCTCCCACCGCCGAAATACAATTTGATGATGGTCTCAGTTCTTCATCTAAAAATATGAATCCCATATCGACTTGTAGAGGGGAATCACTGCTTTCAGGCCATACTAGGTTCCCGGAACGGTGAGATATACATGGAATGGGGCAGGGATAAGTGCGATTTTTCACGGCTTCAGCAGCATCCGCAGTTCTGGGTTCAGAACTCTACCAATAATTGTTCCCTTGGGCCCATAAGTACTTGGGGTAGTAGAAGCCAGTAGTAGTAGAAACACTTGGGTGTAGTAAGACTTGCGAAAATCCGACGGGACGGAGGTGTTTCAGATGTAACCGACAGGGAGGTCTGGGTAAATCACACGTGCCCCGGTGGTTTTCCCGGCCCCGGAGCTGAATTATTTTCGGTGGAACTGATAGATGGTAAGATGCACCCCGGGGACCTAAAACCGTATCTCAGAGGGGTACCGATCCATGGAGAAAAATGGGGGATAATGGACTAATCCCCAGGAAGCAGACAATTTTTGCAACAAGGTCTGCACCAAAGGTGTAGACATTGCTAGGTGGTCCGTGCTTGTGTATGCTACGGCACATCCTCGAGGGGTTTCGTCGGTATCGAGGCCATTCGACAGTTTTTTGTTTTTTGATGGTGGTGGGCAGAAAATCTGTAATGCGCCACGGAATGTCCGGAGAGCGAGAAGTAAGCTCACCCGAAGTACAGTATGTCTAAAGAGACTCGCCCTGCACGCTACAGCGCACGCAGGTAATGGCTCAACGACAACCGGTGACCCGATTTTCACGGATCAATACCAGCAGCGGGTGAAAAGTGCACCACGTGTTGGGAGTCGATATCTCGGAACTGACAAGGAACTGAGCTCAGGTGACTGTAGTGTGACTGTTCCAGTGATCCGTCCTTTTTCGTCCCGCGCCCATGTTGGTGCACCTCAGCCTGTTAACGTTTGCAGGGCTCGTTTGTGTCAATGGTGCTCCCACTGTCCAGTTAGGCAATGCAACCCTCGTTGGGTTGGCCATTCCGAGTTTCGGGCAAGATTTCTTCGGAGGTTCCGCCTGTAAATCTTCACCCTCCCGAAATCCCGCTCATCGTCCACTCAAGGAATTCCTTTCGCGGAACCGCCTCTTGGAAGTCTCCGCCTTCAACCTCCGGTACTGTTGACCTCTCCTGCTGCGGGCACCTTCAATGCGACGAATTTCGGCCTCGCCTGCCTGCAAACCGTAGGCCGTCTGTCTCTCTCATACACCGCTCATCGTCTCCCAGGATCTCCCGCTCACAGAAGTGTCGGAGGACTGTTTGACTATAAATGTCTTCCGGCCAACAGGAACGCTAGCAGGGGCAAAACTCCCTGTGGTGAGTGTGAACGCACTTGAAGCATAGAAACGTCTGACGTGTGCTGAAGATGTTTTGGGCGTGATTTTGGCTTTTCCCGTTATGCGCTCAATATCCTAAAACTGTACTAGATTTAGCGGCGGGTTCTCCGAGGGTTCGGCGGCCTTCGAAAATGCATCAACAATCGTCCGCGAAAGTGTGCTTCGGGTATGTTTCCACGTTTGAATGCCTGTTTCATGGTCCACAAGCTGGATGTCATTCAAGGGCACTCCAGTGATCTACGTCAATTTCAACTATCGCCTGGTGCGTAACTATCTGTGCATCACCTCGTAGCTACGCTTAGAGGCAACCAGGGCCCATTAGGGTTCCCACAAGGGCTGGAAGCCAACATGAAGGGCGCGTTGAATCTCGCCCTCAAGGATCAGCTTACTGCGCTGGAGTGGGTCCAGTTGAACATTGGTACCTTCGGCGGGGACAAAGAAAAGGTGCGTCATTATGTTTCCCTCGCAATCCGACGCTGTTAATCCATTCAAAAGGTTACCGTTTTCGGCCAGAGTGCCGGCTCAATCATGACCTCCATTCTGTTTTTGAACTCTCCCCTTACGACGCTTGCGAGAGCCGCGGTACGATTAATTCCCGTGTCATTGTGTCCCTCCACCCATGTCGTGGCCTGCAGATATTCGAGTCGGGCTCGCAAGCAACTCTCGCCCTGTTCCCTGCTGAGCGCGGGGAGTTGGATTGGCAGAATTTCGTGCGCGGAGTTCCGTACTGCGCATCCGTTGCAACATCTGGCGACACTTTCAGTTGCCTACGTGACGCGAACAGCATCGATATATTTCAAGGGCTAGCGGCGGCCTTGGCAGAGAGCACAAATAAGTTCCCAATTCGCTCCGGTCATTGACGGTTCAGACGGACTCATCCCCGACTTGCCCTCCGTCCTGTTCAAACGCGGACAGTTCACCCGATTGCCGTTCATTGCCGGAACAAACCTGGACGAAGGTAACTTCTCTGGTTCTATCGATCAAATCGGTCTAACATATCGTATTTAAAGGTACCTTGTTCACAAACCAGGCTGTAAACTCTACGGAGGAAATCAACGTGACGCTGCTCAACCAGAGCAGCCCCTCAATTTCGCCGACCACGCTGGAGCAGTCTGTCTTGACGCTGCTCCAGTTGTACCCCGAGAATCCTGCTCTAGGTCGGTGCCGTGCTGAGTTCCACCGCAGTCCATGAACATCACCCTGCAGGCTCCCCGTTCGGAACCGGCAACACCACTTTCGGGTTGAGCCCCCAGTTCAAACGGGCAGCAGCAATTGGTTAACCTGATGCATGTGAGGCAAGGGGAGAATTACTGACGTCCATACAGTTGGAGACCTCCAATTTACTTCGCAACGCCGGATCTGGATCGAAACCGCCTCAAACGCAGGAGTACCAACGTACGGTTACCTGTTTACCCAACCGCAACCGGACAGCGGTGAACCGGCCCTGGGTGGCAAGTGCCATTTTTGTTGCATCTTCGTGAGTTCATTCCTCATTTATATTCACAGTGTTCCACGGCTCGGAGGGTGCCTTCGTGTATGGAACGCCTAGCGACCCGTCCGCTTCTTCCGCTTTTCTGAGTCTCGCCATGATCAATTATTGGGTGTCCTTTGCGACGAGCCTCACTCCCAACGATGGCTTGGGTGCCCCACGTAATATTATTTATCACACTCCCTTCCGTTCCGTTGTGGTATCTCATTCTCCGTTCTACAGGCCCCGAATGGACGCAGTTTACGCCTGAAAACAAAGTACGTGCTGACATGCTGGTTAAAAGCTTCAGTTTGAGAAATTGTCGGCAGGCCGTGATCCAACTCAACGGGGCAAACCTGACCATGATCCCAGATGATTTCCGTTCAGGTAAACATCCAACTATTTAGATTGAACTCACGCAACGAATATTGATGGCCTGTACAGAACAAATGACCTTCATCAATTCGGATCCCATAATTTGGCGCCATTAAAGTGATTCGTCATGAAAACGATTACAATGGACACAGTGTGAATCAATTAAATAACCCGAGGATTTTCATACATACTCACGGATCGCCAATTGCTTTTCAACATGGAAGCTTGCTCGACATATTCGGAATTCAACATGAGTGTGTTTACTATGTATCGTGCTTTATTCTGAGCCTGCCCTGAGCACCTTTCATACCTGGGCGGCGGCATAGCAAAATTCTTGAGTGGTTTGTCCATTTGAGTAAGCAAGCTCGGACTTGCGTGGATTGTACCGTATTGGGAGCCGGCCAGCCCTGACACACCCGACCTTCCCCGGGATTTTGTATCTTGGTCTTTGGCGAACGGGAAAAAATCAAAAACCACAGAAGTAGCGGAAGACTCGAAACGCTCAGCCGGGCCAGAGCAGCCTTGAAAATCTTATATTGGTATATTTTATGACCGCCAACCTACTAGTTTGCCGCCCCGTTTGGATGGTCAGAACGGATGGACACATGCCACCGTTTTGACCCTCTAAACCGGGCGGCAAACTGGTAGGTGATCCAGCAACACGTCTTCCGTGTAAATATAGCGCGTACACAACCAAGCCCGAGTTAAACGCGATGAGCGCGTCTACCAATTATAGGTTGCCGCGGAGTCAATCCAGGCTGTAATAAGTAAAAGAGAAAAAAATTGTGTGGCGCCGGCAGACAAAGTGAGATTCGGAAGCGGGCAGGCACCAGGTCGTCCGGGAATAGAAGAACTCAGGCTGCGGGTTCAAGAACATCAAGTCTGCCTGCTTCAACACCGACCCAGCCAGAGTAAGATCGATCCGATTCGAAGGAAGCATTTTTGAGAAATTCGTGTTGATGATATGTTGAGATCCAATCGATGCAATAAAACGCATGCGCCAGAGGAGATTGAATGAAAATCGAAGCACGTTGAGTAATGCACAATCAGCACGCGTCGGGAAATACTAAATATGACGGCGCACTGGACCAGAGTAGACTCAATTGAGATTCAATGTAGGAGGAGGGATATACTATATATAGTCGCGGGTCGGCGAGCGGGAAATGTCGATAGTGTCATTAATCGGAGCAGGCGGGAGATTCATGTGGTGTACATAGGATTCTGTCGCGTTGAATGTTGGTGGAATGTCGAATACCGTGACAGACAGAAAAGACAGAGACGCGGGACAGGATGGGGACAGGAGCAGGCAGTGAGGCAGGCATCATCCAGCGCCCAGAGGTTGGTTAAGCCGCCAAAAAAGAAATCGCACTCGAAACTCGAGGGGTAATTCGGGCCTTTCAGGAAGTTGTGGAAATAAAACTGAACACGGTGAAAAAAGATCGCGAAGTCTCGGCGCAGCGCTGTAATGAGGACTCGGAAGCCGGTTTTAGTTGCGCGAAATGCAGCTGTGAAATTAAAACTAAACACGGTGGATCAAGGTCTCGAGTTTTCAGCGCAGCGCCGGAGGGGTGGACGTTGGCATTGGAGACTTGGAGTATCTGAGGGCGGATCGGGAGCGGGAACGCCAGGAGAGAATTCAGCTGAGAACAGATTACGGCGCAAAGGCAGGCAGAAAGACATGGCACCGGCGTACGTTAGCTTGATTCCGAAGAGGTGCCAGGCTCGACGATCCAACAAGGTGGGGTGGAATTAGCCTGGGAAGGGGAAGTTGGAGGCAAGATTGCGGAACGACGTGGTGGTCCGTGCGTCGAATGTGATGTGATGTGACCCTTGTGACAATGCGCACTGACCACCAACGCCGACGCACGATTCCAGCGTACACGCGTGTCATCCGTCCCGAGCCGCGTTTCGTCGCCGCCCTCCACGGCCGCTATCCTCCTTCCGCCTGCGCCCCGCGACCCGCTGCCTGCCTTCGGTACCATCTCCGTCTACTCAAGCTCCTCCGTCTTTCGCACGGCGCGCAGAACACCTAGTCCCGCCCGCGAAATCCCCACAGGGATAGTACGTCCACCCCATCCTGCGTCTTCCGCATCGACTGATTTTCACGCTGTGCAGCCACCACCACCTTTCGACCTGTCCGGCTACAGCTGCGCTTCTCAGGATGCGCAATGCATCACCGTCGGCGGGACCGCGCTGCAGGCCAGGCAGTATACGGCCCACCACCGCTGCTTTGTGCCCTGCCGCTGCTACCCTTTGCGCGTCATTTCGCCGCGTCCCGCCGGGCGTCCCACACGCCCACACGTTGGCCGATGTCCCATCCAGCCACCGCGTAGAATCACCCCTCGGTGACGCACCCCCAGCCCGACCCCGCGGATTCAATACAATATTAATTAATGCACGGTCGATATCCCAGCGCGCTGAATTGCCCCTCGGTGACGCATACCCAGCCGCTGCGCCAGCGTTCTCGCTCCAACCATGTACCCACGCCCATCACGCAGCGTCTGTTTTGCTGCACCGTGTCGTTCACGTGTTCTCGTCTTGCGGCCGCGCGAATGTACTCCTTCCGGTGCGTCATATATCACGCTCTCTGCGTGCCGCAGCTCATTCGTTGCATGCCATTCCAGTACGCTACGCGCTCGGATTCCTGGAGTCGAATTTAGCTTGCAGGATCCTCCGTGCACTGTTAATCGTTCCCGTCCTGCCCTGCGGGGATCATCAATATTTACTGCGCCCGCTCTCGCATGTTGTCATCCGCGCCGCGCCGCGTTTCCTTCGCCTACGCTCGTCCTCGACGCCCCTAAGTTTGGTCCACAGTCTCGCTGGCGACGCCTAGCCCACCGCGCACGTTCTCAGGAACCTCTGCTTGCTTCTACGCCCTGCGAGCGCCCGTCGCAGTACACTTCGCCGCTCACTCGCAGTACAAGTACACAATACCCACTTTCCGATATTCGATCTCGAGCTGTAATAACAACAGGTCACGGACGAGTCGGCCTGTGTCCTCTCGATATTGTCGGGATCGTTAGTATATCTACCGGTCCTGGCCCAACTGCAGGCTTCTATCGACGAGCTTGGGCTCCCTCTTAACGCCCACTCGTTCAAGGGATATCCAATCTCGCCGCAATGGGAGGCATTTTGGTCTCTGTTTAAACAACGTCAAGGCCTCCAGGAAGTGTATTTGCGCCGGGCTAGGGAACATGCGGCTTCGCGCGCAGCTTGTGAGAATGTCGCGGTGCGGAATTATCAGAAGCACACTTGATCCTCGAATTAACATCTGTCATAGTGCGGAAAGATCGGGACCAAATCCGATTTCCTGCGTTGCTCGGGCTGCGTCACGTTGAACTATTGTTCTCGAGAATGTCAAGCACACGATTGGAGTTCTGGAGGCCATCGTCGGGGGTGCAAAGCCGTGCTCAAGCTTCATCTCGGTACGTACATATCCGCAGTTTGGACGCTTTCCTCACAGGTGATATTTAGAGGATCATACGAATGCCACTGCGAGAGATCGGTCCTCCTTTCGCACACTCATTAATGACGACTATTTGAGGTTGAAGGCAGACATCTTGACCAAAGAAGTCCAGTTTTTGCGATCCAACCCCGGCGCAGACCGCTACGTGATGTTTGATTATCGCGTCGAAGATGCCTCTGTTTCGGTCCGAGACATGGGTGAGCTGCTGAATCGGTGGCCGGTGTGGGCAGATTATGTCCGGCGGGCGGGAGAAAGCCGATCCATATCATGGAGGTGGTTGGCGACCGTGGGTGCTCTTAGCTTTGGATGTTTCCTTTACGTTCCTCCACCTCGGAAATAATGGCTGAAGTGGAGAGGATTGCAATGGAGGTGGAAGGAGAGGATTCCGATGTATGCATTTAGCGTCTGTTGGACCTCGACATCACAGAAATCCACAACTAACTTCGAATTATAATAACGAAGCTATTTCTTGCAAATATATACGCACCTGAAGGACAACCGACAGATGGCTCGATCCAGAATTCGCAACTCTGAATCTGATTTAGACCGTCAGTTTCGATGTACCCTACAAATATAGGCGAGGGGGAATGCACACCATCCAGTGAATATCAGGTCAGACTGGCCGCCGGACGTCCGTAGGGTTGGTTTACTTACCAATTTTCTGGCCACTTTTCGAGAGATATTTAGAGGGTTTGAGCTCCGGCGGCGTTCATTGCAAAATTGTCAATTGCTTAGAAGATGCGTGGATGCGCGGTCGTGTCCGAAACCCACGACTGGAGCGAGTCCCATATCAGGGAGAATTGACGAGTCTACTATTAGGTTCCAAAAAACCGCGCCGTCCGGTGAGCGCAGTGAAAGTGACCATTCTCTCCTCCGAGCCACAATATCCACTCGTCAGCGTCGACTCCTTGCTCCAGAGGGCTCGGCATTCACCCCAATATATACAAGACCGTGACGATATTACAATGGAAATAAACGAGCTCTAGAGCCGAGGAGAGTAGTATGTGGTGAACCCGATGGCATGTCAGATGTAACTAGACAAACAACCCGAAGAACGGAGTAGACGGGCCAGCAGGAATCAGCCCGACTGACAATCACGCACACAGGACCGTCACACCAACTAGGCCGCCGATCGCGGCATAGAGACGCACAGGGACGGCGCACCTGGACAGCTCGACGCGTTCTAGCTCATTCCAATTGACAGCGCTGGGGATATATGGACTCTTGCCTCCGGACGCACGACGACTGTGCGGATTTCGAGAGCTGGCGAAGAGCTGCGAGGACCTCCGGCCTCGACTGGGGAGGAACAGCATGAAGGGCGGCGGGGACGCGCTCGAGCTGTGCAGGTGGTGCGAGTACTGCCCCCGGACGAAGCGGCGGGAGTGGGGGATGGGGATATAGATTGCGTCAAAGGGGGTGAATGTATCGGGTGCACTGGATTGGACAGCGACGTCGGTGGAGTGGATAATGTAGGGTGCTTGCCCCTAACGCTCCGCTGTGCGTTCGCCTCCAGCCTCGGAATCCACCTCTGCAACCCGCCGCGCGCGCACCTCTCCCGCCACCCCAACTCCTCCCCCACATCCCGCTGCGTGTTCTCCACCCACTCCTCCATCATAGTATCCATTCCCCAACTGCGTACTGAGCTCTTCCGGCTCAGCAGTGTCCCCATTCTCTCCTCCGCCGCTCCCCTGCCCGCGCACCATGGCTCCAGTTCTGGAACCCCACCCCCACTCGCGCCCGACGTGCATTCCCGACCAGCAGCGTGTCTCTCTCCCGCACCACCTCTTTCCCTCCTCCGCACCTCCCGCTCCCGCCGCGCGCTCCTCTCGCTTGTACCCACACCACTCCCACTCCGAGCAGTAAATGCGGCTCCCGAACGCGGGCTGCACCCACAGACATCCGCGGACTGCGCGCGAACGGGATGCTGCGGAGAGGATATGGGCACAGGGAGGGCCGCGCGCCGATGGGTGGATCCACGGATTAGTAAGGGAAGACCCATTGGAGGCGGAACTCAATGAGTAGGAGCCGCAGGCGCGGAGATCTGTCGAGTCGGAGCCACGGGCACGGGCGCATCGAGACCGCCGGGGAGCGAACGCGGATAACGCCTGCATCGTGTTGGGGGGAAGGAGATGGCGCGCGCAGCCGACGCGCTCCACGCCTTGCCTCAGCGTAGGCCCACTCCGGCTATACCGCCTTGCGCAATCTCCGCCTGAATTCAGCCCCGCAGCATAGTCCCGCTCCCGCTCCCGCACGATGTGCGTTCCCGAGTCCTGCTCTTCACTCCCGCTACACCCGCCTTTCGCAGTACCTCCCAGCAGCACAGTCCCACTCCCGCTCCTGCCAACTGCCTCTGGCCCCGGGACCAGCAGCGCAGTCCCTCCCGCTCCCATTGACTCGCGCGTTGCTCGGGGCTCTGCGCTACACCCAGCCCCCAGCGCTCGCGCCCGTCCGCCGCGCCTCTCTCCCGCTGCGTCCGCTGCCACTCGTGTGTGACCTCCTCCCCTGCCGCGGACTCGCCCTTCCGCACCCTCCGCCTCCCCCGCGGTATCCTCTCGGGATATTCTTGCTCCAGCTCCGGCTCTCCAGGTAGGTCTAGTGCTTCGCGCCCGCCGCAGCAGGACCCTCGCGCGCTGCCGTGGATGCAAGAGCTGGAGGAGGGGCGTCGTGCACAAGTGCAGATGGAGGACAAGGCAAACGCGAGCAGGAGGGGGCGTCCCTCGGTTGCATGCACGCGCCGCGCATATGGCGTCGAAGGTGGCGGGGGAGGGAGCGCGTAAAGGAGAGGGTATGGCGCGGACTGCGGTCGATAGAGCAGGTTGTGGTACACTGGGCAGGAGGGGCTGGACATGTGCGACGTCGAGTGTCGAGCATGCGAGACGGGTGGGAGGGCGCCGGACGAGAAGGAGATGGAACGCGCTGATGGAGGCTTCCCTCGCGCTCGTATCGGTGTGCGTTCCCCGCCTCCACCTCCGCACGGACCACCTTCCCCTCCTGCAGCGCGCAGTCCCGGTGCACCCTCTGCCCCGCCTCTCTCCCGCTCCACCTTCCTCCGCACCCGCTCCACCTTCCGCCGCACCCGCTGCGCTCGTACTCCACAGAGAGATTGGGAACGCGTGCGCCGAGATTCAAGACAGCCAGGAACGCGCACGACCAGACCGGCAGGCGCGGGGTCGCGAGTCGGGGAATCGCGGATGTGTTGCCGAGGAGGACACGGATATACTGCTCCTGGGCGGGGCGCAGTCATGCTCTAGTGGGTATCGGTGGTGGGTATCAGGCGTATTCCCTCCGCTCCTCCCTCCGCCGTCGCGTTCTTCACCCGCTTCATCTTCCTCCAATCTCAGCGCGCTTGCACTGCACACAGAGATTGACGGCGACGGCACGCGCCAAGGAAGGATAAGACCGGTATACGGATCGCGTCAAGACGGGATATATAGGCACGGAGTGGTGGATCTGCGACCGCGGATGCGTTGGAGGGCGGATGAGGATGGACTGGTAGCGGGCGGGGGGCAGTCTTCCTCTGGTGGGTATCGGGCGTAATCTCTCGTCCATCCTCCGCGCGGCGCCGCTCTGCTCTCCCTCTCACTCTACTTTCACCGACTCGCGCCCACTCGTGCGCTCCCGCCTGCCAGATCCCCAGCCCCCGTGCCCTTCTCCTTCCTCACCCGCCGCATACATCTACCCCGCGCCCACTCATGCTCCGAGAAGATCAGCTGAAGTCGAGGCGGAAGGATAGGGAAGGATAGGAAGGATGAGGAGGAGGAGCGCGGGTGCGATGAGGGAGGAGAGGGCGGACATGAAGGGGCTGTAGCGAATAAAGATGGTCGTGCAGATCTCGGAGATGAAGGAGAGACCACAGAGAAGGCGCGTCATGGGGAATGGGAGCGTGGACGGGAGGGAGGTGGGGAGAGGTAAAGCACGGGGCCGGGACGGGCGGAAGGTGGAGGAGAATGGAGACATACAATGTCGATGTCGCGGCTGATCCTCCTTCCTCCTTCCCCACTGTCTTCCCAGCTACGGGCGTACCGATCCTGGCAGCCGAGTACGACGGTAGCGCGTGCGCGAGTCCTACAGGAGACCTGCGGCAATTGTAAGCTGAGTGCGGGGACGGGGGAAATCGAAATGGCGCACTCGTATCGGCGGTACGGCAGCTATCTCCTGAGCTGCTCCCTGCGAGGTACGGGAACGCGGCTGGGTATAACGGAGTGGGCCCCGGGCAAGTGATGGTGCTCAGTGCGTGTGGAATCTCCATTCCCTGGCTCGCCCGCGCAGCTCAATCTTCTCTTCCCCGCATCCCGCCACTGGTTACGACCTCGCATACGTCTTCCCCGCCGCCGCCCGCGCCCTCCATGCAGGTACCATCCACGTCTTCCACGATACGGCACAGGGACAACGACAAACGACGCCGACGTACACCCCTCGAGCCCCTCAAGGAGGAAGCGCGGAAACGCGGGGAGGGCGTGCGTAGCGGTGGGGCGCAAACGCGAAAAGCAGAGAGGGGATTTCGGGGTGACGTGCAATGTATGCCCCTCGAAACAGCAGAAAGAGACGCGGAGACTCGGCGACGACGCAAGCAGCGGGGCTTGCCGGTGTATGGGGACGGCGATGCGAGCGAGCGTGTGCGGACGGCGATGCGATGGCGGACGCGAATGCGGAATCCGGGCCCGCGAGAACGAGAGCGCCTCCCCGCCCTGGGATGTCATTCTCTCCAAAATACGGGCACAGCGGGCATGCGAGCCGTAGACGTCACAAGGAGGATCTTGACTGCTCCGGAATGCGTTGGGCGTATGGCGTCGATATGCGGACTCCCGGTGTCGGTGGGTGAGGATTCCGATTTCCTTGCGCGGACATGACCCATCGGCAGCATAGGAAGAGCGGCGGGGGTTTAGGTGCGCGCCAGGGGGTGTGTAGCTGCGAAGAGCGAGTGAGTACGGTGATTGCGCGGGGGGAGGGAGGGCAAAACATCGGCTGGGATCGACGTAACGGATGGGGAAGAGAATGGATGGGAAACGAAAGCTCACCATCTGCAGCATGACGTCGTGCTTCACCGTCCTCGCCATACACGTCGTATACGTTTCCCCCGCCACACCATGCACGTCCGCCTCCACGCAGGTCGTACGTCTTGCACTGCATACGGCACCAGACGCCGATGCATCCCACTCGAGCAGCGCGAGCAGGCGGCGCGGGCAGGGAGGGCGTGCGTTGCGGCGTGAACGCAGAGGGGTCTTCGGGACGCCGTGCGGGCTTCGCAATGTACGACAAAAACAGCATGGGCGCGCGGCGTTTTGCGCAGCGGAGCTTGGCGGCGTGTGTGGTAGCCGAAGTGGACGCTATTAGCACGCGTCCGAATTCGCGCGCGAGGTACGGGAACGCGGGCTGCGTATAGCGAAAGTGGGACCGAGGGCGCGTCGATGGTGCGCGTAGAATGTCATTCCCATTCCCCGGCGAGCCCGCACGGAGACGCGGGGGAAACACGCAGCGAGGGCGCCGGTCATATCCGCCGTGACATGGCGCCGATGTACGCCCTCTAACAGTATGAAGAGGAGCCGCGCGGCGTGGAGCACGGTGGGACTTGTCGACGGCGCGGACAGGGGCGGGAGCGGGGATGGCGACGCCGGAGCGAGCATGGGGTGCCGGCACGAGCGAGCGTAGGGTGGTGGGAGCGGATGGGTGGTGTCGGGATGCGGATGGGAGGTGTCGGGATGCGGATGGGAGGTGTCGGGATGCGCGCGGCTGGAAACGCGAGCGGAATCCCGGCCCACGAGAGCGAGAGCGTTTGCCTGGCTCTGGAATGATATTGGCTCCGCGTTTGCACAAAGGAGATACGGGCTAGGATGCGCGAGCCGTAGGCATGGCAGGGCACGGTGGGCGACGACGTGAGGATCTCGACTACTCCGGAATGTCAATGTGCGGAATTCCAAGTGGGGGATTCGGATGTCCGTGCGATATGGGGCCTATGGGCCCATCGGCAGCACAGGAGAGCGGCGCGGGCAGGGCGACTTCCGGAAACCCATTGAGGCGGCGTGTACGACTCTGCGAAGAACGGATGAGTACAGTGCATAAAGGAAAGCGTGGGCTGGGATCGAATGCAAGGGCGCGGATGTGATGGCGATGGCGAGTGAGTGGAGAAAGAAAAGCTCACCTTCCGATACTCGCCAGTACCACAACAGCCCCCAACGGAGAAACGATGCTCGACGCGCATAATGAAGGGTCCTGATCTCGAGTTGGGCCCTGGGGGACGTTGGAAGCTCGAGATTGATACTATGGAGTCATCTATCACGAAGATGAAACAGATAACTTGAGGAAAGGACGCACGGCGTCGATCGATGATAGAGCAGGCCTTTTTCTCGTTTCAATGGATCGAAACTGCGCGCTGGCTACGACTCCGGCCCTGAGAGGCACGCAGAGGGCGCAAGATCTAGCCACGCAAATAAGAGGGAGTAAAGAACAGAAGGAGAAAGAATACGCACGCAGAGCTCAAGGTTCCACGTAGCGATACCGCTGTCACTCCGAGTTTTGCGGCGAAATGCCTTGGATGCACCAGGAACACGCGTAAAAAGGACAATGGGAGGTCCTGCACGGCACTTGAAGACAAATAAATAGTCGGTGGGGTGTCGTATGCCGTGCAGAGTGAGCGAGCGCGGAGGCGACATGACGGTGAGGACGAGGCTGGTTTCGGACTTAATCGGATGTTGATCGGAGGTGACTTATGTAACCGGCTTGCCTCCACCTCGTTCACTTGTCTTTTCTATCCAAGTTTACATACCATCTCAGAATCTGCTGGATACTTTGGTCCTACATTCTGGTCTACACTCAGATCCACCCCCCAGATTTATAGGCCTTTTGGCTTGCTTTTGACTCTGGCTTGCTTTTGACTCTGGCTTGCTTTTGACTCGGACAGACTCGGACTCGGAGCCACTCAGAGCCTCTCTCTGGACCTCTGGGTACTCGGATACTCGAGGTACTCACTCGAATCTGTACCCAGTCTGGGTAATGTTGCCCTGTATATGCTAATTACTTCCCCCAATTCTTCCCTGGCATCGTCTCTGTGTACTTGCTTTTAACCACACTCTTCTGTGCCGCTGCTGTCGCGCTCGGTATTAACAGCCGTTGGGTTTACACGAATACGAGAGAGGATTCAGACTTTGTCACCTTGCTCGCGCCTTGCACACCCCTGGAAGCTGAAGCGCACCGCGCCCTCAGGGCCCCTCAGAATAATCTCGTCTTACACTCAGATTTACCCCAATCTTGCCTGGGTTTACTTGCTGGCCCCCTGACAAGAAAGCGTCGCAAGAACCCGGATTTGGGGCTCAAAAATCACCCACATCTTCACGACGGTTCAGCCCAAAAATATCAAGCGCAGGGCTTCAAAATCCATGATTTCTTTTCCATTTTCCGCAAAAGATTCGCTCGAGCACCTTTACCTTTTAGCGTCCTCGAGTTGAGATCGGTCTTTTCTGACACTTGGAATCTACTGTATACTCCGTGTCGATTCTATCCCTATTCTATCCAGGGTGGGGGGGGCCCCCCTGAAAAAAAGACGTAAAACCTCCGTATCGATGGGAAATCCCTTTTCCTCGCTGACGGCACCGCGATCGCCGCCACCGTCGCCTCTCGGCGGTCGTTTTGATCCGACGGCGACGACGAGATGTCGGTGCATATTCGGTTCGATGCTGGGCATATGTTCCAACACCTTTATGACTGCCTTTGGCACAAAAATTTTGTCGCCATCGCACCTGGGCATCGCGCTGCAAACTTTTTGATCATCGTCATTTTCGCTGTTTTCACCAATCTTTTTCTAACGTCGCGATCTCTTGGTGCATGTTGGAATTGACATGCAGCATATGTGCAAGCACCCTTCCTCTGTAATCCTGCCTAAAAATCAAGTCTCTATCGTACACCGTTCTTCTGCTATTCACTGTACAGTATTTCTTAATATATATTTCTCCAACATTTGTTATAGATGGTCTAGAGGTCCATTATAGTTTCAATGCAATGCAGAATGCATGCATGCATCCCTCCATTGATGTTTGGAAAAGAAAACTTGTTCATATTGTGGCTGGTCGTTGTGCTGTAAATAATCCAATCATTTTCACCGATGTTTTTCTGAGGTGGCGACCTCTTGGTGCATATTGGATTTGACATGCAGCATATGTGCAGATAGGCACCCTCTGTAATTCTGCCCAAAAACCAAGTCTCTATTGTACACCCTTCTTCCGTTATTCACTTTTTATCCCTTTTTTGGTGACACATTTCTCAAACATTTTTTTAAAAAAGACTTCACCTCAACAGACTCTCAGTGAACCATTCCGAAGTGTATCCCCTTGCACCGAGTGAAGAAACCTACTGTTCATCGATTTTTGTTTTTCTGTTATTCAATTTTGTCTGTCTTTAGAATCAACACAACACAACACTTGCTGCAGTTGTTGTGACATGTTGTGGTATGAGGAGACCTATTCAGTGATTTCCCAGACAAAGATTTATAGACGAGTCCACTTTGCTCTTGTGTGATACTCAATTTCGTTTTTTTTCCCATATATGGTAATGTTCAGCCGGTATGTTTGAATATATCCGATGAAATTTCCTGCGCCGGAGTTGTATAGCAGCATAGACCTCTTCAACCATCCCTAGCAAGGGCCAAATGTAAGGGTGGCAATCGAAGTGTCACAACCCAAGTTACATTCTGTACAACCACAACCAAAGACTAATAAAGTGCTGGCTTTTCGAAAGTGTTTTGTATTTTGTGACTGAACCAAGGGACCTACAGAAGAATGGTAAGGAGATCCTAGTAGCTTGTAATGTGAGCTACAACTTTGATTTCAAGGACCAAAAATCATGCTTTTAAAATCTAAGAAGCATTCAATTTTTTTGTAATGTATCTTGAGCAAAGACTTTCAAGTCAAAGTGTTCATATCTTGACGAACTCTTGTCTGTTTGAATTAAATGTAGGAGCGTTTGAAAGGGAAAATTTTGGGGCACAAAACAATGGAAGTAAGCTGATGACTGAAATAAACAAGATGTGAGTGGAATAGGATAGAATGCTTATCAGAGTATACAATGGACGTAATGGTATTTCCAGCTTTAAACCAGTAGACGTCAATACAAGTGTTGTTTGATAGGATGGTATAGTAGTACACAGGAGAGCACACACAATCTGTGAGCAAAATATAGAGGTCAATGGTATGAGGTAGTGCATTGTAATTGAGATTTGAGTTGTTGCAGTGGGTA
The DNA here is from genome assembly GCA_029281465.1 of Mycena epipterygia. NCBI lineage: Eukaryota > Fungi > Basidiomycota > Agaricomycetes > Agaricales > Mycenaceae > Mycena > Mycena epipterygia. The sequence continues at coordinate 1,712 of JARJCQ010000063.1, read as the reverse complement.
TTTGTAACCGCAGTGTCCGCTCAGCCGTATCCGATTCGCTGGCGCTACACATATGGCTACTTCATTTGGGTACCCAAGTGAACCACACATATAGCTAGTCACCAATACCTGCCAAGTCAATCACTCACTACCGTCTCTTACAGATATCTACCGTAACAACAAACATCTTCACTACAATATTCTATTCAAATATACATACCATATTGACCAACATATCACTACCGTATCTTATTCAAAAACACCTAATCACCAACAACATATCTTATATCAAGTCCAACTCATTAACCAACATATAGTTCTACAATCAGTTACTGAGTCTAGTGAAACAATCACAACTAATCCATACTCAAATACTTTATTCAACTTACTATTATCAAGTGTTCAAGTCAGACAACTACACTCACATTTCTCCAAACTCACTTTCATTCCTTTGTATCACAAAAATGTACTCCCAAAATTTCCCTTTCTAATGGTTCTACTTTCAAGGCAAACGGTCAACAGATGCCTGAGATATACACAGATTCACCATTTCTACTCCCACCGATTTTCACTTCATTCCGCTAAAAGACACTACAAAATATTTCTAATCCTTTGTAGCCTCCAAAATCAAAATTCTAGTCCGAATACCAAGCTATTAGGATCTACGCCACCATTCTTTCATAGCTTCCTTACTTCACTCACAAACTTCAATACAATTTTCCTTAAATTCACTTCATTCTGCTAAGAAACACTACAAAATATTTCTAATGCTTTTCAGACTTCAAAACCAAAGTTGTAGTCCTCATTCCAAGCTACTAGGCTGTACTTACCATTCTTCCATAGCTTCCTTAGTTCACTCACAAAATCCAATACAAACTCAAAAATCTTGTTTTTCCTATATATTTTTCTGGTCATTCTGGCCTCAAAATGGTGGCTATGGCATGAACACAGCTACCGGTGGCTGAGCATACGACACAGCCACTGTTTCGAGGGTCAGAACAGCTAGGCAAAGATATATTCCTAATTAATGCTTTTGAGACTTTGAAGCCAAAATAGTTAGGCCGCAGCATCCTCAACCATTCAGCGCTGGGGTCGGTTCTTGGCCATCTCAAGCCCAGTCATGGTGGACAACAAGACTGCAACAATATTCTACTGCCATTGCCATCCAATAAACCAAGCCTCAAACCTCTTCTGAAGCTTCATTACCTCTGATTGGCTCTGTATCAATGCCGATGTGTGGGCCGTCCCTTCAAGTTCGAGATATAGTTGGACACCGTTTCCGAGTCTTGCATCAATCAAAGTCCCGCAAGGCATCGTAACCATCAAGACCCAGGACTCCCCTCAGTGGCTCACATTCAACGGCCGTCATTACCTGACTCCTTGCCGACTTCGACTTCCTAACCCTTCTCAAAACCAGGACGTGCAGGATTTAGACGCCGTGGATTCCGCAAGTCACTCAGTAAGGTTTTCCGTACCGATCAGCTGCAATGGGCGACTGACAACAGGTCATCAAGCATCATTTTATGTCGGCTGAAGCTCCGCATACCTCTCTTTCCTTCACTTTTATTAGAGTCACTCCGGGCTGGAAATCAAAAATCAGAAATCGGAAATAATAATGATTTTCGTGATGGGTTAGGGTTAGGGTTAGGGTTAGGGTTAGGGTTAGGGTTAGGGTTAGGGTTAGGGTTAGGGTTAGGGTTAGGGTTAGGGTTAGGGTTAGGGTTAGGGTTAGG